>CM031237.1:805892459-807092459 GCA_018340775.1 Taxus wallichiana var. yunnanensis
AGTAAAATACTTAAATCAGACCTCATAAACTTGTAATTCTAAAAGCTATTTCAATGGTTATTGTAGTATATGGCTACTTTATTAGGACATGCCAAGTTACTTTACATTGCTTTAGCCACCACCTTGTGAAATGCATGTTTATTTTGTACTTCTAACTCTCTTTTATTAAATTTTGTACCTCTAAGATTGAAATGCACATATTTCAATGAATTGATTGGAATGTGATGTTGAATTACATTCTTATGTTCTTAAATGATAAAATTATAGTTGAGTTTCTTAATCTATCTTTGGAAACCTCGATATATTGTATTGATATGGATATCATTTTCTTGCATGATTCATCCCTAAATGAAACTTGTTGATGAAGGATTATTATATAGGTAAATGGGAAAAATGGTTTATTCATTCTCATGTAGTTGAAGAACTCTAATTTAACTACTATTGATGTCTTGATTGTATAGTTATACTTGGTTGTTTGAGAAAAGTTAGGATGTAACCTTTGTTAGTAAGTTGTGATGGTTTACCCTAATTATCATATTAATGCTACCTTGATCAAATAATTTGAGACTATATCTAGGAACATTTATTTTTTTGAATTAACTTATGCAACCCATTTTATCCCCTACTCAAGCATAAACATGAGACATCAACATGCTAACTATTTTCAAATTATAACTTAGCTTTCAAAAACATTATGCAACATCCATCAAGATGTGAGAGTAGGAATCCTCATGACAAATTACACACTTCACTTCCTCATTCCTACTAGTACAGTTATAAGTAGCATATTTAGCACTCCTTATTATTAGCATACGTTAATCTATGGTTAATTAATTAAGAATATGCTATTTTCCCCTAAATATTTTATTAATAATTGCTTTCTTATTGGTCACATTTCTCATGTTTCACAATCATGGTGGAATATATATATATATTGTAATGAGAATATATATAAAATATTAATGAGAAAATATTGATAAAAATTTAATAAAAGTTCCTTTTAAATAATAAGTTACAAGAGAAAAGTGTGATAAAACATAAAACACAAGAGTTAAGTTCTTGATATCTTTCACATAACAACTTGTACTTTGTCAACATGAGTAATTGTTATTTTATTTCTAGGATGTTTTAGATAATAATTTTGTTGTTATTCTAATAAGACCCATATATAATAATACACAACACTATTGGAAGCAGGAAAATAGATATTGTGCTCAAGACCTTGCATAAGTCCAATATAAAAGTTATTGTTTGAATCATATAAGAATAAATGAAGTAGGTCAAACATGAAAGATTTTGCATATACATATTATTATGAGGAAAATAATTAAATTACTAGAAAGGGGTATCTTGTTATTAGTGGAAACCAAAATGATTTTTGGAATATTTGAGGAATTTTGTGATTTTTTTGGATTAATTTGATGCAAGTAAGAAAAATATCCTAATGTTTTAAACATAGACATGTCCTGAGCTCATTAGATCAATTTTATTGAAAAAGGAGACCCTATTTATAAAAAAATCCATGTTGAATTTGACAAACAAAAAGTGGTTTTGATCAACTTGATATAACTAAGAACAACCTCAAAGGGTTTTAAGAAAAGTGTTGTCTTCAATCAAATATCATTTGAATAATACGAAGATAAAAAGCCTAAAGGAGAAAAATCATGAAACCCTATGGAAAATGACGATAATGAGATTTTGATTATGCAATAAGGGGAAATACAAATTTAAACCTAAATATGAAACCCTAAGGGCGAAGATTGAAATCTTAGGTTGGATTAATTCGATAAATAAGTAGGTTTACCAAAATGTTTTACAAAATTAGGGTTTTGTTCATAATTTAAATATACAGTGTGATAATGATAATTTAAAATAAGAATTAATAATCCATAAGGTCCTAAATTATGCTACTCTTGATTTTTCTAATAGAAAATAGATTTTCCAATGATAAATCATTAAAGTATAGATTAGGTTTATGGTTAATGAAACTAATCATATTAGACATTTAGAATGTGAGATAAAGTGCTCGGAATAGGTACAAAGGAAGATCAAGGTGTCATAGAGCTAGACAAAATATATTGGGTGATGTGCAGGTAACTTGGATAAGTTGGTAGGGATTACACACTTTGTCACACCGAATCATCACGAGTACTACAAATTTGTCACATATTCATTTACTTGCTCTAGCTTGTATGGATTCATCTGGGTCCAATTTGCTATTTTCTATGTATAGATATGCGAGATGATGGTGAGATGAATGTGTTTAGATTAGATATTACCTCTTACTACTTGAGACACTAGAAATTTCTCTTAAGACCTAAAAGTGGTTAGTAATGACTAGGCTAGAATGCCTTACCACATCCCCACCGATGTGATAAACATTAAATTACATACCACTAATCTAAAGATGGATCAAACCACATGTAATAGAAAATAAAAAATAGAATATGGTGCCCTTGATCCATTCTCACACTTTACAACATGAATTTGATACTTCATTTTTGGCTCATGGTTGACCTAAATCATCAATACAAATGTAATAGAGCTTGTTGTTGTAATAACAATCTAATGCGTTAGATGATTTAATGCTTACTCTCAATCTTCTTAGAGTGGGATAAATAAAGAATCCATAGATGTTGTTAATAAATTATGGTAGATGTGTTTATATATGTGACCATTTGAATGATTTCCCACTCAATAAAAAAAAAAAGAACCACTTAATCTAGCTGAGCTAAGTTGTACATTTGAAAAGATTACTATTAGAAGTACAAATGAAAAGTTTATTGTAGACGTGGTAGGTTTATGGAAAAACCTATTTGAGACATTCACACCTATCTAGGGTGTACAAGGAATAAGTTATAAGATAAGTAGAAGTTGGTAGATATGTTTTCTAATAGGTGTAGTGAATCATGAGGAGTTGAGATGAAGAATAATTCTAGTCTAGTAGGATTATGGTGCATAATAGATAGTGAGGATACTTCAATTAGTAATCTATATATGAGTGAGAATAATTTCAAAATAAGTGCCAAATACGATCATACCATATTGTATGCACTACATGTATATGTTTATATATTATATAAAGAATAGATAAAGTATGAAATATAAGACAAATAGGAAAGTAATTTCCTCCTTATTATGTTAATAAGTTTGCATACGCTTGGATAAAAGGTCAAAATATAAGCGTAGTTTAAGTGAGGTGGATGGTGGAGATTAAAGGTGGGTTGAATGAATATTGAACAACTATGTTTACAAGTTGATTTGGACCGCACAATTTGGATTCAATGGTTGGTAGCGATCCATGCTCGACATATGTGTGGGTATGAGTACTTCATTACCATTTGCACCTTTTGAGATCTATATAATCTCCTATAATGGTGATAAACAATAGATTTGTATAAAAATGATGGTGGGTATGAGTGAATGGTTGATTGTGAGAAACATTGATTACATTCTATGGTTGAGTGACATTGAAGTTTATATTGGAGTTAAAGAAAGGGGAAAATTGTAGTCTTGTTGGATTGGTTTGATATATATATATATATATATATATATATATATATATATATATATATATATATATATATATATATATATATTTGCTTTTTCATTTGCTTTTTTTCATTTGTTTTGTGTCAAAACAAAAGTGTTTTTCCTTTGCCTTGTATTGGTGGAAATTTCTATTCCTTGTGGTCTCTAGTGTCACATTTCTATGATTTGGTATCTTGTCAATGATTTGCAATTGGATAGTTTTTTTCCTCGTTAAATATCCTAGATAGGTCAAATGGATGACTTCCTCTATTTTGTACTTTTGTTAATAGTAGTGGAGAATCAATATCTATATGCATTTAATGCTTGTATATAAGAATACTTATGCAAGTTATTAGAGCACAAAATGTTTTACCTTTAACAACTTTTCCCAGTCTTTAAAGCCTATTTTTGTGAATATTGTTCCGTGTTTTCTCTTGATTCTTTCAAAAATTAGTTCAAATTCTTCTAAAGATTAATTTTTGTAAATATTGCTCTACATTTTCTATTCTAAAATTTCTCTAAATTTTGACACAAATGATATGAAAAATATTACCTTGAAACAAAACCCCTATTAATTGATAATAAATTTTTAAATATTAGAATTTTTCCATTTGGTTTGTTGTTTTAAGGATTCCTTCAAAAAATTAATTCAAATTTGTGTGAAGATTATTTTTTTTAAATTTTATATTCTTAAATTAAAATTTTGGATAAGTAAATGAAAATTTAAGAACTTAAAATTCACACAAGAGAGTTTTTAAATGTTGTTGCATTATTACGTTGTAAAATTTCATTATACCACATGTATCACTTGCAATAAAGTGACATTAGAATGTGAGATGTTAGCTTGTTTCTTGAGAAATACCAAATCTAATTACAAATTACACCTCCACCTTTGAGTTATGATTCCTTGCCTTTATCATGTTTTCAGGTAATCAAAGTTTTAGAGATCTTGTAGAATTATGCAACTAAATTGTAAAACTACATGAGATATATATGATTTAAAACTACGAGATATATGATTTCACAAACTGGAAAATTATTTTAGATCTCTATTCCTAAACGGAAAACTTCCTAAGATGTATGAAGCCTCACAATTATAAAATTAAATGAGATATCTAATTCCACAAAGTTGTAAAAGCGCCTGAGATTTTGATTCCTAAAAATCACCAAAACTTCTTGAGATCTCGATTCCCAAAAACTATGAAAATGTGTGAGATCTACGATTCCCTAAAAGTGAAAAAATTCTTGAGATCTTTGATTCCCCATACATGAAAAAATATTTGAGATCTCTTATTCCCAAAAACTGAAAAACTACCTAAGATCTCAAATTCCCTGAAATTTTAAAATTTCCTAAGATCTTTGAAACCATGAAACCTCAAAACTACATGAGATATTCAATTCCTTGAAACTAAAAAAGCTGTTTGAGATATATGATTCCCTGAAATTGTAAATTTTCTCGGGATCTTTGATGAATCCACACCAATATATTCCAAGATGGATTTCTACAATAAGGTTTTTAAATTTTCCTACCGAGGAGGTCACTCTCCCAAAAAATAAAAATGCCTACAAACAATTATAATACCTGTAGAAAAAGTCCTCCTCTTATGATCATGTTGCTTTTATGTTAAACAAAACCTTGATTGATGTCGATATCTTCACAAAGCTTAACATTGCATGTGTTCCACTAATGTTTTTTTCTCCAACTTGTTAGTGATGATGAAATTATGCAACACTAATGTTGAGCCACATGTGGGTGTAATATTGAGAGAACCTCATTTAAAAGAGAAAACAAATTTTACAAGACCTAATTTGTTGTTAATGTTTTGTATTATGCTCGTAACTCATGCCTCCTAAATTGTAGATAGAAAAAATGATTAAAGTAAGATTACACCTTTTAGAGAAGTGTCATTTATCTTTCAAAACTTCATACCATTGGTTCATAATAAAGATGGTTTGGGCTTACCTATGATACACTTGAAGACACCATTAAATACGAGCCTTCAAACAAACTAAGGAAAATGGACATTATATATGATAAATCCAAAATCAACACAAGTATGCCTCAATTGTGTAAAATATCCCTTAAGTATAGAACATAATAATTGGAACAACAAAAAAATGCAATTGTCTCTCCTTTCAAATAATTCAATCTTGAATTTGGTCCTTTGGCATTCCATGGAATTTACTGTTAATGGTTTTTTAATTTTTAGATGGCTTAAAATTTCTTGGTGTGGATAATGAAAAATAAAATAAATTTTAGATATCATCTATCACATTAAACATGATTATACTATATTGATGCATGGCATTGGGAATTTTGTCATGTATGCATATATAAATATCTATAAAATGACATTGTTGGAGTGTCTTAGTGGTTTTTGTGACTTCGAATCTACTAGGGTTTGTTTATTCTTACACTTATGTTACACCAATGCATGCTCTGTTCCATGTTAGCCTTTCTATGAATTTACTTTTGGTTATATCCTAGTGAAACATGACTATTTCCCCACTACTAAGGTAGTGATTTGCCTATAAATGGCTAACTCTCCTTCCATTACAATGACTATTACAATTTGTGGTGAAAATGGATCCCAAGCACGTGTAAAAATTTGTGGCGAAAGTATATGGCAAGGTATGTATTTTAAATCCTCTCCGTATGATGTTATTTCTGATGAATGTTTAGACCTTGTGGTCAAATGGTATCGTAATAATTGCCTTATTGCTTATTTTGTGGCCGCATTCCCTCAAAATCCTACCTTCAGAACTAGATAAAGAACCATTGGGAGTCCAACGGTATCCTGGTTTCAGGTATCCATAACCTCACCAAAGGATTTTATCTCTTTTCCTTTTGTGAGCCTTCTCATCTCCAAGCCCTTTTCTTTAAGGTGGCTTGTTGGTATTTGGGAAATACCCTGTTAGTGCTTTCAAGTGGACTCCTGACTTTAGTCTCACCAACCAGGTTTTGTTGAAAATTCCAGTTTGGATCAAACTTCCTAGTCTTCATGTTCATATATAGTCTTTCCTTCCAGAGATAGTGAAACCCATTGGCAAGGTGATATGCCATAAATAAGAGCACTTTTTTAAAGATCGTCCAGACAAGTGAGTATGTGTCGAAGTTGACCTTACGAAAGATATACATGACCACTGGATATTCAAGTTGGTTCCCTACGAATCTCTCTAAAGGTGGTTTATTTTAACCTCCCCAACACATGTTTTCGATGTCAATCCTTGGATCACCGTATTCATGACTGTCCTCTACTCGCTTGTTCCAAGTAAGTGGTGACATCACCTATGTTGTTCAAACCCAAAGTGATCCCCCAAATGATGGTAGACCATGGTAGGGAATAAGAAGGGATCTCGGTAAAAACCAACTCACATGGTTTCATCTACCCCATCTCCTTCCCCCTCCATCCAAGGATGAGTTAGGCTTAGAGTCACCCCGCTCATCGGTTTCCATTCCTTCCAAACCTGCACAAAGTCGGGTTCTTCCTTCAAGTTCAAAGAATACTGGGAATTTTTCTTCAACATCTCTTCCTCTGTGACACTCTCACAGTCCACCTCGGGAGATGTCCCATAGTGTGAGGAGATAATGGGGCCAAGTGCCACTCCATTCAAGTTGAGCTTTCTAATTAGACCAAATCCCACTTGCTAATAATTTTTCCATTCTTGGCTTGGAGGATGGTATTACAGACGGGTAGGGGAGTTTGATATGTTTGATTTTTCATGAATTTCATCTCATGGAATGTTCGGGGTCTTACAGATCCCTCTCACAAATATTGTTTGGTTATCTTGCCAACATTTAAACAACCTTGATATTATTTGTTTGTAGGAAATTAAGATTTTGGTTTTTTGCTTCAAAATACGCTAACTTGTATTGCTCTAGCTTTTTCACATTTTCATACTCAAAGCACATTGATGGAAAAGGTGGTGCAAAAATTTCCATAACACTAATTTTTTTGCCTTAATCACCTTCTCAAGCCAAGATCCTTCAAATCAAGCCGTGTGGGTGATTATAATGATTAATGCTTTTTATTTTGGTATTCTTAATGTTTATGCCCCTAATGATGGCTTTGGAAAAATGAATTTATGGAAATGGTTAGGTGATAACTTACCTTTAGCTTATTGGTTGGTGTGTGGTGAATTTAATATGATAGAGCATCTAGATGATAAATTCAGCACCCTCCATATGCGTCGGTGTTTCGACAAGTGTGTAGCCTGGTATTTCTTTAAAATCAGTTGGGGAATTTTTGATCCATTGCTCAATCGACGATAGGAATTTAAGGCCCAAGCTTGGTATATTTGACCAATCTTTGAGAAGTATATGATTGGGTTTTTAAAAGGCTTGATCATGTACTTATTTCATAACAAGATATTTTTGATTTTGACATGCAAGGATCCTCTCCTGTCATGGTGTGGTTAGATGTGCTTTTGTCAGATCATCATCTGATCTCATTTAAGGTTAATTGGCATGGGGCCCCTTTCAAAGTCCCTTCTAATCAATTCCTTCTTAATGTATCTTTGCTGAGTCATCCGGGGTGGTCTCTCTTATAGCTAAAGTTTGGAATATGATGCCATGTCCACCGTTCATTTGCTAGCTGAGAACGATTGGTAGGAAGTGATAATTCAACGCACCACCCATTTCCTCCACTGTTTTGTTAAGAAGGTTGCACGAGTTCGTAAATGGGTGGACTCAAATCTACAAAAATAATTTGGAAGGATTTCACTTTTACTTGAGGCCAACCCTTTCGACATTCCCCTTCAAATTTAGTTGCTAAAATTTGGTATAAGCTCAAGCTCATTGAATTTTATTTGATCCATGTTGCGTAGATCTGGTCGAGGCCGCATTAGATTAAAGTGGGAGACAAAGCACTACAAAATTTATTCAAATCCCTCCGAGCAAGCATGCTCATCGAAAACTAAAATCTATCCATGATTCACATCAACGACTCAAAATTTCCTAAGATTTCCATTGCCTTCATTGAGAAATATTGGTTATTATTCCAAGCTCAAGAGGCTACGATTGAGCAAATTTGTCACCTTACAACAATGTATCGAGGTTTTTCCAGTCAATATTTCTCATAAGGAACGGGACCGTTGTAATGCCCCTCTTTCTTTAGATAAGCTCTACGCCGCACTACTTGTGTATCGTTGATGATAAATATCCAGGATTGGATGGTTTTCCATGTGAATTTTATAAAAGCAACTTGGTCTTTTGTTGGCCCCGATCTACTTCATGTCTACAATGAAGCTCTCTAATCCAATTCTCTTGGGAGTTTCATCAATCAAGGAAACATCAAATTCATTCATAAAGCTGGAGATCCAGAATAGATAACTAGTTGGAGGCCTATCACCTTGTTAAATGTCTCCTACAAAATTCTTGCTAAGGATCTGGCTCTTC
Organism: Taxus wallichiana var. yunnanensis; assembly: GCA_018340775.1. Taxonomy (NCBI): domain Eukaryota; kingdom Viridiplantae; phylum Streptophyta; class Pinopsida; order Cupressales; family Taxaceae; genus Taxus; species Taxus wallichiana. Next base: position 805,901,389 of record CM031237.1, read on the forward strand.
GTATTGTTGATCTATTGCCAAAAATTGTCCGCCTTGAGAAAAGGGTTTTCTTACAGGTTGATACATTATGGATAATCTTATAGATTTTTGGGAGGGAATAAAATGGGCTCGAGATCGCAACGCCCATTATTTCTCAAAATTGAATTTTAAAAGGCCTATGATCACATTGATTGGCCTTTCATTTTGGCTATGCTCACAACCTTAGGTTTTGGTGAATTATTCACTTCGGTGATCCAAACTCTATTTTCCAATGCGTTTATTCTTACCTAACCATCAATGGTCATAAGTTGGTTGCGATTGGCCTCTTCCGCTCTATCAGACAAGGGTGTCCTCTTGTGTTGGCCTTGCTTTTGTTCTTTCCACTGACACTTTGGGCTATCTTATTGCTCGCCGTGCTGATCAAGGTCACATTCGGGGGATTTTCCATTTAGATCATGTGACGTAAATTATTAATGGTCATTTTGCTGACTATTCCTTCCTAACTCTAGTTGAGTTTGGACAGAATGTTGATACTATGTTTGACTACCTAGATACTTTCTACCTTGCTTCAGGATCTAACATTCAAATGGCTAAGATGTTGGGCTATAAACAAATATGCTTTTCGATGCTAGAATGGTTGAAGGCTTACCCATGGAAACATATTAGAAAAGGTGAATAATTTAAATTCTTGGGAATTTCTTGTACCTTTGATAATGAATTTACACGCTTTGGCAACACGTGATTGATAGAGTTGAAAACAAAGTTTATTAGTGGTTGTCTAAACCCCTCTCGTTTGGTTGAAAACAAATATTGCCGCAAGATTCTCATACCACCCATATTATTTGTTAGTTGGTGTCCTTCTCGTGCCTCATTCACCAAGCTTGCTAAGTTGCTTTGGGACTACCTTTGGTGTAAAATTTCTGGTTCAAGTTGGCTTTCATCGGATGGATTGGGATGTCTATTGTCTCCCCCATGACCAAGGTGGCATGGGAATTATTGATGTTTATAGGAAAAGCATGCATTTATGTTCTAAATGGGTCATGAGATGTCTCTCGGGAAATCAAGCCTGGAAAATATTGCTTTGACATTGTATTGCTTTTGGTGCTCCCTATGGAAAAATATGTTGGAACAATATCGGGTTGCACACCTTGATTATCACTAGGGTCCCAGTCAAGATTTATGGCACTTTCGTGGCAAAAACATATGGAAAGATTTCAAATTGGTGAACCCCCCGCTACTTTGGATTGATGATGAATTTCATACTGGCTCTCGTTTAATTATCGGAACATATGGTGGTCTCCCATCATCATTGATGATAGTCTCTGCTTGCGGAAACTCGGGAATCAAAGCTCTCTAGCTCTCTTGTAAAGGAATTCACACCATTTTGGATTTGATCTCCCACAGAGACTAGATTCCATGGCCCGAGCTCAAGAAAAATTTAATATTACCAATTTGGAAACCCCGTCCATCTAAAGAATTAAATATTTGATGCTTTAACATTATTCTCCACAAGCTTGGGATTAAACCCTCGGATGCTTGGTGGCGGGACTAGAGATGGAATCAAGAGATTGCCTTTCTCCACTATAATGTTGGCACCATTTACTAGCTTTTGAGCCCTCTCTTGCCTTCAATTTCCAAACTTAACGATTCTTTGAGGCTTGCACTCTGTGCATTCCACTCGCTTTGTAGAATTTCCATGCTTGGAATTCTTTGCTAGAGCCCAAAGTTAATCATTTTCTGTGGTGTCTTATTTATCAAGGCCTTCTGTTGGTAAAAGATTAAGTCACATTGGCATCCCCAATCCTAAATGCCCTTTCTGTTCCAAACCGAGTCTTTTAAGCATTTATTTTGGACTTTCCCTATGCCTAGGCCATCTGGTCTTGGATTCATTCTTTATTTCAACCCTTCCACCTTGAATTATTCCATTGGTGTCTAGCTTTGTTTGGGGATTTCAGCCCTTGGCCTCATTATATTGATACTCTGTGGAAATTTTTAGAGCTTGCATTTTATTTCATATTCGGAAAGTGTGAAATTCTATGATATTCCAGAATGATCATTATGTTGCTTTGTTTTCCACTAATGAAAAAGTGATTATCTTTTCTACCGCGCGCATACAAAATCAAGCTCAAGTGGAGAAGGTTGCCCTTATTTTTTCTCATTTTCAGGAGCTTCTTGCACATTAGGGGAGTTTCAGCACAATGATGAGTTAGGTCCCTCCGGACCCTATGCCTCTGCCACCTCATCCATCTCTGCCTCAACAACCACTTCCTCCTCCGAGGACTACATTAGAGGATTTGCTCTCATAATCATGGTTCCGCCTCTCCTCGGGGTTGCCCTTCACCTTCATCCTCTTTTGATCTAGAGCCTATCTCTCAGGGTTAGCTCTTCGTGGTGGGCCTTCCCTCTACTTGGCTCTTTGCCCCCTGGTTGGGGATTATTGTTCCTTTGCAGATGCAGATGCTTGACCAAGATAGTTGATAGGTGGATCCTCCTTCGACCGAGTTGTCTAGTGGAGTGTACATCCCTCTCGGGGATGATCCTCGCCTTCCTCTCGGAGTGGAAACTTATTCCTAGTGCTCTCTTTTCTTTTATAATTCTTATGATTTTTTGTTGCCCTTTGGGTGTTTTCTACATTTCCTACATGACACTTTTGTGGGACCATGAGTTTTTTGGTCACCCTTGCTAATGTAACTCTCCTTTATTTAATATAAAGACAGTTCCACTAGTAAACATCTATAAAATAAATCTCTTGTATGCATATGCATGTACTAGGTATTGTACTTTATGTATGTAATATGTTCCTTCCCATAAACTTAGGAAAATGAGCATTGATATTGAAAATCGAAAATAAAATTTTATTGAGATCAAATGTGGATTTATCTTATGTGTTCTTGCACAATATTTCACACACCTGATTTTTGATTCTTTTATATAGCTCTTTGCATATCATGTATTTATTTCATATATACTTTATAGTTTCCTTCCATAAATGATCCCTTACTTTGGTTTGCTTCTTTAGTGTTCATGGGGTCGAATATATATTTTACGGTTTACATTTACTTTAGTTAGCATGTTCTTTCTTTCAATTAGTTTTGTACCTCACATATGCAATGCTTGATAGAAGGGTTGTTGCCATTTCCTTGTAGATGTTATGCTTACAAAACATGGAATTTTGTGTTTTCGTAAGTTTGTGTAGAAATAAATCACCATTTCCAAATGCTAGAAGCTGCACCTTATATGTTCATCCTTGAACCTCGTATAACATTACCGTGTCAACCTTTCATATGGGTTTAACTTCTAGTTAGCTATTCTTCCTTCAAAATTTTATTCACATGATTTATAATGAGGTGTTAGAGGGATATATTTTTGAGTTGTGTAATTTATTTTGTAAGATATTCAAATTAATAAATCTAAGCTTGTTTTCTCCCCCTACGTTTTTTTCATGCCTTGATTATCATTTTATTTTACTACCTTCTTTATAGGACTATTTCATTTTGGATATGGAAATCATTATATCTTCCCACATAACAATTGGGATTCCTTACAAGTTATGAAAATCTTTATGTTGAGAGAATCCTCTAAGCTCCAACTCGATTATTCGGTCTCAAATAAATTAGGCTTCATTAAATCCTTCCTTTGGAAAAATATCTAAGGTGGCTAGCTATAACATTCACATTCATATCAATGAACTCACAACAACATCACATTTTTGTTGATTAAGGGATGAGCTCTAGCTAAAACAAAACTCGAGAATACTATAATATAAAAGGATTGTGTACTTTTTTTGGATTTGATATTGTTGAAAACAACATGGGGAGGGAGGGACACATGTCGCATGCTTTAATGGGGTTTCAAACAATTATAAAACTAGGTTGAAATGTGAAAATTTTACATAGTCTCCAATGACAAATTCAAAGAAGTAAATAAAATATTTAAATGCTTGAACAATCCTTTGGTGATTGTTTTTCATCTCACTGAGTCTAACATCACCCCTTTACTAAAAACACCAAAACTATTCCTCTTCATAATTTTCATTTCAAAATAGTACAAGAAAATCCAAATATTATTACCAAGTCTTTGGTTTAACTTTTTGGTGTTGTTATTCACCTTAGAGATGGTTCAAATACTGTTAAGAGGAAAATCCAACTCAAGGAATAGTCAAGGCTTAGTGTTTCTATCACTTTATGAGATCCCTATTTTGCTACATTGGTAAAAGAGCTTGCAAATTTCATTTATTGTCTAGAACTTCCCATTCTTATAATAAAATTAGGTTGAGTGTCTTATTTTAATGGTTGAATATTAAAAGTGTATCAATAAAAAGTGTTATATGAATGTTGTAATTGATAAAACAATTACCCTTCGTACTTGGCTTGTATCTTTGAAATCCTCTACGCATTCACGATTAGATCATTAAGGAAAACATGGGCCCTCTATGAATATTGAATTCCATGAAAACACTTTCTAAAATGCTTTAAATGGTGAATCTAGACAAGCTAGAATGAGTTGGCGTGACAAAAAATATTACCAACATTCTCATAATTTTTTACTTGACATGTCCTCTCATGCTAGGTGAGAATCAATGCAAGAAAAATGTTATGGAGAAACTAGGTGCAATTTGGTTTTGATCAATATGTGATACATATGTCTTCATTTGTGAATACATGTATCACCTCTGCCTTTAATTAAAGGAAATCATAACAAAATTGAAATTGGTTGATCTAAAACACGATTTCGATAATCTATTTTTGGATAGTCCTAAAAATCTATTTTTAGTAGTTTTTGACAAATTTTAGTATTATGGTTTTTTTAAGGTCTTCGAGAGAATTTATGGGCTTGAGAATGTATGAAAATAGCTGAAGTTATATGGTGATAATTTTTTTTTCAAGTTTACTCCATCATCTCTCTAACGGATCTTACGATTAGGAAATTAGGTCAATGAGCTAGGAGATATGACCCCATCAAGGAACACTAGAAAAAATAACTTGTAATGATAGGATAAATTTTAGTTTTTATTTGTCTTTTTAAATCCATCCCTAAGGTGGATACAAATGGTCTCCATGTAGGATGATATTTTGGTTCCCCTATGGAACCCTTCATATTCTATTTTTAATTTTTTTTTTTCATATTCTCTATTGTATAGCTATAAAACAACTTGTTTTGAATAAAGAGATAGATATCTGAGCATACATATCTCTTAGGGGGGTTTCTAGTTTGTATACATTTAGAATTGCAGTAAAAATAATTTATTTTTACATCTCTCCCATTGTGAATTGATTGTTATAACACATTAAGCATTGTCATTAGTGTGTTATCCTTCGAGTTGAACCTCAATTTAGATAAGTGGTATCGAGTAAGTTCATTCCACTCTTGCATGCCGAACACACAAGGTTAGAATACTAGAAGCATGGTGCCTAGACCCATGATCCTTCATATTACATTCCTTGTCACTTCAAATGACCTCAAGCAATACAAGAGGAAATGGGAGATTCCTTCAGATAATTACTTAATGATGCCCTTGAGAGGCAAAGGAGGGAGATGATGGCACAATTCGTCGATGTCCTCACTTAGGTCTTCCTTACAACCAACCCCACCTCTATAACTATACTCACATCAATCATACCCTTTAGGGGCCTGACACCATTCAAGGTACAAGTAAATTTTGACATTCCACAGTTTGAAGGAAAAATTGATGTTGATGAATTAGATAAATGGCTCGATCAACTAGAATCATATTTCTCTGTCAATAATTTTTCTTGGTGAAAAGATAATGTTTGCACTTCTGAAAGCATCTCTTCATGTCAAAAATGGTGGGAATAATACTTCATGCAAGAGGATGATAATGATTATATAATCATTAATCGAAACCCCCAAAAACATGAGGTGGTTTTATAGAGGCCATCAGAGAGGAATATTACTTAGTGAAGAACTATGAGAACCAATTCAAGAAAATGCACCAATTGTGTCATGATCATGATCAAACAATGTTGGAATTCACTAACGAGTTTTATACCTTATCGAAAATTTTTTGCACAAGGGAAAATGAGAAGTAAAATATTTTCAAATACTACAATGAGTTGTGATATTACATCTAGAAAGAGATGGAGTATGCAAAAATAAATAATCTACTAGAAGCCTAAAAATATGCAATCAAGATTGAAGAAAGGTCCAAACATAGGGGAAATAAAGATCCTTCATATTCCAAGAAAGGGAAATATGACACCAAGTAGTAAGGAAAGGATGCACTACCATATAAATAATATAAGAAGAAAACATGGAAAAAAAAATGAAAATACACAATAAGGTGGTGTGAGAAGCACAATAACAAGTACCATGACATGGAGGACTATTGAGCTATCAACAAAACTCTACTAACAAAGTCATGATAGCCGGATGTAGGAGAATACTTGTAGAGAACCAAGGTGCATATGAAGAAGTGAAGCCTATTATAGATGTAGATTTGTATACCAATTTTTCCACCACACGAATAATGCCCTCATCAAAAGAGGATATAAAACATCTATTTCACTTGTAGACATAGGTAAATGGTATGAATCTTCACTTCTTTTAGATAGTAGTAGTAAAAAATATGATATCTATAGAAATGGTAAAGATGATAAATATAGTAATAAATCCTTACGTGCAACCATACTTTGTTTGTTGGGTCATTCATGGAAGAGACATCCATGTGAATAAAGAGTTTTTCCTTCACTATTCAATCTAACGATTCAAAAATGTGGTGGTATATGACATTGTACCATTAGATGTATGTGATGTAATTCTTAGACAACCATATATGTGGGATCACCATGGTGTCTAAGAGGTTGGGCTTAGGAGTCTCATCATCACTCTAGGTCATAAGAAATACTGCATCCTAGAGGTATCCCCTACTAAATTAGTGGGCCCAATCAATGAAAAGTAGTGTTGGAGGTTGATTTCCCAAACTAGGACCTATTTCCTACTCATGATCAAGCTTGAGGATAATCAAAAGTTTATATGGACCACAAAGAGTGATCAAACCTAACCAAACTACATAGTGGAAGTATATAGATTAGATGATATCCAAATACATAGATTATTCACACCACCAATAGGTGTGCATTTTCATTGTCAAATGAAGCATCCAATTGACGTGGTCCCTAGAACACCACTTTCAAATGAGCCCATGTACAAGAACTCAATACTTAAAAATGAAGAGATAAAGTGTCATATTCATGAGATGATTCAAAATGGGCACATATGACTAAGTGGATCACCTGGTGAGATTTTGATTGTCATTGATTGAAAGAAATATGGGACATGGAAAATTTACATTGACTATCGAGCCTTGAAAAAAATCATGTAAAGAGAAAATACCCACATCCATGGATTGATGAACTCCTAGACCAACTCAGGGGAGATAATTTTTTCACAAAAATTGATACAAAATTAGGGTACCACTAAGTTCCCATTGACCCCACAGATGTTTGGAAAATCACATTTAAATCCAAGGAGGCTTGTTCAAATGGTTAGCCATGCCTTTTGGGATGATAAATCACCTGAAAAATTCATGAGGATGTTAATGATGTCCCATGAACATTTGTTGATTCATTTGTTGTGATGTACCTAGATGAAATTTTTGTCTTGAGTAAGACAAGAGAGGAGAAATTTAAACATCTCCAATAGGTTCTTCAGACCTTGTGTTAGCACAAGCTCTATGCCAACATAGAGAAGTGTGCCTTTGACATAAATTATATTCAATACTTGGTGTACACCATTAACAAGGATGATGTGCATTTGAACCCAAAAAATATCTAGGTCACTTGAGACCTGACGACACCAAATAATATCGTTAAGCTCCAAAGTTTCTTTGGACTAGCCAACTTCTATGGTAGGTTTGTACTTGGGTTTTCTCACATTGCATGGAATTTGAATCAAGTGACACACGAAGGAGTGAAAGAAAAATTTGTATGGAAATAGGCACAATAGAAGGAATTTACATGAGTGAAGGAGAGATTTTATTCAACACCATTTCTGGTATTTGTAGATGTACAAAATTCATTTGAGATAAAAATGCTTCAAAATACGCACTTGGTGCAGTCCTCACCTAACATAGGAATTCAATGACATGCCATAGTGAGACCTTCTCTAACATAGTGCACATGTACCTAACATATGATTAGGAGTTGTATGTTATTTTGTAAGCATGTAAACAATGGAAGAACTACATTATGAAAAAATAGACTATCATACACACAGATCATAAGCCTTTGTAATTCATGTAGACCTAAGGAAAGTTTTATAATGATGATCATCAAAGGTGGTCCACCTATTTGTAAAAATTCCACTCAACATCATGTATAAAAAGTGAGTGCCAACCAAGTCATTGATTGTTTGATTCATCCCCGATCACTTATCTTACAATAATACTTGAATCATGTGGGCATGAGACATCAAAGTGGCATCAAATGTATGAACATGACCTTGAGTTTTCTAACATATATTAGGGGATAAGGGATAGAAAAAATGTTCCATATAATCATTTACATGAATGGGTTTTATGCCACATGGGACACCTCTGTGTTCTTATAGGGGAGTATCAAAAATTGATTTGGGAGGCTCACTACAGTCAAGTTACGAGTCCTTTTGGAGCAAAGAAAATAGTGGCAATTTTACTTAAGTATTTCTACTAGCCAAATTTCTGTCATGATGTTACTAGATATATCGAGTCCTACACATCCTATGTGATTACCAAGCCATCCAATCAAAATCAAGGCTTTTACACCCATACGTTGATTCTTGGAATGTTGTGAGATTTTGTTTTTATGGATTTCATGTTAGGTCTCCCTTCCACTAGGCATGGCCATGATTGTGTTTTTTTGGTGGTTGAAAGGTTCTAAAAAATGGTAATCTTTGCACCTTACAAGAGGAAAATATTAGTACATGAGACTGTAAATTTGTTCTTTAAGTATGTTTTGGTTAATTTTGGGCTTCCAAAATCATTGTGTCGTATAGAGATTCCAATTGTGTTATATAGGGATTTCAAATTTGTGTGGATATTCTGGTCAACACTATGGACCATGATGGACAAAAAAATGGACAAGTCCATTGCATTCCACCCTTAGACCGATGGGAAAATTGAGGTAGTTGACCATATGATTGTGCATCTTATTTATATGTATTACTCCAAACATCCACACACATGGGATTAAAGTCTTATGTATATTCAACATAACTATAATCGATCTCTTCATAACTCGAGTGACATAGCCCATTTCAAGTATGCCTTGGATTCCAACCATTTTCTCTCTTGATGTAACATTTCCCTTTATTTTGGAACATGAATATAACATAGACAAAAATAATTGGATAAGGAAACCAAATTTGTGGAACAAATTTGACACATCAACAAGTTCATGAGATTTTGGAGCAAACCAACCATAAGTATAATCAATGTCATGATGCCAATAAAGTTCCCCATGATTTTCAAGTGGGGGATAAGGTGTGAATACATCTACAGAAAGAGAAAATCAAGGGTCCAATAATCTTAGACCTCTGTGATATGGGCCATAAAAATAACCAAAAAAATTGGTGAGAATACATTTGAGCTCAATCTTCCACCCTAATTTTGGTTGCATCATAATTTCAATGTTGAGTTGATCCTCCCATACTTTCCTCCACTCTTGGATACATCAAACATTGGTGAATAGTTCTGAGTAAAAATGAACCCAAATTGTGGGAAACTAGTGAACTTTGATCGGATCGTTGTGGTGCGGTCAAGGACTTGAAGTATCGAAAAATCACACTCTATTAAGTAGTGAAGGAAGGGAAGATGACACACCAAGGGAAGTGGTGGTAAAAAGAAAAGAGAAATGGGGATAATTAATTCTTAAGGAAGAATGAATGATCTAGAACATGATTTCTAAAAATCTATTTGTAGAAAGTCTTGAAAATCTATTTTTAGAAGTTTTTGACAACTTTTAGTATTTTAAATTTTAGGGTCTTTTGAGCATTTCGGGCTTCAATTTGTATGAAAATAGCCAAAGTTATATCAATTTAGAAATGTTTTTTTAATTTTGTTCCATCATCTTTCTAATGCATCCTACGCTTAGCAAATCAAGTAAATGGGTTAGGAGATGTGACACCAACAAGGAACACTAAATACAATAATAATAATAGTAGGATAAATTTCAATTTTTTGATTTCTATCTTTTTGAATCCATCCCTAAGGTGGATATAAATGGTCTCCATGTAGGATGACCTTTTGGTCTCCCTCCATAACCCTTCATATTCTATTTTTAGCAGTTTTTCATATTTTCCATTTTATAGTTATAAGACAAATTGTTTTAAATAAATAGATAGATCTCTAGTCATACATTTTTCCTATGGAGTTTGTCGGTTTGTATACATTTGGAATTGTAATAAAATTGGTTTTTTCCCAACACTTTCATTTTGAATTTATTTTTATAACACATTAAGCACCATCGTTAGTGTGTTGTCCACTAGGTTACACCTCAATTCGGATCATTGGTTGTTATCTTTGATGAAATAACTAAATTGATCATAACAATCATGATAATAGATTTGCAATTTTTTCGATGGACGAAGAAGAAACTAATGAAATAATTATCCATGTCATTGGGAAAAAATTCCTTTGGACTCTTTTTATAAAAAATAATCCTTACACGGAGGGACCATTTAAATGTGTCATTCTATGCTTAGAGAGAAAGAAGATGCCTTTTCCTTTTGCAGACTACTGTATTTCTTCAAAAATCATTCCTTGAAAGTCTATGGGCACCCTTAATTTGTAGTCACTTTCTGATTTATTATTACAACGTAGTTATTTTTGTCATTATCATGTTCTTTGATGACATTTCTATCCCTTTTGCCTATGTATGTTTTGTAGTTTAGATCACAAAATTTCTCTATAACTCAAATACGTGTTTGCCATGCATCTTCATATTGATATTCTCAAAGGAAATCTCTACTCTACATATGGGATTATTAATAAAAAGCATTTGATAATATATCAATTTTATTACTTTGATATGCATGTTTTTAATGATTTACATTTTTGGTTTCTATATAAATTTGTGTTTCTCCATTATTATTGCTTTTGTACCTTAAAAAATGAAAAAAATCATATGCCTTCTATAATTTTTCTCCAAGAAACTTCATCTTTCTTTGTTATTTCACACTCTTTTCCCCCACTTTCACTTCGAGTGTAAATTATTTCCTCTTACATTAACAAGTTGTAAATATTTATTCATAAATTTACCTTTTATTCTTTGGGAGTTCCATTTTGTCTAAATTACTAACTTTTTTTTCTACCTTTCCTCCGAGGGTGCTTGTAGTTGTCATATTTTTGACCTTGCATGATGTCCACTCTTGACAATAGGGAATGAAGGCATGGATATTACACAAGAAATGAATCCCATATTAATACTCAAATAAATCAATGCTATTATGCCCATAAAAATGTAATAAACCTTTACCCACAACTATTGTTGCATGCCTACATCAAATATCATTCTCTAGTTGCTTAAATCATGATTTCCCCCTTCTAAATAACATTTGAATGCCTTATACCCTTCCTTATCTTCCTATAATGTTTCATAAACTTTCCCCAATCCCTCACTCCCAAATCATTTTCCATAACTAGTTTCTAGTGAGGTGCACCTTCTAATTGCATTTCCTAATCATTTTATCTCATACTTTCCTTCTTCTGAAGTTTTTCCATAATGTTTCCAATAAGGTCTTATAACCCCAAAACATGTGCTACATAACCCAAACTAACTCCCCTTCTTCAAAATCTCATCAATGATTATGAAAATAGATAGATATTTTGTCACAAGTGCATAAATATTTAGAATGCCACAAAAACTATCATGTGATGAAAATGAGAATGTTTAATCTCCTACACACTTGCGATAGATGCTAGTATGAGTGCATTGGACGTCACTTCTCTAAATGGTTTAACATGAATATGAGAAACTAGCCAAACATTTAATGTTCCCTTACACATGTCGAAGAAATCCCTATGGCAAGAGTGAATCCAAATTTGTAGGAAATCCATGCATGTGGAGGCCAATACAAATATAGTGGCCATATCATCAACTTCCCCAAAATATATCTTTAGGCAAAAAGTACCTCCCTTAGAAATATAGTGGCCATATCACCAATATAGATATTTAGATATTATTCTAGTTTAACGATAAGGTCCTCACAAAAACTTATGAATTTAATGTGAGTAGAATCTTGTGTCATGTAAGAATTACAATATAAAATAGCCAATGAACTATACTATAAGGATGTATTGATTAATGATGATCAATGTTATTTCATCCTTGTTGCATGTTCTTATAGATGTTTCACCAATGTTACATGGTGTTTCAATTAACATTTCACAAACTTAAGAGACAAAAGTTCCATTTGATGATTGGGATTAATTTTTTTGTCTTTGTTGTAGAAAATGAATATTTGTCTTCCATTCCCATTTTGCACAATATAGGGACATAAAAAAATAGATATAAAAAATTTTACATTCTAAAATCTGATGCACTCCTTATTCTATGGCTTGATCAGAAGTTGGCCTTTCTCTAATAAATGAATACACCACAAAAGGGTTGTTTGCTATGGAATTTCCATCTCTATTTTCAATGGTGTAGGCCATGTATAAACAACCCCACATCAAATATGTCAAGGTGAATGAATATGCTCTACATTTAATGTGCTTCGAGATGGTTGTTTTAGTCAGCATCTAAGTTTAAATTACTTTTACTTAACTTGATCATGCGACATTGAATCCAAGCCACATCCACTATTTTAATGGTAAAATTTTGAAATCAACTTTCCAAAAGCTATAGTTTTCCTTCGTTAGCACTTGACGATCACTTAAATGATGGCCTTCAAAATAGTTTAATGAGATTTAGCTCTAATATGCGTGACACTTACTCTTATTGGGTAAAAATATGAATCAAATTGTCTGACATGATTGAGAAAATAGGCCTCCTAATTTAATCTTCACTCTTAGTGTAACTAACCCTAAGTGGTCATAATTACCCAAAAATATTTCTGCATGCCCTTGTACGATGCCCATGAAGCGCAAGATTTGAGAATTCTCAATATTATATCCGATCCTCACCATGTTTCCACCTAATTACACAAAATATTTACAATCTTTCATGAAGAAGTTTTTGAAAATCATTTATGGGAAAATGACAACTAGTATAGGTGATACTTCAACCTTCTCACACTTTTATTGTATTTTCCATCCATTGTTATAGTCTAATATGCATATTTTATCATTCTCAACTAGCTATGAATGACAACATAGGGGTTCTACATGTGTTCATATTTTCTCATGGCTAAAGAACATGATTTAACATAATTAATTCTTTATCAAAGGATTGATATCAAACAATTATAATCATAACAAGTAAAATCTATCATGTAAAAGTCAACCAAGTGTAAGAAATAGTGAGATAAGAGTGACTTAGCTTGTATTTAAAGATATGGAATGATTCTAAACTAGGGATTTGGATGGAATAGGCTGGATCGAATTGGGTAAGATTTGTTTTAAGAATAGAGATATGAAATTCTTCCAGATAGAACCACCAAAGGAGTATAGGATCACCTCGAGGCACAAGTGTCATTACAACTACCTCGGATCTAGTATTTTCATGATCGATATTATCTTCTTCTTTTTAATCTTTATTGAATCCACCTCGTTGTAGGATTTCGGTGTAAAAAATAAACCTACAAAACAAACCCTATCTACCTACACAAGGCTCAATCGGACATTATATAGAATAATAATGTATATGCTTGACTCGAGACTAACCTCGAAGATCACTCCAATGTGATTTTCACCAAGAGCTACACTACATTTCATAATCAATGTATTTTTGTGTGTGTGTGTGTGTGTGTGTGTGTGTGTGTGTGTGTGTGTGTGTGTGTGTGTGTGTGTGTGTGTGTGTGTGTGTGTGTGAGTGATATAATTATGCCCCTTGAAGCTAGGTTTCCTTGTGCCAATAACATGAAGATAGTATGATACAACTACTCTACCTCAAGATGAATGTGTGAGATGGAATTTAGAAATAACCCTTCCTATGTAGGGAAAAATGCAGCCCAAATGCACTCCTTGAATGTTTCTCTTTGCCTAAGTAGTAGGTAGGAAGTAATATCCCAAATTTCCTATCCCCTAATAATAGTGAGTAGGTTGAGTATATATATGGTTCCTTTGTTTGAATTTTGACACCTTTTGACACAAAAGGTTGACCCAAAGAATTAGAAAAGACCCAAAGTTAAGTATATTAAACCTTGTCTCATTGATGTTGTTATTGATTTCATGTGGAATTGATGGAAAAGAGTGTTGGTGAGGTGTAAATCATTTAGGGGCATGAAGTTTGATTGGTAGTGCCCTCCTCTAACCTCTAATGGTGTGTTTGAAGTGGCTTGGTGTGATGTCCAAAGGTGTCGGTGTGTATACATAAGGTCTTGGTGCATGCTTGGTGCATTGGCAAACAACTAGGTGCTTGGTGTGAACTCCAAAGGTGTCCTATAGGTCCTAATAGATGTCTAAAAGGTGTGCAAGGGCCTTCATGATGAATAATAGGACAAGTTACCTACACTTGGGTTGAAACAAGCTCGGTCGAGCCTATTTCTAAGGCCGAGTGCAAACATGACTTGGTGAATGAAGCAAAGAAAGCTAAGATAGGTTAGTCAAGAAAGAGGAGTGCATTGTCACATGATAGAGAGGATTTTGAAGGTGTTTTAGGTCAGCCTTCAGCCGATAGAGGCATGTTCAATGCATTTTAGAGGCATGTTCTTGAAGACATGGTAGGTGAGTAGGTACAAGTCATGGTGGTCAAGAAGGTACATACCTATTTATGAGTAGGTGAGAATTTGGGAAGGTAGTAGATGTTGTCCTAGTGCTGTGTGAAAAAATATAGTGTAGTATGAATAATATTTTTCAAGTTATGAGGTTTTAGGCTCTATCAAGCTCTCGAATAAACATCTCCACTTGAGGGTCATATTTGAAGTACTCACTTGTATGTTAAACATCTGCGTGGGGACTGGTTCTTTCATAATGTTGGGGCATGGATTCAAGATCATTTTTCTTTTGGAATGAGGAAGAATTATGCCTTGTGCTTTATGAATGATGCTCAAGAAGTTAAGTTTGTCTAAACCCTCCTAAAGCCCTCATTTTAAAGTGATAGGAAAAATATGAAGTTTTTAGTCTCCAAAATGCATGGGAATTATAAAGCGATGGTTCGGACTTGTAGATACATCTCCATAGATCACTTTAGTAGTGGTGGCATGCTCCAGGTGTCATGAGAAGGTACAAAAAATCACTATTTTCTAAATATTTGATGGTAAAGTTATGCACAACAAGGTTAACAATGAAAATTTTAATGTGAGAGCAAGTATGGGAATGTTATTGATGATCATGAAGTTTTTAGACATGTTATATGCATTAGATGGGTGAAACATTTCAAAAAATGTTGCCTACAACTTAAGACCTAACAAGGAAAAAACCAGTCAAGTTTGTTTGAAAGGATGATGATGTGAAGGCATGCTTGTTGAAGTGAAATGTGAGAATGTATGGTTGATAGAAGTCCAATATGACATGTTTGAGCTCAAGACATGATTAGGTGAGGTGATTTTGTGTCAAAGTTATAATGGTCAAATTTGTCCCATTTGGCTTGTTAAGAAGGTCTGAGGAACAAGAGTGTAAGTATGGATTTATTCACATAACACATGCAAGTGAGTGCTCGAAGTTGAAGTTTAATTATCTGTGAAGTTTATCATGCATTTTTTTGGCATGAAAGTGAGGTTTTGAGTGTTGAAAGCTATCTAGGCCAAGACCATTTTTTTGTGTTTGAAGACCTAGTGTAAATAGTCTAAAAATGCAAGCATATTGATGTTATATGGCCTAAAATGATGCATAATATGGGTTTGAAAAGTTTCATAAGGAGTATATATTTATATAAAGGTGGCATAAGAGCCATGAACATGTGATTTTATGAGTTAAGTAACTCATTTTGTGAAGACTATTTTTTTGAGCATGCAAATCCATTAGGACATTGTCCTAATCGGTGTTCATGGTGTGATTGAATATGGTAGTGCTGCCCCATGTCTTTAATGGTTAACTAGAGGTCTAAAAAAATTCCCCAAACATCAAAAGGTCATAAAAGTTCATACTTCATTATTGGTTGATTAATCTTGTGACTATATTTTTGAGCTGCCATGATTGTGAGCATCAATATGATAAAATGATTTGTAATGGAAGTCTATGCAATGACCTACAAAATTCCAAGCATGTGATGATGTAATGGACATATTGAAGATCCCTCCATCCTAATTTTAGTACATGACATGAAGATAAAGTATGTTTTATTAATCTAAGTTGAAGATCGTGTTTTGAAGATTATGTACATAATAGAGCATATGAGTTCTAATGGGGTCTTGAAGGTAAAATGGTGATTTACTGAGAGATTTTCAAGGATTTAGATGGAAAGGAGGAAAATTTTTAATGTGCACACACCTTCACAACACTTTTTGCATGACCTATGAAAACTAGAAGATAAAGAAGCCTTCGTTGAGAAGAATACAAAATGGAAGAAACCATTACAATTACGGATGTCGGACTAAAAATGGAATATCATTAGTTATTTTAGATGTGTAACGAGTTCATGAAGGTTTTTAGTCCATAATAGGTGTTATAAGTGTCATGAAAAAATCAAGAAAGGTCAATACATGTAAGCTGAAATACCTGCAGATGTAATGATTGCATTGTGGCAATTTTAGGTGATGTCATCTAAACCTTTTGTATGAGTTGAAGAGGTTAGAAGTTGAAGGGGTTAGAAGATGAAGTGTAATATGTGTGAGAGTATGTAATCCTTTTATATGTGAATGTATTAATGTGCATGAAAAATATGTTTTGAAGATAGAGTTGCAATAGCATGAGATAATGAGAAAATAGGTGAATCAAGGTGTGTATAGAAGGAGGATGAAATATAAGAGCTGAGTATGAGATAAAAAATTTGTTGTTTCAAGAAACTAGGTGAGATTGATGTGATAATTTTTTTGAAGACTAAGTGGGTGCTTAGAAAAATATGGAGTTGTTGCTTCCATGCAAGTAGGAGCTTGCAAAAGTTGTCAAGTAGGTGCTTGACTTATTTGTTGGAGTTGGTGCTTCAAGTTGAGTGGGTTCTCAACAAATTGAAATATTTGTAATATCTTATGGGAAAATTGTCCACAATAGTGCATTGATTTCAGTGGGTTTTTCTCCTTTAAGGGTTTCCCACATTAACCATTGTCTTCTTGTGTTCTTACTTGGTTATTTGCTTATGTTTGAATGTCATTATTTCTTCATGGTAAAGGTTGATCAAGACTGAATGGTTGGTTAAAGTTTAATATTGTTTTCAAAGGTTGAAGAAGCACTCATTCACCCCTCCCCTCTTAATGCTTGTGTTTTTACAAAAAAGTACCAAACAATAATTTAGAATATGAAGAAGAATGGAAAAAAGTTCCCATAAGGGACACTAGCGTGCGGGCGGTAGTGTTCGTATTGGGTGGTACTATCCTAAAGCCAAGAAAGCAGAAACAAGACCGAGAATGAAGACAAGGATCCCCATGAATCGACAAAAATATGTAAATCCAAGAAGTATAAGACCATTTCACAATCAAAACCCAATCAAAAGTAATAAAAGGACTAGGAAAATTTTTCACTAGTGTCTAATCTTTGCACTTAGAAATCATGTATACAAAATATTAGAGGCATAATGTAATGATAACAAGTGCATAATTTTGTGTCTTCATTTTCTCCCCCTTTATGCTATTTGGATGAAATTTAATAGTATAAAGGATATATGAATACTAGAGGTCCAGAGGAGTCATATCCGAAGCTTGTTGATATTAAGAATCATAGCGCGGTGAATCATGAATCACCCTTTTGATCCATGTGGAGTAAGTGTGGTGTCATAGAAGGATTTATTTGATAGAAATGTGCCATGGAGATATATAAGTCTTTGAAAATCAGAGATTGAAGGAGGGATTGAGAGTGATAAATTGCTGAACCTGGTGTGAATACTATACTGATTTGAGCATCCTAGCACTAAAGGAATAATGTTGAAAGAGTGGTTGGATTTTCTCTCCACCATGACACCTCCTCAAAATAGGTTCCACCGCTACTGAGAAAAAAATGAACTAATTGTTACTTTCCTACTAGTCACAAAAATCCCTGTAAAGTGGACAAGGATAGGCAATGATGTCTCATTACCCCCACTTTACGATGTAAGGGTGTAAACTTAGCCAAATGGAACAATGCTTGAATTTGATTGGCTCCCAAGTTAGGTCATCTAGGAGGGATATTGATACCATCATAATGGAATTTAGAAACAACCTATATTAATTAAAATGTAGTATTTGATTACACTTGATTGATTTGAACCTACTTTGGAAAAAAATGAATTGCCCCAAAATTATATCATTTGATGGTGAAATTATGAGAATCCGAGATAGTTTTGTATTTGTGATTTAATATAAATTGAATTAAACCTTAATTTCAGAGTAACTACTGTAATGAATGATATACAAGTAATAAACCAAAGTAATGTCCAAGAAATAAACAATGAAGTAAAACCCTAAGCAAGTGGGAGAGGAAGATGACTTAGTTGATTATGCATAACCTGAACTGATCTAGGCGAGTATATGCTAGATTCGGTTGGAAGCAATGTTGAACAAGCTCGGAGAGGAAAGCACTCATAACTATATGGGAAAAAGTTCCCATGAGAGGATAGGAGTGCACTGGGTGATGGTGACCATTCTGCGCACTAGTGACTGTGTGAATATTCAATATTTGATCTTTTATGGGCTAGAGTAGCTTCACTATTAATCTTCTATTGTCTCTCTAGTTTTTCTGCAATGTCACCGGTCGTACCTCTAACCTGAAAAACAAATGTATACATGCACATGTCCCAAAATCACATCAAGTCTAATAAAAAAAGATACATAATGTGGAGTCGATGACCCGACGGTCAATCGAAGAGTGAACTTATGACCGAGCGTTGCACTACATCTCAGACTCTATGTAGTTATTTGTGTTTGTGTGTGTAATGATGCCCTAGGTTTCCCTTGTGTAAGTTGCATGATGATAATGTGTTAGATGTAGATTATATTGAGTATGCACGATGTGTGTGATAAAATCAAATGAACTCCTTGTTATGTTGTGTATGTAGATAGATGCATCCCTTGTCCTTTGTATGGATGCGCTAGATGTATGTGTAGACACCAAAATTGGGTTACACTCCTTCGGTCCTCGAAAATCACCAACTCGAACACACTCACCTAACCATGTCCCCTTTCACCCTAATCTAATATTAATTTAATTAAATTAATATATGATCTCATAGTATCTATTATTTAAATATCTTAATTGAGATAATGCCCACACCATCCACCTCACCTATACACATCATCTAGCCACCTCACCCTAAGACCTATTCTTAGTATGTTGCCATAACTAACTAAGACCTACACAAACCCTAAATATCGAAGCCTATATTCCCTCTAACCAAATTCTACTTTGTTAGAAGGAAGCTTCCATTCTAATCCACGGAGCAAAAAGCGAACGAGATCCAAGAAAATCAAGGGGATCTCGCCCATTTTAGAAAACCTAGGAAATCCCGCTCTAAGTGACGCCGGTTACCCTAAACCACCACTGGTCAACCCAGAACCGCCATCGATTACCATTTAACCCCCAAAGCAACCTTATTTCATGGGTTGGCACATCTTCGAGAGAAAGGAATGAAACCAAAGCTACATGTAAACAAAACCATAATTCATACACGCACAAGAGTATCCATAGCTAGCATCGAAGCAATCACAGAGCCATTTGCCTTCACGGGAGCATCTAAGGAAGCGTCAGCACCACACCAAGTTCCTTCCATTTTATCACCCTCCATTGCCAACCAGACATCAAGCTCATCAACAATAAGCATTTTGTTAACCGACACTTGTCCATTGTCATTTTAGTAGACTCTTTTACTTCTGTTATTTGTTTATACTCCCATTCCCATTCCCCACCATTTACCTCCATGCACAACCTGACCATTCTTTCACCTACATCATTGAACTGACCATACCCAGTTCTTAGAGATCCCTGAATACATCTAGGACCTACACAGACCTTGCCATTTCCCTTTCCATTTCCATTTAGCCTTAGATCTACCCCAGATCAAGTTTTTATTGGGTTTCTTGTGCCCGACCATACCACGCGTCGGTTACCCAAAACCGTCACTGGTTAACCTAAACTAACATCGGTCATACCAGATCGATGTCAGTCTCTGTGTTTTTACCCTCGAACTAAGAACACAACTTAAAACCTCCAGTAAATACCCAAAAGCAGTCAGAGCGACCCGACCAATACCAATACCCACGATAGAGATCTTGACCTTCCGATTCAATCATAGCTTAGCCCGTTGTGAACGAATTTGCTTATTGTAGTTTAATGAGATACCTAAATCATTTTAACTATAGTAGGATTTCCTTTATTGTTAACATTAAGTTGTTTTAAACAGTGGATTGACACCTGCCAGGGGTATCACACTTCTGAATCTAGCATACGCTAGGTAGTCCCTTTATATCTTTGCTTAAATTTTATTTGGTGGTCTTGTTTTCCATTTCAGGTAGTTCCTCTAAGCAAAAATGAAGCTCTCACGATCAGCTATGGATCAAAAATTCATACACACACAACAACATACAACCAACATTTTGTGGTATTCCTCCTAGCCCTTTACCCATATTTGTTTCGTCAACATTCAAAAAGCGATCTAAAATCAAGTGAAACATTTTGGCACGCACGGTGGGACCCATTAGGGGTTCTTTTTCATTTATTCATTTCTAGGTGAAAATTTTCATGTTTGTTTCCTTTTAAAAGGTTCTCACATTAAAATTTATCCCCTGGAACCTTATCTTCTTTTATTTTCTAAAAGCAATCGTATTTTGGGGCTTTAAACTAAACATTTTTTTCCTTTCATTAGTATCGCATTAGTGAAAGAACATCTCTTCTCCTATTCATATTTTTGTGTCCTCGAATTCAACATTTCGATTTGGGCTTAAAAATCATTTCATCTCATTCTCGCCTTTACGAATTAGCTCACATTAATCGAGTGGAACCTATACACTGGAAGTCATGCCCAGCTGATGGTTGACAAACGAATCATAGAAAGCACATGTTCTCCTTCTCTGAGTCCAAATCAAACCACACAAATTCAGATATACACATATTTCTTAAACAACACCCTCCCTGATAGCATTTGTCCATGATCACATGATCTAGTTGGAAAGTACTCCCCAACTCGTTACCTCTGTTGAGTCATTATCTCAGAGGACGACCCGCCCCCGCCATAACATACCTGAAACCTCTCCCTGTAAATATCATTTTTCATAGGAAGCCATCCTCACCAAAAATTCTATTCTA
Organism: Taxus wallichiana var. yunnanensis; assembly: GCA_018340775.1. Classification (NCBI taxonomy): domain Eukaryota; kingdom Viridiplantae; phylum Streptophyta; class Pinopsida; order Cupressales; family Taxaceae; genus Taxus; species Taxus wallichiana. The sequence goes on from CM031237.1 coordinate 805,922,831, forward strand.
AAGTTCATAAGTCAGTCCTTAAATAGCTTAAGATGAACAAATATAATAGGAAAGGAACTCTTAGGGTCGTATTTTTCCTAGTGTTTTTGTTTGGCTTATGTTTTGAGTGAGAGGACACGTTCTTCATCTTTTCATTTTTCCTTGCATGCTCTTCATCATAGTTGGTGTATTCTAGCTTCACCGAGTGTGCTGGACCCTATTTCCATCATTCTCAAAATGCGGGTTTGATTCCATATCGATTTTAACTCACGACCACCTTTTCTTCATCTCTATTTCAATTTCACAAGTAATCCTTTGGTTACCCTCGGATCGTCATCGGTTTTACCCAACCGACATCAATTTACTGTTCTTTTGGTTAACCTTCCAAAAGGACACTTTCTTCACCTTCTTTTCTTTTTAGAGTCTCTATCACTCTCAGCATATTCACTTTACAGGTAAATTCCATCAGCATCTTGCATACTTGGCAAATTATTGGCCTTTTACCTTGTTTTGACAAACTGTCCATTTTCCACAGTGACCGACTGTAATTAAGCGGTGACACTGTGTGTCAGTTTCGGTTTCTTGTAATAAGCATCTGTTAGCCTATGTAATTCTCTAGCTAACATTTTAACCCCAATCCACCTACGACCACGTGTTTCTCCTATCTTTGTTGTATTTCTGTGGCATTTACAGAAAGTAGTCCTACCACGTCAGTACTTGTTCACATGGTGTTGACGCGTAGCCAAGAAAATGCCCTCATATTCCACACCAGTTGTCAACCACACTCACCTAGTCCTTCATCACCTTCTATTTTATTACCCATGAACCCTACCCAACCTATCACTATCACCACAGAGACGAGGATTTCACACGACTCCTTGACCAAAACCTTGTCGCCTTGCGGTTTTATTTGTCCCACTTGTCCACTTGAGATACCTCGGGTTAGTTGATATACGACATGTCCATATCTATCCCCCCAACACTCACTCCTACTTACACTTTGACCTTTGCTAGCTCTACACTACCCGCATCTGCCTTGCCCTCAATTGTTTCACACTGGGCCCTATACTGCTTATGTTGCCACTGCACTTGCAACATCTATTTCACCCGCTACATGCACTATACCTTCACCAACCACCCGTAATGTAACCTCATCTCGCACCTATTGTCTCACATATACCCGTAGCTACACAACCACCCACGGTGTTAGTGGTCCCTACCCCTTTTCAAAATGTTTTCCTTTTTATTCCACAGTCCTTAGCCCCATTGATACTAGGGTCACCACGACCCTTTCACCTCCATATATGTACTATCGCAACCTCCCATTTCATCTATCGGTCATTCTAGGTATGTACCTCTTATATCACTCCCTCCTTCTCAATCTACCTATATGGCAGCACCATATACTTTGGAATGCCATCTCCATCATATGTCTAACACCAACCTCCTCACGCGACAAGAGGTACCCATACATCACAACCTACCAATGACCTAATCAATTTAATGATGGACAAGATGCGCATACATTGGAAGCATCGGTTTCGGCACACGTAACTCTCTCACTGCGATGATATTTGTAATTAGCATATCCACCCATCCATTCCTATCCGTCCATATCCCATGTATTGGGAAATGCCTAAATTTAACTACTTCAATAGAAAGAGAACCCGTAACAACACTTGCGGTCTTTCAAACACGATTGTTATCGATCGCTCATGATGACGCTTTGCTCTTGAGGACCTTTCCCATGTCTCGACTAGGCCCACCTTTGATCTGGTATAATGGGTTACCTAGACATTCTATTTTCTCATTCAATCAAGTAGCCCAAGCCTTCTTGGATCACTTCTCCATCAATGTTGTTAAGAAGGTTACCATGGTGACCTCTACTGCGTAAGCGTCAATATGACGATGAATCTATCACAAATTTTGTTGCTCATTGGCGTAGCCTAATCAATCAAATCTTATTCCAATTAGACAAACCAAACTCATAGATATCTTCATGCGGGATTGTGCTAGACATATCTCACCAACCCTACGGGTGCAAACTTTCCAAACTTTCGATGAGACATTCACCATGGCACAAAAGCTAGAGATTCGGGCCATTGAAGAAAAGAAAATTCAACTACGCAATAAAAACTCAAAGCATTTAAGTCAAATGATACCTCTTCTTCTTAAAATCCACAAAACAATTATTCAAAACCAAGGGAACGATAATGCGGTGGTACTCAAGGTTGGCCCGGCCCATCCGTCGAATCAAAGTTAACCCCTCATCAAATCTCTCGCTTGTTCGCACTGTTCAATTAGACGAGAACAACATAAATACACCCCTATTGGGAACCTTACTCTTATGTCTTAGAAAAGCTCCTTAAAGTTGGGGCCATCACTCTTCCTCCTATAAAACCACACATTGGTTTTGATCCTGCCGCCCCACACCCACATGGTATAAAGATCACAACTTCGCAACTATCATCGGGTAAAAGGTCATAGTGACAATAATTGCATCACTTTCAAAAACATTGTTCAAGAAATGCTTGAGAAAGTCAAGTTAACCTTGGATAATCCTAATGCACCTACCAATCAAAACCTATACATCTTCAAGAAACCATTTCCTAATCATTCCCTTCTTCCGATCAAACCGAAGAGACTCAACTCATGATAGCCATACCCGCGAGGTCCATGCTATTTTCAACGATGCACTAGTTGCTTCCCAATTACCTCATATTCCTTCCATAGAGGAAATCCTATCTCAAATTCCTCCACCTACACATGAACCCACTTCACCTATTGCTCCACCCATAGAGGAACACCCTTCATCTCCCCCTCACATGTGAAGGAGCCTTCTGTTAACATCGAGACCTGCTTCATCTTTGGATTCTCCACCTAGAGAGTCATCACCTGCAGTACCTCTCCAACCCACAAAAGATGCTTGTTCATCTCCTCCACATATAGAAGAGCACCCATCATCTCCTCCACCTATCAAATATCCAGTAGAAATGCCATTACCTCTGGCGACTACTCTCCATTAGCCACCCAAGATCCTGCGGACTTACTTTCGGCTCTCTTACCCACAAAGGTGAAGCTAGCAAATTCCCTATTTCTAAGACACATTTTACGGGAATCACCATTAGATCCTCATCAACCCCACCCACTGCAGTTCCATTCTCATGCTTAGTCAACCACCTGGATTATGTGGATAGAGCTTTACTTTGGGGGCATCTTCTACTTCTGTCTCAACACAAATGCAGATGTCACTTGCTGACACTTCCACTATCTACCCAAAAATATTTCGTCAATCAAACCAAACACAACCATAACTATCATAAATTATTCCATGATACCACTCAAGGCTCAACTCACACCCATACCCATAACCCAACATGCATCTACATCCAAACCCACACCTACATTATCTTCCTTTCCTAAACCTATTACTACCTTAGGGGTCATCCCAACCACCAACCTTACTCATCCACCCATCAAATTAGATTTAGCTCCATCCTCCAAAGCGACACCAAGCTTAATCCAAAACCCAAATAAAAGAACCCATCCCATAGATCTCATTCTCTAACCTCACCGATCACACCTCCATCACCTTCAATCCTTCCGTCCATCTTAGGACATCGCCCTTCGGCATGGTTAATAAACCTCTACCCACGGGTACACTAAAAACACAACATCCCATTCCTCCCTCACATACCTCTAACATACCTAAGTGACCAACATGACTTCCACTCACACACTGCAACATCTTTACCATCCATACCTCAATACAAATGATAACTCCTTCACAACCCATGACACTTTAGTCTCTTCCCCTCAAACCTCCTGCACGACCGGCACCATCTACCTTCACATGACACCTCGTTATCCCCATGGGTAACTCGCCCTCTTCCATCATCATCGATTTTCCCTCCAGATCTCGTGTGCCCATATCACCTTTACCCAAGAAGGTGCAACCTAAAGACAAATATCTACTACCCTCCAATAAGGTAGTTAAACGAACCACACATTCTCTTGCCGGTCCATCTACGATATCCCTACCCAAGAAAACATGACCAACACATAAGACCACACTAGCACCTAAAATCATAGCTCGACCTACTCCCCCTCTTGCAAAAACCCTTCTTATACAATCGGCCGCACTTGTACCCAAACCCACATTCACTTCACATTGTGATCCACTAGCGAGATTGTATGCCAAATTTTTGACCAAAATCCTTGAAACTTCTGTCATCACATTACCGCCTCTCAGACCTTATGACCCTCTTAAACCCAAACCAAAGGGGTTTGACGACACCAAAATTTGTGCCTACCATCATGTGCTAGGACACGATGTAGAGAACTATAAGGATTTGAAAACCATTCTTATCCAATTGTGTCCTCCTGAAGAAAAATTTGACGATGATGATCTTCTTGATGAGGACCCCATTTCACTAGCACCCATTCCCATAGTTCTTCCCTCATTACCTACTCAGTGACCAAGACCTCCACCCCCACAACTCCTAGAACCACCCCCAAGATTCGAAATTAACATGGTTCACATCAGAGAACTTGCCAAACCTCCACCCAAATGTTGGTGTGCCCAGCTCATCTCACAAGGTTCCTTCCCACCACTTGGCTTTTCCCTTCCTGTCGCTATACCTTTCATGGCTCACCTACTTCACTTACCTCCCCACCTCAAATCAACATGATCCACATTGCTACTGCGCTTAGATAGACAAAGGTAAGGAAAAGGCAAGCGACCCACCGACCAACCCTATACCCAACATACCATCTCGCACCCACACCTAAAATCATTATCGAGGCCCCACCTATCCTATTTATAATGGGGTTATGCATCGCGTGATGCTCAAACAACTACACCAATCCCCCCTCAAAATGTCCCTATATGACCTCATCCAAACCTTGGAATCCCATCGTCAAGCTCTCATGGAGGTTATTCAGTCTATTGAGGTCTTACCTAATGACCCTACACCTGTGGCCTCCATTATTACACCTCATCATGTAGCCTCTCTCACCAAATTACCACCTTCATCTACACCTCCACCTACTCACCAAGTAGGCTGCACTCAGCTTCTCAAATGAAGAGATCACACCACACTAAACCGATGACCCAGATCCAGCTCTCTTCATCTCTGTCCACATCGATGATATACATATACGACATGTTATGATTGATGGGGGCGCTAGCATTAATATCATCTCCTCCCATGCATTTGCCCAAATGTGCATACCTGACAATTACATGCATAAACATCCGTCATGTTGCATTCATTCAATGTTCTTTATCACCTCTACACTTGGCACCATCATCCTCCATGTTCGCGTGGGCCCCCGCACTGTTCGAGCTATTTTATGTCTTGAGGGGGTTTCAATATAACTTTGTTACTTGGTAGACCCTGGATTCATGTCATGGGTTATGTTCCTTCCACTTTGTACCATTCTGTAAAGTTTGAGCATGAAGGACACACCTATACCATTCTAGCTGATCCATCACCTTTCAAAACTTGTAACATGCTTTACCAACCTAATGACATGCTTATACCCATTAAATCATCTATCTCCATGACCATGACCTCTTGCCCTACACCTCCACTCACCGGTTGCCGCTACCTCAACCACACCTACATCCTCCATTCCTACCGCTTCCACAACCTCCATGGCCAATTGGTCGGCCTTCCAATCGTTGTCTCCACCTTGATCCCACCTCTAACACATCGTCTATCCCAAATGCCCACATATCGACCATCGATCCTTGGAAGATATTTTTCAATGCCTAACTCGGGGGAGTATCGCCTATATAGTGTCAAGACATTCCTTACACCATAAGAGTATAGAGGTCTTCACCAACACCCTCACTATGATCACCGCATAGGAGAGTGTCTATTGTATGGTCCTCCCCACCTCCGTACCAATCTCACCTATGGGGGACTTGATACTACCACTTATACACCTGAACCACTATCACAAACCCTCCCATTTTCTGCTGACCTCCAGTCACTCACCAATCACCGTTTCACCCACACCTTCTTGCACCGATGTGTGTGGAAGGGTTTTGGTTTTGGATTTTATGAGAAATGCCATCACACTATTATTCCATGTACTACCCGCAAACATAATGATCATAGTGGTATTGGATTTCTGAACCACCTACCAAGAAGACCCACATTGAACTCATTGAGGACATTAGCCCTTATCCATTTTCTTCACCCTCTCTACCTTCTTCACCACCATCAACACCTTCACCGAGCGGAGTCGATGGATCTAGAATCCATTCCTCCTAACTTTTTTTCATAAACACCATTTCCCTAGGGCCTTTGACTTATCAATGCGAGGGTGAGGCTCCCTCTTCTCTTCCCTTCCTGTATCCTGAAATGATCGATGACGATACACCTTCGATTAACGTTGTTCAATGTCAGGATGATGAATCTATACTCACCTACCTTGGTGCTGAAGACTCATATATTCATTGGTTATTACCATCTGAGATGCAAACCATGTTAAATGTATCAACTATCAAAATCAACATCCATACTCAGGATGACCCACATGTTCTAAAGATCAGACAATGTTTAGATGCTGCTGAACAGGAAGCCATCACTTATTTTCTCAAAAACCATAACCATGCTTTCACTTGGTCTTACACAGACATGCTCGGTATTGACCCCACCATAGTGGTCCATAATATCATAACCATTCCCGATGCCAAACCCGTAAAACAAAAGCTGAGGAAAATGCACCCTCACATTGCTCTTTTGGTCAAAGAAGAACTTCAGGACCTCATTTCAGTTTCCTTCATCTTACCCATTGATTATCCTCATTGGATTTCTAGCATTGTCCTTGTCACTAAGGTGATAGGGGGACTTTGCATTTGCAAAAATTTCCGTGACCTCAACCTAGCTTTCCGAAAGATGACTTTCCCTGCTTGGTATTGACCAACTAGTTGACCTTACCACTGGTCACGAGATACTATCACTCATGGATGGCTTCTTGGGTTATAACCAAATCTTGCTTGCTCCATAGGATCAACACAAAGCGCATTCATCACCCCTTGGGGACCTTCGCTATCGAGTCATGCCTTTTGGCCTTAAAAATGCCGGTGCCACATATCAGCGGGCTATGAATTACATCTTCCATGACATCATGTATCGTATATTGGAAGATTACGTGGATGATATCCTGGCCAAATATAAACGCCGCTCCGAGCACCTCGCCCTCCTAAAAACCGTATTTGACCACCTCATTAAATATTACGTTCACATTCAGCCCAAGAAGTGTGTCTTCGCAGTTCTCTCAGAAAAACTCCTGGGATTTATCATCTCCTTATGTGGTATAGAGGTTGACCCACTAAAGTCAAGGCCATTCTTAAAATGCCTCCACCCACTAATCTACGGCAGCTCCATAGCCTATAAGGTAAGTTGCAGTCTATTCGTCGTTTCATTTCGTAACTTTCTTATCGGTGTCAACCATTTCATCATCTTCTCAAGAAGGATGTCTCCTTCAAATAGGATGAGGACTGCCACAAAGCTTTTGACTCCTTGAAACAATACCTTCTCCAACCACCCGTACTCATTCCACCTAAAGATGATCAGCCCTTCTACCTATGCATCTCGGCTATCGATCACTCCTTAGGGGCCATGCTTGCTCATCACGATGAACAACACAGGAGAAGGTATTTTAGTACATAATCCATACTCTTTTGGACTATGAAACTTGATACACCCATGCAATTTTTTTTTCTTAGCCTTAGTTTTCATTTTGCCACAAAACTCTGCCATTACCTACTTAACCACAAAACCTATGTTGTGACCAACACCGACCCCTTACACTTCATGTATGCCAAACCTTACCAAAATCAACGTGCCGCACATTGGCTTATGCTTCTGGCTGACCTTGACCTCGAATTCATCCATCAAAAGTCCATCAAGAGCCAGGATATCTCTGACCAATTGGCCGACACACCTATTTTGGGGATCAACCCTCTAACTTTGACTTCCCCGATGAGCCAATTGCTACCCTTTCCCTAGATGAAGTTGCTTACCAAATGACACTCTTCTTCAATGGGTCCAAGTGTCAGCGTGGGGGTGGGGATGGAATTATCCTCATTTCACTTGATGGTGAACCCATGCCTTTGTCTTTCAAACTTGAATTTAATTGTACAAGTAATATTGCCGAATACGAAGCGCTCGTATTAGGTCTCCATATTAACTATGCCTTAGGTGTTAGGTCAATCAACATCTTTGGTGATTCTGAATTGGTCGTAAACTAATTCAATGGGTTATACCAGTGTTGTAACGAGACACTTCAAAAGTATAAACATCACGTGGACATACTTTTGACCACCTTCGACCGCTATGACCTTCAAACTATTTGCAGATACCATTGCCTACTTGGCCTCTAGAATACTGCTTTGCCCGCCGCCGATTCCAAAATTTTTGTTACCATATAAAGACTCCAATTAGCCTCTTACTTACCTTGTAAAATTTACTCCATCGGAATCGCTACCCCCGATCCAAGTGACCTTTGGTATAAACAATATTCAGACTACCTTTCCCTCTCCATCTTGCCTCCTGACCTCACTTGTAATGGACAACGTGCTTTTCTTTAAAGGGTCTCTCATTATGTCATCATGGGTGGCCTCCTCTATAAGCGTGGCTTCGATGGCATTCTCTTACAGTGCCTTACGAGTTCTGAAATTCCTTATACCATTAAGGAAGTTCATGATGGCATATGTGGGGGTCACTTTAATGGCCTTGTTGTTGCTAAGCGTATTATTTGCTTAGGCTATTACTGGCTGACCCTTAACCATGATTGTTGTAACTACGTTAAGCATTGTGTAAAATTCCAACAACATGCCAACCTTCATCATACACCCAATCATGCCTTACAGGTCACCCGTGACCTTTGGCCCTTCTCTCAATGGGGTTTGGATCTTGTCAAAGAGATCAATCCCCATTCTTCACAATGACATCAATGGATCATGACTGCTACCAAATACTACACAAAATGGGTTGAAGCCATACCTCTCATCTCCACGAAAGCTGAGAAAATATGTGAGTTCATCAATCATCACATTATTTATTGCTTTGGTGTTCCACATCACCTCATCACTGATAACAAAAAACAATTCAAAAATAAAACCTTGCAAAAACTTTACGACACCTTCGGCATTCAACTAAGTTTCTCATCACCTTATTACCCACAAACCAATGGCCAAGCCAAATCCACTAATAAAACCTTAAACAAAATTCTCATGAAAGTGGTTAATGATACTGGGAAGGACTGGCATACACACATTCCTTTTGCCCTATGGGCATACCGCACTAGTATCCACACTTCCACTGCTACCACACCCTTTTCTCTGGTCTATGGTATAGAGGTTGTTCTACCTCTCGAAGTCTAGATTCCCTCACTTCGTATTTCTCTCCATGACATGCTCAATGATGATGACTTTCATCAAGACCATTTAGCACAACTTGAGTTATTAGATGAACGCCATCTTAATGTTCTTGACCATCTTCAAGTTTACCAAAAACGTATCAAACGTGCCTATGACAAACGTATCCATGAATGAACCTTCCAAGTTGGTGACCTTGTCCTGAAAGAAAATCAACATGTAACCAAAGCAGAAAAAAAGTAAACGGGGTGAATTTTCTCCTAATTGGCTTGGACCATAAATTGTAAATCATACTTATGGATTAGGTGCTTATTGTTTATCTTTACATGATGGTAAACCCGAACCTGAGCCCCTTAATGTCTTGCATCTTCGACCATTCTAATGTTGACTTTTGGTCCTACCTCACCTTCTTCCTCTTTCCATACTCATCCCTTGAGTGTTATCCACTTCCTATGCTATCACCAATGATTAAAACAAGAATCATGTGCGAACCCGCCACTCTTTTATCTTCTCTTAAATATGTGTACCATGGCGCTGCACATGGCATGATTCTCATGGATACTTTTTGTCTGCTTTTAGATGAGATCCATGGTCGTTTCACCTTGCCATCCGAACAAGAATCCAATTTGTTACCATATCCTTGTCCATGACTTAAAAGTCCTCACATGGGATCCAAATCCTTGAGTCAAACTTCCAACATAAAAGATGACTCCTTCAAAAGGACATCTTTCTCTCTACATCGCTGCTATAAATATCTTGCTCCTTAAAGGACATCTATATAAAGCTCTTTAAAAAAAAAAAAAAAAAGAGAGAATCTGAAGCTTCCCGCATCGATCAGCTTCGTGAAGACCTCAAGGAGTTAATTTCCTCATCCCATATAGACTTCCCGCATCGATCAATCTATCTCAAATACAAGTCAAAACAGAAAACTTTTTCGTCATGGACTTGCCCATTGTGACCCTGGATCTCTTGACAAAAGGCATGCTACCAAATACCATATAAACTAATCACTTTTTCACCCTCTCGCCATTCACACTTTCATTTCCTACCACCTCAAGGGACCCCATGGAATCATGACATTTGGTGGTCATGTGACTACTTTTCACCTTTAGAATAATCAATCATGCAGTGTTTTTAGGGTCTTACGTTCATCCACCTATCTAAGGTATGACCCACCCATTGTGATCCTTACCAATCAGGTGGCTTTCTTACCTCCTCTTATCTTTTAACCTTCCTCATTATGTATTGATTACCTTATACAGGACTTGATCCTCGACGCTTATCTTTGGGTAATTTTCCTCTTTCACCACAATCAACTCAAAATCACCTATACCAATGTGCCCACAATTCACCCATACCTAACAGACCTAAACTCAATCATGCCTAAAACCTACCAACCCATACTCATACCTCCTCACATTCTTCCCTAGCTTATGGGAGAACTACATTGACCTGAGGTCCCTTTTCGTCGGGACTATGTAGGTAGCACTTTGAGGGCATGGGGCCCTTGGAGGTTAGCTCGGCCACTCTCTACCCTAACCAATTCACCTTTCATTTTCCTAAATCACAATCTACCCTTGTTAGATTTCTTTTTATATCAATAATTGGGAATTAAACCAAACAAACAACAAATTTCTTTCCACATTTTTATCATCATCATACATACATTCATTATGTCTACCATTTCTTTACCATTATCATGCATATTACTATAAAACATCTCAAACATGACCCATATCATCATTAATTGCACAAATTAATGAATTATAGACTCAAACCATTTCAACTCAATCCATGCCTATGACCTGACTCAATCCATGCCTATAACCTAACTCAATCCAGGCCTATGACCTGACTTAACCCATGCCTATGACTTGACTCAATCCATGCCTATGACCTGACTCTATCATGCCTACACTACTTGGTTTCCATCACATATACAAATCAAAATAACAAGATAACCACAACCATGTATACACATAATGACCATAATCATCATCATCTCTATAAATAAAACATCCAAACATGTGTATCCATATACATAACTCTCAAATATCTTCAAAGACGCAGCCTTGGTGGTGTATATAACAAAATCTCTCAAAATTCTCATATACAACCTCACCATCTTTGGCACACAAAGTCGGTATATGATAAAAATATACAAAACTCTCGTATACATCCTCACTCCCTTTGGCATGTAGGTTGGTATATATCAAAAATGAATAAAATACATCAAAATAGAGGGATGTGCACGGCGGGCATCATCCTATCGGACATCCTCCATATCTACATTCACCCGTACCCATACCCATTACCCTACCTATTTTACTTTGCTACTTACCCATTTATCCCATGACCTACCCTCCACCCCAACCCAACCCTAACCTACCTACCTACCCAACCCAACCCTAACCAACCTGACCTACCTACCCTAAGCCTACCTAACCCAATATCACCTTACTTATTTTACACACACACCATGCCCCTCACCTACTTTCATTTGACCTACCCCCGAACTTACCTCTTTTCCCACACATCTATACATTTTTCCCCAACACCTACTACCTTACCTCTCTTTCCCTAGACCTCATTACCTTTGTATCACATCTTCTATCCACCCACCCTAACCCTCATTCCCTACCATTCACCCTTACCTATTTTCCCCCTTCCCAATGTTATGATTTTCCACAAAAAAATATCTCCTACTGACCACTACCTACCTCACCCACCCAACCTAGGCCCCTTTTGGCCCCTTTTTCCCCAAATTATGACTGTGCACTGCTACCCCTAACTCGACCCTGGTCCCCCTTACACGGCATCGGTCACCTATTTTGTGGACCGATACCGGTTCAACACTACAAACGTTGGCTAACCTTCAATCGATGCGCCACCGCTTTGTCACCGCAAAACCGCGATGCCAAAACCCCCTTCTTCTTAAAATTTCCCTTTCTCTCCCTTCTACCCACCCAATTCCACCCAAATACCCCCTCCACCCCTCCCCACCCCTCTGTCACCCAATCACCTCTCTCCTCATTCCTATTTAACTCGATTTTCCCTCCCAAAATTCAAACTTCATTTTCCCTCCCAAACCTATTTTTTTCCCACCGGACCTCTAAATCAATCTAACTCACAAAATAATGAAAAGGGATTGATTCTTACCTCATCTGCCACCACCACTGTGGTGGCATGTTGGGCCATTGCAGACCGGTGGTGGTCCGACCCTTTTTTGCCTCTGCCATCACCTAATCAACTGTCTCACCTCCTAGCAATCAAATCAAATCAATCCAACCCAGCTCGTGGATCCACCTATCGACCAACTATCACTAGCCATGTGGCTCGCCAACTCAGTCCTCGACTCACTCTATCACTTTCCACCTTTTCCCTCTCTCACTTGTCGTTTTCCCTAATTCGATAAAAGACAAATGATTTGACAAATGCGGTAATTTTTCTATTTATAACCTACTTGACATGACTGGCGACGGTTTTACCTTGACCAACATCAGTCCTATGCCATAGACTACCATGGTCGGTCCATCGTGATCGGCGTCGATTCCTTAAAATCCTCATCGGTTTACCTACTTAGTCTTTTTCCTACCCCATACCCCCATTTTTTTGACACGAATCCTTTTTACCTCACCCATACCTCACTTAGACACTTCATTTTATCTTCACGACCTTATCATTTACCCCCTCACCTCGGCCTCATTCGGGGACTCGTTATTTTACCCATACCCCGGCCCTACCCATGTCGTGACCGAGATACCTAGACTTGGAACATCGCTAGTGACCTGTGACCTCATGTGTTCGCTATACCTTGCGGCCTTTGTTACTGTGTTGATGGACATACCGACCATACCTTGCTTCTTGTCGCGACCGTTTATATCGACCCAACCTTTGGTGTCTTTGGAACATACCTAAAAATTCTCGCACCTAACCGCATGGTGTTTTCTGACCATATCCTATACCTTAGATACTGGAATCACCTCAACCTTGTTTAGATAAACCTAATGACCTTAGACTTTGTAGAGTTTGCCTACTCTTCAACCTCGGTACAGTGCCGTCTTTGCGGTTTATACGTGTGCATGTGTTTGACTGTTACTACCTTTAACCCTAACCCATTACCTAGATTACCCAAGTTGATCTTTACCCCTCTTTACTCGTGTTGCCTACCTTCCTCTTCATCACATTCATCTTTTATCAAACAACTCACCGATTCGCCTTTTGCCTCATCAATTCCTAGTTTGAGGGGGGATCACCTTCACCCACACATGGAGCAACCACATCTTATTTTTGTCAGTGTCGCTTACCAATACAAGCTAAGCAACAAAAAGGGGCAAAATATAGACACCAAAATTGGGTCACACTCCCCTTGGTCCCTCGAAAAATCACCAACTCAAACACACTCACCTAACCATGGCCCCTTTCACCCCAATCTAATATTAATTTAATTAAATTAATCTATGATCTCATAATACCTATTATTTAAATATCCTAATTGGATAATGCCCACACCATCCACCTCACCTATACACATCATCTAGCCACCTCACCCTAAGACCTATTCTTAGTATGTTGCCATAACTAACTAAGACCTACCCAAACCCTAAAAATCAAAGCCTATATTCCCTCTAACCACATTCCCTTAGTTAGAAGGAAGCTTCCATTCTAATCCACGGAGCAAAAATGAACGAGATCTAAGAAAATCAAGGGGATCTGCCCATTTTAGAAAACCTAGGAAATCCCACCCTAACCGATGTGCGGTTACCTAAAGCTGCTGTTGGTTAACCAGAACCGCCATCGGTTACCATTTAACCCCAAAGCAACCTTAATTTTAGGGGTTGGCACATCTTCGAGAGAAAGGGATGAAACCGAGTTGCATGTAAATAAAACTAGAATTTGTACACGCACTGAGCATCCATAACCGAGAATCGAAGTAATCACAGAGCCATTTACCTTCACAGGAGCATCCAGGGAAGCGTCAACACCACACCAAGTTCCTTCCATTTTATCACCCTCCATTGCCAACCGGACATCAAACTCATCAACAATAAGCATTTTGTTAACCGACACTTGTCTATTGTCATTTTAGTAGACTCTTTTTACTGTTATTTGTTTCTACTCCCATTCCCATTCCCACCATTTACCTCCATGCATAACTCCGACCATTCTTTCACCTACATCATCAATCGCCCATACCGGTTCTTAGAGATCCCCTGAATACATCTAGGACCACAGAGACCTTGCCATTGCTCTTTCCATTTCCATTTAGCCTTAGATCTACCCCGGATCAAGTTTTTATTGGGTTTCTGTACCCAGACAAAACCTACGCCGGTTACCCAAAACCATCGCGGTTAACCTAAACCGACATCGATCATACCAAATCGATGTCGGTCTCTCGTGTTTTTACCCTCGAACCAAGAACATAACTTAAAACCTCCACCAAATACCCAAAATAGTCTAGAACCGACCGACCAATACTAATACCCGAGCAGAGATCTTGACCTTCCGATTCAATCATAGCTTAGCCCGTTGTGAACGAATTTGTTTATTGTAGTTGAATGAGATACCTAAATCATTTTAACTACAATAGGATTTCCTTTATTATTAACATTAAGTTGTTTTAAAAAGTGGATTGACAACCGTCTAGGGAGTATCACACTTCGAATCTAGCATACACTAGGCAGTCCCTTTGTATATCTTGTTTAAGTTTTATTTTGTGGTCTTGTTTTCCATTTCAAGTAGTTCCTCCACAAAAAAGGAAGCTCTCACAATCAGTGTGGATCAAGAAGTCATATGCACACAACAACCTATAACCAACATTTTGTGGTATTCTTCCTAGCCCTTTACCGTATTTGTTTCATCAACATTCGAATAAACAATCTAGAACCGGGTGAAACAATATGCCTTGTAAATCTCTTGTGCCTTTGATGTAAGATTACATGATGATAAATAATGCTTATGGTGTGTTTGGACCATTATTATATGATTTCCTTGTTTAAATTTTGTAATTGACAACTAAAAGGCCAACCGAAAGTGTTAAAAGGTGACCAAGAAGTGAAAAGGACCCAAAAAGGAGAATATGAAGAAAGAGAGGGAGAAGAGCACTTGGGTGCTTACATTCTAGCTAGCGCTAGTGTTTCGAGGCCATCAAAAGATAAACCGGTCAAGTGCCAACAAAGCTATAAGATGTGTAAAGTCATAAAGCAAGAGATAAAACAATCAAAAGGATAAATAGAGTTGTCAACCATTTTTTTTTTCTTAGAATCATATATACATTAGTATGCTTTAAGGCGTAGAAATGTACCAGGTGCAAAAATTTTGTGTCTACAATTTGGAATAGATTAAAATTAAAATTTATGATTTCGAATAAGAAATTTTGTAGGATTTAAATAATGCTCTATTATTAATTAAACATAGAGTGACAATGCATAATGTGATTGATTTAACAATATTGTAAAATATGCTAAACCCCGATATTCCAGAGTAACAAATTTAAACTATGATAAACAATCTGCTAGATACAAGAGGGCACAAGCATTAAGCTAGATAAATATAAAACCCTAGGTGCAAGAGAGTGAATATAAGACTTATCTAATTTCGCAATAAATCTTGAGGTGTTATGGACTGGAAAATCGATGAACAAGAGGAGGAGACTGTTGCAACTATGCGTAATAAATTATGGAACTTCCACATGAGATGAGACTAGGGTGCATGGGTTGGGGTGAGGGTGCCTAGGCACCAAAGACCTCTTACGGGTGCATGTGATTGTGTAAAATATTGGAATCTCAATTTTTGGTGTCACACATGTGGTACTAACCTTCTCTTTTTGTCACTTGTATGTCGTTGGATGATTTTCAAATTCACCTATGTAAAGAGAAGATGACCTACAAAATCCTCAAACTAAATCAAATCCCAAAAATAAAAGATGTAATATGGGGAGTCAGACTACTCTCGGTGGTCACCTAAAAAAGTGAACTTACAACCGAGCATTGCACTACATCTCAGAATCTATGTAGTTCTTGTGCGTGTGTGTAATAGAATCGTGGCCTAGGAAGCTCTTGTGCAAGATGCACTTGATATCAAGTGATATCTAGATGTATTCATGTAGATAGATGTGTGGATGAAAAAATGAAATTCCCCTCCTATACGTGTATGCAGAAAATGTAGTCCCTTGTCCCTTGAGTGAAGCTAGATGGATGCCTTGATGCTCTTAGAATGCCTTTGGATGCAACCTTAGGTGATGATAGTAGATGCTTAGAGCTTGGTCCTTTATTTTGGTCATATAGACTTGTATTTATATGATTACCTTGTTTGAATTTTGTAATTGACAACTAAAAGGCTGAACCATAAGAAAATAAGATGCCCAAAATATAAAAGAGGCCCAAAAGGGGTGAGTAAGATACAAAGAGGTCAAGAGTGCTTAGAGTTGACAAGGGCACCTAGGTGTTGGTGTCTAGATTAAATAAAGGTAAAGAAATGAAGATCATACTAGGCAGTGGGGTGTGCTTAGATCAAAGAGGAAATGTGAAAGACAAGAAAGAGACCAAAGACAATAGTCAATTACTAGTTTTCTCACTTAGGAATCATATGACTAGTAATATGTGATCAGGACCTAGAAATGTGCCCAAGTGCGTGATTTTATGTCTACATTTTCCCTGCACTTTATGTTGTTGAGTGAATACTCGATAACATAAAGTAGATAAGAGATGTGTACCTGATAACCATGTAGATCGATGGCAAAAGTGTGCCGAAGAGACAAGAAAAAGTGTGGAGTGATAAAAATGAAGTGTGGAAGCTAAAGAAGAGGAAGTGACCCTAGGGGGAGGCAGGCATATATGTTGTGTCGTGTTGTACTTGTTATCATTATAGTTTGATGAAGGACTTCTTCTTGTTGCACATTAAGGAAAAACTTGCAAAAGAAGAGTGAAAGAGTAATGAAAGTCATGTGTTATGAAAAATCTGTAAAATTTTACAAAAGTATGTAAAAATGTGAAAAATTAGTAAAAGGAACATGTGCACTTGATTCGCGATGAGTGAAAATGATAGAAAGTGTCTTGAACTACTATAGAAGAGTGAGATTTTTGGGTGATCTCATGCCATGAAAAAAGAGTTTTGGGGAGAAAATTCCAGTGTTATTCTCCATCCATGAATTCTCCCTGAATTTATACACCACTGTAAATGGTATGATCCTGCTTTGTTCCATGTTTGATCTAATTCGATTGAAGTAGAAAAAGAAGATAAAATGCATTCTTCTTGCTAGAGGACTGTACTTGTACTATGAAAGCTGCTCCGTGAAATGCTGAAAATTTTGTTGATATGAGAAAGTAATTGTAATTTCCCTTGGTCATAGGCACCTAGGAAAGGTCAGGAGTGCCTAGGGTGCTAGTGTTTATATCTAGGCACTTTGGCGTCTATGCTTTGAATCGATGACCCAAGTCGGAATATGGTCTATTCTATGAATGTAACTCTATTTGTTTCGTGTACTATGCATGCCTATACCAAAGCTCTGAACTATTGTATGGGTGACTTATTCACCCAGTGTATGCTCCCCCTCATTTGGGGTGCATGTGACGTTGTTAGGAGTATGCGGCCCAAATGAGAGGATCAAATGTTGATTTGAAAGCTGTATCTTGTAAAGGGGAGGGAATGTGCTTGGTAGAAACCAAGGAACATGCAAACAAAGTGGCTGAAACATGTGTTAGTGTAAACAAGACAAGTATGCATATAGAAGAAAATGTGTAATATAACAAGAAAGAAGAAAATGTAGACCATGAAAAGCGGGTTTCAAACATGGGACATCACTCACAATGTCACAAGATAATTAGGGCCAAAGTGGCCAAAAGCATACAAGCAATGAACAAGCAAGACATAGGGAAAAACCCACAAACAATAGCATATAATGACAAACATTGGTAAGCAAAGAGTTAGACAACCATGATGGAAAAGAGTCCTAAAAATAAAATGTTGCACATGAAGCACTGTTAACATGTTAGAAAGATAAAAAGTATGTAAATACGTGTATATATTGATAGAGTAGTGTGCTAGTAAGAATATGAAGTAGTATAAAATGAAACAATAACACATGTAGTGTGTAAGAAAGTAGATGCCCCCAAGAGCCTCAATGGGACTGGTAAGAGGTACAATGCCAAGCATCCATGCTGCATGTAAAGAGTTGTAGGAAGTCTGCATTCACAACTAAATACCAAGTGAACACGCATGTGTATATAGAAAAGATAATGACATACGAAGTATCTGTCTAATATGTGAAACGAAGTGTACATGCAACTAGTATAAGCTAGCAATAATAGATGCAACTAAGATATCCAAGTATGATGTGAATGTGTGAAATGGAATGATATATAATGTGAATGTGATAGGAGTAGCGTGCCCCCCGAGTGGATGTGTACGAATGTGTATGAGATGAGGTTCATTTATAAATGCCCCTCGATCAAGAATGATCCATAGAAAAAAGTGCGTCATAGGGTAATGGTTTGATAAAGTACACTAATTAGATAAATCAATGAAGCATAGAGTGTAAAGAGTGTCAATGAGTTTCATTTCAGATTTAGACCCTTAGTAGCTGAGTATGAACCGTGGAACTAGAGTGCGTCATAGGGTGATGACGATATAAAATATGTATCAATGTGTGTACAATGAATGAGAAAGACTAAATGTGAAGCACAAAGTAGGAGAGTAGAAATGTGAGACACCTTAGAATGCTAGGTGGGGGAGAAGTAAGCATGATACCCCATAAGTGTATGACGATGAGTATGCTATCCAAAAAAAGTGAAGGGCAAGGGTCCTCCACCCGATGCTTGTGGAGATAAAGGCATGTGACCATGCTCGAGATTGGTGATGTATGAGACAAATGATGTATTAGTGAATGAGACCTATGTGAATGAGACGTAGGAGGTGATGATCACCTATGTGAAGGAGAGTGAGGAGGTGATGAGAACCTATGTGAAGGGAGGCGAGGAGGTGATGTGTATCTATATAAATGATCCGTCTTAGTGGTGGACCTAGGATGATGAAATGGACTACTGGATCGATGAGACCGAGTAGGTCACGTGTGAATAGGATAGCTAGGAGCAGATTTTGCCTTATATTTGAGAGGTCTAGGGGACATATATGCTCTAGAAATTGTAATGGAATCTTCAAAGGAGGCTATGGCCAAGTGGCCATGGTGCAAAAAAAAAACTTTGATGGTGATAACTTTCTTGTTGTGTATGAATTTTAGACACAAGTGATTCATATAAATGATAGATTGAGCAACACAGAGCCAAGAGAGACCTAAGAGTGTGTCACAACCTTTGATTGAAGGTACCAAAAGGAATGACATAAGCATGGTGAGAGGCCCAACTATAACTAGAAGCTTGACGTAACCATAATATTTGGGAACTAGATATGAAATATGCGAGAGTGGATAATTGATAGCAACAAGAAGTGTCGTGGAGCACACACCCATATGAATTGATGGGTCGATCATTGTATTATTGATAGCACGAGGCTTGATAGAAGCATTGATATGTAATGTATCAGAAGAGAATGTAGCATGATAACCGTGATTAAAGAAATTAATGAATGGTGGCGATGCATCATCATGAGCAACTAGAAAATTGAGATCCCTCGATGAAGGAGGCACTTCACGATATGTATGATTGAACGAAGAGTTAGATTGCTTGCCATGTTTAGGAAGAGGATCATTAAAGATTATTAGATTTTTATTTTTAGTGACAAATGTAGATGCCGAAGGCTTAGGGAGCTTAATTGCATTGTTGTCTATAACATTTTGAATGAGATGCATAAGTTTGAAACATTGATAAGTGGAATTCCTAATGCATTAATGATAATCACACCTGAAATTTTCATTATAATGGTGGCCTTTAGGGTGAGATGGATACAAATAAGTGGAGGAGGAAGTGTGACAAGATTGCTCTCAACAAGTTATGGCATGAGAATGTGTGGAGCATAAGGCAATTTTGTGAATGTATGCTTTGGAGGTTGTCATTGAAGCTTTTCAGGAGTAGAGACATTGTTGACAATAGCTTTAACTTTAGTAGGTTTTGAAAGGAATGATAATAATCTTGTGCCAAGTTGTGATCTCGGATGATAATAACACACCGCATTAGATTTGCAAAATAGAAGAGCTAAAATACCATATATGGAAATCCATCGAATACATAATACTCAATACATTACAATACAATGACTTGAATTAATCAATAAGAAATATGTACACATAGGAGGAGGAAGTACAACTACTACCTAAATCAGTGGTGAAGAAGTCCCACTAAGCGATCTTTGGTAGTTAAGTTAACTCAGAATACTAGTAAGCTAACTCCACATAACTAAGAAGCTAACTCCTCACAACTAGTACACCTAAGCAAGCTAACCCACATAGTGTATGGATAACACAAGTGTAAGAATTATCTTGATAAATAAATAAAAGGATAAATAATAACCTACACTAACAGTTTTGTAGATAGCTTGAAAGTTTATTTGCTTTGAAATCGAGTAGAAGATGAAGCCTGATCATGATATTTAAGCTTTCCCATAGATAATAGTTTGCTTTCGTATAACTTAAGAGTATGGCATAACTAATCAAATGATGGAGAGGTATCAAAGATGAAAATATCTTGTATAGGTGGTAAAAGACTTTTGAAAAAATAGATTGTGCAATTCAGAGTTTGCTAGTACATTATAAATCTTAGCTAAGTTGTTCTTATATTGTAAGACATAATCCGCTAGATGCTCATTAGATCCTTGTTTGATTTATGCAAGTTGAGCATATGATATCTTAGAACCGATATTGATTGAAAAATGAGTGAGAAAAGCATCGAGATAAATGAATAAATGATGTTACTGAATGAACAGGTAAATCATAAAACCAAAGTATAACATAATATTGGAGGTTTATAGGAAAGAGCTTTACGAGTAAAGTATGATCATTTGTATAATCTAGATAGGACACATGAAATGCTTATAAATTCTCATGAGGGTCACCATAATCATTGAAGGTGGGCAACTTAGGAGTGATGAAGCTTAGAGGAAGTGCATAAGTGGAAATTTCGGGTGTGAAGGGCATATGAAGGTGTAGACACCTATAATTTGATCAAAGAAATATTATTACTAACATTGCACTAACTATTCTATTCCTTGTAAATTGACGACACTTCGTCAATTAGGATTATTTTACCTTCAATTCCTCTTAATTAACCATTATAAATTGATTAAGTTTCTTATCTTAAAATTGAGTAATAAATCTTCTTATTAGCTAATTCCCACTTCTAACGCTTCTAAAATCTATCAAAACATCCTCCAAATGCTCCCGTAAAGCTACCTAAGCCTACTTGGGATCTAATCCTAATCAAATCTTTCTTTGACTTGCTAAACGTGATTTTTGGACTTACCTTTTGTCCCACATGCACCAAAATCATTCCATTCTTGGAATTGGAAAGCTATAAATAAAACCCTCCTCATAATTTCTAAGAACACTTCTCCTCCTCTAGCATAGACTATAGGCAATTAGGATTTGATTATTACTTCATTTATATTAAGCTATTATCTTCACCATTGTATCCATTAAACTAAGCTTTGAGTAATATGGGGAGAACCATATGGACTTGTAGCAATTAATGGTGAGAATCCATTCTTGAAATATTGAGAACCATATCAAACAATTACATTTGATTGCTATGATCTTCACAGATTCATGTTTTGTTAGCATTCAAAGAGTAGAGAGTAACTTAGACATGCTAGTTTTGATGCTTTTTCAAAGTTATATGAATTGTTAAAGAAGTAGCTCTCTTTAAGCTCTTATCTTGATGATTCTTGTTAGTTTAGTTAAGCTTTGAAACTTCTTAGGTGTTCTAGTTTCATTTCTTAAGCTTTCTAATCTTTACATGAATACATTAGGCACGCTAGGACCAATCCACAGTCCTTATAAGTTGAATTTAAGTTTTATCATTTATATTGTTATTCTAACCATTTTCATGCATTTTGAAGGTTAAATAGTTTTGCCCAAGCAATTTACTAACCTTATAGGTGTTTAATCTCCCTTTTGCATGCAAGATTAATGGGTTTTTGTTAGAAAGTGATTTAAATAACAAATTTCTAACCTGTTGGCAATTCCAAAATTTATTTTCCCACCCTTTTTGTGTTGTTCTGTAGGTGCACAACTATTATGAAAGGGCACACACATGTTAAATCCCACATGCACTTGTTTCCTTGGGCGCATAGGTGTTCCCAAGTGCACACACATGCTTCTCTACCCGCGCACATGTTGGCTTGTAGTTTTGACCCTTTGTGCTAAAATTCTATAGACGCACGCATACGTCAAGAAAGGTGCACATACGCTATAATCCGTGTGCATATGTATCTTGGGAGTGCATACGCTAAAGCTGCCCTATGTGCTTATCGGATTTCTTGCAGACAAGCGTATATTCTTGAAAACACACACTTTTTTCAAAACAAGCATGCAAGAACCTCTTGGCCCGCGCATATGTTATTTCTAACTATGTTTTTTTTGAGAGGCACACAAACATCATAAATCTCACACATATGTTGTTTAGTGCGCGCATGCATCATAAGGGTGTGTAGGCATCACAATCCAATGATAAACAATTTCTTAAAATTTGCAAAGTTTGTTTTCTTGATTATTCTAACACTTTACAGGATCTTTGTGGGACTAATAAGTGGTTTGTAGGATATTTTGGAGTTCATTTTGTGTTGGTTTGCTTAGTCAAATTGGATGAATGTTGCATTTTTACTTGTAAGGTTTGGATCATGTATGCTCTTCCCTCGCACCTTCTAGGTGATCTTGGGAACCAAAAATGGTTCAATACCTTTCTCATAATTTCAAAACAAACACTTCAATTTGGATAAAAAGGAAATAAATTGTGCATTTGGTTTATAGGAATTTTTCATTTGTTTTCTAAAGCTAGTGAGTTTTTTTTGTTGCGTATGCTCTTCCTTTGCGTCTTAGACGATCTTGGGAATCAGAAACAATGTTCAAATCTCCTTTTTATGATGCCTTAAACTACTAATATTGGTGTGTAGGACCAAATATCGCTTGCAAAAGAATCAGAGTCTAAACAAAGGCTAACTCATTTCTTGTAGGTTGTCAAATGGTGTGCGACAAAAACCACATTAAGTTTAAAGATTAAAAACACACCATATTCAACACACTTGATTTGTAGGTTCGAGATAAGGGTAAACCCATCTGCTTTAAACTAGGAGAAACTCCCCTTGGCATAAGCCTTAAGCTACAACAAAGGGGATGCTCCTAGGAACCCCAAAGTAGTCCACACAAGAGGGAACCTTGTGGACGAAATGGGAAGTGCTCCACTTACCCACTTGACTAGTTATACATTTTGTGAGTTAGAGTCAAAACTATCTCCATTGCGACCCCAGTGAAAACACAACTGAACACATTTTATGCTCATTGTGTTGAAGGGGGTAAAGTAAATCCAAGATACTCCAAGACTAGTCAGTGTAAATTTCTTGGCAAATCGAGCTCACAGAGGTAGTTTGTGGCACCTAGTTGAGAGAACTACATAGGAAGCCATATCATCTTGGAGCCCACTTTTCCATATCAAGCCATCATGTTTTATAGAGCTCTCATGAAGTGATGAATTGCTTGGAGTCAAAACCTTGTTATTCAAACAAGGTGAGAGTCCACTTAAGTTGAAACTAAGTGTTATTCATCACGGGACCTACGACGTGTTACTTTGTCTTAGTTTTCCACTTGTCTTAAGACAAGGTGAAACTCTACCAAAGTTACGCTTAGTTTGTTTCATCCTCACTTGATCTACACCTTTGTTATCTTGTTTTCCATTTTGGGACAAAAGAGAACAACATGCATGGATACCACTAGAATAATCATGTCCACCACTTTTGCTAGTCTACTTGCATGACTAGTCGCAATGTCAGAATGTAAGTGTTGAAAGTGTGAATGGTACGTACTCATATTCTAGTAGGTCTCTTGTCTCAAATCCATATTGAGACACATTACCATCGTAGTTAGGATTGAATCATCATTTGATCCTCCTTATAAGTTTTACGTTGTTCTCATCGCCTCGCCACAATTACGATACTTACATATCATTTCTAGTAAATATAATCTAAGTTTCCAAATTGTGACGTTACACTTCCCACATCTTAGAAAATCCTTAACATTATTTGACATGGTTTTATTTAAACAATACCTTGATTTTGAAAGAGTGTTTCTTACTTTGTTTGTGTCATCTTGATACTAGTGTGATACTAATACCTCACTTTCTCGCAAATCTTGGGTAACGTATCTTAGTAGTATTGTTACATGGCTCACATATGTAACCTCCATTTGTTTTAGGATTTGGGTCTTGCTTGTCTCTAAACTTGTCATAAGTATCCTTCGATTAGAGATCACATCAACCCCTTGCTAGTACTTACGCCTTGTTCATTTCAAACTTGACTTAAGTATTAACATTGCGTTGATCATATAATGTCAAACTATCTTTGAAAACACTAACATAGGGTGTAGTTTCTTGATTGATTGATTGGTTTACTAGAAACTTGCATGATTGTTTCATATGACTTGATTGATTCCTTATTATTTTGGTCCATTTATTGACATACTTTGAAACCGTAGGGAAAAATTGTTACACAATACACCTAGGTTTGTTATACACTTGAGTACATTAGACGAAACCTTGTGTAAAAAAACTTACGACGGTCCATATCACGACAATGGAATCTAAGAGGTGAGAGTTAAACCATTTTTGGGACACAATTTAGGTCCTCTCTTCTCGAAGTAAAGGAAACAGATGAGTTAGTTGATCATAGTGGAGACAAGAGTGATTCATTTAAAGATATCGACAACGTTGATGTCTCTCAATTAGACGACTTCCTATTCCAAAATAGAGATTGAGTGCTTGCACGAGTTCTAGAGCTAGGTGCCACAGTGCCACAAGAACGAGAAGCCCTAGCCAAGATACTAATAGAAAGGAAGAAGAAACGCAAAGACCTCCCATGGATGATAGCGTTGAAGGAAGACATGCTTCTACCTCTGGTACCCACATGGAAGGTGAAACATCAAGACAAAGAGGTGGTTCTCGACCACCACCCCTTAAGATATGTCACCGAGTTAGGGTAGAATGTGAACATGAGGAGTTACCTCCCACCAAAATAACGAAGAAGAGGACCCTCAAAACGAATAAGTCACTATACAAATCCAAATACAAACCCTTAGCCAATAGCTAGCAAACTTAGCTTCTTCTATAAGTAAGAACACATGAAAGGGTACACGTCAAGAAAAACCTAGGACTAAGGTTAGTGAAATTTATACTGAACCTCCAGAAGATGAAGCCTTCAAGAAAAACGAGTTCTTAGACCATATTCTCCTACGAAAGAACAACTCTTTACGTAAGAGTTACAATCAATGAAAACCATGCTTACAACTCTTCAAGAAAGTAATGTAGGCCATAATAAGAAATATCAATATGAGGAGCTATGTCCTTATCCTTTCGAAAGAGACATGTTGCTAACACCATTTCCAAAAAAATTTGATTTCCCAAAATTTGATAAATATAAAGTCAAGGGTGATCCACGTGATCACATTGTTGTTGTAGGAATGTGCAATAGGAAATTGACAAATTCCAAACATGACAACAATACCCCTATAGCAAATTTTTCATTACGAGGTGCCCTAGTCTACCATGTCAATCCATTAACCTCCAAATTTGTGTTAATTCATTCCCATAGGTAATTTAGGAAATTCAAATCAACCCCCTAGGTGATTTTAGGAGTTCTTGAAAAATGCTATCTCTGGACTATTGGGAAGGGCTATCACTTGCCTTCCTAGGACTAGAAGCAACCCCTGGAGTAGAACGGAGGATCCAAATCAGACATGGAGGTGAATTGAAGGTCTTGGGACATCATGAAAATTATTTAGGAATATTTTGGAAGGGCTCAGAGAAGTTGGGGTAGTTTTGCCAAAAATTAGGGTTCACATGCCTGAGTTAGTACACAAGCCAAAACAATCGTTAAGCTTTGGAAGGTGATTTCGGGAGCTCCGAATGGAGTTAGAGAATGAAAAAAACATCTCCAGAAGAGAATTCCAATCCCTATAAGATGGTGAAATCATTTTTTTCACAACACTTTAGCGCATTAGGTCTACAGGTAGTTTTTCTCAGGCACATGTGGAGTACCAAATCAAAAATAAAATTATTTAGGGATCAAATGGAAAAAATTAAGACATAAAAACCCCACAATTGGATTCAAAAGGCTATTTATAGTAAGGATCATATAATTTTTTTCCAAAAATGTCCATCGGGAGCTCAAGTTATCATCGTTGCAAGTTGTCCTCTTGAAGCGAGTTTGGGAGTTAACCAAATTTTAGGAGGAAACATGTTAGCTCCAGGAGCCTAGTGGGATTTTGTGTCTCCGACGTCCCTCAGGGTTAGGGAAATAAACTTGGGAAAAATGTGACCAGCCCCCATATGACCAGTGTAACCCCATGTGACCATCAAGATTGCTAGTTCACTTAGTGCAATTTGGAGCTCAAATTCCCTGCCATCGGATCTCCGCCACGTGTCAGCTCCAGGATCATCGTGGAATTTGATGTCCCTCACATCCCTCATAGGTCAGGGACATAAAACCTTGAAAAATGTGCCCATCCCTCTAAGGGAGACTTTTGGTCACCCATGTGACCCACTTCCAGCCCCTCAGTGTTGATTTTCTAGCTCTCACTCCCTGTTGTCGGATCATTGCCACGTGTCATCTTCTTTCTCACCATGGAAATTGATGTCCCACATCCCTTTGAGGTGAGGGATGTTAGGGAAATAAAAATGTGCCTAACACTTAGCCGTTATTTCCCCATTTCTTCTTCACATAGCCATACCTTGCCATGACTTTGTTCATGATTGTCCAGACACCCGGTCCACCATTGTTGCTCCAAACCAGCTCCACCATGGCCAAAAAAACCACTCAAATCCATGAAAATACAGGTCTTGGGGAAGGATTGATCAAAAGTGTTGAAGAAACAAAAACAAGGAGAAAATGAAGATTTTTTGCTAGATAACCATGAAGTCACCCAATCGAAAAATCTTCATATCTTGCAAGATACAATTCGGATTGAGGTGGTTGTCTTTTGTAGGCTTCCAAAATTTTCAAGATGATCAAGATACAACAAATGGGAGGTAAAATGGTGCCCTGAAATATTTTTTCCAACAAAATCCCCACTTCACACACTAGCTCACATTTGTCAGATTTCCCATCAATAGCGATGGAAATGAGATAGAAACTTGCACATGAACTCCAAATGAAAAACTATCGCGATGGAGTTGTTTTCATCACAAATGGAGACAAAAACCAAACCTGTAAATTTTGAGCTCCATTAATGGCCATCATGGCAGCTCCATGCTCAAAGCCATTGCCAGATGAAAATTTTAAATTTTATTTCCAGGCATTCTAGTGGGCAAAATTATGTGAAATTCGGAGGATGTGATTGTAACAAAGAGACGAGTCCAAAAAAATATGTCTCGTCACAAGCCGAGCATTGGAAATCCACTTTCTAAAAATAGTAAGTTTTCCTATACAGACTTTCTATGTTTCGAAAGTCATCATCAAATGCAATTGTGGTAAAGGCAGTGTGCGCTGAAGATCACCAGGAAGCTAGAATAATTGTCTGAAGCATAAAACAGTGAAAATGACCACTTACTAAAAATAGTAAGTCCCCAAGAAGTGGCAAGGTGAAGGTCATGTGCACGGGAGTGAAGGAGGGAGTTCATCACATCACGATGGTCTAGAAGAGGAAAAAATCACCTCTCACTAAAAATAGTAAGCCTTCCATCTAGACACTTACTATTAATAGTAAGTTACACTCAAAGGGTAGTTTTGGCACAATGGGACATAGAGGGATGATCATTCAAGTCAACACCATCATTCGGGATCATCCATGGGCATTGCTCATAAGGAATCGAGACTCATCTCAGGGAATTCAACAATGTCTTTCAACACTCACTAGATGGTTTAGGTCACAGGTATATCATACACAAGGTTGGAGTTGTTGTCATCGATAGAACAATTCATTCATCTTGGAAAGAATTCATGAGCTAATTTGAAGGAATTTCTCAGGGTATAAAGAGTTTGGAGATGCAGATTTCACTATAGTGAAACACCTCATTGGGTCATCTAGAAGGAGATGTGGACTTCATTGAAGGTAAATTATTCGTCATCAATGTTTCTTCCCCTTCTTCTTCCTTCTTTCTCTCCTCTCTTCTCTCCCCCTAATTTCTCTCTCCTCCATGTTCTAATTCTTCGTTGGGGGTGCACTTTTTAGATGTCCTTTAATGAAATTAAAAAAGTAACTTTATGCTTCTAATGTAAAAGTCACCTTTATGTTATAAAAAGGGACTTAATATTCTCCTAGGAAGTTGAAAAGTTTTAAGTTACACGAGGATATATGAAAAGCCATTAGGGGGTAGATGATGAGTCATCTCTCATTCTATAAATTTTAAAGCCATTCTCTTTTCAAAGGGTTGGCAATTGATCTTGTAAACTCAAGAGTGCATTGTACTTAGAGAAAGCAAAGGAGATAGCCATTTTCTTCTACTTTCCTCCACTCTCAAATTTCTTCCATTCCCACACTATGTACAACTTTTGTTTAAGCATCAATACAAGAAGAAGGATTTTGTAGCCTTTTTGATGAGGAGATTTTAGAAACTTTGAGTTCACAATCTTATCTCGTCTTGTTGCCATTTGTAGGGTTGTTTCTTCTCATAAATGCATGTGTTGAAGTTTCTAACTAGTGTGTGTAGGAATTTGATTTCCTACCTACAACATTAGTTCCCCTATCTCATTTCTCACTCCCCTTTCCCTCTTTATAGAAAAATTCCTCCCTAGTAAGAAATTACTATCTTTTCCACAAGGCCAGTGGAGCACCCTTGTTGGATCCTTGGTCAAAATGCCACCACGAAATCCACATTTTATCGTACTGCTGCATATAGCAATTACCTTTGGTTAAATAGAGGGACTTAGACTACCAGTGTTAGCAAGAAATCCACAAGTTTGTCCACGCGAAAATTTTTCTCAGGGTGCCAACACACATCAAATACTTTAACATGGCTTGTCAAGAGGTATCTTATAACGATAATTACCTCATATGTTTGTTCCCTCGTAGTTTAGGAGGACAAACGTTGGAATGGTTCCTTCATTTACCAAAGGGGTCTATAATCACATGGCCCGTGCTAGTAGAAAAATTCATGCGTCACTTCTCATTCAACATGGAGAATGACGTAACCATGTTAGACCTCTGTAATGCTAAACAAAGACCAAATGAAACTTTCACTAGTTTCTTGTAATGGTGGCGAGGGCTAGCTAGTTGCTTCCCTTGTATAATTTTAGAGAAACAATTGGTTAGTATATTCATGCCCAATTTGAATATGGACATCACATTTCACTTATAAATGCACTGTTACTAACTTTGAGGAGGTTATTGAGAAAGGAAGCCAAATTGAGAAGGATTTAATAGTGAAAGGAATAATAAAACCCTTCTCAAAAAAAGACAAACAAGTCAAACACCTATGAAGAATCCTAAATTCTTTAATAGAAAAAAACATTATAGTTGATGGCGGTATCACGGAATCTAAGCGAGTTCAAATAGTTCAAGCTATTCAAAATGGTCCACTTATGAAACTAACAAAATGGCCTATTCAAAATCCGGTCAAACGACGAGTGTTTACTCCCCTCATTGATTCACTATCCACGATTTTGAAGCAATTAGAGGTGGTAAATATTGTTCAATATCTAACCACAGTTCCATACACAAATGATGCACCCAAACTAGGATGGTATCAAGATCACATGACTATTGTGATTTTCATCGTGTCAAAGGACACAACACAAAAATGTGTTTAAAAATGAGACACTTTATTCAAGATCTCATAGAGGATGGGAAGATTGAAGTAGATTCCTCGAATCAAGACAAGGGCCTAATGGAAAAATGGGAATCTTCAAACAACCCTTTCCTAATCATAATAAACATGGAACAAAAAAGCTATATCAAGGTCATTCATCTAATGACTATAGAGTACTAATTATGTATATAAAAACTAATAATCCTTTGATTCACTTATAGGTTGTATTCATTCATCCAATGAACAAGTAAATACTAATAGAATCATTAGTGGAAACATGACATGCTCGCCTAGTGAACCCAGAACCACCTATATCTATCCCTCAGAAGAGTCAATATGATTTGGTAGATCAACTTGAGAAAAATCTAGCTAAGATTTTGATCTTAGACCTTCTCAAGATATTAAGCTATTATAAAGATGTCCTTTAGAAAACTCTTAAGGTCGGGAGTATTAATGATGTCGATCCATCACACCTTCAAGCCATGGTGGCCAATCTTTCCCAGAATGATTGTATCTCCTTTGACCGAGTGAAGTCCCACTCAATAACCACACACACAACTTACCCCTATACATTGAGGTATTTTTCACTCATAGAAAGATTAAAATAGTGCTTGTGGATAATGGGTTGGTCTAAATATTTGTACTTTGAAGCTTGTCAGACAACTAGGGCATACAAAAGCAGAGTGGATTCTCATGTAATCACAATCATGACTTATGATAATGTCGAGCGGGAATCATCTGGAACCATTGTGTTACCTATGGAAGTAGGGACCAACAAATCATGATACAAAGTTCCACATCCTTGATCTAGATCTTCCATATAACATGCTCTAGGTCACCCATGGATCCATGCTCATGTAGGTTGTACCCTCCACATTTCATCAATGCATTAAGTTGTATCATGAGGGGTAGATGATCACCATCCTAGGAGATCTTGAGCCATTTATGCATTGTAGAGTGTTGCATAGTTTCTCTCGAGAAACATATGAATGTCCTTCAATGGACATTTTTATACCACTACAAATAGAAGCTCTGAAAGCTTGAGTTGATCTTGACACATTACATGATGATAATAAGGATCCTTCATCATCACTTTCTCCCTTTGCTTCATGGGAGCTAAAGGCTGGATCGTATGGCCCAATCGAGGATTTTAATCTTCAACAAGACCTTTTGGTCTCTCGACCTCTCACTATCACCTAAAACGCATGTGGTAGCCTGATTTCTAATTCACAAGCTCGGCACTAGCTATCCTAGCCCCTTCGAGAATTTTGTTCCTCGTGGTCTTTTGTCAGATGAGAAGATGCTAGATACACCTATAAGTTGGATACCTGAAGGAACAAAGGCATCATGTAATCAAGCTCCACAAGTATACCAAAGCACACATAATGATGTGTGTCATGGGGTATCAGGGATTTGGATGTGGCCTAGATGCATAAGGTAGACTAGAGCCTCTTCTAGTCCCCCTCAGGAAAGAAAATAACATGGCCTTAGCATTAAGCCTCATGAGGTTCCACCCTCGAAATGGATGAAACTTCTTTAGAATTTGAGGATGATTCACCTCATTTAGATAGTGACATAGATTCCCATTGTAGCATATATGAGGATCTTGCCTCTACAAACCTTTTCCTAGATTCCGCCATCTTTACCCTATCCTAGTCCAAACCCCAAACTGATTTCCAAATCACCCTTATATATCCCAACCTCATTGATTGGGGCCAACAACTTCATGTTTCCAGTTGATTTCTTTGAAAATGATGAGGCCATTGCAGAGTTTATGGGTACTAGGATGTCATTCCAATCAGTGACCATAAGAAAGGTTTCTCCATCAAATTAGATGCATGCACATACTTTGGGGAAGAGGTAGAATTGTGTGGTCGCTTAAAAAAAAAATAATAAGCAAGGGAAAAAGTACTATAGAAAAGCCTTGCAGAAAAAATAATCCAAGTCCCATAGTGAAAACCTCTTTGAGGCACTTGTGGACAAACAAATAGAAAAATCAATGGAAAAGATAGTTGACCCATGTGAAGATAAAAATATCTTTGAGCCACCTATAGAAGTGGATCTTACTCTCCCCCTTGATCCTACATGCATGGAAGATACATCCAAAATGTTGGTCGAGGAGACTATCAATGTTAATATCGGTCAAAAGAGGATCCAAAAATGGTAAAGCTGGGAGCTTCACTCTCGGCAAAAGAGTAGAAAACATTTGTGGAGCTGCTAAAAGAATTTGTAGACATATTTGCATGGTCCTACGCAGATATGCTAGGTTTGGACCCAACCTTAGTTGTGCATAACCTTGTTTTGTGCACCCAGATGCCAAACCTATCAAGCAAAGTTAAGGAAGATGCACCCATGAGTTGCACTTCTGGTAAAAGAAGAATTAGAAAAATCTACTAGCTGTAGGTTTCATCAGACCAATTGATTACTCATAATGGATATAAAACATATAATGTTAGTATAAAAGAAACCAATTGGGTATCGAATCTGCATAGACTTCAGGGATATTAACAAAGCATGCCCTAAGGATGATTTCCCTTTGCCTAACATCGACATGATTGTCGATTCAACTGTGGGGTATGAAATGTTGTCCCTCATGGATGGATTTTTAGGCTATAATCAGATTAAGATCATAGAGGAAGATCAACACAAGATGACATTCACAACCCTTGGGGAAATTTTTCTACCAAGTGATGCCCTTTGGTCTAAAGAATGCCATGGAGCCACTTATCAAAGAGTGATGACCGTCATCTTCCATGACATGATGAATGACATCATGGAGGATTATGTGGATGATATTTTGGGAAAGTCTAGAACCAGAGAAGAGCACCCAGAAGTGCTAAGGCATATCTTTCAATGCCTCTCGTGATTACAAAGTCAAATTGAATCCTAAGAAATGTGTCTTTGCATACAATCAAGAAAGCTCTTAGGTTTCATTATGTCAAGAAGAGGGATTGAGGTGGATCCCACTAAGGTTGTAGCTATCACGAGATGCCTCCACCAACAAACCTTAAAACAAATACGCAGTTTACAAGGTAAAATTTAGGAAATCCGTCGATTCATCTCACAACTTGTGGATAAGTGCCATCCTTTCACACATCTACTCAAGAAGGATGTTAGCTTCAATTAGGGACTTGAGTGTCAAAAATCCTTTGAAATTCTCAAACAATACCTAACTAGCCCTCCTGTTCTCATGCCACCTACCCCAGGTGAACCCCTGTTATTGTATATTTCAAGCTACCTAGTATGTTATTGGTGCATTTTCCCAATACGATATGAGCCAAAAAGAGAGGGTGGTTTATTACCTAAGACACACTTTGATTGCATATGAGCTGAATTATCCCTAGATTGAGAAATCTTGCTTAGTTGTGGTATTTTCTTTCCAAAAGCTTCACCACTATCTACTCAATAAAAAAACCAAGATGATTTCCAAAGTTGACCCTTTAAAATACCTTCTATCTAAACCACACACTCACAGGATGGATGGCTAATTGGATCATCCTCCTAAGTGAGTTTGATATGAATTTGTAAATTAGAAGTCACTCAAAGGACAAGTGCTTACAGATCAGTTAGCAGAAGCTCCCTACTCAGGGACCAAACCATTGTGTCTAGATCTTCCAGATGCTTCTATGATGTACATTGAGAATCCATTGTATGGAAAATGTAATTTGATGGATCATTCAATTATCATGGTTCAGAGCTGTGTGTGGTGCTTATCACTCCAACAAGAGACTTCATCCCACATGCTTTTTTAGGCTAAGTTTCCCTTGCACTAATAACATTGCAGAGTATGAGGCACTCATTTCTAGGTTTGAAAATTTCTATTAAATGGAATATTAGACAACTAAGAGTCATGGGTGATTCAAAATTAATCATCAAGTAAGTTAATGATGAATACAAGGTCAAGGATGACAAACTCATCCCATATAAAAAGATGGTTGAGACTTTAAAGATACTTTGTGGGTATCACTTTTGAATAGATGCCAAGGGTGAAAAATCGATCAAGTAGATGCCATGGCCATAGTTGGAGCTTTTACTTCGTATCCCACCTTAGGAAAAGAAAATGCCTCTCTTTGTGGAACATCTACAAGAACCAACATATGACCTACCAGAATCATGTCTGGTATGTGAAGTTGTTGGTCCTTTCTCCCCTAGTATGAGCCCATATTTAATTACCTACAAGACAATACCTTTCCCTCTGGACATTTCCCATACTAAAAAAGATCCTTATCCACCATATATAGCCCGTTATACCTATTAGGAGGCACCCTTTATCATAGAGGCTATGATGGGAATCTACTACGTTGTCTTGATTTGGTCGAGTCAATCCAAGTGATCAAAGAAGTACATGAAGGAGTTTGTGGAGCACACACAAGTGCACATGGTGCTCACTAAAGAAACTACTAAGAGTAGGTTATTATTGGCCCACCATGGAAGTAGATTGTTATAATTACATCAAGAAGTGTGAACTTTGTCAAAAGTATGGAAACTTGATTCATGCACAGCACAAAATTTGCAGCCAATCACAACACCATGGCCATTCTCAAAATGGGGATTAGATCTCATAGGGAAGCTCACTCCTACCTCCTCAGATGGCCATATGCATATCATAACTGCCACCGAGTATTTCAAAAAATGGGTAGAGGTTGTGCCTCTTACATATGTTACTGGTGTGCAAATATCAAAATTCATTATGAACCACCTCATCTACGCCATTATGACATCCCTCCCTCGCCATTGTAGCAGACAATGGTAAGTATTTTAAGAACAAGATAGTTAAAGTGTTATGTCAATGCTTTCAAATCCATTTAAAGTGGTCCACTCCCTATTACCCTCAAGGTAATGGACAAGTAGAGGCCACTAATAAAACACTTGTTCACATCATGGAAAATATGGTAAGTAAAACAGGCCATAATTGGCACTTACAAATCCATCCTACCCTCTGGGCTTATAGAACCTCCATCCGCACTCCTATTGGTGCTACCCCCTACTCACTAGTCTTTGGCACTGAGGCCATCATACCATTGGAGATTGAGCTTCCTTCCCTGAGAATATCTCTCGGGACTATCTAGACAAGGATGAAGACTACCGAGTGGCTCGACTAGTAGAGTTAGAGCTACTAGATGAGAAACATGCATGTGGACACTTAATCACCTAAAGGTATATCAGAATTGAGTGTCACGAGGCTATAAAAGTGGATGATACCTCACCAGTTTGAGGTAGGAGACTTGGTACTCAAAGAAAATCAGTTCAACACCACTAAGGACCGAGAAAAGAAAGGAAAGTTTGAACCCAATTGGTTAGGACCATATGTTGTGGTCACTAAGTATGGTTTGGGAGCATACAAAATTGGCTCACTTTGATGGTGAGGAATTAAAGGAACCAATGAACACAATACATCTCAAGTGGTTCTATGCTTGAGTATGAGGTTCCTTAGAAAAGAAAGAAAAAAAAAGCAAAAAAATAAAAAAAAAAAAAGTAAAAAGAAAATAGGGTCATCAATTGTGAAAACCACACAATTGTGGCACATTGGGCAAGTCCTTGGGTGAAAACCAGTTTTTGGCACCTTGGGAGGATCCATTATTCACAAGCATATCTCATATCTAGAAGGAGTACACTTGCTTTAATTAGGGCTAGGTTTTCCTAAGATTGAGATCCTTTTGATCCTATCCATTGTGGCCTTGATCCGGCTGATCTATTCTTGTATATATTGTGAAGGATTCGCCTTTGTATATTCCCATCTAATGTTGGGGGAACCTTCACATCTTTCATTCTTCACATAACACATGGCATTATTCCCTTTGTATATCCCCCATCTATCATCGGGGCATCCACGCTTCTTTGTTTTCTGTACATAGCTTGGAAAACCTTTTGGAAAACACAAAAACATTCAAATATGTTAGAAAAACCCTAAACATGGTAAAACCCTTTTAGGGACAAAACTACAAAAACAATGTGAATAGTAGCCTTGAAAATTGTCTTTGAGATAACACCAAAAATAATAGAAAATGTTTCAAAATTGTCCCCAAAAACAAAGTAGTGGTTTCTTACTTTTAGTTGTTGGTTTGTAGAGTTTTGATTGCATTATATTTCCATGTTGTATGCTTTTAAATTGAATTCATTTGCTTACTTAGTTTAAAGTGTTACTTTAATCTATTTGTACATAAGCATTGAGTTCATTTTATCTTGCATACTTGTATATAGTTGTGTTGTGTTAATTAGATTTGATTAAGTTGTGTTGTTTTTGTTACATTTTTTTTCATCATCATCATCATATCATCTATCATCACATCTATACATCATATATCAATAAAAGCTAAGCTACATCATCATGAACATGAAAAACAAACATGTATGCTAAGCTAACATCATATAATATCACCATGAGGGGCAAGAGGGACCACCTTTTGTCCCCCTCAAACATAGACCATAATAAAAATGTGGACAATCATAAGTGTCACATGCAAAAAACACATGATATCATCATCTATGCTATCTCATACACAAAATGTGATAAGTAGAACATGAAGTATCTCATCAAAACATGTGATATCATCTAAAGCTATCACATACATCAAAAGAACATGTGATACAATCATAAAACATCATAAGAAAAGTCCATAATCATCATCATATATATATATATGTCAAAATATCAATGTCCATATACAATGTGTCTTTGTATATAATCATCTGGATACATGGTATGCCATCATGGGCATCGATAAAAATATGCCTTCAAGCGAGGCATAGCCAAAAAATAATACATATACATCGATAAAAAATGTGCCTTCATATCGAGGCATACATAAAAAAATACATACATCTGTAAATACATCATGCAAATAAAGAGTCATGTCTGACTCGATCCCTCATGGGGACTTGCTTGGCCTTGAGGTGGTGGTGGAGGCCCCATCACCTATGGCCCCCTACTATGCCTACGGTGCTCTACTGATCTAGATGACTCTGCTGTTCTATGAGACCGCAAAGCTGACCTGGTCATATGGAATGCTAACTAAAATCAGGAGCCCTCTATCCCTCTGGGATGACATCATAATATAGAGACTATATAATACATGACTTTGTCCTATAGCTATAAGCTAAATCCATGTGTACTCAAGGTATAATGGCTGCTCCAGTTGTTTTCCATAAGGATACTACCTCTATTGAAACTCTAGCCACCTTCTTGCTATGCTATAGTCCACTTAGCTCGAGCTGATCTCACTCTACTATCACTCACCTATACATGTGCCCCCATGGCACACACTAATCCTCTCTCTATCTGGAGCTGATCTCACTCCACCATAACCTACGTAATCTACTACAAACTATGTGCTGGCCAACTAGTCTCTCTGGCTATGAGTTGGCCTATCTTCCACACTACTGATCCCTCTCAATGATAACCCTGTCTCTCTCTGAGGTGACCTGGAGCTGAAGAGCTATGACCTATTATAGCTATCTGCCAATCACAAAACAACTAGCTCACATGTGCCCTATGTGAGAATCTTCTCCCATCCCCCCCTCCGGGATCTATGGTGGAGTCCCCCATCCATCTCCTCCTCCTCCTCCTCAGGGGATGTGAGTGTGGGTGGAATAACAATGAGGATCCTACACCTAGTGGATTTTGTTGTACATGTCCTGTGGAAGTACCTACTGCTATAAAGGAACATCTAAGCCCACATGTATGCCCCACATGCTAAGGGCATGTAGAATTTGTGTGTGCACTGTGGCTATGTGCGTAGGAAACCTATCTTAGGTACTCTTTGTCCCTGTCCCTTCCCATGCCCCTGTTCCCTATCCACCCACCATCATCCATCAGATCCATCATCATCATCACTCTCATCCTCACTCTCACTTTCCTGCCTGGACCCTCCATTGTCCTCTCCATCTATGGGGTGGCTGCTCTAGTGGTGGCACACTCCTGCATCCCATGCAACCTGTATGGGATAGTGAGCCACCTAGGAATAATTGTAGCATACCATGAAGCATATAGGCCCATTGTAGTGCTAGATCTATGATCTATGTCATAAAGGATCCCATACCAGTGGAACCATTGATGAAGCTATCTCTAGCCCGTTGTGGCCTGATCAAAGGGCCAATGTCAAAGTCTCCTTGACATGTGCCCGTACCACATCTCAAGCCCAGAACATCTTGTACTACCCCAAACTACCATTGTACTTGGTCAATCCTATAGTACTCCATAATATATCCATGGCTGCCAATCATAAAATGCTCAACCATAGCAATGAGCTCAACTGCATCCTCTGGCCATTGATAATGTCTATAAGGCCTCCAAACAATCATCTGTAGCTAAATGTCATCAAAAACATGATGATAAAAATAAGTATCCCATATGTCCACATACATCATCACCAATGGGAGCCCAACCAAATACTAAAGGCTCATCCATGGCCCGAGCTCATAATGCTAAGCTATAACGGTGGGGCCACCAATAGCTATATGGTCCCAGGCCATATATGTATAAGTGTCGTTGGACCCACCATCTTCTGATGGTAGTAGGTAATCAAATGTAGATCCCAGTATAGATGTGCAAGTATACACTATCCCCAATAATAGCCTCTCCTTTGAGTAGGCCTCAAATCATGGTAATCAAGCCTAAAGGAAATGATGTGCCCATCTTGTTAGCAAGAAGAATGCCACTAAAAAGTGCCATAAGATAAATTGGCACGTGATGTAACCTCGGATATGAAACATTGATGCATATGTATTGTCATACCTCATTAAGGTATCTCATCTATGCCAAAGAGATCCTCAATCAAAGTATATCTAATAAATGCACTACATCGGTCTCATACTCTATCAAATCCCCTATGATAGGGACTTGTAAAATCCTCCAAACATCCTCAAGGTGATAGTCATCTCACCGGTCGGGAGCCTAAAACACTTGGCTCTCGTTGTGCCACCTCTCAACTAAAGTTGTAAGGAGGTTATGATCATGGTGATATGTGGCATATGTGCCACGTAGGTAAGCCTCACATGTATAAAGTGATGTCAAATACTTCCTCTCGCATCGTGAGAGGTCACCTCAAAGTTGGCCAATCGGCCATGTCACTCCCACACCTGCAACATAGGTAGTTGCCTCTACAAAATCAAACAACACACTTATTAGACTTTCTTCTATCTAACATCATCTAACACTTAGCCTATTCATCTATATTCTTCTAACATTTCCTAAGTTCTTCTACATTCTTCCAAAAAACTTCCCCTTTTTCTTCTAAGTGTTCAAAAACACGTTTTGACGACACATGTGCACCCTTAAAACACATGTGCCCTTGTTGGCATATGCGTGCTCAATGACACATGCACCCACTTTCTAGCACCTAGCACTCATCTACATGTGTACGTGCCTAACCATTTTGACCCCCTCTTTCCCGACATACGCATGCCCCCATGATGCATGCATATGACCCCCTGCACATGTGCCCCATGCATTTTCCTAACCTCACATATGCTTGTGCCCCTTTCAACATATGCACCTACATGCATACACATATTTTCAACATATGTCTGCACCACATGCACACACGCACACTGCATGTTACACACGACAACATATGCGTGCCCCTAAGGTGTGTGCATGCATTATCACCCCCTTTCTACCCTAATAAATGCATTAAATGCTCAAAAATTAAAAGATGGATAGGGTACTCACATAGGGTCCATCGCCCTACATCAACACATACTCAGGACTATGTCTTCTCACCTCGTACACCTCTGAAGTCACTGCCATCTCTCCTCAGGTCAGAGAAAAAGTGAATAGTAAAACGACAAGAGCTCTGTAACAAATGAATTACTCATGATGATTTTACCCCCCTGGGAGGGGTATATATGGTCATTTTGACCTGCCACCATGATGCATTCTCACCCGCCATGATGGCCAAAATGTGATTTGACCACCGTGATCATTCTAACTTCCTCTATTGTCCCATCGTGATGATTATTTTTATTAAATAATTATTTTTTGACCCATTTTTCTCTCGCAGGGCATATTTTTGCTACTTGGTGCCCATTTCTTCTCCTGGGAATTTTTCTTGCTTTTAAGAGATCTTCCCTCATCCAAACTTCTTCTAAAAAATCAAAAATCAATAAACAATAAAAAATCAATATTTTCAAAAAATTCAAAAAATTATTAAAAATAAAAAAATCATAAAAATTAAAAATTTTTACAAAAAATTAGTAAAAAGATGACATGCGTTGAAACCTATGTCAAACACATTGTATTCAAATTATATCTTGCTTGCATTTTCACTTGTTTCTATAACAATGACTCATGGATCATTTGGATCTACCTCATTAACAAAAGCTGGTCTTGCTTTTGTTTGTACTATCTTGGCATAACGAGTTGCACGGTATTGTTTCATAGCACACGAATGCTTTTTCATTGGACCCTGCATCCACCATATTTCCCCTCACATACATATTTTCTTGGGGCACCATTTTAACCCTTGTCATTATACACAAACATTTGGGAACTACAGCTCGATAACAAAACATTTGTGCAACTATCTTAGACGTTGTTAGTTTAAGTATGTGTGTTTGTACTTGTTTCCCTATTAGGTTGGCTTGTTTACTTTCTCGTATTGCATTACATTCTATATGTTGCATGGAGTTGGTGTATTTTAGCAATGGACATTTGTTTATACTATGGCTTTTCATGTCATTCTACACTTTTTTCATATGCTTACATTTTTAATAAGGACCGATGATGAAGATCACTAGCAATATGATGAAAATTAAGTTGTTTAAAGGCATTGGATGGATTTTAGCTCAATCCCCCTTCTTCATACTAATTTTTCTTCTCTCTCCATCACACTTAGCTTCACCATTCTTCTTTCATTCTTTACATTCTTCCACATACTCTCAATATAAATCTAAAATATTTGGTGTCTCTTCATTCAAGCGGGAAGCTCCCTGTTCAACTTGGTTATTCAGTATGACATGGAAGATGAGAAACGCCAATGAAAGCTAGAGAATTAGATTTCATGGGTACTTAGTACTTAATGTCAACATGACTAATGTGGCTTCCTTCTTCTCTCTTCACATTATTTTTCCCTTTTTACTTGGGGCATTCTTACCCCATTTGTCTTTTATCTATCTTCATTCATCTTTTTCGATCATCGATTAACCTATTTCATCACCCCATCGAAACTCGAGGGGCATCCTTCACTCTATTAATTTTTCTTCTACCCCTATCAAAAATTTTTTTATTTGTTTATGCTTGTCTACTATCTTTGAAGTGGCGTAGCTTACGCCACCCCAAAGAGGGGAAAATGTAGACACCTATAATTTGATCAAAGCAATATTATTACTAACATTGCACTAACTATTCTATTCCCTGCAAATTGATGACACTTCATCAATTAGGCTCATTTTCCTTCAATTCCTCTTAATTGACCATTATACATTGATTAAGCCTCTTATCTTGCAATTGACTAATAAATCTTCTTATTAGCTAACTCCTACTTCTAATGCTTCCAAAATCTATCAAAACCTCCTCCAAATGCTCCCAAAAAGCTTCCTAAGCCTACTTGGGATCCCTAATTAATCCTAAAAGATTAATTAGTCTCTAATCCTAGTCAAATCTTGCTTTGACTTGCTAAAAGTGATTTTTGGACTTACCTTTTGTCCCACATGCACCAAAATCATTCCATTCTTGGAATTGGAAAACTATAAATAGAACCCTCCTCCTCATCATTTCTAAGAACACTTCTCCTCCTCTAGCATAAACTATAGGCAATTAGGATTTGAGCATTTCTTCATTTGTATTGAGCTATTATCTTCACCATTGCATCCATTAAACCAAGCTTTGAGTAATATGGAGAGAACCATATGGCCTTGTAGCCATTAATGGTGAGACTCCATTCTTGAAAGCTTGAGAACCATATCAAAAAATCACATTTGATTGCTAGGATCTTCATAGGTTCATGTTTTATTAGCATTCAAAGAGTAGAGAGTAACTTAGACATGTTAGTTTGATGTTTTTTCAAAGTTATATGCATTGTTAAAGAAGTAGCTCTCTTTAAGCTCTTATCTTGATGATTCTTGTTAGGTTAGTTAAGATTTGAAACTTCTTAGGTGTTCTAGTTTCATTTCTTAAGATTTACAAATATTGTAAAATATGATAAATCCTAGATATTGCAGAGTAATGAGATGTAAATTATGATAAACAACTGCTAGATATAAGAGGACACAAACAATAAGATAGATAAATATAAAACCCTTGGTGTAAGAGAGGGAATAGAAGACTTAGATTAGATGATTTTATGATAAATCTTAAGGTGTTATGGACTAGAAAACTAATGAATAGGAGGAGGAGCTGTAAAAAATGTTCTTGATAAAATCTGGAACTTAGGATGAGTTGGGACTAGGGCGCACTGGGTTGGGGT
Organism: Taxus wallichiana var. yunnanensis; assembly: GCA_018340775.1. NCBI lineage: Eukaryota > Viridiplantae > Streptophyta > Pinopsida > Cupressales > Taxaceae > Taxus > Taxus wallichiana. Next base: position 805,965,508 of record CM031237.1, read on the forward strand.
GAGGTGCCTAGGGTAAGAGACCTCTATTTGGCACTTGTGGACTGTGTAAGAGCTCAAAATCTAAATTTTTGGTGTCAAACAAGTTTCTCTAACCTTATCTTTTTGTCTCTATATGTCGCTAGATGATTGTTGAATTCACCTGTAACTTGCAAAGAGAAGATGACCTACAAAACCCTCAAATTACATCAAATCCCAAAAATTAAATGTACAATATGGGGAGTCAGATTGACCCCAGAGGTCACCAAACAGAGTGAACTTACAACTGAGCATTGCACTACATCTCAGACTCCATATAGTTCTTATGTGTTTGTGTGTGTGATAGAATTGTTCCCTAGGAAGATCTTGTGCAAGATGCACTTGATAACGAGTGATTTATATATGTATCGATGTAGATAGATGTGTGGATAACAAAATGAACTTCCCCTCCTATGCATGTATGCATAAAATGTAGTCCCTTATCCCTTGAGTGAAGATAGATGGATGCCTTGATGCTCTTAGAATGCATTTGGATGCAACCTTAGGTGATGATAGTAGATGCTTAGAGCTTGGTCCTTTATTTTGGTCACATAGCTTTGTATTTATATGATTCCCTTGTTTGAATTTCATAATTGACAACTAAAAGGCTGACCCATAAGAAAATAAAATGCCCAAAGATAAAAGAGACCCAAAAGGGCCGAGTAAGATACAAAGAGGTCGGGGCACACAGGCGTTGACGTCTGGTTGGGCTTTGGTGTCCAAAGTCAATAAAGATAAAGAAATGAATGTCATATTGGGTAGTGGGGCATGCTAGACCAAAGAGAAAACAATAAAGATAAGGAAGAAGCATAAAAAAATAGTCAATTACTAGTTTTCTCGCTTAGGAATCATATGAATAGTATGTGATTAGGACACAGAAATGTACCCAAGTGCATGATTTTGTGTCAATAGTTATTGAGGGTACCACATTGTAAGCTTTCTTAAATTTCTCTAGGAGGGGTAATATGATAACACTAAATATTTTTCCCCTTTTCGGTGAAGGAATGAAAAGCAAGATGATGAACCATTAGCTAAAAGAAAATTAGATAAAGTGCTTGGAGAGGAGTTCAAAATGTATAGAATAGAATAGGAATTAGTGAGTAAAATATAAGTGTAACATGTAACAAAGTATAGGGAGTGTGCTAGTCAATGTTCAATGTGGTAGATGTCGAAGATACAATTCTAAGGCAACCTGAAAACACTAAAAATAGACAAACAAAGCTCAAAATATGGAGGAAAAAGTGTCGATGAATTAGTTTTCATAAGAGGAAGTATAAAAACTATTTTAATTGTAGTGGCGATACATTATTCTATAAATAGTAAGATTGGAAAAGTCAATAGGAGTCTCATTTGTAATTGAATTAATGTGATATGAGATGCGGGTTGGAATGATGCCGCATGCATGAAGGGTGACCCCAACTAGGTTCAAGAGGTTCATAGAGGGGATTTTGAATCAAATAGTAGATCAACGAGTACTTATTGTGTTTTTGAAGTAGACTAGGTAGTATTATAGCAATTTTTGCATTTTTTTGAATTTTTGAGAATTTGGGCATTTCTATCCAAGACAGATCTGTGGGGCTAGTTTTCCTTTTATTTGTACCATCTAGTTAAGGTGATACTATCTAAGTATAGAGTGGTAGTGTCCATGATTCTAGGCGTTTCTTTCCTATGGCCTTTTATAAGCTTTTGATCATGTTTTTGTGTGACAAAAACACTAACTTGGGTTTTTATTGGTTATTGGTGATGTGCGGAGACATGTACATTCATGCGAGTTATGTGTAGGAGACACTTGACCACTTTATTGGCATTTGGGTTAGAGGAGGATGAATGGGACATATTGGAACATTCCGAGGTTGCAACACATTACTAGATTGGGGGAGGTTCCCATAATATGGATTTGACTGCTACACTATGTGAGATATGGTGTGGAGATACATGTACCTTTGGGTTACCTACTAGGGAGATGATGGTGACACTCGTTAATGTATATATGATATTACGATTACCTTTAGTGGGAGAATAGGTTTAGGTTATACCCCCAGTGATGTATGATGACAATAGAGAGCTGTGAGGCATTATTTTACGGTGGTCTTAAGCATAGAAAAACTCATCGATTAACATGTATGACATAGTGACATTAGGTGTTCCATGGTTGCAAAAGTTTATTGCAGTTATATTGGATTCTTATATAGCCATTTACGGAGGAGGGGTGTCATATTATATAGGGTGCATGATATTTATATGAGTATAGAGTAGCGCGAGGACATGATATGCTTGGATCTGTTGAATGTTGGATCATTTATATAGATATTTTTATAGATTCACTTAGGTGGATCATAGTGGAGAGGATTGGTGCAATTACACTTTTGCACATATGGGCATATGAGTACGAGAATAGTATTGAGGCCACCAAGTGGACCATGAGTGAATTGGGCATGACAAGATATTTTTTCGGATAGATGGGTTGGATTTGAAGGGTTGTGGATTTAATATCATGACATATAAGTCTATTTTATATAGGATGGGGCCAGTCTGATGATTTTGAGACCATAAAAAGACTATGGTGGGTGGTGCAAGGACCATGTTGAGCTCCAATGCATACGGTACACTATATGGTTAGAGGAAAGTAATCTAGGGGTGGATGAGATCTTCCAATATGAGCCAATATCATGACAGTTTGGCATAGCCAAAGATGTGCCTCTGGAGCCATATATAGGAATATAAGAGAGTAGGGGCGAGGCTAGGTCTTACATGATCCCAATTACGTGTTCCCGATTGTAGATGAGGTAGATCTAGAGATAGTTCCAATTTGAGTGGATGATGCAGGAAGTATACTGGCTTGTATGCAGTGGCGTATGTAGAACTAATGGTTCTTATTGTTCCTAGTAGTGGTGTATGAAAAAAGAGATAAATTAGGTATTAAGGTAGGAGGAGGAGAGCCACCAAGAGGGTAGACACATGTTCTCGAGGGTGATGTGATAGCGGCAGAAACTGCACAACATAAGTATGATCTAGTATGATTTATATTTGATATTTTGTTTAGTAATGTGATAATGATGTGCTAATATGATTTATTATGTCTTGTAGGTGATGCATATTGGAGAGTGATCATGGATACATCACAACACACATTTAATCATAATATGACCCTTGATGTTCTTGTAAGAGGAGTGTTGTTGGAGAGAGTAAATCATATTATAGGAAGAAAACCCACTTTCTTGATCATATGAGATTGGAAGAAGCCACGTGTACAATCTTAGGGTTAGAGCAATATGAGATGAGGATGGATCTATCTTGTGTGAGAGAGAGGTCATATGAGGATATGGCCTAGCATGAATAAGATTGGGAGGTACGTGGAGATTCAAGGATGATATACATATGTGATGGCTAAGGCAATGTTACTACAAAATCAGCTAGTTGAGTAGAGCTCCCTGAGCATAAAGGAAGAGATCTAGTGGTGAGGCTTTAAATTTGAGAGATTTGATAGTTTCATTCATTAGTAATGATGAGGATGTATGATATATTTTCTATTGGGCACTATCCCTTGATTTTGTATAAGGAAAATCTCAAGATATGTATATATATGATGAAAGCATTTTGGAAATGATGATGTGTACTTGTGTTGTTATATGAGTTGTTGATTAGTTGATTTGATTTGATATGATATTTGTTGAATTTGTGTGATATAGTTGTATATATTAGGATGATGTTGTAGAGTAGAATATATGTGTTGATAACATAGATAACATTGTGATGATATTATAATAGATAGTAGAATGATGATAGACATGAATGTAATATGATCATTGAATGAGGTTTGTAGTAAATGTGATAACAATGGTAAAAATAAATAGGGAATAATATATCATGTGAAGTGATGAAAATAATGGCATACATATATAGGAGAGGCATGAAATCATGTAGAAATAAAGAACATATAGTGTCTAGATAGAAAGGAGGTGATGACTACGCATAAACATATTAGGACGATGGCAATGTAGGATCATGTGAATAAGTGTCAAATGATAATATCAAGGTGATCCTATAAACATTAGAAAAATGCGAATCATGCGAGTTATGAGTGGTGCTCCTTTGGGATCCACTTAGGTCTAATGTGTATGAAAAGTGGCAGAGGCATCTCATGCGTAGTTGAAGCTAAGGGAAAATGAGACAAAATGACATGAGGAGGATTTGAGGTATTAAAAGTAACATATTCCAGTGTGTCATATTATGACATAGGAGAATGTGATCTATCAACACAATGTATGCAAAAAATAATGACATCCGTGTCCTCAAGCAACTAAAGCCTATCATTCAGAGCATAACAATCAATATCTCTATGATCATTGATCTTATGAAAATTAGAAAAATGGTTGGTTACGATTTAATCGTAATAAATTATGAGGATGATGCTCATTAGAAGGTAGCATAATCAACCTCTCATCAATTAAAGTGTACAAAATATCATGAGGCCTATCATAATGTGAAAAGTACAATGGCTCATGCTTGGGGGGGAGTGGAATGTGGTGGAGGTCTACAAAAATGAGATGAATGATCATGAGTATGTCTAGTAGGAGATGGAGAATGTGAGGGTGGTGCAATAGGAGGAAGAGAAGATGTACTAGGTGGAGGAGTGGTAGAAGAACTAGGAGCATGTGCAAAAAAATGTTCATTAAGAATCTCTTGTTCTAAATGTATAACCTTAAGAAAAATAAGTGTAAAATATTCACATGTATCATATAATAATTTTTCTTTCAAAGGAAGAATCAAGCCACGAAAAAATATATATTACATTTCTAGATCTATAGGATAATAAAGTAAATGATACATGCAAGATTTGAAACATAAGATATAATCATTAACAAGTTCATTCTTTCCTTGATGCAAAGAAGGAAAACACTCAAATGTAACTTTAGGACCATTGTTAGAAATAAAATGTCTAAGAAATTCTTCTTCCATATCAAGATAAGTACTAATAGATCCACTAGGAAAATGATGAAACTAATGAGAAGCAATATCAATAAGACTACTAGGAAATGATTTGAGAAGTAATCTATCATTAGAATGTGAATCCATAGCTAATATAAAATCCTTAAGATGCATATAAGGATTAACCTTTCCATCAAAAGGTTTAAAAGTACAAAAATCAAAATCCTTCAAAAAATGTGAATTATAAATCTTTTTTAGAATAATATTTCCATGAAGATAATTATTATCGATCTTAGCATAATAGGTCATACTCTTAGAGGTATGGGCATGGATATGCTTTTCTAAATCACCTACAACATGCATAAGAGAAATAAATTATTGTGGATGAATGACATAAACATTAAGGGGTTGAATATTTCCAGTATAAGTAGCCATATGTATGCTATTGGGTTGAAAGTCACTCTTTGTATCAGCAAGTGGAGAACCGAGAGTAGAAACATGGGAAGAAGAATCAAGAGGAAAAAATTTAGCACACTTTTATCAACAAGCTCGGTGGAAGAAGGGATATAAGAAATATGCACACTATCATTCGATCATCATTATGTACACTATATTTGGAAATATCAAGAGTAGAAACACATGCATCATGAAATTTTGCATATTTTAACATAACATGAGAAGAATAATGAGTACTAACATCACTGATGAAGCACATAAGAGGTGGTGGAAGAAATTTATTTATTTTTGGCACAATATTTAATGAATGAGAACTTAATTGAGAACAAAGAGAGGGGACATTAATATCATTATCAACAGTAATAGGATCAACTCTAATTATTTGTGCATATGTAAGTGGAGGAGAAGAAGAAGGGTGAGGGACATTTAGGATGACATCTACAACACCAAAAGAAGTATGTGCATCAAAAGTATAATTAAAAATACCTTATACATCTAAAAAATTAACTAAATCCTCAACACATGTATCATTTATAGAAATAGAAGCAACATCACTATTAGATTCACAAGAACTAGTAGCCTCAATAGGGGTAGGAGTGAAACATCAGGATGAGGGTTGATAAGCTTTGTAAAGACAAGAGGAATTTTGGGATGACATGTAGCAATAGTATGTGAATTATGGTAGAAGGAAACTTATTATTGGGCATTTGAAAATATAGGTTGAAGACTAAACATAAGAATATGATGATACTTGGGGTAGGAGGTTTGAGGCAATGGGTCCAAAACACTTTTTGGTAAGCCATGAGGAACTCTCACAAAATAAGGGATCCTAGGGCTTGATCAATAAACGGGTTCACCAAATGATTTCATAAAATTAAATCTTTATCAAAGGACATAGATCAAATATGTATAAAAATAACAAGCAAGATATATCATGTAAAAGGAAAACAAGTGTAACACATAATGAGATAAGAGTGACTTAGTTTGTATTTGAAGATATGGAATGATTATGGATTGGGGACCTGGGTAGAACAAGCTAGATCTAAACTGGGTAAGCCTTGTGTGGAGAATAAATATATGAAAGTATTCTATACAAAATTACCCAAAGGAGGGACAGTCTACCACAGGCGTAAAATTGACCTCGACAATCACCCTAATGTGATTTTCACCAATCAATGCACTACATTTCACCCTAGAGAGAGAGAGAGAGAGAGAGAGAGAGAGAGAGAGAGAGGTTTCCCTTGTACTAGTCACATGAATATAGTGGGATATAACTAACTTTCCCCAAACTGAATGTGTGAGATGGAATTTAGAAATAACCCCTCTTATGCGGTGAATAATGTAGCCTAAATGTAGTTCTTGAATGTAATATACCAAATTTCCTAAACCCTAATAATAGTGAGTAGGTTATGTATGTATATGGTTCTGTTGTATATATCTTCCCCAGGTAGATATAGACAAGTAGAAGATTATAGAAATCAAAGAATATCAAATCCCTGACATTTATTACCCTTGGCGCATAGAAATGGCGCACGAAAATGAGTGTCGGACAGGGTAATGTATGCGCCTTAGCGCGTAGAAATGGCGCACGACAATGAGTGTCGACAGGGTAAAGGATGCGCCCTTGGCACACAGAAATGGCGCATGACAATGAGTGTCGACAGGGTAAAGGATGCACCCTTGGCGCGCGAAATGGTGCTGCGACAATGAGTGTCGGCAGGTAATGTATCGCGCCTCATGGCGCCTGCGAAATGACGCCACGACAATGAGTGTCGCAGGGGTAATGTATGCGCCCTTGGCGCACAGAAATGGCACATGGAAATGAGTGTCGGCAGGGTAATGTATGCGCCCTTGGCGCATGGAAGAGGATGTCGACACACACACGGATGCGCCTATGGCGCACCTTGAGAGTGTAACATTTTGGCGGCCGATGGAGAGCGAGACCACAGCGCGAGATATTCAGATGGCCATAACTTTTGACTGGGAGCTCAGATTCATGCAAGGTTGGACTTTTGGAAAGCTTACGAGGTCCTCTATCCAACTACGACTGGATATCTTTAATTAGGTGAGAAAAAATTCTTAAAAATGCAAAATATAGTTCGCCACTTTTGGGTTCGCTGGGGTTCTCACCTACCATCATTATGAGATGAGTTAAGTGCATTCTGGAGGTGGTTGGGGCAGATTTTGAATTCCTCTCTTCTCCCTCTCTTTTTCCTCCTATAAATTGTAAGGAGGGGCTTCTTTCTAAAGGTTGGACATTCTTGTTTTGCCCCTCCCTTCTTCTCTTTGGCAGGTGAACTTGTGGAGTTCAAACCTCCCATTCAAAGCGTAATGCAACTTTGCCCCTTTGACATTTTGCAGTGTGTTGTATCAATCTTTGGAGAAAATTAATGCATGTCTGTGGATGATTCTCAACCCTCTCTATGTTCATTTGCATCCTCCTGATCTTTCACTGTGAATCTGGTTATCTGTGCATGATCTTGCATTGCGTTTTTATGGTTTGTGTTTATTGGCAAGACAGATGTTCTTCATTCCTCGGTGCATCACCTCTATTAGTTTAGGTTTTATTTTATGCATCTTCTTACCCTGTCTCCTTGGAAAGTTAGTTTAGGTTTTGAGTAAACCCTCTGCATTTTACGTGTGCATCTGAATAGAGGAATAGGAACCGGCCTTCATCCGGAGAGCTTTTCCGATTTCGCAAGGTCCCACACTTGGGAAAAGCTCCATGTTGTGCAATCGCACTGAGAGTCTCAACCCATCGTGTTTGCAGAGACACTCAAGGGTGCTGCGGTTTGACACCATGAGTTCCCTTGTTTGAATTTCGACACTTTGTGACATAAAGGTTGACCCATAGAATTATAAAAGATCCAAAGTTAAGTACCAAACGATAATTTAAAAATGAAGGAAAATGGAAAAAATTTCTTAGAAGGGACACTAACGTTTGTTGAGCAGCCAGAAATATTTTAAGTATTGGGCGCGTGAAGATAGGGCGTTAGAAGCATGCGAAGCTATAATAGTATTGAAGCGCCTAAGCTCAAGACTTAGATGTTTTGTGGTTAAGGGCTATTTTTGGAGATAGCGTGCGGAGCACACAAAGAGATGAAGACTCGCGCTACACGCAATGGTATTTTGGGAACAAGCTGTTGATAAGCGCCATGCATAGTTTAAGCTAATAATAGGATTTCTTCTTAGCGTTAACTATAGGACATCTATGGTTCGAACACTTGCATGTTGTGCATGCTATTGTAAAGGTGCATGACTAGTATCAACATGCGACCTATTTTGAGAAGTGCATGGGTGGTAAAGGGCAAGTCCTAACCTCTATAAATATGTAATTGAACTATGTAGTTTAGGGTAGTGAATTATTGTAGAGTTATGTTGTTGGTTTTGATGTGCACATGACTCATGGAGATACTTTATAGTGTAAGAAGCTTATGTATTTTATAGTGTTTAATGCAATGGAGTATATTGGTTGGATAATGGTGTTAGACATAACTAAATCTGGTTCTTGTATGGTTAATCTTATTATAGTTAATGTTTAGTTCATGATTCTTTGAGATCTAGATCTAGTTTATGCACTGTGGAATGTTTATGTTTAGTTATGAATATGGATATGTTTAAACATCATCTCACTAACATCCTGTACAAGAAACTCTAAAGAGGGACTTGGTACCTTTGCACACTTCGGGTGAGCGCTCAGCTCAGGCTGAGTGATGTGTCAGTACGCCTGGGTTATTCATAGTAAATTCTAGGATGCATCATTGGTTCTATTTCTAGAAACCTCTTTTTTAGCTATTTTTAGGATGTTTCGTGATGAAGATGTACTGGTTGAACCTATCAAGTGTTGAAGAGTGGATGGTAGATCTGGAAGAGGAATACGCTTGGAGATTCAACACTGGATATGAGTTTGATGTGCGCGCGTGGGTGGACTAGAACTTGTATGATTGCTTATATGAGAGTTTTTTTCTATCTTTATGATAGAGTTGTACGAGTGGCTGGTTTCTTATGCATCTAAAAGGAATTGGAGGTTTTGCACACTTATCTAGATGCAAAAAGAATTTCAGGCCCTCTATGATCCGAATCGATTTGGATGTGCGCTCTGGGTACTTGGTTCCATGGTGTTACGAATAAATATATTTTAAAGTACTCAATTTCCACTTATTCTTTCCCGGAGGTAGCCGAGTTACCATTTTTACGTTGTCCCAGGGAACATACCTATAAGGAATTCCACTAGCGATTAAAATATTGATGGTAACTATGAATTTGGAAGAGAAGCCGATGGCTAGCTAAACCTCACCACGTGTAGGGGTAGGAGTAGGTTTTGTGAAGGATGGTGGACTTAGTGGCAAAGAGAAAAAGAAAAGAAAGGTGGCTTAAGTATAATGAGGTGTGTGAGAGGGAGTTAGGGAAGCAATGCGTGATTATAGAACATATGGCGTTGAGGAGAGAGATGGATCATGAAGGATTTGGAACTCACGTAGAAGGCATGGAGCTAGAGCATTTGGAACTCCCCCATTTGGGTAAGCACGACATGGAACCCTCATCAGCCTCTTATAAGAGTGTTCCAGCCGAGATGACATGGGGTGTGAGCGTGCATCCGAACCTACCTAGCAACCTAGCGCTTGCCCTTGGTTTTCTAGTTTCTAGTGTAACCAATACTCAACAAGCTAGTTTGGGAAGTAGCATAACAAGAGTGAATAGAATAGCAAGTACATATATGGTCGGATAGACGTCTTATTATTTGGAGGTACCTTTTCGGGCACATCGTCGGTACATAACTCAAGCACGTAGAATTATCACCTTTTGACTCACTCTGGGAGTAGTACCACCTCGCAGATGTAGTAGTTGAGTTTAGTACCACCTTTGTTGGGATATAGGGCAATATATCATATGGTTCACTTTGACTACAGTGGAGGATCGGGGGCATAGGTGGCTCTAGTTTTGGTGGATCTAGTGGGTCTAGAGGAAGAGGTAACATAGGGGTTATGGATCTAGTGGGCATGGTCCTCACCAACCCTAGAATATTTAAATGGAGATGTTGATTTGTCTTCTAGAGTATAGGGGAATAAAGGATGTTGATGAGAATGTGAAAATGTGTGAGATACCGTGGCATGCAAAAGGTATCATGAATTCTAAGTGTAAGGTAATTCAGTTTGCAACTATGTTACTGGTACATGCACACAGTTGGTACATAAAGTTTTACCTTGATCAGACTTGCGTAGATTATATAGCGTTACGGGATGCTTTCCTTAAGGAATTTTATATCCCTAAGTTTGAGCAAAAGAGTATAAGCACGCTCAAGGATATTAAGCAGGGAAATACTGAGAGTTTTCGGGAATATGATGCCCATTTCAAAATGATTTTGTCTAAACTTTTGTATGATATCCATGTAAGCCAACATGCATAGTGGTTTATTAGGGGCTTGATCACACCTTTTAGGAGGGCACTATCACATAAGACATATATAGACCCATACGAAATGCTTAAAGCAATGTTGTGTGCCGAGGCATTCATAAGTATAAACACTGGAGTGAGCCAATTCTTGGAAGCTCAGATTACAGCTATGACAAAGTAGTTAGAGAAACTATTGGCCAATTCAACACACAAGACACACACTGGGATTTGGTGTACATATTGTGAAATTGAGGGGCACACTAAGGATAGTTTTCCTCGTAGGTCAGTGCATTCATTATTAATAGATTGCGAGACACATCATTTAGACCATGATGCAAGCCGCTGCCCATTATTACAATGTGTGATAAGGAAAAATGTATCTTGCTATTGTAATATTTTCCAGTCAACAACTCATAATACCAAAGCGTAGGTTGATTGATCGATCCATGATGCCATTGATATTGGTGTACGAAAGATAGGAGTATCGAGATAAATCTAAAGGTAAGAGTTTGCACCATGATCGCGATCACACTCGGGGCACTTCAATCGGAATGAAGGGCACTTTGAAGGAGGTCATGGAAGAGGTCGAGGATATCGTGGTGGATTTAGGGTGCGAGGTGTGATGGTGGATGAGGTGAGTTTCCTCGGGAACATGTTATATGTGTAGATCTCTAGACCACTACAAGAGAAAATGACCTTAGAATATTAAGTTTTCTTTTTTTGGAAAGAATCATAACTACAAGGAGTGCCTAGACTTTGTACGGGCATCTTAACAAGTAGCATAAATAGGAAAAAAGGGTGTAGGAATGGTTAGAATTCAACGTGCAATGGAAAATCAATGGATGCCAAAGTTGGCACTGGAACCTAAGGTAGTACCTATGAAGATTACTACATGCGTTGAAGTTGTGCACACCAGAGAGATGTTGCAATGAAGCCTACCATTACTAAGGAGGAGGTTTTACATGCAAGATATACGGACCCTACACATCGAAGGAGGTATATCGGGGGACTATAGAGGTGCTCGAAATCTTGGGGTGAAATACAATGTTTAAAGGAACAGTCATGGAAGCTGGAACAAAAGAAGGAACAAAGATGGTCTAGTCATATATTGATGATTTGAAAGAGGTATGCAAGATGCTGTGCTAAGAGAATATTATTCCATTACTAGGGAATTTGTTAAAGGAAACACTTCACGTGTAGTCATTCGAGAATGGATGAAAAATCATGCATGCTAATCTCCCCCTCATAGCTTAGATTATGGCAAGGATATCACTCAGAATGTTGTTGTGGATGGGTGGATTTTTAGAAATATATTGATTGACATAGGCGTGGAAGTTAATGTGCTTACTTTATATGTATGGGTGTAAATGGACAAACCTTCATTACAGTAATCCTCTAATGTACTATTTATGGAAAATTGAACTAAGGCCACTCATATAGGTTTTTAAAGAATGCATCCATTACTATACTGAGGGCCAAGTTCTTTGGGAATTTGAGGTTTTAACACTTGCAAAAGCCGATAGCTTCCCGGCTCTACTTGGGCACCCCTAGTGTTATGCAAATAATGTTGATCTATGGTTCAACAAGGGGTATATAAGTTTTGAGAACAAGGAAGAACATGTTATTATCCCTTTGATAGATGGGAAATCTGCACCTTATGTTAAACCTTTAAGTGAGGAATACCTGAACAAAATTTATGCGTGCACAATTTGTGATCCGGAATTACTTGAGCCATCTAAGGAAGGAATCCTCCAGTGGGAAGATGCATAGTATATTAGTGATACTACAAGTATTGCTTGTGATAATTGGGCACATGTAACTTATGAGATGGTAGGGTGCAAAGTAAGAAGTGCATCTGCATGAAGAGACAAGCCTTATTGTATTAGGAGGATAGGTAACAACTCTATACCCCAGTACACTAGAGAAGGAGATCCTGGGGTATTCCTACGTGCCATGGAGGAATAATGGGAAGATCAAGTGGACAGAAGAAATATGTTATTATATACCCTATGCGGGACAACAACGCATTGGTGGATGGTTCATAGGGATAATATCATAGAATGGAATGAAGTGAGAATTGCTCTAACAACTCGGTTTCTTAGGAGCAATGCACCTACTCAAATCTACACATATCATGGTAATCATCCTGTTCAGCACCATGTTTAGTAGTGTGAGAGACTCTAGATAGAGGGGCATGAAGCTTTACCACCTTCACTATGGGTGTAAAAACTTTATTTCACTTTGCGCGGTGGGCACATGCTTGGTACATTTATGCGAGCTGCACAAAGATACTAGAAATTGGCAAGAATTGATGCAAGAATGATCCAAACATCGACTACTTCACCACTAAAACTCGGTGAAAGAGGCATTATGGGTTATGGAGCACTTGACTATGGGAGACAATTCAAAGGCTAAAGAACTCATTCAGGAGTTATTTGGTGAGGCAAACCTAGGAGTGTGTGTTGATGAAGTAGATGAGATTGATGCCGAACTACTTAAGCATATTTTCCTTGAGAAGGAGAAAGGAAAGATGGTCTACATCGTGGATGATGAAGAAGTAGAAAATTTGGACATTGATCATTCAGAAGGTATGCACGAGGTTTTAGATAGTGTGGATAAGAAGGCACACGCCTATCATGAACCTATGAAGACCAAGAAAGTGAACATTGGTATGGATGTTGAACCTAAGGAGGTCATAATTGGAGATTATTGGTCTAATTTTGAAGTGGATAAGATAATTGAGTTACTACGTGATTTCCAGGACTTATTTCCTAGGGGCTACCATGAGTTAAAGCAAGTACGAGTCTTTGGGTGAGATGATGATTACGATAAAAGAAGGTGTGCACCTGGTTAGGAAGAGACCTTACAAGATGAACCCTAACTTGCATATAAAAGTTAAACAAGAAATTGACAAGATGTTGAAATCTGACATCATTAAGCCCCTAGAAGAATCAAAGTGGGTTAGCCCCATGGTAATTATTATAAAGAAATATGTTCAGATTAGGATTTGTGTGGACTACAGGGAGCTGAATGCTACATGTGTGATCGATCCTTTTCCTACACCTTTCACCAAGGAAATATTAGAAGGTGTTGCAGGGCACAAAATTTACTCTTTTACAGATGGGTTCTCTAGGTATCATTAGGTATGAATTGCAAAGGAGAATCAAGAGAAAATAACTTTCATCACTGAATGCGGAAGTTTTGTATACACGGTGATGCCCTTTGGACTGAAGAACGCACATGCAATATTTTCGTGCATAGTTGTTCAAGCATTCCTAGATTTTATTCATAAATTCTTGCAGGTTTACTTAAATGATTGGACAAAGTATATGGGCTTGTCAAGGATCATTGTGATAGCTTACGCTTAATGTTTGAAAGATGATGATAATTAAACATCTCCTTAAACATAAAGAAATGTGGATTTTCTACACCTTTTGGAACTCTACTAGGGCATATCATATTGAAGGAGGGTTTGTTAGTATATCCAACTAAGGTTGTAGTTATCATAGGCCTGGAGGAGGATACCGGTTAGAGTGAGGGTGTGGGTCCTTGGGCCACACATAGTATTCTGAGAAAATTTATCAAAGGATATGCTAAGATTGTCATGCCATTGGAGGAGTTATTAAAAGGAAAATGGAAATTCTATTAGGGAGAACCACAACATCACACATTTGAAGCATTAAAGGAGAGGCTTACTATAACGCCTATTCTACACTTTCACTCATGGAACCAAACTTCTCAGGTACATGTGGATGCATCTAGCATGGCCATTAGTGCAGTATTAGCTCGACCTGGAGAAGGTATTATAGATCATCTTATTTGTTTTACTAGTAGAAAGTTGACTCTTGTAAAATAGAATTATACAACTACAAAGCGCGAGGCCTTGTCGATGATCTATACGTTGCATAGGTTTAGACAATACTTGTTAGCAACACCTTTTGTGTTTTATACAGATCATATGGCATTGAAATACTTGGTAAATAAACCCATTTTATAGGGGTGCATATGCCGATGGGTGCTATTATTCCAGGAGTTTGAATTTACCATCATGGTAAAACTAGGTAAATGTAATTCTGGCCCAGACCACTTGTTAAGAATTAAATCAAGAGAGGACACACAGACAATTGAAGATACAATGCCTAATGCACAATTCTACAAGTTAAACTGCACACCTTCGAGGTGGAGGATATTGCTGTATTTTTATGCACATGTATGGCGCTGCAAGGAAGGAATGAAAGCATTGGAGAAGAAATAACTTGCCATTCATGCCGCAAATTTCATGTTGATCGGTGGTGAATTTTACAAACTAGGTGAGATGAAGTATTATGCCAGTATGTACTGGAACATGAGCGCATGGATATCATGGAAGAGGCTCATGGTGGTATTGCAGGTGGGCACTATGTAGGTGACACCACCATGTGTAAGATTCTACTCATTGGTTTATGGTGGGAGACCTTGTACAAGGATTGTAAAGAGTATTGTAAGGTGTGTGATCACTATTAGCACCTTGGAAAACCTAGGCAAAGAGATGAAATTCCATTGAGGCCTATTACTAGTGCAAAGCCGTTTGAAAAATGGGCGTAGAATTTTTGGGTCCTATTTCCCCATTGCGTGTAGAACTGGATCGCGCTACATCATCACTTGTATAAATTATCTTACAAGGTGGGTAGAAGAAACACCTACAAAGGATTTTATAGTGGCTATAACAACAAGGTTCTTATGGGAAAAAATTCTTACTCGGTATGGATATCCGTTGAGTCTGACAAGTGATAGGGGAAAAAACTTCTTGAATGAGACAATCAGGATATTATTGGATGAATTTATGGTCGTAAAACACAAGACTACACCTTATCATCCTCAAGCAAATGGGACTCTTTGAGGCCTTCAACAAGATATCGAGCTAGAACTTGACAAAAAATTGTGATGTTGGAAGGAAATATTGGGATGATAAAGTTTATGCTATCTTGTGAGCATATAAAACAACCTACTAAAGGTTGAATAATTCCACACCCTTTCGGTTGGTGTTTAGAGTAGAATCAATTCTTCCCATTGAGTTCATGTCACCTTCTTTACGTATTGCGTACGAGAGGTCTAGTTGATGAGAAAACATTAAAAGAGATAATTAAAAAGTTAATATAGATAGATGATAGGTGCACCATAGTATGTTGGAGTCATAAGTAGGAAAAGGCCAGGCAGAAGGCATGGCATGATAGGCACATCAGTGAGAAGAAGCTTGAGGTCAGGCATATGGTACCTTTTTATGATTCAAAGTTTTTGCACCACCCAGGAAAGCTTAAGGTGCATTGGTTGGGACAGTATGTTATCACCCACATACTTGAATCAGGCGCTTTCCAATTAGAGGCACTTGATGGAAGACAATTACCTGACTACTTCAATGGGAGTAGGTTGAAGCCCTACTATAAATAAGCCTTCTTGGTGTTTGTAATAAGGCAGTATTGCCATTTAGATTAGATTTCCTTTACTGTATTTCATTTAATGTATTTCCTTCTTCATCGCTATGCTTTGTCAATTTAGTTCAATGTTTTGTGTAATAAATGCAGTTGATCACAATCTAAAGTGTTTATATGCGTAGAGGACTACACATACCATTAGTTTGGGGTGGATAAAGAAGGTATGAAAAATAAATAAACTCACGGGTAACCATAAGAAGAACAAAAGGAGAAAGGTTTCAAAATTCATGAGAACTTCTGAAGAATTGCTAAAAGAAATTAAGACCACGTGTAAGGAATTGGGTGCTCAGTATAAATCAAGGAGGTTACGACATTAGAGACTATGTATGTTGGGTCACATTGGATAAACTACTTCGGCTTAAGGAAGTGTGGGTAGAGGAGATATGTGACAGATATAAGTAGCGGGGTGCCAAAAATTAGTAGGTGTGTAATGCACTAAGGAGAAATTAATGCCATGTACGGTGGTAGGTAGAGAAATTAATGAAGGGAATTTTTGAAAACTTGGTTTAAAGTCGGTGTTCTCAACGTCATTTGTTACCTTGCAAACTTGAGAAGAAATTGTGAAGTGTGAAGAAGATGCTGGAGACTAAGAGAATTCTGTAGATTGAGTAAATTTGTCACGTTGTGAAGCACAATGTTAAGTACGCAGGTGTGAAAGTAGGATTTAAGAAGTGGTGCATACGTGTGACGGAAGGGAGACTAGGGTTTTCATTTCTACCTAGGGTTTTTATGCAATTACAGAATCAAAAGGGGCAATGGCACCACAAAAGCTCCAGTGGTAGAGAAGGAGGTTAACGACCCAACAAAGGAGTGATTAGTAGAAATGTTGTATCCAGAAGGAGTCATTGAAGGGCGGCCATGGAAAAAAATACCATGGAAAAAAAATATTACGTAGTGTAGGGTTGCAAAAATTAACCATCGCACTATAAAATGTATGAAGGACATCGCGACAGAAGTCTGAGAAAAACTAATCGGTGGTTGATGGACGAAACTAGGGTTTTGGATGCCTCGATGAAGAAATGACTCAAGAGCATGGTCGTAATGTAGATCCTAGAGTTTCCCTAATTTGGAAATATCAAGTAATTGTACCAGTGGCTAGTGTCGCGGATCCATGAAGATTATTTCTATTTCGTAGGCAGGAGAATGAGGATAACTACTAAATTGGTTGGAAAATTTACCGAGCTACATGACATGAGTTTAGAAATTGCTGGAGACTTAACAGATGATGAGGGCATTGATGCCACAACAGCCCTATACAAGTATAAGAAGGGGGCCGAGATTTCAAGGTCACTAACATTGCTAGACATGGCCACCAAAGTAGCAATGTAGTTAGCAGGGAGTAAAATAGGGGCCACTGAGTGATGGAATGAGGTAAACATGCGCTGGTTACATATAGCGCACAAAATGGCCAACAAGACCTACTACAACATCACTGGTTACATTGCAGAGAACTTGGTGAATGAGGCACACATCCAAGTAGAAAAAGGTGAGAAGATAACTTGGGGCACAATTTTGTTATTAATTGTGTTCAGTGAAGTTGGGGTACCAAATGGTCCTAGGGAAAATATATGGGAGTTTCCGTTGGAGAAAAAGTCCCCAGCCAAAATATATGCCAAGTACATGTTACATGGGTTTGTTTCCAACACATATAAAGAGCACTTGGACAAGTGGTTTTAGAGATTGCGCATGGAATTTGAGGGAGAATGGCGCATTCTGTACAAATTACCCAAGGTGTTGAATGGGGAGGTTGAATTTGTAGTCTACTAGCATTTCAGCCTGGGGTGCTTCCACATGAAGTTTGGAGAGAAGAGCCCTTGCTGTAAGTTGCCTTTTGCATTTACTACAAGGTATTTCAAAGACTCTGTAAATAGATTTCATGATGTGCATCAGCTCCAGTTCGACGTAGAAAAAGTGGACGCAAACATTCATATTCTACGTAAAACATATGTATGGCTAGGTAAGGAGGCCTATCTCAAAACTATGGACTCTGATACCGTGGACATCACGCCGAAGAGTTTGGTTGTTAGAATATGTTGTATATTGTATACCCAGAGTACTGTACACCTCTTCCATGAGTGTTATCAAAGGTCCCTATATTCCAGGATTATAGATATGTTATTTTTATCTATACATATATATGGGTGGTGTCATAATCCATGAATTATGGGGAACTGTTATGGGTGTTTACTAGCCTATGGTTTTGGTACCCATTGTATTGTAAAACCGCTTTGACGGTTTCTTACTATTTTACTTACAAATAGCTGGAGATGTAGTAGGGTAAAGCAGAACTTAAAAGTACATTATTGTATTGTAAACGGTTAAGCTAATGCAATAAGAGAGAGAAGTTCTTTCTTGGCTTTGGATTTTTCCCGAAAGGGTTTCTCGAGTTAAATCTTGTGCTTTTTCATTTTTTTCTTTGATTATCTTGAATATTCTATTCAGTATAGCTTCTTGTTTATTAGTTTATCAGATTGATTCTCTTCATTTGCGGTAGGGCAGATTGAACCAATGTGCATCTACATATACCTCAGACCAAGGTTCAAGGACAAAAAGTGGTGAAGGGCATGGATATGGCTCTACTAGGACCTCTTACAAAGAAGTAAACAATGGGGACTTCAAGGAATGTTGCATCTATGCTCCCTGCTCAAGACGACCTAGTACATACAGGACTTCAAAATGTCCTATAACAAGAGGAACTGAAGACAACATTGGACTTGTGCATACAAGAAGGATTCTAAGGAAGAGGTGCACTTCAGGAGATATTGGTGTTGGAACTTCATAGCCAGTAAGGAAATCACCGCACGTGACTTTGGTAAAGGATGAAGAGAAGGAGAAGAGAAATCACATGAAGTATATCCCTATACAAGATAGTGAGGGGAATCCCCACAACCAAGCACATAAGAAGTAGAGGAGGAAGCTCCAAGAATGAGTGGAGATAGAGTTGAGGCCACCCCCAATGTGGAGATACATGATGATGAAGAGATGGGCGAGCACGTAGTCTATGAGACTATAGACCCCAACATGAGTATTTGAGAAGATATCTCTGGTGAAGGAAAAAGCGCTAGTGGAGATACATAAGTCCTCATGTGCCCCACGTAGAAAGAAGGAAAAGATGAGGAGGAATTCAACCAAGTGGTTGAAGGCGTTGTCCCACAAGATGCAGGTGTAGCTAAACAACAAGAAGAAGATGCATTAGTGCATGAGGATGTTGGCGAGCATGCATGTGCACATGAAGAAGAAGAAGTGGTAGGTACTCAAGACTTGGGTTATATGAATGACCCTTCACAAATTATTAGAACCTGTTTCTAGAGTACACTACCAAACAAACAGTTGTATGGATGGGATTGGATGGACCCTGAAATGGCCAATACATGCACTCACAAGCAACTATCTTGGGGCATGCAGAATCACATGGATGAGCCTGATTTTGATGTCTGTGAGGAGGCATGCACTTCAAAGAAGATGAGGAAGGTGCCTCATATGCGCCATATGACCATTAATCCAACTCAGTTTTTAGATGACCAGGTGAGCAACACTTTGATTAAGGTGTCCACGTAGAAGTAGCGCGAGAAATATGGATAAGGTAGCAACAATCCGGGTGCTAGTGGAGGATAAAAAGGACAAGGAAATAGAAATCAAGTGCCTTACTCAAGAGCATGATAATGTAGTCACAGAGGCCTAGAAGGTAAAGATGATGGCGAGAACATATTGCAGATGATATTTTTCTGCAGAGGCCTGAGTTTTAGGAAAAGGTGCCTCAAGACTTCAAGTCTGAGTTACACTATTTGCGCGCAACAGTTCACCTACTTTTGGATGAAGGACCAATGCACCTCCCCAAGAAAAAGGATGCAAAGGAAGAAGAAACAAGAGCAAGGGCCACTATTGATTGGAAAGTTTCAGTATATGAGGCATTGCTCCAAACATTGAAGGATGAGTGAAGAGAGCCGATCAAGCTCTTAATTTATGTGTGGCGCCAGACACCATAATAAGGACCTAGAAGAAGATAATGAAGTTCTGAAGGTGATGAAGGATGAAACACTTGGGTGCACAGAAAGGTTGGTGCTGGTAAAACAAAAGCACTAATCCCTCGCAGTAGCCCAAGATCCACACAAGGAAAGGATTAATGAGATTGGAAAGCTTGTAGCGTAGAAGATGGACCTCATGGAGGGAATGTTGTCAGGTATGGCCAATGTTGTCTGGATACTACAAAATGAGAAAGAGAAACTCTCTAAGGATGAATTGGATGACATAGCCATTGATATTCTAGAGAAAATGAGGAATGCACTGAGTGACTGGAAGACCTTGGAGGCTGAGATCAAGAATGAATATCCAGAACTAATTCCTCTAGTTGAAGAAGAGGGTGTTGCAGAATAAACATCATTCTTTTGTATAGAGTTTGGTTCATTCTTTCATTACTTATTCTTTATCATTAGCAACATCAGAAAGAATTCCCATTGCGAGGTGGTAATGTACTTTAGTGTGGGGTAATGTTGAGCAGCCAAAAATATTCTAAGTATTGGGTGCGTGAAGATAGGGCACTAGAAGCGCGTAGAGCTATAATAGTATTGAAGTGCCCAAGCTCGGGACTTAGTTATTTTGTGGTTAAGGGATATTTTTGAGATAGCATACAAAGAACATGTAGAGATGAATACTTGTGCTACACACAATGGTATTTTGGGAACAAGCGGTTGATAAGCACCATGCATAGTTTAAGATAATAATAGGATTTCTTCTTAGAGTTAACTATATGACATATATGGTTAGAACGCTTGCATGTTGTGCATCCTATTGTAAAGGTGCATGGCTAGTATCAACATGTGACCTATTTTGATAAGTGCATGGGTGGTGAAGGGCAAGTCCCCACCTCTATAAATATGTAATTGAACTGTGTAGTTTAGGGTAGTGAATTATTGTAGAGTTATGTTTGCTTTGGTTTTGATGCACACATGACTCATGGAGATACTTTATAGTGTAAGAAGCTTTTGTGTTTTACAACATTTAATGTAATGAAGTATATTGGTTGGATAATGGTGTTAGACATAACTAAATCTGGTTCTTGTATGGTTAATCTTATTATAGTTAATGTTTAGTTCATGATTCTTTGAGATCTAGATTTGGTTTATGCACTATGGAATGTTTATGTTTAGTTATGAATCTGGATAAGGTTTGAACATCATCTCACTAACATCTTGTACAAGCAACTCTAAAGATGGACTTGGTAGTTTTGTGTGCTTCGGGTGAGTGGTCAGCTCGGGCGGTGCGATGTGCTAATATGCCAGGTTATTAATAGTAAATTCTAGGCTGCATCGGCGCCGAGTGTTAGTGTCATTACTCGAAGTACTTGTCCCAAGGATAAGAAACAAAAACATGACCAAGAATGAAGACAAGGATCCCTGTGACTCGACCAAAATATGTAAATTTAAGAAGTATAAGACCATTTCATAATCAAAAACCAATCAAAAGTAATAAAAGGACTAAGAAAAGGTGTCAACAATGTCTAGTCTTCGCACTTAGAAATCATGTATACACAACATCTTTGGAGGCATAATTTAATATTAATAAGTGTATAATTATTTGTCTACAGAGAAAAACAAATGTTGAAGCATTGGACCAAGAATACCAAGTTGTTATCACTAGAAAAAATCCTATTTTAAAAAATTCATTTTAACGGAATCCACATAACATAGTCTATACAAAATGCTTTACCATTTTATCCTTGATGACCCATGATTGTTATAAACTTGACATAAATTTTTCTTAGACCATCTCCTTTAATTTTAAGGCCATGTCCAATGGCCCACTAAATGTTCTAAAGTACATGATTGCAGAAAAAGGCTCAAGCTTTCATTTTCATTACAATTCCCCACGGGACCCGTAGCTCTAATCTCTATTATCTATAAAGGATGACAAAAATAAAATACTTTTCCACTTGAAATGATGATAGATTGAACATCCATAACCAAGACATAATTTTAATGTGGATAACCAACATTGACTATTAGCCCTTTCTTTCCCATCACATTGTAGAGAAATATATTGATAAATATGCATCAAAATTAGAGAAACATTATGAGACATACCACCAAATGCACTTAAACAAAATTTTAGTACCGTACAATTGCATAACCCCTCTTGAATTACATCTCGAATATATTAGAAGATAATATCATTGTGCACAACATCAATGAACTAGAAACCTACCATATGTTGTAAAAATTGTATCTTATTCTTTGTAGCCACATTTTTGTATCATTAAATGTTGGGTAAAATATTTGGTACCATGTCGCCATTGAGAGGACTACTCCTCTTAAATCCTTAGCCTTCATTGATGCATATATGAATTGTTGTTCTACATTATAATATCTTCACCTCATTAAATCCAACCACACATGCTCTTATGAAACTAAACGATTAGGGATACAAGAAAAGCGAGAGATGCAAATTGTTATTGTAAATTTCAGCCTTTGTTTCTACAACATTCCATCTCAAGAAATTGTTGTATTTGAGTTATTCTATCGAGTGAAATCCTCTTATACAAACCATTTCATAACATTATTACTAATATTGGAGCATTCACAACTGAAATCATTACTAATTGGGAATTCATGAGCCATTCCTACCATCCATGGCATCATGCTTACACCTCCTTCACTCTAGATGTCATTGTTAATAGATAATATCTCAATGACTACTAACCCGAAAATGGACCCCTTCAATTGGATGATTGATAACTACTATACCAAATCCACCCTACCAATAATATGGATCTTGATGAGCTAGACATGATTAGCCATCATTCCTTTTCCATCCGATTCAATGCTTGTAAGATTGAAATGGCCCTATCTATAGATATGGCGCAAGTTTCCTATCAATTCCTAGACCGACTATGAATATAGATAGTCTCCCCTATCTAATAAATATGTAATCACCCTCGAAAGGAATATGATCTAACATCTTATTAATAACAATTCAATGCATCCTTTATTGAGTTTAATTAGGAAAAACTATAAACTGAAAAAGGCAACTTATTTCCTCTGTATATGCAGAGCCATGTTTCTATTGAACAACTTGCTTTAGATATTATTCTTTACAACATCCAATCGAATATCATCCCACCATTAAAACTTGTAATTCAAGGCACAATAGGGACACACAAATATTTTCTCATAAATACAATGAAAATTGTAGTTTCTCCCTTTCCTAAAACAAATAAATCACCACTAATTTTTCTTGCTCTTGTAGGCACTAAAAATGCACCTTGCACATAAGTTCTCTTAATTAGAAAAAAAAAAGCATCATTAAAAAAATAGCCCAAAAAAAAAAACCCCACAAAATAAAATAAAATATATAAAACAACATAAAATGGGGATAAAAGACACCTCACCACTCATTTGCTTGAGCATAATCCCTACAAAACATTTTGAAGAGTACCACAAGAACCCCAAAGTAGTTGGCACCTCTAGGAATCGGCTAACAAAAGCAGGTACATGTACCCACTTGACTAGTACACCCATGAGATTAGATCCAAGGTTATCCTTAGTGATGGCCCTAGTTTGATTGATTGAGTGGAGTAAAATCCAACTTGGTTAATCAAGGGGGTAAAGTAAATCCGTGACTAGAAATTTTCTAGTGTATAAAGATCATTCGGATAAACCTCATATTTAGAGAGAGATCCTTTAATAGGAATCCAAACAAACTGAACCCATATTCCACCTTGATACAAATAAATAAAAAAATTTATGAGTCACACTGCGATTGTTTATGTTCTTCACAACTACTCCAACACTGTCATATATGTTTTTGTCATCCATTCTAAGTTTTGATTTTCCCGGTTCGATCCAATCACATCGTACTCCAATTTTCCATCACATATTATTCCTAGGGTTAGTTTCAACTGCAACTGATGTGTTACAATCCACAACTCTTCCTTTCGCATTATGTTATGATTCTGATTTATCCTAAAGCCGATTTGCAGAATCTGCGATTGATCTACGATTTTCCACCATATTGTCTTGCTGATTTTTTCCATTCATATTTCAAAGTCATAGTTATTGTCATCCCCATGGATTATAGTAATTTCCACACTCATTCACACCCTAATTTGCTTCATCAGCACCTTCTTGACTACATTATTAAGCTTGAGTCATAACACTAGGGGGAATTCCACTGCACCGAACTATCACACCATTTTTGATGAGCCTATTCACCCCTTGGTACCACATAACTACTATCAAGTGCATTTCAAATCACCCACTTTTGAAAAATTTTAAGCGCCAAGGACCCCCAACATCACTTGCATCTCTTTCTCTAAGCATGTCATCTTATTCAACATAAAAATCTCTCCTCCTATGCACCTTCCCACTTTCACTTTCTAGCAAAACGCTTGACCTGGTATTCCCACCTTCCACAAAATATCATTCACACATTCACACAAATTATGGACATCTTCATGTCTCACTTATCCATCTATATCACACCCAAAACAACACTCGTTGACACCTACATGCTTATGAAATCCCATAGCGAGTCCATCATTGAATTTGTTATGCGATGGTATGCTCTAGTTAGTTCGCCTCCCATTTCCAATCCCAAAATTGAGCTCGGTGACCTATTTTAAAAAAATTGTGTCCCCCACATCTCACATCACTTAAAAATTCATCCATTACACACATTTGATGAGGCCGTGTACATGGCATAACACCTTGAGGATATTCATCTTGGTCATCCTCCTTCCTTACCACACGTTTCGGTTCCTCCTCCACCTACTACACCTTCACACTCGCATGTTCACAACGTATTACATCTAGATCATCTTCGCATCTTGCCACCTTCTACACCCACATATTTATATTCATTGCATTCTCCTAAAGCTTATAGCTTCATCCAATCTCCTTGCAAATTCACTCCCTTGATTGAGTCACTTTATTCTATTCTCCATAAGTTGCTTGATGCCAATCTCATCACTCTCCCTCCCAAACCACCCCACCATTGTGGAATTCCTCCCATGACACATGTGATTATCATCCTACTGATGGTTACCCTACTGATTCATGTCCCTAACTCCAAAACATCATTCAATACCTTCTTGATAAAGGGGACATCGCCATCGAGCCTCCATCTCCTCCTACACACATTCACTCACTTCATACACTACTCCCACTTCTTCTCCAAGTTTCGTACCTTCATCATTCGACTCATCATTCCACACTACCTCTCAAACATCATGTGCCTCCTCATCTACACCATCTCCTTCTCCATTTCCATTGTCACGTGCTTCCACTTTGGATGTAGTCTCATCATACCTCTTTCCATAGTTATTCACCTTTTCACCATCTATATCATCATGTGATTCCATCTTTCCCACCATAGTCTCCCATTCACCATTCCCTTTGGTCCCATATACTCCACTTATCACACATCCCATTCCTGCACCTACTTTACATCCTTCATCACACCCTAGTTCACTCATTTCTTCATATATTCCAATTCCCTCTTCTACATGCCTCTCAATTATTTCATCGTTCACTCATTAAAGCACCATTCTTGCTTCTAGAACCTTCATTACATCCTATCCCCTCCATTGTGCTCATTCATACCCCTCTTGCATCTATGCATCATCACTTATATACATTTATTCTTCCATCTCTTCCTTACAAATCACCTCCGTGTGCTCCCATTATTTAAATTATCTTGGAGCATGCTTCTACATCCATCTTCTTGAATCCATTCTCGACTCATTTAGGCACCATTTTTATTATATGCTCCTCCTTTTGTGTTCACATCCTCAATAGCACCCACATAACCATTTTTTCTTACATAGGTTCCTCACAAGCTTCCTCCACATCCAATTACACCACCATATCATTTACGTTTTCCCCACATTCTCATTTGCTTGATATTCCCTCTTACATGCCTCTTCCCATTCCATGTCATCATAATCTCATCACACCCATTCATCCCAAGACCACACCATTATCTATCACACTTCCTTAAGACATAAATATGTTCTCCACGCCTCACCCACATGATATTATCACTTGCACCATAGTTCATAACACTTCACATTCTATCATTCTTTTATTCTCATGTCCTCATCCACGACATTCTCACACATCCGCCACGCTCAACACTTTTATTTTATGTTTCATCCTCATCCTCATGTTCTTCACCTACCACCATTATATGGATTATATTTGGATTTTTTCTATTCTTATCATCCACATCATCCCCACTACTCCAATTATTTATCTCATCTATTGATTTATCTTGTATATCATATCTTTCACCCACCTAGTCCCTATTTAGATTGGGTGGAATTTCATTTGACTTCACTCCCGCATTATACATGTTCCTTACAATACACTTCTCTTCATCGACATGGATTTGAAACATGACCGATTCTCTCGCACATCCTACACCATCATCATTAACATAAACAAAAACACACACATCCACGCAACTAAACATCTTTAAAAAAATCTATATATTCTAAAAAAATTGCAATAAACAACACTTGCCCATAGATGTTCTTCCGCATTTTCTCTATTCATTCATATTTCATTCCACATTTCATTTATAGTATTTTCACATTCCATGTTTTTTTTTTGTTTCAAAAATTTTGGTAAACACTTTGCTTATCTGGTTGTCACGTTTCATGAGTCAATAGTTTCTACTACAATTGCTTGAATTGGTTCTCTCCTTACTTGGTGAATTAAGAACAATTACCCTCTTTGTGATCCACACATGCTTACAAACTTAAACACCTTGTCTTGAAGACCCTAGTGTTTTATTTGTTGACACTTACAAATGTCATCTCCGCAGTCAGTTTCATTCCCTCCATCAAGTCACACATGGTTCTAAACCCCTTGGAAAACTGAGAGAGATGAATATAATGTGAAAAATAACTCAAATTAATTAAACACAAAAGTAAAAATAGAAAAAAATATCAAATACTCTCTCTCAATGGTCTTTCCAAAGTGTCTCTCTGGGGCTATGGACACCTAACTAGTAGTAGAGAAATGTTGCGACTAAAATCAAATGTATCTCCATCGTGGCTATGGATTCTGGTGACAATGGAGTTATGCATGAATTACAATCGCATTCCATTTCACTACTCACCAATCGCTTGTTTCACTCACACCTACATGTTAACTTGTGTTTTCACTCATTGTCTCATGGGTCTTCACTTCAAGTAGTAATTAACTCTCTCTCAAACACATATGACCTCGTGGAGGCATATTGGATAGTATGTCGCCTTGTGTAGTTTAGATCTTGTTCAAAATCCCATATTAGATCACTTGTTGTCTCATGTCTCGTGTCTTTAGGCTCATCATGTGTTCACAAAAATTTGTTTCAAAACATGTGCATACATCTACCTACTTCCCACCCTCCATTTTTTTCAACCATGTCATTTTTCTAGTTATGCTCAATTGCAGTTTGGAACAAGCATTTATGGGTATCCATTAGCTAGCTTCGCACACATTTTATGCCCCCATTAATTTTCATGTCATTTTTCATTTCCTCACTTTGTATCACCTAATCATTTTCATTTTTGCATAGCCTCATCATATCATTTTTCATCATTTTACATTTTCCATTTTTCATGTTGGTTAAATTTTTACCCATTTTTCTATTTTCATGTCATCGTCTCACTCATCGAGCCATGTAACTAAATTATCTTTCTATCACTCATCCGGTTACTTCATCCTACACACTTATTTTACTTTTCCATATTCACTACAAGTTCCCTCTTTGCACCTCTCGACTCCACTCCCTTGCCAAATCAAGCTAACAAGTCACTCTAGTGACTAGGTGAGCTACATTCCTTACCTCGCCAACGTAAATTGCTAGCTGATGACCAAGCTCGCATGCTCGCCCCATTTTGTAACTACTCATTCATCTCCCCGGTCCTAACTCGCCCCCACCTCAAGATCACCTACCCTAATGAGTCACCTCACTCACCTCATATCCAACTCTCACCTCACTCACCTTGTCCCCAATGTGGTTATAGAGATCGAGATGGTCCCTCACATTCTAGATGACCCCACTTGAGTGAGCCCCTCTACCCACCTTGACCAAGTAACCACCCTAAGCTTAGTCTCTATAATAAATGAGCTCATCAACTTTACCTTGGTGAAGCTCGATTCACCTCACCCCACGTCCTAGCCGGCGTAGCCAAAACTCACCTTGGCTGATTCATTCACCTCCAACGTTCTTCTCCAATGCACCGCTCCCACTCCCCACCTCTTTGAGTCATGTGGATGACTCAAACGATTCTCGCAACCCCCGACCTGACCTAGCCTACACCATTTACCACCTAGCTCGGCCTCACCCATTCTCCTCCTTTGAATTTCCAAGTCACGAAGAGACTGGCCTAGTATCCCTACACCCCATGACTCAACATGCCCTACCCCACCCATCATTGCGGCGAGTCACCAAAGTGACTCACCTTGCACCCATTTACTCATCCCGCCCTTAGCATTTTCCTCTCACCCATCATGAGCCTTGTATGACCCCTAACCTACCCTCAAATCGCCGACGACCCTTGCCTCCCACCTCGTCAAGTTGCATGCACGAATCTTCCGACCCCTAACTTGACCTACCTCCTTGTTGTGCTAACCCCTCATTAATCAACTCATTCCCCTCCTGCGTAGTCCTTCCCCCACAACTCGCTTCCAACTCGATCACGACAATGACCAATCTTGATTTATTTTAGCCCTTATCGAGATGCCAAATCTCCCCACAACCCCTTCCTCCCCTCGGTCACAAGTGTGACCCAACTCCACATGCCTTACCTAGCTCACTCCGCTTCCTATAACCTAGCTCACTACCCAAACTTGGATAGTCACTCATGCAACTTGCCGAGTTGACCCAACTCACCTACTTACCACATCTCAAGCTTGCTTAGCTAGCTCAACGTGCCACTTTTTCTCATCATGCTTCTCTCCAACTCACGGTGTCACTCTTCGCCTCGCCTAGCTTGCCGATTCTCTCTACTCACCATTTTCACATCCTATCAATTACATCCACTTTTATACATACCCTTCATCTAATTTTACTCTACAAATGACTAGTATAACCCTATCCCCACCTTCCCTAATAATGCCTTTTCAGAGGATCATTTATCCTCATATTTAATCGCCACTTTATGTCCCACGTTACATTGGTTCAACTTGCAGCTCCGAAAAATTGTCAATTGAGGGGAGAATCATGTGTAACCCTTCTCATCCGATTCTATGATAACCAATTAAAAATAATCTTAACACATTGAATTTATAGTCTCCACCTCCCGAGATTAATCTATTCACCCCTTTACAAACTCCAAGTGAAGTGACCCATCTAAGCTCACGATTGCAACAAACATTGTCATACGGTTAGATGACCCCATCACGTCTTTAGTTTTTGTCTTTTGATGTTAATCTAATTAAGAGGACTAAAACACTATAGTAAATAGACCTAAAAAAATATGGAATAAATGAAAGTAAATTATTCTAAGTGAAATAAAACCTAAATAATATGCAAAGAGAAGGAAGAAAAAGCTTAGCTGATTGGAGTGATTATCGCAGGTTTGTCGAGATCTAGAAATGAAATCGGGAAGTGCGAGAAGAACACTCGGGGACCTACGAAGGACAGATCGGAGGATGAGATGACTGGGGAGTGTACTAGGGTGCCAGAGGCCCCAGTCTGCAATCTAGGCACTCTAATATCTGTAAATGCTCAAAACCTGAATCTGATATGGTCACAAGGTGTCTTTGAGTAATGCTTCTATCTATTGTGCTAGATCTGTCGGATGAGCTAGAAAATGACCTGTGCAATGCAAAAGGAAGTATCAAACCCTAGAAAAATAAAATATGCAAATGAATGGGTTGGACTAACCTCAGCCGCCAAACTAGTGGTCTTATCACTGAGTGTTGCACTACATTTCGGACCATGGATGTAGTTTTGGTGTGTGTGTGCATGTCATGCCCTAGGTTCTCTCGTGTCAGTCACACTTTGTGAAGTAGTGAGCAATAGTAACTATAGAAAATGTAAATAGCATGTGTGCATGGAATAGAATAGAATCCCTCCCCTATATGTGTGTGTGATGTAGATCTCCTAGCCTTGATGCATGGCACTATGTGGATGTAAGTGATGCAATGGATGCAACTCTAGATGGAGTGATAGTAGTAGTATGTGATGTTATGACCTAGGACCCTTATTATGGTCTTATAACTTTATATTTATAGGGATCTCAAGCTTAATTTTGTAATTAATCCGACAAGGCCAACTGGGAAAAAGATAAAGACAAAAATGGCTAGAAAGGCCCCAAAAAGAAGTGGGAAAGGATGTGCATAGATCGGGGCACCCCAAGGTGGGACCGGGGCACCCCGGGGCACCCCAATATAGGTTAGGTGCCCTGATTTTGGGCTAGAATGATGGGTAGTTGTGAAATGGGTGGATAAGTGCAATAAAATATGTGGGAATGATGAAATAAAATATAAAATAAAGATGGCCAAAAGGTGGGATTAATTAGTACTTTATCCACTTGAGAACCTTCTAAATAGTAGTATAAGACCGGGCTAAATAATGTCTAATGTGCATAATTTTGTGTCTACATTTTCCCCCACTTTATGTTGGTGAGCGGAAAGCTCGGTAACATAAAGTAGATAGAGATGTGTACTTGATATCCATGTAGAGTGTAGAAGAAGACGTGTCGATGGACTAGACTCAAGCGTGGAATGAAAAAAAGAAAAATGTGGAGGAGCGTGGATTCTAAAGATGAAAAATGCATAAAAAGTGATGAGAGTGAACCTAGGTGGAACGTGTGTAGTTGTTGTTGTGTGTAGTGTACCTACATGGTTAGTAAAGGAAAGTGCCTGTAGTGGTGTGTGTTTTTGTCATTTCATTGTCACTTTTGTTGTTGTTGTTGTTTTGCCCCCAATTTGACTACTTGTTTCTCATACGGTGGACCTGCAAGGAGAAAATGATCAAGTAGTCAAATATGTATGTATGTAAAAATGTTGTGTAAAATACGCATGTGTAAAGTAAAAATGTAAAATATGCTAGAAAAAAAAGTGTAAATGGAACATGTGCACTTGATCCATGTCGAAAAAGGGTGTAGAAGGATATCTTGTATTGTCGCATGAGTTTTTGGGTGATCTCACGCCACCACTGGTGAAGAAGTATAGGGAGGAAATGCTTTGTGTCCTCCAACTTTAACCACTTGCTTGAAATGTGTGAAGAGATCTTTATATTGTCCTAGTTTTTGGGTGATCCGATGCCATTGGACGAAGAAGTGTAGAGAGGCACACCCATAACCCCCAAGCCTGTAACCGATTCATATAATTTCCAAAGGACACCATGTTTTGTTAAGGCCAATGTGTATGGAGTTTGTAGACTGGTCTGAACTCACTTTGTGTGTCGAACCGGTGTAAATACGTTGTGTTAGTAGAAAACCCTCAATGATGCCCCCCTCTTTGGGGTGCATGTGATGACCACTGGAAAGGAGAATGTGGCCCCAAAAGAGGACCAACCACACTCTGACCTATAGAACTCTGCCCTGTAGGGGAAAGGGAAATGCTTGGTAGATACCAAGTGCACACAAAAGGGGATGGCTAGCCAAAAAAGTGTTAGTCCAAAAACACATGCATGTAATAAGACAAGTGTAAAATACGTAGACAATGTAGAAACTACCAAACAAAGTAGTGTAAACACGCAAGAAAAAAACAAATAGACCACACAAAGTGGGTTTCAAACATGGGACATCACTCACGATGTTGCAAGACACACAAGGCCATCATGGCCGAAAAAAACAGACAAGTGTGCACACAAGCAAAGGGAAAAGCCCACATACAATGGAAAAAAAAAAGCAAGACAAGTAGAAACAAACAAGTAGTCATGGAAACATGTAATCCTACAAAACAAGTGTTGCACATGGAACACCCGTTAGCATGTTAGAGTGATAACCAATATGTCAAAAGTGTGTATAACAAGTAGTATAAGATGTTAAGTACAAAATGAAACAATACACTGGATAAGATGAATGTGGATGCCCCCTAGTGACCGGTATAGGAAGGGTAGAAGGTGAGCATCCATGTCGTGTGTAGATTCATGTATCTGTGATCACACTAAACAAAGGTGTGAATGTGCATGTGTGTATGATAATGACATATAAGAAATCAATCTAACATGTGTAGTAAAGTGAGCATGAAAAACACTAGTAAGCAAAAGTAAATGCCCCAAGACAATGTAGTATGTTGTGGATGGATGGAATGGAATGCAAGATGGAATGATAGGAGAAATGTGCCCCCTTGAGTGGATGGAAGTGTATGTAGTGAGGTTCATTTTTTTTCCCCCTCGTAATCAAGAATGAACCATAAATGAGAGTGTGTCATCGGGAAATGGTCGAGTAGTGTTGGTTGTATCTAGCATGCATATGATGAGTGTGTATGTGTAGTGGTGATGAAATGTGACATGTGGAGAGAGATGTGTGAACCCTATAGCTGAAGTGTATATCACGACTTGTTGAATGGAGGAGTGATGATTTATCCCTAAGTGTATATCACTATAGAATGAGTGTATGGGGATGAGACATATGGAAAGATGTGTGTGGACCCTATAGCCTAAGCATATACCATGACTTGTTTGAATGGTATGAGTGATGATTTATCCCTAAGCGTATATCACTATATGAAATGAAAAGGTGAAAATGGGTGATGATTTAGCCTAAAGCGTATGTCACTATGGGATGAATAAGAAGGGAGTGGTGATGTACCCTAAGGTGTATGCCACTATAAATGATAAAATGGGGGTGGTGATTTAGCCTAAAGTGTATACCACTACAAGATGATAAGAAGGGGTGACAATTTAACCTAAGGTGTATGTCACTAACGATGGGGGTGGTGGATGAGGAAAATGTCACATTGGTGAATGTAAGGTCCATTTGATTGGTAAACCCTTAGCAATCGAGTATGGACCGAGGAACTAAAGTGCATCATAGGGTGGTGAGTGCAACATGCGTAGAAAACAACGTAGTAGTAAATGACAAGGTAAGTGAATGAATATAGTATGTAAATGCGGTGTGACAATGTAATGTAGAATGTGTATGTATGTGTAATGTATGAATGTGAAATGTAATAAGTGTATATAAAAATAAATGTGTAATGATGATGATGAAGTAAAACTAGACCCATGTATAAGGAAATCAATGATATGTAGCATGTATGATAGGTATGCAATAGTGGGTGTGTAGGATGTATATGTAATATGTAAGATATAATGATATGTGTGTATATAGAAATAGGAAATGTAGATGATAAAGAATGAAAAGTAGATATGTATATTATAACCTATGTAGTGTATGTAGAATGCATATGATGAATGTATGTATATGGGAATCATATGTGATATAGGAAATGTATGTAGATAGAATATGTAGTAAAGTAATAGACCAATATATAATGTGACCTAGTGTAAATATAGAATGTAAGAAAGAGATGCAAAACTAGACATAAATGAAATGATGACTAGTGTAGTATGTATGAGATAGATGTGTATAAATGACTAATATATGTACATAGATGATATATGATATATAATGTAGTAGGATAATGTATGTATGTAATGTATGTATATAGAATGTAAATGTGTATAACCTAGCATGTAGTGTGTGGGGTTCAGTGTAATGGTAATCCCTCAATAGTCAGTGTGAACCGAAGCACAAGAGTGTGTCATCGGGTAATGAGGTGTTGTGACATGTAAGAAACATGCCTATATATAGAGGAATGAATGAAGAAAAGGAAAAGAGTGGAGATGTAGTTATGCTAATATGGGGAAGGGGGGAGTGGGTAGTGGTGATGCCCCCTAGTGATAGTGTGACAAAGGTGACTAGGAAACACCATCAAGAAAATCATCATTGTCTTGATCAAAACCAGCAGGAGCTGCGTTGGAAACTTGGTAGGTGATAGAATGAGGTGGATCATATAAAGATGCATTACGATGAAGGAGATAAGCATTCATCACATATTCTTCATCGTAAAAGCAATTGGTGGGCAGCCATGAGCACACCAACGTGAAATGTTAGGTACATATGTAGGAGAAGAATCATTAGCAATGGAGATAGTGCCGAAAGGCATGGGGAATGAGAGTGAAGAATGAAGTGGGTCAAGTGTGCCACCAATATAATCAAGCCAAGATCATCCAAGTGTAAATGGAAAAAAGCCATGAGAAAGTGTGTGCAACAAATATTGTTAAGTGAAAAACCTGTAAGCCATAAGTTGTTGTAATATGGAAGTAACCATGATAAAGGTGGGGTGAATGGAGTGGTGGAAATATGTCATTAAGTGTCATGCCAAACCTGGGTAAGAAATCATGTGTACTAGATAGTATCGGAGCTAGCGAGATCGAGAGGAATGTGTTCCCAAAATGTCGATTGATATATAAGGTGCAGGTGAAAGGGGGTGCGAAACTACTTCGTGGGTGGAGAAGAAGATGAAATTGACATCAACATTATTAACAGATCCTTTATATAGTACCATAACATTAGTGGATGGAGGTTTTTGAATGATATTCACTGGGCCATCAATGAAAAATGTTTCATCAAAATAAGAATTTTCCACACCGAGAGGGGTGAAATCCAGTTGTTGTAGTGACTCATCAGTGATGTCTACAACATCAACTCATCATCAGATTTGGTGGAAATCGGTATGTGTCATCATTTGGGTAGCACTGGGTAGCACTATCAAGGACATTAGGAGGTGGTGCGGGAGTAGAAGGAGGAGACAGAAGAAGAAGATGGTGGAGGTGGAGCACTAGACAGGGACAAATATAGTGGGTGAAATGATAGCCGAAGTGTGAGTAGTAATGGGAGGAGAAGTGATGTCAGGGGTATTGGAGGTGGGTGTACTAGATTGACCAACATCATATTTATCTAGGTTAGCATATGGAATGGGATGAGGTGGTGGGACAGGCATAGAAGTGGCAGGATCAATGCGACAATATTTGAATGGTTTTGGGTCAATGGTGATAGTATGTTCATAACCATCATGAAGGAATTTGACACATTGATGTACGGTGGAGGGCATGACTTGCATGGTGTGGATCCAAGGTCTTCCTAAGAGGAGATTAAATTAAAAAGAAGCATTGAGGACGTAGAATTCAGTAAGAATTGTTTTAGGTCCAATGTGAATATGGAGAGATATAGTGCGAGACATGTGCGAGTGGAAGAATCGTAACCATGGATGAGGGTGGAGTTATGGGAGATGAGACTATCATTGATACCTAATTGTTGTAAGAGAGAATGGGCACAAAGGTTAATAACAAACCCATTGTCAATGAGGACACACTTGATACAAGTAGTACTAATGACAATGGTAATGAGAAACGAGGGCACAAGGGTTATTTTTTGGGTGGGGTGATATGTCATCGTCTGTAAAGGAGATAGAATGAGGAAAACTACAAAGAGACTGAATGAGATGGGAAAAAGCTTCAATAGAGTGGTCACGTTCGACGTGAATACGTGGAAGGGTAGCCTCTAGTGTGGTCCAAAATCATGGTGCATTGTGTAATAAGTCATAAAGTGATATTTTAGTGGGTGTATTCTTGAGTTGGTCAATAATATCATAACCTTTGGAAGTAGCTAATGGAGTGGAATGATAGGTGTGATAGTGGTGGAGGCAAAAATGGTGGAGCAAATAGTGGGAGTAATGTGAGTGTGGAGGTAGAAACTACATTGATGGATGGGTTAGATGTAGGCATGAAAAAGTGAGGGGGTGTTGGGTACACACACGCATGAAGTCGGTGGCGGCATAGTAAACTACATTAGTGATCTTGGTAGGTGTATAGGTAGGATATGAAGATTGGGCCATGACCGATAAGGAGATGACATGGTGGAAAAATATGGGAATACTAAACCCTAGAAGGGGTAGAAGGGGACGTCGGGTTCACCAAAATGATTAACAAAAATAAGGATCTAGTTGGCCTAAAAGGGGACACTAGGGTATTAATGTTAATCTAATTAGGAGGACTAAAAATTGTAATAAATAGACTAAAAACAATATGGAATAAATGCAAGTAAATTATTCTAAGTGAAATGAAACCCTAATATGTAAGAGAAGGAAGAGAAATAGCTTAGTTGATTGGAAGTGACTATCGCAAGTTGTCACAAATCTGGAAATGAAATCAGGAAGTGCAGATGAACACTCAGGGACCTTGTGAAGGATAGATCTGGAGGATCTGAGATGATTGGGGTGCCTAGGAGTGTACTAGGGTGCACCCTGGGGCCTAGTCTGTAATTTGGGTGCTTTGATCTCTGTAAATGCTCAAAACCTGAATTTGATATGGTCACAAGGTGTCTTGAGTACTTCCTATCTATCACGTTAGATCTGTCGAATGAGATGGAAAATGACCTACAATACAAAAGGAAGTATCAAACCCTAGAAAAATAAAAGATGCAAATGAATGGGTCAGACTGACCTCAACCACCAAACTAGTGGTCTTATCACTGAGCGTTGCACTACATTTTGGACCCGGATGTAGTTTGTGTGTGTGTGTGTGTGTGTGTGTGTGTGTGTGTGTGTGTGTGTGTGCATGTCATGCCCTAGGTGCTCTCGTGTCAGTCACACTTTGTGAAGTAGTGAGCAATAATAACTATAGAAAATGTAAATAACATGTGTGCATGGAATATAGAATAGAATCCCTCCCCTATGTAGTGTGTGTGATGCAGATCTCCTAGCCTTGATGCATGGCACTATGTGGATGTAAGTGATGCAATGGATGCAACTCTAGATGGAGTGATAGTAGTATGTGATGTTATGACCTAGGACCCTTATTATGGTCTTATAACTTTATATTTATAGGGCTCTCAAGCTTAATTTTGTAATTAATCCCGACAAGGCCGACTGGGAAAAAGATAAAGACAAAAAACGGCTAGAAAGGCCCCAAAAAGAAGTGGGAAAGGATGTGCATAGATTGGGGCACCCAAAGTGGGACAAGGCACCCTGGGTGCCGAAGATGTGGGGTGCCCTTGATTTTGGGCTAGAATGATGGGCAATTGAAATGGGCGGATAAGTGCAATAAAATATGTGGGAATGATGAAATAAAATATAAAATAAATATGGCCAAAAGGTGGGATTAATTAGTACTTTATCCACTTGAGAACCTCCTAATGCACTATGGAACCTCTCATTTCACCCATGTGTGTCCCACTCCACTATGCACTCCAAATCTATAAAACCACCCTTAGCCACATCATTTCATCTCTCTTGACAACTCTTGGGCCCTGAGTCTTTGTGCACTAAGGCTATACTTGAATTTTCTTTCTCTCTTGCTCACATATATCTGTTTTGTAGGTCTTGAAGAAGTGAAAGTAAAGCATAAATGATACATACAACTTGTTGCAACAGTGCTTTAGCAGATTTTCAACACAAGTGGGAATTACAACTGTGATTGGTTTGCAATCTCCGTGCGATTTTTGGTGAATCAAAATTACGATTTTCCTACGGTCTAAGTTAGATATATTTTTCATTTTAATTTATTGTTTTGTCATTTTAATAAATAAAATGTCTTTTATCTCCTTAAAAGGGATAAGGATATAAATGAAGTAGGTCTCCTAACCGCCAAAACAAATAACATTTTCCAAGTGTGCTTGTGTGCAGGTTTAGATTTATATATGAAAGAGTTTTACCCACTTTATTCAATGAAAGAAACCACAATTGTCCCTCTCTTCACAATGGAAACATAATCCCATTTTGTTTTAGTAGCATTGATTTGGATATTTCATATCAACTAATCCATCTTGCAGGTGATCCAAATCTAGGCGTATAGCTCCCATTGGTCTTGTAACCTTCAATGTCTCTACCTCCCCC
Organism: Taxus wallichiana var. yunnanensis; assembly: GCA_018340775.1. Lineage (NCBI taxonomy): Eukaryota > Viridiplantae > Streptophyta > Pinopsida > Cupressales > Taxaceae > Taxus > Taxus wallichiana. The sequence goes on from CM031237.1 coordinate 806,003,615, forward strand.
ATATATGTAGGCGTTTAAATACTTATCAAGGAAATGAAACCACTTAAAGGCCAATCCTTAATGACTTTGATGGAATCTCTCAAACATGTGCAATATATGGTAATTGATGAAATGAGTTTTGTTGGACTGAAATTACTTTCTATTACTAAACTTCTCTTTCAAGAGGTTTTCTCCACAAAAAAACCTTTTAAGGGAAGGTTAATCATTCTCATCAACAACCTAGGGAAACTACTTGCTGCCAAATATATACCAATGTATGTTGGGAATTCATATGGGTCAAACCTTTGGAAAAGCTTTGATACAATCTGTCACATTGCAAACTATCTTTCATCAATAAGGTTATGACCCAACACAAGTTTCCTTCTATAGACTACTTCTAATTATTCATAATATTGAAGTGCATTTCCATGATTATAAAACCGTCATGTCTTATTTTTGTCACCAAAAGAAAAAATGAATTCCTTTCCTTGCCAAATTTGTTCATGACAAATGTCTTCATCGACAACCATAAAAAGGTAATGTTGAGATCATTTAATTTTCCTACCATGTGTTGTAATGTTGATTTCACAAGATGATCTTCTTTCAACAAACTAGAAAATGATGATTTGTAAGTGAAAACACTATTCTATATAGGTGAAAAAGTAATGCTCACTACAAACCTTAGGATTGAGGCAAGACTTGTCAACTATGCAATGAGACACGTGATTTCAATCGTAGATAATTTTGTCATAAGGCCACATGACCTGCATGTTTTTGTTATTTTTAATTTCAACAAATACATGGTCCCAAATGGGATGTTCTCCACCCCCTCACATACCAGGTTCCCCACATTTCTTGCAGGAATTGTAGATAGCTCCCACTCAAAATGTCTTGGATTCTCACAATACATAAAGCTCGAGGCCTAACTTGGGCGAGAGAAACTATTGACATCAAAAATATAAAACATTAGGGCCTTACCTTCACACCAATCTCTAGATTTCTAACTCTCAACGATATCCACATTTCATCTCCATTCTCAATCGAAAGGTACTCCAAAATGAATTTTTTCCTATATGTTCATCTTTGAAAACAAAAAGAGGCACACATTCAATTGCTCCAACATTCCTCTCTCCCATAAAAATCTTCACAATTGTTAATGTGAACTAGTTATGTAATTCCAAAAAAGGAACCCACTCTATTTCCATATTTTCTAACTATTTATATTTTTCGATGTAAGTCTTAATGTTAGGATGTCTACGTGTAATTTTATAGCACTATAAACGATGTGTGGTTGGAAAAGTTTATAAAGCATACAACAAATTTTCATTATTCTATTATCATTCCTATTTTAAATCATTATAAAAACAAGTTTTTAACAACTTCTAAGTTATACATATTTCTCCCATGTCTCCTCCCACATACACAACTTCCCATTATCCACATGGAGTTTGAAATAAAAAAGGACACTACTCTATGTACTTATTTTGTAAGTATGTATATATTTGTGTAGAAGTCTTAATATTATCGCTTTGTCGTTATAATCTCAATTTTGAGAATTTGGAGCTATTTTTGCACATCAAATGTTTGTAGTTGAAATTCTTTCCTTGGGAATTAAAACCACTCTAGAGATCTAAAACTTTACCTTGGGATTTAAACTACTCCAATAGCCCACAATTTCTATTTGAAGATTGAAATTTCTCTAGCAACCTAAAAATTCCTCTCAAAGATTGAAATTACTCTAGCAACCCAAAAATCCACCTTGGGGATTGTAATTGCTTTGACAAACCAAAAGTATTCCTCGAGGATTGGAACTAATCTAAATTTCAAAAAATATACCTTATGGATCAGAATGCTCCAACAACACCAAACTTTACCGTAGGGATTGAGGTTAATTTTACAGCCCAAAACTCTAATGTAGGGTTTTGGGGCTGATTTTGTAGTAAAAAACTCCCAGGATCGGGAAAACTTTGCATAGGGATTAAAATTACTTCAATAACCCAAAAATATTTCTAGGGATTGGAACTATTTTGGAAACCCAAAATACCTTGGGGATTAGAACTACCTTGACAACCCTAAACTCCGCATTGGGGATTGATTTGCTTTTGTAGTTTAAAACTTTGATGTGGTGTTTTGGGCTTGCTTTTGTAGTCCAAAAGTTCACTTTTTGCATGTAGCTTCCTAAATCTCACCTTTTAATGTTCCCTTCAAAACTTAGCAAAAATTTGATAAATTGAGCCTCAGAGACTTATAAGATTCATTTCACAACTTCAAAATTATTGAATTTGATTGATTGCGACCAAAAAATCCTGGTGTACTTAATTTTAAAGTAAGTACAAATTTGGGGACAAAATATTCCAAATTACCATAGATAATAACTCTCTAACATTATTTTTCCATTTTTTATATCCATTGCATTGATTCATTTTTGTCAATGAAGACAAAATGAATTCCTTTCCTCAACACATTTGTTCACCAAAAATGTCTGCATGACAACCACAAAATTAGGTTGAGATCATTGATGTTCTTGTTGCATGTTATAATGATGATTTCACAAGATGACCTTCTTCCAGTGAACAAGACAATGACAAATTGAAATTGAAAACTCTACGTTGCATTGGTCAAAAAGTAATACATGCTTCAAACCTATGGATTGAGGTAGGACTTGTCAACGATATAATCAAACACATGGTTTCAATCGTATACAATGTCAGTGTAACACCACATAAACTGCTTCTTTTTGTCATTACCAATTTCAACAAATACATTGGTCCCAAATGAGATGTTCTCCACCCCTCCACATATTAGTCCCCCATTTCCAATGGGAATTGAGACAACTCCCACTCAAAATGGCTTGAGATCTCACATTACATAAAGCTAAAGGCCTAACTGCATGCAAAACAACTATTGACATTAGGAATACAAAATTTTAGGGCCTTACCTTCACAACAATATATAGAGCTCAAACTTTCATGATCTACTGCATTTTTCCGCTGTTATCATTTGAATGTTACTCCAAAATAAATGTTGGCATGCATGTTCAACTCAAAAAAAAAGAAGAGCCGCACATTTGATTGCTCCAACATTCCAATTCACCATAATCATCTTCAAATTTGTTAATGTGATGTAGTTTTGTAATTCCAAAAAAAAGAACCCCATTCCATTTCTATATTTTTGATACAAGTCTTAATGTTACATTGTTTACATGTAGTTTTATAGCAATAAAACCAATGTGTGGATGATAAAAGTTTTAAAACATAAAACAAAGTGTCATCATTATATTATCATTCTGTTTCAAATCATTATAGAAAACATGTTTTTAACAACTCTAAGTTCTACGTATATCTCTCATATGTCTTCTCTCACATACACAACTTCCCCACCGTTCACATGGATTCCCAAATAAAAAAGGACACTACTCCATTTATTTATTTTGTAACTATGTATATATTTGTATATAAGTCTAAATTCTACCACTTCGTTAGTTAGAATCTTAGTTGCAAGAATTTGGATTTTTTTGTAGTTGAAAGTTCTTCCCGGGAATAAAAATTACTCAACTAGTCAGAAACTCCGACTTAGGGATTTGAACTACTCCAAAACCCAAAACTCTACCTTAGGGATTGGAATTTCTGCTCTGCCTTGGAGATTAGAAATGCTCTATCAAGTCCAAAATTCACCTCGGGGTTTGAATTTCTTCGACAACCCAAAAATTTGCCTCGGGGATTGGTACTACTTCAGCATCCCAAAACATCATCTCAGGGATTGGAACTACTTCATCATCCCAAAACATCTCCTTAGGGATTGGAACTGCTCCAATAACCCAAAAATTTACCTTGGGAATTTGGGCTGCTTTTGCAGTCCAAAACTTTGATATGGGGTTTCAGAGTTGCTTTTGTAGTTTAAAAATCATAAGGATTGGGGCATAGTTTGCATGGGGATTAGAAATGTCTTGACATCCCACAACACCGCCTCGAGGATTGGAATTACTTTGACAACTGAAAAATTTTCCTTAGCGATTGGAACTACTCAGGAAACCCAAAGCTCTGCCTCGGGGATTGGAACTATTCTGACATCCCAAAACTTTGCCTTGGGGATTTGAACTATTCTAAGAACCCAAAACCTCACCTCGAGGATTAGAACTGCTTTGATGAACCCTAAACTCCTGCCTCGGGGATTAGGTTGCTATTGTAGTCCAAAACTTTTACACAAGGATTTGGGCCTATTTTTAAAGTCCAAAAGTCTATTTTTGCCTCTAGCTTCCTAAATTATGCATTTGCTTATTTCCTTGAATAGTTAGCCAAATTTTGATTTATTGATCCACGTGGATTTATAAGATTCATTTCACGACTTTAAAACGATTGAATTTGATTGATTGCAACCTATTTTTCTTAATGGACTCAAATTTTCAAATAAGTTCAAATTTGGGTAGAAAACAACTCTCTTACACCATTTTGCCATTTTTGCATATCTCATGCTATTCCAAAAATATTGTATGGAACAAATTTGTTATATCTTCATAATTTCACCTCATTTCTCCCTTTTGTCTTCCCTACCCCATCATTTAATCTACTACACCCCTTCCCCTATCAACGTTTCCATTGCACCTTCGAGGTGTGATTGCTCTTACTAGATTATAAAGGTGTTCCATACACTTCCTAGACCAATGCATAAAAGCAATCTAACAAACGTCTTAATGTTTGCCTCATAGTAGATATGATTTTTGTTAGAAATTTCATGAGGGACAAGACTATAACACAAAAATAGAGTATACGAGGTGCTAATTTTTCAAATCTCTCTTCATTATTTTGGATGAATAAACCTGCTCCATTTGGGCCATAAAATGCAAGGCAAGAGATCATTCATTGAAAAAGAGATTGTAGGTGTTAGCATCGAGGACAATTTTCCTGGCAGCTGCAATACAACTCAAAAATGCAACTATAGAAAATACAACACCAATCAAGCCATTCACCCGGAAAAATAAGCTCCTTCTACAGGGCTTGAATATCAAAGTTATAGAGCACACCATAGGAGAATAAAGTCCAATGGCATAACCCCAAATGCAATGATCACTGCGGTAACATCTTTGAAAAATGGCAGCACGACATCCACCAATGTTACAATCCCCACCCACAAAGATCTTACAATTAATCTGGGAACCACATTTTGCGGATATAGATGCACTTCTACCACCCTCTTTCTATTTTCCACGAATATAAATGCACGTCTACCACCATGACCGTCTCTTTGACCTTTGGATGGTCGTCTCATCATGCTTAGATGGTGCTTGGTTAGACTATCACCTTTTACATTTTTCTCTCCCATGTGCATACGTGCGTCTCTTTCATGGCCGTTAGAGGTGTAGGATGACAGGCTTGGAAAGTCGTTTATGTACCGAAAAAGGAACAAATACAATGAATAAATACATATAAAATGTGGATTTTCTGCAAGGAGGTACCCCCCTTGCAACACCCTCGGACCATATGTATTATACCTTGGCGACTATGAATGCAATTTGATTCGAAACACTGGCGAAATACATGCATAAGTTCATTTTAAAGTGTAAATAGTAGTTAACCGACCCTTACAAATGACTTGTCATTTGGAGTTTTAGGCCAACTAGGTGGTAGATGACTCGCTGAAAATTTTCCATTTCCAATTCTTAAAGCCCTTAATTTTCGCGAGTTAACGAAAAATTCACCACTAATATTTTCCCGGCTTAGCCAAATTTTGATTTCTTGAGTCGTGTAGACTTATAAGATTCATTTCACAACTTCAAATTGATTGAATTTGATTGATTGTGACCAAATTTTCCTAGTGGACTCAAAATTTCAAGTTCAAATTTGGGGACAACATATTCCAAATTACTATAGAAAACAACTTTCATACACCATTTTTCCATTTTTTTATATTCGTTGCATTGATTTGTTTTCGTCACTAGAAGAAAAAATGAATTCCTTTCCTCACCACATTTGTTCACCATAGATTTCTTCATCGAAAAACCACAAGGTAATGTTAAAATCATTGGATGTTCTTGTTGCATATTGTAATATTAATTTCACAAGACAACCTTCTTCCGGTGAACAAGACAATGATTAAATCAAAACGAAAACTCTAATTTTCATCGATAAAAAGTAATGCTCACTTCAAACATATGGATTGAGGTAGGACTTGTCAATGACATAATCGGATACATGGTTTCAATCGTATACGACATCAATTTAACACCACCTAAATTACCTCTTTTTGTCATTGTCAATGTCAACAAATATATTGGTCCGAAATGAGATGTTCTCCACCCCTCCACATATTAGGCTCCCCATTTCCGATGGGAATTACATATAACTACCACTCAAAATGGCTTAAGCTCTCATAGTACATAAAACTCAAGGCCTAACTTTGGGCATTACAATTATTGACATCGGGAATACAAAATGTTAGGGCCTTAGCTTCACAACAATCTTTAGAGTTCAAACTCTCAACGATCTCCACATTTTTCTGTTGTTCTCATTCGAAAGGTACTCCAAAATAACTTTTGGCGTGTATGTTCAACTCCCAAAACAAGAAGAGGCATGCATTTGATTACTCCAACATTCCTCTCCACCATAAACATCTTCAAATTTGTTAATGTGAAGTAGTTACGTAATTCCAAAAAAAGGACCCCATTCCAATTCCATATTTTCCAAGTTCTACGTATATTTTTCAATGCAAGTCTTAATGTTATGATGTCTACATGTAGTTTTATAACAAAAAACGAGCGTGTGAATGATAAAAGTTGTAAAATATACAACAAATTGTCGAGTTCTATTATCATTCCCATTTCAAATAATTATAGAAAACATGTTTTTAACAACTTCTAAGTTCTATGTATTTATCCCATATGTCTTCTCCCACATACACAACTTCCCCACTTGTTCACATGGTGTTACAAATAACAAAAGACACTACTCAAAATCTTTATTTTGTAACTATGTATATACTTATATACAAGTCTCAATTTTACTTCTTTGTTAGTTAGAATCTTAGTTGTGAGAATTTGGAGTTGTTTTTGCACTTCAAATGTCTATTGGGAAAAAATTGTTTTTCTGATTGAAAGTTACGCCTCGTAGGAATACGAATTCTTTGTAATAGTCCAAAACTCTTCCTTGGGGATTTGAGTTGCTCCAACAACCCAAAACTTTGCCTTAGGGATTGGAATTGCTTTGCTTTTCCATGGAGATTGGCATTGCTCTACTATGCCATGGAGAGTGGAATTGTTCCATCAACCCAAAACTTCACCTCGGAGATTAGAATTGCTCAAAACCCAAAACTCGCCTTGAGGATTGGAATACTTTGGCATCCCAAAACTTTGCCTTGGGGATTGGAACTACTTGGCAGCCCAAAACTTTACCTCGGGATTTGGGCTACTTTAGTAGTCCAAACTCAAGCAGGGTTTTGAGGTTGCTTTTGTAGTCTAAAACTCATGGGGATTGGGGCACAATTTATATGGGGATTAGATATGCCTCAACATCCCCAAAACACCACCGGAGGATTGAAATTGCTTCGATAGCCAAAACTTTTCCTCGGGATTGGAAATGCTCTAGTAACACAAAACTCCACCTTGGGGATTAGAACTATTTTGTGACCTAAAACCTCACCTTGGGGATTGGAGCTGTTTCGACAAACCCTAAAATTTGCCTTGGGGATTGGGATTGCTTTTGTGGTCCAAAACTTTCACGTGGGGTTTTGGGCCTACTTTTGTAGTCCAAAAGTCCACTTTTTCGCTTCTAACTTCCTAAATTCGCGTTTGCTTATTTTCTTCAAAACCTAGTCAAATTTTGATTTATTGAGCCTCGTGGACATATAAGATTCATTTTACGACTTTGAATTGATTGAATTTGACTGATTGCAACCTATTTTTCTTAGTGGACTCAAATTTTCAAATAAGTTCAAATTTGGGTAGAAAACAACTTTCTTTCACCATTTTGCCATTTTGTATATTCGTTGCAATTCCAAAATATTTCATAACTTCACCTCATTTCTCCCTTTATCTTCCCCTACCCCATCTTCCAATACAGCTCACCCCTTTCCCTATGAACGTTTCCATTGCGCCTTCGAGATGCGATTGGTAATAGATGACAAAGGTGTTCCCTACACTTCCTACCAATGCATAAAAACAATCTAACAAACGTCTTAATGTTTGCCTTAAGAATAGATCTGTTTTCTTGTTAGAAATTTCACGAGGGACAAGACCATAACGCAAAAGCAGAGTATCCAGGCGCTAATTTTTTAAAGCTCTGTTCATTATTTTGGATGAATAAACCTGCTCCATTTGGGCCATAACATGCAGGGCTAGAGATCATACATTGGCAAAGAGCTTGTAGGTGTTGGCATCGAGGATAATTTGCCTGGCAGCTGCAATACAGCTCAAAACTGCCACTACAGAAAAAACAACACAAATCGAGCCATTCACCCAGAAAACTAAGTTCCCTTTAGAGGGCTTGAATGTCAGGTTATAGAGCACCATAGGGAGAATAAAATCCAATGGCATAACCCCAAATGCACCGATCACTGCATTAACGTCTCCGAAAAATGGCAGCATGGCAGCCACCAATGTTACAATCACCACCCACAAAGATCTTACAATCAATCTGGGAACCACATTTCGCATTGAAAATCTCCCTCTTTTACGTCTGCAGATCTGCTCTCCAGAGCTTCAAATACTGGTTGCATATAAGCCTGAAAAAAAAAAAAATAGGTTTAGAAGTTGACAGCTTTTTACATATGAAATTTTGGAAGATATTTTTTTAAGTTACTCATGCCATTATTGATGGTTGTGTATGAGAACTTAAATTACCAGTGCTACTGTGGATGTTTGCAGGATCACAAAAATGTTGGCCATGAAGAGAAACCAGTCTGGAACAAGAGGTGGCATTCCTGTGGGCACAAAATTACTGTAAATTGTACTTTGGGCCTTGTTGCCGAAAGCCCAATAGCCTGAAATTGCAGAAGAGAAGTAGGTGGACAGAACCACTGTGTAGCACACACACAGTGCTTTGAACATTTTTCCTGAAATTGGTGGAGCTATAGTGGCCTGCAAAACCCTCTTTGAATGTTAGTCTGTAAACTCAAACTTGGAAAATTTCCTTCCAACTTAGTCTTTATCATACAGATTTTCAGAAAAGAATCTAAGAAAGGCATAAATTTGCAGGGAGATCTTTGGGACATTGGAGGTAAAGAAGAGGAATGGATTCACTGTATAAAAATGCAAAACTGTGATTTAATTTTATTTCTTTTAGTATCTCCCAATTTCTATATTATGTTGGGTTTTTTAAAAAAGTATTTTTATAAATATAATTTTGATAAATATAATTTTGATAAAGAACACTTAAATAATGAATTTCGTAAACATTAATTCATTATTTTTAAATAATGAATTTCAGGGATATTAAGAGGTTACATATCCAGATAACATAGTTTAGATTTGTAAGGTAAAATTACAATTTATTAATTTCAAGATCTGTAGTCTTCAAATAATAGAATCGCTGTTTTTAATTGATTTTATTTCTCTTTCTAAATCTTTTAGAGGTGTATTTGACATTTCTTTTATATACTGGATTCATATAACCTTCTTCAATCCCATTAAAGTTCTTGAATTTTAATGCACATTAATATTTAAATTAAATTAATAATAATAAAATTAAACAATTATAAGATAAAAAAGAAGTATTTTTATGAATATAATTTAAGTTTTTTTATATTTTGATTCACCTTATAAATGTTCTAGGAAATTGATATATTTACACAGATAATTTCATAAATATCAAATCTTACTTCCAAGTTCCAAATAACAAATTTCAGAAATTTTAAGAAACTACTCAGACAACATGGTCTAAATCTTACGGCAATGTGCATTTTACTGATTTCAAAATATATGATATTCAAATAATAATAGAATATTTCTCATATAATATCTTTTTCAATCCCATTAATTATTCTTGACTAACTAAAATTGGTGAAATCAATACTAAGTGTGGGAAGTTGCTACTTTTCTTGGTGAAATCAAACAGTTCAAATGGGGTTAGTGGGTTACCATCTCCATACAATTCTAAGTATGTTACTGAATGTGGATTGGTACAAACGAGTATTGAGCTCTGGAGTTTATTTTGGGCCTTAGATTGAATTCTGAGAGTTTTTCTTCCATGGCACAAAATCACTAGATTAAAAGAATAATAAACTTCACAATTTCAAAAACATGACTAATCTTTAAGAGGAAAAAGAAAAATACAAATCTTAAACACATTTAACCTGAATCTCGGGAATAATTCCATTGCCATAAGTTACTGCAATTATTGAGAAAGAGTTCAAAGCCCCAAGTAATTTGTTTGTTTTACTGCCAACCAAACTGTAGTCCCTGCTCTCCTCATCCCTTGAAAGTCCTGCCATGTAAAACCAAGAAAACATTAAAAAACAGAAAACACAAGTGTTAAGTGCATCCAAACAAGAGCCAAATCAATGAAGACCAACCTATATGGATGGAACCTCCCACAGCACATGCAGTAAAGGAAAAACACAGCAGCAGGGATATCAGATTTATATATCTCAAGGAATGAAAGGAGGGCATCTGAGCCAATAGCAGCATCAGCCCTCCAAAACAAGCTATAAACTCATATAATTGCATCCTCCCATCTGGATGATAGATTGTATATATGAACTGCAATTTACAATTTCAAATATCAAAATTCAGTAATTAATGAAATATATATCCAGTCTTTCATAGGCAAACCATGGTCTTACTGTCTGTTTCTTTTTTAATGGTACCTTCAAACTCTGACCTCCCAGAAGAGTACATGAAATAACAGCTCCACAGCAGACTGCAACTTGAACCGGCCCCACCACGAAACGACCCCATCTTGGGCCTGCATTAAAGTTCATAAAACATGGACTGTAAACTTAGATATCCAAATACAGAAATGCTTGATGAAATAGATCTTATATTAATAAACGGGTATTATGATACAAGACTATTCAGTAACACGTCTCAAAGATACAAGTAAATTCCCGAAGTGTTTATCTATCCTATATTTATAAATTGAATTGTTATCAACTAATGGACTATTTATCATTTTTGGAATAGTAATTTTGTTGATAAATGTATGTGATCTTTAAACTGAACGCCCAAACACTAATGTAATTGAAACTACTAAAACACCATTTAATTCAAATTAATTTGTGTTCTACAAAATATGAAAGCTCAACCTTTTGGTGGAGGTCTACAAGTAAATTGTTTTTCAATTTACTTTATAATTGAGCTATTTTCAATTTTAAGTGTATATTGATAAAAAAACATTCAATTGCTAAATAAAAGTACACACAGTTGTGAAAATAGCTTGGAGTAAAAATTGTTATGTAGTGGGATTTAGAAAGTTAAGATGAGAATTTTTAGAATGTAAAAATACTTCCAAAATATATTGAAAAAGTATATTTGATTTTGGAAATAATAAACATACATTTAAAGAAAACATTAAGAACGCTGAACTAAACTTTCTTTTAGAAATTTAGGAATAAGTTAACTTTTTATTTTTATTTTATATATTCTTTTTAATTCACTTCTACTTTTGTACAAATATTTTTTAAAAATATTTTTATAAAATATATGTAAAAAAAAGGCAAGGCCAACTCTTTTGTTTGTTTTTATAGTTTTTAAATTTATAATTTAAAGTACACTCCACTGATATGTGTTGTCCACCTACTAAATATTGGGAAGTGAAAATAATTAAAACTCTAACAAAGATGATGATATGAACCTATAAAATAGAAGTGAATTTGTTATTAAAAATATGACAAGAACATGATTTAAAATTCAATATAAACTTTTACTTAAAAGAACAATCGTACCAGATGAATAATCACTTGCATATAAAACCACTACTCAATAATCAATAATGAGTGGAAAACATGAACTCCAATAATTTTTATTTTTAATAATTAAGTTTAGTTTTTTTAATAATTAAACAAAAATATTTGAAATATTAAGAAATAATAAAAATGAGAGATATGTGATATTTGGTGTAATTCCTATAAAAAAATTAATATAGAATGAAATTTTCAATGGTTAGTTTTGGAGTAAATAATAGTTTGAAATTCAGAATAATATTATTTTTAAAATTTTTTTTTTTTTTTTTTTCAAATTAGAAAATAAATTTGCATAAATTTTATTGTAACTTTTTAAAATATATGCATATACATATATATTTTTCTAATTTCTACTAAGCAATTTTGAATTTATAACTTCATTCAGCTATATAAATAACAATAACTACCCTAAGCCAAACAACTTAAAAGTTTGGGAACAAAATCTATTCAAATTTATATAACATTATTACCAAAGACTTTAAAGAGCAGAACATGTATTATATAATTTAACAAAATTTAAAAACAACTAAAAAAACGAAGAGGAGATTAGCTTAACAATAACACTAAAAATGCAAGCTAAACATTATTACCAAAGACTCTAAAAATCAGAAGATGTATTATATAATTTAACAAAATTTAAAAACAACTTAAAAAAGGTAGAGGAGGTTAGCTTAACAATAACACTAAAAATGCAAGCTAAACTTTATAGATATACAAGATTGATGATTGATTAATCTCATATGGCAATAGTACCAATGTCTTTAAGTAGTAGAAAATAGAATGTAATTAAATGAAGTTTCAAAACAAAGAGGTTAGAATCATTCAGTGACACTAAAAATCTAAGCTAAACTTTATATATACAAAAGATTCATGACTGATTAATCTCAGAAGTAGTAAGGGAAAGGATTAATGAAGCTTTTAGTATATAGTGATTATACCCATAATCTCTGTGGCCACATCTCTAAACCTCAAGTGTCTGGTGCCCTTAAGCTCTAGATGTTCCAGCACCAGTGACATGAGAGTATATGAATAGAAAGTAACAGCTGCTCCCATACTTAATAATACAATCCCTGCACCCCATCCCAAGGATGCAAATACAAATGGCAGGCTCAGCAGCTGAGGTCCAACTATGGAAGCTGTTAAATGATAACCAGCATGAAGCCATGTTCCTACAACCATTAATCAATCAAAGCTAGTTAAATATTGGGTATACATTAACAAGAAAGATTGAAACAATTTATACATACATACCTTTGGATTCCAACACAAACAGAGCTCCTGCATCCAAATGCTTCCCTTTGCTTCCACCTTGATTATCAGAAGTTTTTCTGTCATTAGAGTGAGAAGCCATTTCTTCTTGCTGTCACTGAGAAAAACTTGCTTCAGTCCACATAAAAATCAGAAATGGAAGGGGGTTCAACCTGGGTAGCCTGTAATGGGTAGGTGAAAAGAAAAAGAACTAGGAAAAGTTAACTCAGTGGGAATTTCTGTTCATTGGACTTTAAATTGTTAAGGTATATTGATGGTTGAAACAAATCCTACCCACTTATTTTATGAATTTTTCTCGGCTTAAATTCCTGAAGAATATGAATCTTGTAAAGAAACACGTTGAAAGACATTGAGAATATGAGTATTTTTGATAATCATATATATACCGTACAACAAATGCTACCACCACGTTGGAGAATCACCAAATATGTGGACATGATTTAATTATTGCCACTGACCATAAAGAGTATGTGTGGCTTGTAATATGTTATTCAAATGCTTAGGAGTTGCTTTTAAATGTTTTCTTAATGTTTAATTCTTTTGAACATTGAAATTCCTCTTTGCAATGATAGGATTTTGATCAATATGATAAGGATGAATAGGACTATGAGATGTGTGTAATATATATATTGTTTTTTTAAAAATTTGATTGATTGTAATGTTTATATAATGTGTGTGACATGGCTATTTAATTACAAGGTTTATATCTACTTGTTTAGCAAAATTCTATGGCTTTTGTACTTTTTAATAATTGTTTTTATTAAATTTAATTTAATATTAAAAGATTGTTCTTTAAAAATATTTTTGTGGTATTGTAAGGGTTGTAATTCAATAATGAGGATGATGACTTGTTAAGCCATCCACTAGTATATAAGTTCCTCTAAATACTCCTATGAGATCGGATGTTCCCTAATCATCGTTAATTAAGCAAAATAAGTCTTTGATACATATATAACTTAATAGAATTTAACTTAATTTAATTTGCTACAAGTCATTAAACTTGCAATTGCATGTGTACAATGCAATGTGAACGAGCATTTGAACAGTATATGATATTTGATTTAGAGGGATAGTTATTACTTTTGTAGTTGATGTTGATAAGGGGTGTGATTGCTTTTGTAAGTGTAGAAATATAGATGAACCACTTAATTTAAAGGTTCTCTCTACATTTCAAACTTGTTACAAATTTGTACATGAATACATTTGATACCATTTTCGATAGTTAATTACTTTTATAGTTGACATGGTTTGTATTAATTTCGGGGTAATTGTGTTAGTGTTGCATCGGTTGTTTGGTTGGTCTTTTGTTGAAAAAACTTGTTTTGTACACTCGATAAGGCATGTGATTGATAGTGGTAGTGTAGGAATATAGATGAAACATTACATTGAAAGGTTGTATGTGTACATTTAATTTTGTTACAAATTTGTACATATAAAGTTGCAAATCATATATCACAACATCAGATACATGAATACCTCCATACACATAACGAAACATGTATACATTTGCAGTATTTATATCATGAATGGTAGCCTTTTGTGGGCAATTTTATTTTCAGTAAACATGATTACATTTGATACACCTTGAACGACAATGCCGCTTTGGATACAAGAAGTGTTGAGTAAAGTAGTAGTGGAGGTGCTATCAAAGTAGAGGGTTGTATTTACGAAGGGTTGAGGGATAGTAGTCTTGAATCCTCCTTTCTTCTTGCTCCAAGTGTTGGTACATGCGCCATTTTTAGTACATTTTGAATGAAAAAGGAGGTGAAATGAGCATATTTGCAAGCGAGGGAACTCTGGAGAAAGTTGTGAATGTCGACTTTGCTTTCAAAGTGGTTCCAATGTCAACAATTTCTCTATGCAAAGTAAGTCCATGGGATTTGTGGATAGTTAATCCCGTGCCATTTTAATCTGCAATTGTCTCCGATTCTCTCTTGAAATATGGGGGTTGGAATATGTAATGGGTTGGATGTATCCCAACACAAACCATTGTATCTATCAAATTTGACTACAACAAATAAAGGTAATGATGGCGGTGGCATTGATGCATCGTAAACAATGTCGAGTGATTGTTCTGTATCACCATTCACGATGCCTCGCATCAACCCATAAATTTGCAATAAGCATGATTTTTGTTGTTTTTACTGTGAGTAACTTTGTGTTCCAACCGATCTTGGTATCAAGAGTTACTTGTTGATCTCGAAGACAAAGGAAGCGTGGAAGATGGTGGTGTGGCCTACATATTGGTGTTAATTGTATCCGCTTTTTCTCTCTTGATGAATGATGATCCAACTATTTGTAAATCATGCAAAATGTCATATATGTTCCACTTATTATGTATGTCAAAAACTTCGGTTCCCCAACATTTCAAGACTATTAAGTCCCATTTTGATTAGCCTTGATCCCACTCATTTATATGTATCATAGATTATGCAATTGCAAAGGTAAAATCAATAGCTAATAATATACTTGATTAAGATTAGCCAGACCTATTCATTCCCTAAAGGCTAAAACATTGAATGAATCCAAGTGCGCCAATCAGGGTTAGCCTGTTTTCATGTCTAACACATGATTTACTTACGAGAATTATTTAGCCATCTAGTTCTCAGATGTTAAAGCCAAAAATTAAAATCCTCCTCTTTAAAATGGCAGTCTTTTGCCCAGTCCACATTGGCCAATATTTGATAGTCATTTGGTTGAAAAGCTAGATTGATGTAGGTTTTTCCACGTTCTGCATCATTGATTTGTTTCAATAGAGACCAAGTTAGATTTTATGATCAGTAAATTTGCAGCATTTTGATGATTTGGCTCTGTTCATGATAGTCAGAGGAAATGATCTTGATATGGGACTTGCGGGGAATTTTCTTTTGGGCAGATCATATTGGGGTTGATTATGTCTATTCCAAATTGTTGAAATGGGAAAGCATACATGGAAACTTCTACAAACCATCCAATGCATTAGAAATGTGTGCCACCTGGAAAATTCAGTTGGTAAGGAAGCACTTGAAAAATATCTTGACAATCATGGCAGTTCAAATTTATGGACAAACTTTGTACTTTTCAAATGCCCTTTATTTATGTAGCATACAACAAATGATTTGACACAATTCTTCATCTATTTTGTAGGCACAAATTCCATTGGCTGGTGCATCTAAATTGTAATCCTAATTCCTTGGAAAGCTAATTGAGATTATATCTGGACAATTAAAACAACAGGAATCTACAAATTACAATTTTCTTGTTCATTGCATTATGAAAATTATTTGATTGAAGCTTTCTTACACGTGCAAGAAAAAATAAGTAGATAGTGGAGTAAGAATTGTGGGACCATACTACTGCCACTACTAAAGTCTTCTATTTTATTCATGCAGAGATAAATATTACTACTTAGATGATATAGTCAAGTAGAAAATCCCAAATGAACAGGAAACCTATTTTTTTAGTTGCAGAGTTCTACACAATGGATTTCACACTAAACAACAATATAATCATTAATTCAGGCCTCAAAGGGCTTTAAAGTCACCTACATAAATTTTAAAACAACATGCAGGCTTTAAATTCACCATTGAACAAATAGTGATAATGAAGTTATAGGGAGAACCTGGGTATTTTGTGCAATCCCGGCCCAACGGTGGTTTGAGAAGAGATTTTTCAGCACCTTTAAAGTGCAGCAGAAGTCCTGTACCAAGAAGACAAAAAGTGTGAACATTGTACAGATCCCATTCACATTAATAGAGCAATCTAATCACCCTATAAAAATGGCAATGACTGTGTTGGCATCAAACGCAGTAAGCATAACAACATTATTATCTAAAACAAATATGGCATCGCATGACATGTCTTGAATGAGTGCAAAACAACTTCTAGAAAACCTTCCAAATCTCATGACCACAAAAATGCCAACGAATCGAATGAAGGACGAGTGTATATAGATTTTGGGTAACAAGAAATCAAACCCTAAGATATCTTGCAAACTTACAACAAAAACAATAATAATATAGATCTATTTCATCAAATTAAACCCAAAAAAACATTAAAAATTAAGAATGAAGGGGCAAGTATATATTTGAAGAATACAAGGAAAACAATTGAAAGGGAGAATTTGAACAGAGATTCACCTCTAGAATAAGATTTCAAGCTCCAATCCTTAACCTCTCACACCCTCTGCATTGCATGAAATATAATGTTATTTAAACACTACATGAAATGTTCCTCCATTTAGGTAAGATGTCCGGTGGAAGAAATTTTAACAAATCTGCCAAATCCCTATAAGTATATGAAGCGGAAAGCCAAAACAATAATATTAGTGTGGGAAATATTTGAACCATTAGATATGGAAGCTCTTTGATTACACTAAAAAGACCAGGACCAAAGATAGCAGGTTACCTTTATCAACCAATGAGTCTCCAAATTGGTACATTAAAGTGTAACAGTTACCTTTTGCATGAATCAGAATCGTAATGATTAACGAAAACAATGCGATCAATTTCCACACACCAAGTGTTGCTCCTGTACTCCATATCTATAATCGAAAAAATCAATATGTGGGTCTCGTATTTATAGATTTCAAACATGTAGGTGGGTGTGTATTTATAGAACTTAGACAAGTTGGCATTAGTTTTATGGAAAAAAACTCATCTGGTGATTGCATGACTTTCCTTTATTAGCAAACGATAATCCATTTGTAGTTATTTGGAGCACGGAGTCCAACCGAAAAGAAATGTTTAATAATGAGGTTGCAAAGTTGACGTTCATGCGAAAGTTAGTTGTTGATAACCGTAAAATATGATTTTATAGTAATAATAAAAATAATTAAGTAATAAGACGTACATTTAATTTATGCAATATGAACGCGAATGGTATATGTTATTTGATTTAGAGGGATAGTTATTACTTTCGTAGTTGATCGATGAGGGGTGTGATTGATTTTATAAGTGTAGGAATATAGATGGAGCATTACATTTTAAGGTTCTATCTCTACATTTCAAGTTTGTTACAAATGCGTACATATACATTTGCAAATATTATATCATGACTGGTAGTGTTTTGCAGACTATTTTATTTGGCATTAAACATGAATACATGAAGACTTCCCTATATTTATTCCAAATGTTAAAAGCTTGTGTCATAATGCTTGCATAGAAAGTAATGGGCTAACAGTTTCAACCACTAGTCAGAAAAGTCCATATCCATCTTCCTAATTTTACAATTACCATAAGATTCCCTCATTCATCTAAACGTAAAATAAACACGGGTGGGATGATATCCAAGTGATTCATTCAACATATTGAGATATGAATATTTGTGAATAAGCCTATGTAGAATTCGTTAATGTACCATAGATGTTGATGATTGAATTGTAATAATATATTTAAAAAAACTTTAAAAGTAAACATGAATACAATTGATACATTTGATACCGCTTTGGATTGTGACCATATTTCCTTCAAGAATTTTGTCAAACATTTCACATGCCTTTGCATGCTTCCCCGTTTACATACATATATGTCACTAGAAAGATGCTTCAACATTTTGTAATGACATTGAAGACCGAGTACTAATACAAATAATAAGAACCCATAAAAATATAGAAATAACAGGCTTACGAAACCTTGCATAATTATAGCTTTGTACCATTCAAATCATCCAAAGGCATTTACGAAAGGCTATATTTATTGAGTTTTTCATTTCTATTGATAATCTTCCTCCCTGACATGCAAAAGTTGAATCGACAATCATGGTCATAAAAAATAGGCAAGGAAAAGTCCAATCCACAATCAACCTTATAAATAGAAGTTGGATGCATATAGATCCACCAAAATGATGCCAACACAACAAATAAATTATTATAAAAGACTAAATTTAATAATAAAATAGCATAGCAAAATAGGAATTCAAGTAGCCAATCCACAAGTGAACACAGAAACAGGGGCAGATAAAACAATTATGTGTAACATAGATTTTAAAGAGCAATAAATTTTTGAAAAGAACATAGTAAATTTTAGATGCAGGGGTCTGATAATGGTAACATTGAGGAAGTAATGCTTCCCTTTGTAACTTAGTTAATCAAGTAATAATTAGTTAATCAATCTCGTCCTACCAATGTCATTAAAAGTATGTACTACCTGCATGATTCCTGGCTATAAACTGGTAATCAATACGCCATCACTACATCCTACCAAATGAGATGATAAAAAGACAAGGGACTACTAAACTTGCAATATCTTTAAAATATTTCCACTTCCTGCCTGTTCTTGGAAAATATTGTCTGTTATGAGATATTTCTCTTTCCATGGATTATAGATAAACAAATATTTGGTTGATTTCTGAAGATCCCAAACCTAAAACTAACATCAAACTACCATTAGAAAGTGAGCTGGAAGGCTTCAATTTTGTGCAAGTATGAATATCTCAGGTAACGTCGACTTTTCTTTTTCAGCCACTTGTCAAAGTTGAGAATCGTTATCAGGGAACAGTTTACATCCACAAAGCAAAGCAAATAACAACCCATTAATAGTAGAACAAATAAAAGTCCATTTTTAGTGGAACAAATAACAAACTCTAATGCTTAATGGAAGGACACTTCATTTTACAAGCGCACTTGTGGCCTACCTGGTAAGATCATTAAAAATTTAGACTGCAAAACGAATATGATTTGACTGTACCTTACCACATTTATTGACCATCTAATTATGAGTTCTAGCAGCAAGAAATATCTCAGAAAAATAAGCTTAAGCAAATGCTGATCTCCTAGAATTATAAAGAAATAGCCAAACAGTTATAAACTTTTATGATTCCAAAACATCCCGACAGATATTTAGTTCTTTTGACTACATTAGTATAAGCTTCAAAATTTTGGGTGATAGAAATATAATAATAAAAAATGTAGTGATCAATATTTTTATGAAACTCCACAAAAACAAGACAAACAACAGAATGCTATCGGCTCAACATCTTAAATTGAAATACGATCCTTATGGTTGAAATTCATTCTACCCAAGCAGAAGTCAGGAAGAACTGAAACAACTCCATAGAAGTTTCCTGACTTGACCTTGCAGATTTTGATGATAGAGGCAGATCCTATAAGGTGTAAGGCCACAATTGCATCTCCCTTCTTACACAAGCCTTTTTGGTTTGTAGTCTGAAGAGCAGATCCAGAATCACTTCAATCGATTCAGAATCAGTCGCCTTTGCTGACCCTTCTGCCAGAAGTGGGAACAATCCTCCGCATATGAGACTGTGTTTGGCAGGAGTTTCATCACTGCACGTTCAGTCAAATGAATTTTTTGTCAAGATAGGAACCACAACAAAAAGAATAGGTACATGTGGTTTGTACTTTGCTACTAGTTTAGCAGTGGTACCACAACGAGTTAGGACCACAATTAGAGTTGCCCTAGCTTTGTTTGTTGTCCGCACCGCAGATGATGCAAGACTCTCCAAAGGGCTCATAGGCAAGAGGAGTGGATCTTATTAGTTCTCGGAATATAGAACCATATTCCAATGAGGATTCGACTTCTATACATATGCGAGACATGATCTTCACTGCCAACTCAGGATATTCCCCTGCTGCACTCTCACCACTAAGCATGACACCGTCAGTACCATCAAGAACTGTATTAGCCACATCTGTAGCTTCAAAGCACATGTTGGACAAGGAAACTTAATCATAGATTCCAACATTTGGGTAGCAGTAACAACAGGCTTTCCAAGGAGATTGTATTTGTAAATCATAATTTTCTGTGCCAAGAATATTGTTTCAACTGGAATCTCCATACCAATATCTCCACGAGCAACCATGAATGCATCCGACTCCTTCAAAATCTCATCAAAATTGACTACACCTTCCTGATTCTTAACCTGCAAGGAAAACAATTAAGAAATGAAACGTTTAATCCCTGAGAAACATGTTTACTCTATTCTTAAATTTTCCTAACCAGTAAAGGTCACTACTTTCATATAAGATTCATAGCCTTTGAGACATACAAAATTCAAACATATACAACTTTGTTAGTTATTAGTTCGAGATTACAGTGACTTAATTCCATCTAGAAGACCACTAATATTGAACCGTCGCATAAGAAAGAAACCAAAAGTCAGTAAAAGCCATTAAAAATTACTTGGATTGTTGGTGGTTATATTTCTTGTTCCACCAAAGTTGCAAGCCATAGATGAATGCCCATTCTTCCGGTCATACTTGTTGAAAGCATATGAAGCGTGGGAAGAAAGGCTATCTGGTAGAGAACAAGGTTGGCCTGGTTGAATTGGAGAACAATCCACATTACCAGACCCACAAGCCCAATCGAGAGCCTTCTGGATGTCAATTTCATTGGCAAATGATGAAGAGATGCACCAAGTAGCACCATCAAATGATGTTAAGGTACCACCAATAGCCAGGTAGGGAAAGCCAATAGTGATGTCTACATTGTAAGCCAATAGTGAGATATGCTATAACCAAAGGCAACATGCAAACTTAGAAAAGGTTAGAGGTCAACATATTCCATAAATCCATCATACACGAGCCCTTACTGCATGTCATTGAGCCCTTATTGCAACATTTGTTTTGGCTTTAATAGAAAATTGGTATTGTAAATCGCACCCCTTATCAACATCAACCACAAAAGTAATAATTGTCTTTCTAAATATAATAACATATACCATTCGGCGTTCACATTGCATTGTACATATACAACATCATACAACCGATGCACAACTAATAAACACAAATTAAATACATACAACATCAACTATAAAATAAATTAACTATCGAAAACTGTATCAAATGTACTCATGTACGAATTTTTAACAGATTATTAGGTCACCTCCATGGATTACGCCACCAACTCCTATCCATCTCATGCCATCTTCTGATGACTATCAGACTTCACATTGGCAAACCAAACTTCGGTTGATGACCCTCTGGACCCCCTCTTGATCATGGCTCTCAGCTAAGTCACAAGGTTCAAGTTCATATTCATGTTTGACAAGGATAAAGTTCAGTTCAAGTTCATCAAGGGATAAAGTTCGAGGAAACAAAGTCTTTAAGTTCGAACAATTTTTTTCTATCAATTTTATTTTTTTGAGAAAAATGCATAAATATGTTAGAGGGATAAAGTGGAGAGAGCTTTCCATAAACTACTTTTAGTAGGTATATGGATATATAATATATACATATGTTTGTAATATAATGTAAAATTGTGTCAAAAATTTTCCACTCCAAATGTATACTTCTTTTCTTTCTTTTCCTTGTTGCAGTTGGACAGAGATACAATAGGAACTTATATTGTATACCATGCACACACACTTCTTCTGAACCTTGGTCATTCATTTGCTATAAAAATAAGATTAGAATCGATACACCAAACTGGAGTTGGTGAGAACATGGATTTCAAGTAAATTCATTTTGTTTCAATTTTCAATTGTTGTGATTGCACAGATCTTCATGAAAAGGAGAAAAGGCCCAAGGGAGGCCTTATGAGAAATCAGTTCTTTTTATTAGTTCTTACATGCAGTTTCACCTATTATGTTGTGCCTGGCTATTTGTTTCCCATGATCACATCCCTGTCATGGATCCATTGGATGATTAATTAATTTGTTAATAGAAAAGATTCTTTTTTAAAATTCATATTCTGTTATATTTTGTTTACTAAAACATGAAATGTTGTTGATGGTTAACAGCCATGATGGAACAGAGATACACCCACTGTAATTTCCGTCATTTATTTCAATTGGGCTTTTTAAAACTTTTTCAATCGAAAATACACCATTGAATACTACTGTCACACACGCACCAATGCCCAGGAAGACCTAGTCACATGAAACAAGCTTGAGGGTAATAGCCTCGAGGTCAGAGGATCGAATCCTCAGGAGTGAGGAGGGGGGAGATCATATTTATATTTCCGACTCCCCATGTGCAGCCTCTGTTATATCCGCGCCCGTGTGTACGAGTCGTCGGCAGGGGCCACACAATACACAAACGCTCAGTGCTCCCTACAAAAAGTTAGCGCGGCCTACACCATTCCGACACACATTTTCTCAAGTCTATGGGAAAAATTGTTACCAAGTTGTGGAATTAATTCAGTGTCACCTGCATTCTACAGGCCTCCAAATCACACTTCGTTTTCGCATTGAAAGAGGTGAGGCGAAAAGCACGTGGAAGTCGTCCCACACTGCTACGCAATCAAGGATTTTTCTCTGAGACGGAGATTCGAATCCGGGTGGCTAGATTTTGTGAAAAGGATTTTCGGTACTGGCTAGCCCCACCCGTCTCATTCCCTCGATCTCTCCAATAGAAGAACCGACTTCCTTAATAGAACCACGAGCCACACCGCATTCAATTCGTAGGAAAAAACATTGAACTAACAGACAAGCCGAGGAATGGGTAACAATAATCACTTTGGAAAAAACGTCCGGGAGGCTATCAAATTTAACATCGTTGTAGAAACGTCCGGAGGTCCTTTACCATAGGGGAAACGCCTTCGATGTAAAAATAATTTAGTAATAAGACGTACATTTAATTTATCAAATAAAATTGAAGTCTAATGGTATCATTTAATTATAAAGTTGGCTTTAGTATTCCAATAAATTTAGTCTTCCGAACAAATGTATATGAAAAAGAAAATTTAAAAATATTCTCTTATACTTTTCCAATAAATTTAGTATTTGGAAGATTGTTATAAATAATAACAAATATATATAATTAAAAAATATAAAATCAAAGCAAAAATAAAGGTTAATGTAAGTTATAAAATAAAATTTAAAAATAGTAAACCCAAAGCAACATGTAAAATCGAAAAAGTAAAATTGTTAGAAAAACATTTTTTTAAATTAAAAATAGCAAAAGTAAAATTGTTAAAAATAGCAAAACCATCATTTAGGCCGTTAAATTTGACACGGTGCCATGAATGTCCCCAAAGTCTTTTCCCATAGGGGTAACGCTTTCGACGTAAGAATGTCCGCAAAGCCTTTTCCCATAGGGATAACACCTTCGACATAATAACAATTTATAAAATATAATATTTAAATTAGGAAAAATAGTCAACATTTTATATAAATTAATACTTGTGAAAATAAAAATAAAACAAAATACAATTATTTATTTAACTAAAAAATAAATATATTTACATTTAAATATATAATTAATTTGAAAAATATAGTGTACCAATAGTTGTTCACCTTATTTTAAACACCTAAAAAGATACCTTCTACTTATAAATGGGTATTTCCATTTTCCCAATATAACCACTAGATCATAAATTCTATTCATAATTTACCCCCAAAAAAAAAAAAAAAAAAAGTGTGATGGAATATTTTTAATCATAAAATGAGGCTTACGTGTCAATATGCACCCTTTAATTTGACTCCTCTCCCTTTAGTGAATAAAGGTGTTGGACCACAATTAAAAAGAAAAGAAAATAAATTGTGGAGTGAATAAACTCGCAAAATAACTGAATTATTCCGTATTATACTACTTCAGAATTTTACACATGCCACACACCTTTATTGTATAAAATGTTGCCACAAATATTTACTCAACAAAATACATATGTTATCATTTAAAAAGAGTTTTTAACCTAAGGTGGACGGAAAGTGAAAGAAGCAAGTAGAATCAGCTTTTCATTTAATGTGAGGAAGGAAAAATTTAATGTTATTAGTCCTTGCGTATTAGGAATGCAATCAATATTTTATATTCTTTTTAATGTAGTGATTGCCCTGTCTATTTTGTTGTCAAAATTTGTATTAGTTTTTACTTTTCTAATTTTATATTGTTGACAATTTGAAACTTGTAATTTATTTAAGAAAATGATTTTACAAAATAATGATTGGCTCAAAAAGTTTAAAATCCTCTGTTAAGATCCACACTAATTTTCTGGGGAGTAAATGTTTGAGAGTATGCGCATTGGTTGATCTCTCTAAACCTCTTTTCCATTCGATTATGATGCACGTAATTAGCAGGAATGTGACAAGGTCATAACTTGAGCTCCGAGTGTCCGTTTGAGTCCATTTTTTTAAAGCTGCGTGTTTCGATAAGACGAACGCAGCAACAACTAGCCCTACCGATTGGGGCAAGTTTTTGACACGTTTTCGGGCCCTAAATTTGCCCAATCGGTATAGCAGGTTCTAGTAAATTACTAAAAAAGTAATTTCCACCACCTAGAGTAGATTTAGTCGAGTTAGGTAGAGTTTACTTGGCAACTCGAGTTGGGAGTTGTTTTCCTATTTAGAAAACATTGTAATTCATTGTTTGATATAACAAAGGAGGAGATCTATTTTCTTTTGGAGTTCATATTATTCGCAGTATATCCTGGTTTGTTCATAATTTGGCTCCATTATTTGGTAGCAGAGTTGGTTGAAGTATTTTTAAAGAAAATGGCAGGAAGAGGAAGAGGAAGAGGAGGTGGTATTGCTCGAGAGGAATAGAAATATGCAAGATCTACAGAGAAAAGTTGCTTTGCGCTTGCTGCAATGATAACTCGTAGAGGAAATCAAGGTGGAGATGACACCGATGAAGAAGAAGTTTGTGAAGAGGAGGAAACGCAAGCACCGCCATTAGCTTTTGAAGAAAGGATGCTTGAGCATTAGAAGGAAAGAATGATGGGATAAGAATTGATGTTTCGAGTATGGTGGTAGTCTAAAACCGAGGCGCCGATGATTGGTTGAATAACATGGAATTTTTTTTTGAGTGGAAGGCTATGTCGGAAGAAAAGAAGGTAAAATTTGCATGCACAAAATTGAAAGATGATGCTATGTTATGGTGGGATCACCTACAGAAAGAGCGGTCAAGAAAGGGGAAAGAAAGAATTAGGACATGGAGTAAGATGGAGAAGAAGCTGAAAGATAAATTTCTCCTTGTGGATTATGCACAAACCCTTTACATGAGGTTTCGAGAATCTCGGCACGTAACTTACAAACAGTGAAAAAATACACAGATGAGTTCTACAAGTTGTCCATTCGTGTAGAGCATGAAGAAACTGAGGAACAAATCGCTGCAAGGTATGTTAATGGATTAAAATTTTCTATTCAAGATGAGATAAGTATGCATAGGATTAAAAGCATGGAGGATTCCTATCAATTAGCCTTAAACGCGAGGAAAAACAAAATCGTCAAAGTTTTAGGAGATCACCGGAATTAATAGGGGGCCTCATCTTCCTTTTGGGGACGAGCTTGTTTCAGCCAAGTTAGGGGAGAATCATCTCATGGATTGGAAAAGCAAGAGGATACAAAACAAGATTTCGAGAATCAACAAAGAGGAGAGGATTTTCTAGGGCGAGAGGATATCTTTGTGCAATAGAGGATGGGAGGCTCCACGAAGACCATTTGTTTATTACGAGATGTGGTGAAGAAGGGCATTGGGCTTTTGAATGCCCACATACTTATACACATGAAAAAAGGCAAGGAGATGCTCCAAGAGTAAATCTTGTTGAAGTTGAACAAGTAGAAGATGAACATGACCTAGAAATTCCACCAGATGTGGGAGAAACTCTGATGATCAAGAGGAAGATGATTGCTCCAAGAAAGGAGGTCAAGGGGAATGCATGGCTATGTACAAATATTTTTAGAACAAGATGCACTTCAGGAGGAAAGGTATGTAATGTTATTATTGATGGGGGTAGTTGTGAGAACATGGTTTCAAATGAGATGGTCGATAAATTGGGTTTGCATTATGAGAAGAATCCTAACCCTTATCGTATTGCATGGTTTAAGAAGGGTAATGAAGTTACTGTTGATAAGAGATGTTTAATAAGCTTTTATGTTGGGAACAGTTATAAGGATGAGATTTGGTGTGATGTTATTCCTATGGATGCATGTCATATGCTACTAGGAAGACCATGGCAATTTGATAGAAAAGCTATTCATGATGGGGGAAAGAATACTTATAATTTCTGGAAGGATGGCACAAAAATAGTTTTGCTACCTCTTAAAGAAGAGGGGAAGGCTGAAAATATACTTTCGCAAAGGAATTTGTGAAGGAGGAAAAGGCAACCGGTTTACGTTATGCACTAGTTGCAAATAAGGATGAACTTGTAAGTGCTCAAATACCAATAGAAACAACAAAATTAATAGAAGAATTTTCAGATGTTATTCCCGATGAGCTACTAGATGGATTACCACCCAAAAGAGATATTCAACACCATATTGATTTGATTCCAAGGTCTTCACTCTCAAATCAAGCGGCTTATAGGATGAGCCCGACATTGCATGCAGAGTTGAATAGGCAAGTGGCAGAGCTCGTGTGAAAGGGGGTCGTAAGGGAGAGCATGAGTCCGTGTGTAACACCGGCTTTATTAACACCAAAGAAGGATGGAACATGGAGAATGTGCATGGATAGAAGAGTGATCAATAAAATTACAATCAAGTATCGGTTCCCAATACCTCGCCTTGATGATATGATGGATGTGCTTGTTGGATCTAATTATTTCACCAAGATTTATCTTGAAGTGGTTATCATCGATTCGGATCAAAGAAGGATATGAGTGGAAAACAACATTCAAGATAGGAAATGGATTATATGAGTGGTTGGTGATGCCATTCGGGTTATCCAATGCACCTAGTACTTTTATGAGATTGATGAACACCGTGCTACGGGAGTATAATGGTAAGTTTGTTGTGGTTTATTTTGATGATATCTTGATCTTTAGTAAAACTAAAGAAGAAC
Organism: Taxus wallichiana var. yunnanensis; assembly: GCA_018340775.1. NCBI lineage: Eukaryota > Viridiplantae > Streptophyta > Pinopsida > Cupressales > Taxaceae > Taxus > Taxus wallichiana. The sequence goes on from CM031237.1 coordinate 806,031,405, forward strand.
ATTTGAGGCATCTAAGGTTGTTATTTGAAGTGTTAAGGAAAGAGAAACTCTATGCAAATATGAAGAAGTGCACATTCATGCAAGTGAGTTTGGTATTCTTGGGATTTATTATTTCAGTAGATGGGGTACAAAAGGACTCAGAAAAGATAAAGGCAATTATTGAATGGCCTACTCCACGGAGTATAACAGAGGTAAGGAGCTTTCATGGTCTAGCAACATTTTACAGAAAATTTATTAAAAATTTCAGCAATATTGTATCACCTATAACAGATTACACAAAAGGAAGGGAGTTTTTGTGGACAAAGGCAGCTAAGGATAGTTTTCAATTCTTGAAGAAGAAGGTGACAGAGGCACCCATTTTGGCACTACCAGATTTTGATAAAGTGTTTGAGGTTGATTGTGACACCTCACATGTGGGTATTGGAGCTGTTCTAAGTCAAGGAGGAAAGCCAGTAGCTTTCTTTAGTGAGAAACTGAATGAGGTAAGAAAGAACTACTCTACTTATGATGTGGAATTTTATGCAATTGTACAAGCATTAAGGCATTGGAGGCATTACTTAGTGCCTAAGGAGTTTGTGTTATTTACAGACCACATAGCCCTGAAGTATGTGAATACCCAAAAGAAGTTGAATAGTAGGCATGCAAAGTGGGTATCATTTTTGCAGGGATATACTTTTTCTCTAAAACATAAATCCAGAAAACAGAATCAAGTTGCAGATGCATTGAGTAGGTGTGTGACTTTGTTTACCACTATGGAAAATGAGGTGGTGGGTTTTGAAGCAATAAAGGGTTTGTATTCTTCTGATTCTGATTTCAAGGATATTGTTGAAAGACTAATTAGTCCATTGTCAGACAATGCAGGAGATGTCCTGGATGAGTATATTTTACAGGATGGCTACCTATTCAAGGGACGCCAACTATGTATTCCAGTTGGGTCTATGAGAGAGAATATAGTGAAAGAGTTGCATAGCGGAGGGTTGGCTAGGCATTTTGGTAAAGATAAGACGATAGCCTTGGTAGCAGACAAATACTATTGGCCAAAGCTAAAAAGAGATGTGGTAAGATATGTGGAGAGATGTCGAATTTGCCAAGTCTCGAAAGGCCATGCACAAAATACAGGGTTGTATATGCCGTTGCTGTTCCTAAAGGGTCATGGACAGATATGAGTATGGAATTTGTTTTGGGATTACCAAAAACACAACGAGGTAATGAATCAATTTTTGTGGTTGTTGATAGGTTTTCTAAGATGGTTCATTTTATTGCCTGCAAGAAAACAAGTGATGCAAAAAGCATAGCAGATTTGTTTTTCAGAGAAGTTGTTCGTTTTCATGGTGTTCCAAAAACCATCACTTCAGATAGGGACACAAGGTTCTTAAGTCACTTATGGAGGACTTTATGGAAGAAATTTAGAACTCAACTACAATTCAGCAGTGCCTATCATCTGCAGACTGATGGGAAAATAGAGGTGGTAAATAGGAGTTTGGGAAACTTGTTAAGGTGCATTATTGGGGAAAATCTGAAACAATGGGACTTAGCATTACCACAAGCTGAGTTTGCATATAACAATTCCATAAACAAATCCACGGGAAAGTCTCCATTTTCAATTGTGTATGGGAGTAATCCAAATGAGGTGTTAGATTTGGTATAGCTACCAATTGATGCCAGAGTCAGTAATGATGCAGAAGCATTTGCCGAACATATACAACAATTACAAGAAGTGTGGAAGAAGCTACAAAATAGTAATGATAAGTATAAGGAAATAGTAGATGTGCACAGATGGAGAAAGGTATTTACAGTTGGTGAGTTGGTTATGGTATATCTGTGGAAGGAAAGGTTTCCAAGAGGAACCTATAACAAGATGAAGTACAAGAAGATTGGTCCCTGTAAAATCGTGAAAAAAATAAACGATAATGCTTATGAGGTAGAATTGCCAGGGAATTTTGATATTTCTCCAGTGTTTAATGTTTCAGATTTGTATTCTTTTCATGGGGATAGTGCGAAGGGAACGTTATTGATGAAGTAGTAGATTAGAGGCAACAGGTTCCGGTGAAGAAGAAAGAAGAAGTGGATCAAATTCTAGATAAGAAAACAATGGACACGCGACATGGGAAATACAAAAATATTTGGTACATTGGAAAGGACTGGAACAAGAGAACAATACTTGGGTCACAAAGTGGGAAATTCAAAAGTTGGATGCAAATAAATGGAAGCAGTTTGAAGAAGATAACTTGCAGGAGTTTCTTTTTTTTTCAAGCGGGAGAGAATGATGTGCGAATTAGCAAGAACTTGACAAGGGCATAACTTGAGCTCCAGTGTCTGTTTAAGTCCATTTTTTTAAAGCACGTGTTTCGATGAGACGAACGTAGCGAAAACCAGCCCTACCGGTTGGAGCAAGTTTTGACATGTTTTCGGGCCCTAAATCCGTCATCTTGAGGCTGAAAATTAGGATTTAAGTTATAGTTCGGTTTTTTCCTATTTTTGAGCATTAGTTAATTTTAGTCTATTGATTGCATTATGAGTTAGAAAGTTTGAAATTCCTCTAATTTAGGGATGTAGAAGATGCGTGGAAATTTTTGTGCCCGTAGGAATAAGCATGCAAACTTACTAAGAATAGCAGGTTCTAGTAAATTGCTAAAAATAGTAATTTCCGCCTCCTAGAGTAGATTTAGTCAGAGTTAGCTAGAGTTTACTTGGAAACTCGAGTTGGGAGTTGTTTTCCTATTGTAGAAACATTGTAATTCATTATTTGATAACAAAGAAGGAGATCTATTTTCTTTTGGATTTCATATTATTCGCATTATATCTGGTTTGTTCATAATTTGGCTCCATTATTTGGTATCAGAGCTGGTTCAAAGTATTTTTTAAAAAAATGGCGGGGAAGAGGAAGAGGAAGAGGAGGTGTTATTGCCCAGATGAATAGAAATATGCAAGATCTGTAGAGACAAGTTACTGCGCTTGTTGCAATGATAACTCGAGAGGAAATCAAGGTGGAGATGACACAGATGAAGAAGAAGTTTGTGAAGAGGAGGAAACGCAAGCACCACCATTAGATTTTGAAGAAAGGATGCTTCGAGCATTAGAAGGAAAGAATGATGGGATAAGAGTTGATGTTTCAGAGTATGGTGGTAGTCTAAAACCAGAGGAGCTGATAGACTGGTTGACTAACATGGGAATTTTTTTGAGTGGAAGGCTATGTCAGAAGAAAAGAAGGTAAAATTTGCATGCACGAAATTGAAAGGTCATGCTATGTTATGGTGGGATCACCTACAGAAAGAGCAGTCAAGAAAGGGGAAAGAAATAATTAGGACGTGGAGTAAGATGGAGAAGAAGCTGAAAGATAAATTTCTCCCTGTGGATTATGTACAAACCCTTTACAGGAGGTTTTAGAATCTCAGATAGAACTTACAAACAGTGCAAGAATACACAGATGAGTTCTACAAGTTGTCCATTCGTGTAGAGCATGAAGAAACTGAGGAACAAATGGCTGCAAGGTATGTTAATGGATTAAAATTTTCTATTCAAGATGAGATAAGTATGCATAGGATTAAAAGCATGGAGGATGCCTATCAATTAGCCTTAAACGCTGAGGAAAAACAAAATCTTTTCATGTTTTTAGGAGATCACTGGAATTAATAGGGGGCCTCATCTTCCTTTTGGGGACGAGCTGGTTTCAGCCAAGTTAGGGGAGAATCATTTCGTGGATTGGAAAAGCAAGAGGATACGAGACAAAATTTCCATAGTCAACAAAGAGGCGAGATAATTTTCTAGGGGTAGAGGATATCGGCAATAGAGGATGGGAGGCTCCACAAAGACCATTTGTTTATTACAGATGTGGTGAAGAAGGGCATCGGGATTTTGAATGCCCACATACTTATACACATGAAAAAGGCAAGGAGATGCTCCAAGAGTAAATCTTGTTGAAGCTGAACAAGTAGAAGATGAACATGACCTAGAAATTCCACCAGATGTGGGAGAAACTCTGATGATCAAGAGGACGATGATTGCTCCAAGAAAGGAGGTCAAGGGGAATGCATGGCTGCGTACAAATACTTTCATAACAAGATGCACTTCAGGAGGAAAGGTATGTAATGTTATTATTGATGGGGGTAGTTGCGAGAACATGGTTTCAAATGAGATGGTCGATAAATTGGGTCTTCATTGTGAGAAGAATCCTAACCCTTATCGTATTGCATGGTTCAAGAAGGGTAATGAAGATACTGTCATCGATAAGAGATGTTTAATAATTTTTTTTATTGGGAACAATTATAAGGATGAGATTTGGTGTGATGTTATTCCTATGGATGCATGTCATATGCTGCTAGGAAGACCATGGCAATTTGATAGAAAAGTTATTCATGATGGGGAAAGAATACTTATACTTTTTGGAAGGATGGCACAAAAATAGTTTTGCTACCTCTTAAGGAAGAGGGGAAGGCTGAAAATATGCTTTTGTAAAAGAATTTGTGAAGGAGGCAAAGGAAACCAGTTTTTGTTATGCACTAGTTGCAAATAAGGATGAACCTGTAAGTGCACAAATACCAGTAGAAGCAAAGCATAATTAATAGAAGAATTTTCTGATGTTATTCTTGATGAGCTACTAGATGGATTACCACCCAAAATATATATTCAACACCACATTGATTTGATTCCAGGTTCTTCACTCCCAAATCAAGTATCTTATAGGATGAGCACGACAATGCATGCAGAGTTGAATAGGCAAATGTGAGCTCGTGTGAAAGGGGGTCATAAGGGAGAGCATGAGTCCATGTGAAACACCGGATTTATTAACACCAAAGAAGGATGGAACATGGAGAATGTGCACGGATAGCAGAGTGATCAATAAAATTACAATCAAGTATCGGTTCCCAATACCTCGCCTTGATGATATGATGGATGTGCTTGCTGGATCTAAGTCTTACCAAGATTGATCTTCGAAGTGGTTATCATCAGATTCGGATCAAAGAAGGAGATGAGTGGAAAACAACATTCAAGATAGGAAATGGATTATATGAGTGGTTGGTGATGCCATTTGGGTTATCCAATGCACCTAGTACTTTTATGAGATTGATGAACACCGTGCTACGGGAGTATAATGGTAAGTTTGTTGTGGTTTATTTTGATGATATCTTGATCTTTAGTAAAACTAAAGAAGAACATTTGAGGCATCTAAGGTTGGTATTTGAAGTGTTAAGGAAAGAGAAACTCTATGCAAATATGAAGAAGTGCACATTCATGCAAGAGAGTTTGGTATTCTTGGGCTTTATTATTTCAGTAGATGGGGTACAAATGGACTTAAAAGATAAAGGCAATTATTGAATGGCCTACTCCACAGAGTATAACAGAGGTAAGGAGCTTTCATGGTCTAGCAACATTTTACAGAAAATTTATTAAAAATTTCAGCAGTATTGTAGCACCTATAACAGATTGCACAAAAGGAAGGGAGTTTTTGTGGACAAAGGCAGCTGAGGATAGTTTTCAATTCTTGAAGAAGAAGGTGACAGAGGCACCCATTTTGGCACTACCAGATTTTGATAAAGTGTTTGAGGTTGATTGTGACGCCTCACATGTGGGTATTGGAGCTGTTCTAAGTCAAGGAGGAAAGCCAGTAGCTTTCTTTAGTGAGAAACTGAATGAGGTAAGAAAGAACTACTCTACTTATGATGTGGAATTTTATGCAATTGTACAAGCATTAAGGCATTGGAGGCATTACTTAGTGCCTAAGGAGTTTGTGTTATTTAGCACCACATAGCCCTCGAAGTATGTGAAACCCAAAAGAAGTTGAATAGTAGGCATGCAAAGTGGGTATCATTTTGCAGTAGGATATACTTTTCTCTAAAACATAAATCCGGAAAAGAAAATCAAGTTGCAGATGCATTGAGTAGGCGTGTGACTTTGTTTACCACTATGGAAAATGAGGTGGTGGGTTTTGAAGCAATAAAGGGTTTGTATTCTTTCGATTCGATTTCAAGGAGGATATTGTTGAAAGACTAATTAGTCCATTTTCAGACAATGTAGGAGATGTCCTGGATGAGTATATTTTACAGGATGGCTACCTATTCAAGGGACGCCAACTATGTTTTCCAGTTGGGTCTATGAGAGAGAATATAGTGAAAGAGTTGCATAGAAGAGGGTTGGTTGGGCATTTTGGTAAAGATAAGATGATAGCCTTGGTAGCAGACAAATACTATTAGCCAAAGCTGAAAAGAGATGTGGTAAGATATGTGGATAGATGTCAAATTTGCCAAGTCTCGAAAGGCCATGCACAGAATACAGGGTTGTATATGCCGTTGCCTGTTCCTAAAGGGTCTTGGACATATCGAGTATGGACTTTGTTTTGGGATTACCAAAAACATAACGAGGTAATGACTCAATTTTTGTGGTTGTTGATAGGTTTTCTAAGATGGTTAATTTTATGCCTACAAGAAAACAAGTCATGCAACAAGCGTAATGCAAATTTGTTTTTCAGAGAATTTGTTCGTTTAGATGGTGTTCCAAAACCATCACTTGAGATAGGGACACAAGGTTCTTAAGTCACTCGGAGACTTTATGGAAGAAATTTGGAACTCAACTACGATTTTAACCATACAGTGCCTATCATCCCAAACCGATGGGCAAACAGAGGTGGTAAATAGGAGTTTGGGAAAACTGTTAAGGTGCATTGTTGGAGAAAAGTGAAAACAATGAGACTTAACATTACCACAAGTTGAGTTTGCATATAACAATTCCATAAAAATATCCACGGGAAAGTCTCCATTTTCAATTATGTTTGGGAGTAATCCAAATGGGGTGATAGATTTGGTACAACTACCGGTTGATGGCGAGTCGGTGATGATGCACGCATTTTCCGAACATATACGCTAATTACGGGAAGAAGTGCGGAAGAAGCTCGAGAATAGTAATGATAAGTATAAGGAAATAGAAGATGTGCACAGATGGAGAAAAGTATTTATAGTTGGTGAGTTGGTTATGGTATATATTCTGTGGAAGGAAAGGTTTCAAGAGGAACCTATAACAAGATGAAGTGCAAGAAGATTGGTCCTACTGTGAAATCGTGAAAAAATAAACGATAATGCTTATGAGGTAGAATTGCAGGGAATTTTGATAGTTCTCTAGTGTTTAATGTTTGATTTGTATTCTTTTCATGAGGATAGTGCGAGAAGGGGACGTTATTGATGAAGTAGTAGATTAGAGGCAATAGGTTCCGGTGAAGAAGAAAGAAGAAGTGGATCAAATTCTAGATAAGAAAACAATGGACACACAACATGGGAAATACAACAAATATTTGGTACATTAGAAAGGACTGGAACAAGAGGAAAATACTTGGGTCACATACTGGGAAATTCAAAAGTTGGATGCAGATATATGGAAGCAGTTTGAAGAAGACAACTTGCAGGAGTTACATTTTTTTCAAGCAGGGGAGAATGATGTGCGTTTTTAGCAAGAACTTGACAAGGTCATAACTTGAGCTCCGGGTGTCCGTTTTTTTAAACCACGTGTTTCGATGAGACGAACGTAGTGAAAACTAGCCCTACCAGTTGGGGCAAGTTTTTGACACGTTTTCGGGCCCTAAATCCATCATCTTGAGGCCGAAAATTAGGATTTAAGTTATAGTTCATTTTTTCCTATTTTTGAGCATTAGTTAGTTTTAGTCTATTAATTGCATTATGAGTTAGAAAGTTGGAAATTCCTCTAATTTAGGGATGTAGAAGATGCGTGGAAATTTTTGTGCCCGTAGGAATAAGCATGCAAACTTACTAAGAATAGCAGGTTCTAGTAAACTGCTAAAAATAGTAATTTCCGCCACCTAGAGTAGATTTAGTCAGAGTTAGCTAGAGTTTACTTGGCAACTCGAGTTGGGAGTTGTTTTCCTATTTAGGAAACATTGTAATTCATTATTTGATAACAAAGAAGGAGATCTATTTTCTTTTGGAGTTCATATTATTTGTAGTATATCTGGTTTGTTCATAATTTGACTCCATTAGATTACCTCACAAACTTAATTTCTCAACTATAAAGCCTTGCCTTTTAGATGCTTTCACTGTAATGTTTTTTGGCATCATGCAACCTGTTGTTCTTCTCATGCTCGAAAATCTACTTCGACTTGCATATTAGTTGATTTGGAGGAAAGAAAGGGAACCTTAGATGCATATTTTTGTGTGGCGCAACTATGGGAAGTTCCTCTCTAGACATCTTGCTCTTACCCCTTCTCCTTGCATTGGATACGATGAACCCCCTCCCGAGTCTTCAAGTTATTAGTGGGTATTGGTTTGTGTCCTCAACAATCAGCTATGGGAGCTTATGATTGCGGAGTTGCTTTTGTGGTGACTCTAGTTGTTAATGAACTGTATGGGCTCTCCCACACAACCCATAGGAGCGAGGATGAGGTGAACTTGGCCACAATTATTAAGAACAAAGGTCGCATATCGCCGCTAAAAATTTGAGGGCCAAAATGGAGGGGATGGTGAATGATGGTTCTTAGCAGACATTAGAGGACCTCTTTTCTCGGAGCAAGAGAAGCTTTGGTTCTTACTTGCTCGCTAGCTTTTCCATTTGGGCCACCATTTTTTGTTCTTTGGGAGTTGCATTCCCTTTTGTTGAGATTTTGCTACTTTTGAGTTGGTTGTTCTATAACTCCTCATACTGGATTGACTTGGTTTGTTTTTATTATGACTTTTGTGTTCTTAGCGGTGTTTTTGGACTTCGTGTTTGCTTTCTGACTATAGGGGGATGTGTGTTTTTTGTGTTCTAGGGCTTAAGCCCCTTGTTTGTGCCTCGAGACCCAATTCATAGTTCTAATCAAAAACGTTATTTCCTAATAATAATAAAAAATTTGAGATCTTATTAGTGCCTTCACTTCAATCGAGGCACTTAAAAACAACATATGGACATGGAACTATGAATATTATATATAATAATATATATTTTCAAATAATATGCAGCTACAAAAGGTACAATTTTAAAAAAGGAAACATGATTACACAATAATTTTGAACTCTTATCATTTCTTTATAATATGATATGCACCTTTGTTTATGGAAAAGGATGTAACCACGTGTAATTTCACATGTCTATGTCATATATTCATGCTTTTGTCGACCGATTTCTACAACCACTTTATTGGGCACGTAATCAATATTTCCTTGTGGGTAATTATGGTCCAAGAGTCCTATAAATTTTGATTTAATCTTTAACAAACCAAACATTACCATAAAAAGTCCAATAAACTTTAAATTAGCTTTGTTTAAACTAAACATGGGTAGTGGAAATTTTAATTGCCATTTCTTTGGAGGAATCTTAAAATATCTTTAATAATTTTTGAGATTTTTTTTTTGGAAAAGAGTGAATAATTTCTTTTGGATTTCATATTTTTTTAGTGAGTGTAATAATATAATATTGACAAAAACATATTAAAATGAACCATTACTTTATTTTAACAATTATTAATATATAATTATACATATCAATCTAATTTATCTATAAGTCTATATAAAAATGGTGGTCATTTCTTAAATTTAAATGTTTTTATTTGAAAAAACACAAAAGTACATAAATTTTAATCTATATGAACTATTGTGATCATACCATATTAGTGTTGTTACTCACAAAAATGCATAAATTTTAATCTATTTGAAAAATGATCCAATATGCACTTTTTGAGTTTACATTTTCAATGAAAGAGATATAACATTACTATATTGCCACAAGTGTTTTGTCATTTCTTTAAGTTGGTTTGGTTCTCTTTATTAATGGTATGAGTTGTAGAAGTTTGGTTAATTGAGCAATTGATATACTCAAACATTAGAGACACATCATAAGTATTTGATGGTATATTGTTTATATATCGTGTGAGAATCTTCCGAATTGTCATGTAAATGCTTTTGATTCTTTTTAATGATAAAATACATTGTAGGTTTTAAATATTCAATGTATACATGATGTAAAAAAATCCTTTAATAAATGGTAATTTAATCATATAGTGAGAACCATTCAATAAAATTTGGAATGAAACAAAATTTGAACACTAGTTTGTAGTGTTTGGGAATGATTGGTGTGGAATGATTTTTAGTTTTTCAAATGAAGAGACCTTGTTTTTTTACTAACAAAAGCATGTTTTGAGTAGTTATTTCAAAATTTTAATGGATTTGGGGTGGATTACACATATGCAACTTATTATGTCAGAGGAACATTTAGTTTGTAAAATTTAGGTGGAATAAAAATAACCAAAAAATTCCTATATTACATCTATTTTTACGTACATTGCAATGTTTGTTGCAAAACCACCTCACTTTGATCAATGTGATATTCTCCCATTGTCCTTTGAGATTTTTTTTTTCTATTGACTAAATATGTTATTACAACTAAACATTCCCTAATGGAAATTTTATATAAGGATCATCACCATAAATTTAAGATATGATGGTGAACATGTAAAAATACTTAATTAAACGAAGTTAAAGGAGCTTTAGCTTTATTGGGTAAAATGTAATGATTTTAAACTCAACACAACATAGTTGTAACGTCCTCCATTATCACCATCCATAACAAGAGAATCACTTCAAAATGTGAAGTCATTACTTAAAAGAGGTGGCGAAAAATATTATTGCAAAGATATCTAGTTATGGTTTCATGGAAGAAATGTTCATTCATGGATAACTATTTGTATATTTTCATAGAAATGAATTTCATAAATGTTATATCTATTGGATTTTATAGGAAAAAATGTGGGTATTCTCCTTTTTATCTTATACAAAATAATTGAGCATAAGTAGTATGTCCCCATCAAATGAGTTGTGTTTGGTCATTATAGTAGTATGATGAACCCTCAATAGAATTAAAATAAATGCAATCATCATGTTGGGCTTTCTACTATATCATGTGCTAAGATGTGAGGTTGTTATTCTAAACTAACGAGAAATGAAGTCCTAAATTACCCAATGTATATTTGGGCTTCAATGAGAAATAAGACTGTGGTTGTAAATGTAAATAAGATGTTAGTGTATTTGATCAACCATACACTATTGTATGTGATTAAGATGCCCTTGTAATATTTAATTGTAATACAATATTGGATTATTCACCCATTGGTGTGCATTTATCCACATCTATTAATAGGTTAAAACAAACTTGTTCTACAAGATGACTACTCTCCAAACTTAATAATAGCCTCTACTTATTTTTACAAAAGAATAGAGAGCTCGCACGTTAGAGGCATTTCATTATAAAAGAGTATTAGGGGTATATTGGCGAATTCAATTCATATGTTTTAATAAATAGGTACTAGTGCAAACTAATTTAATCTAAATGTAATCAAATCTTATTTTTAGAGTAACTTACTGTAACAAATGATATTTAGGTAACTATATACAACAATGCACAAGCAATAAGCATTCAACAATATAAAACCCTAAGCAAATGAGAGAGGAAGATGACTTAGTTGATTCTGTAACTTGGGAGTGATCTAGGCTTAATATCTACTTGATATGGATGGAAACACCATCACAATGAATCGATGAAAATTCAAAAGTACATAAATGTGCAAGAAAGAAACTCCCACAGGAGAACACGAGCGTCCCAATCGCTAGTGACCGATCTAGACATTAGTGTACGATTAAATGCTCAAGTTCTAAATTTTTCTGGGTCGGAAGGTATTTGCTCCAATATGCATTTTGTCACTCCGACTTTGTTGTTGGGGTTCCAATTGCACATGTAACCTGCAAAACAAATGTCTACCTGCACACGTCCAAAAACCACATCAAATATAATAAAAATGTAGAATGTGGAGTCGGAATGACCGCAATGGTCAGTCACCGAAGAGTGAACTTAAAACCAAGAACCGCACTACATATCGGACTCCATGTAGTTCTTTGTTCTTTTATTTATAATGTTTCCCTAGGTTTCCCTCATGTAAGTTATACGATGATAACAGGCTATATGTAGATTGTACTGAGTATGTAGAATGTGAGTGATGGAATAAAATGAACTCCCCTCCTATGTTGTGTATGTAAAATAAAACATCCCTTGTCCCTTGTATGGATGTGCTGGATGTATGCCTTGTAATGCTCTTGTGCCCTTTGTGCAAGCTTAGGTGATGATAGATAATGCTTATGATGCTTGGCCCCTTTATTTGAGAGTAATAACTAAGTATATATATGATTCCCTTGTTTGAATTTCGTAATTGACAACTGAAAGGCCAACCCAAAGTTTTAAAAGGTGACCAAGAAGTAAAAGAAACCCAAAAGAGTAATAAGAAGATAAAGAAGGCGAAGCACCCAGGAGGGACATGAGCACCTAGGTGCTTCTATTCTAATCAAGCTAATGCCGAGGCCATAAAAGATAAATTAGTCAACTCGCCGACAGATCTGTAAGATGTGTAAAAGCCAAAAGGATGCTCAAAAATAGTAAAGTGCAAGAGCTAAAGCAACCAAAAGGCCAAAAGGAGTTGTCAACCACTAGTTTTATTGCTTAGGAATCATGTATACATTAGTATGCTTTAGGACCTATAAATGTACCCAAGTGCATAGATTTTGTGTCTACAAAAACCAAATTTATAAATTTATGTTATGTATTTTTGAATCTTTCATTGATTTATAGTATATGTATGTATACATGTTAGTGAATGTATTATGGATATTACAATGATTATGGAGAATATTTAGAAATCTGATATGGTATCAGAGAAATAGAAGCTTCACCTCCTTCATTCGTGGTTAAAGATCATATGCATTTTAATTTTTTTTTGCAGTATTACGATCGGTTGCAGCTTTTTTAAGTTTTTTTTTTATAAATTATATCCAAATCTAGTGGCCTATTGAAAATAACCAATCTTATGTTCTCACCTCACCCTTGGTAGGATCTTGGTTGATCATAAATTGGTGAAAGTGGTGGGGTACTAAGGGGTACTAAGGGTTTATATTTGGATTATTTTAGATCTCATTTAGGATAAAACTATGTTCTTACGGTTTAAAACCTCATGAGATGTCATTTTGGAAAAAGTGGTTATCAATTTTACCTAATCCACGATGTTGTAGACACCCAAATTTGGTAATTTGGCACTTGATAATGCCAATATTGACTTAATCCCTTTGATAATTATTTGTGCACCTATTTTGAGCTCAATTTCTCTATCCTAGTCCATGTTTTGTCCTATTGGAGGTTTTGCTCTCTTTATTATAATTCTTAGCTACTTATATAAATTATCATGTCAATCAAAACAAGTCTGTTACTCCCGATTATCACGCGTTGAGATTCATAAGTACCGTCCCTCAATATTGGACCAAACCTTAACGTGAACAAACCATTTAACTGTCTAGTCCTAGGCTAAATAGTCTCGTCTTGGGCCACCCAATAGTTAGTTTTCCAATTTTTATATCTTTTATGGGTCAACATCTCCACTATAGGTCAACCTTAATGCAAATTATATCCATATAACCCTTATAAGAAAGTCTAAAACAATCATTTACTTACTTGAAGCTCACCTTGCATTTTCAAGAGATCCTCAAGTAAAAACCACTAAAAGGAAAGTAAATATCTCCTAATATTCCCTAAAACCAAGAGAATACATTAGGAGAAGCCCCTACACAAGTCTAAAGAACTCTAAACTAGGTTCAAGAGTCAAGATTCCCAAATCAAGAGCTTATAAATCCAATTAGAGCACAAATAATCTAAGTCAATACAAAACACTTATCAAGTTTTCAATTTATCAAATGTATTTGTCCCACATCCATCTAGTATTATATTGTATATATAGGTGGAAAAATACGTGCATTTTGAGGCTTCTTTAGAATATTTCCAAGATATGCGGTGTACAATTGAGCTTCAACCAAACCACTAATATTTTTGCAAGGTTTTTACCAAAGATTAGGGTTTTAGGTTAAGTTGGTTGATTTTAGAGGGTTTTACACATGATCAAGTCCTGATATTTCATAGAGATCCACATACTAAGTAGTCATTTGTAGAGTTCCTATAGGTTACAGAGCTTCAATTCTAACCCATATGGAACTATTCGGGAGGAAAGAACTATTCAACGATCCAGTCTTATACAAAATAGATCCATACTCGAGCACATACAATCCCAAATACAGAGTCGAACTATTTGTGTAAGATTCCCAACTTATTCATACCCCTTCCACACCCATATCATTTTCTAGACCATCCAAAAAGTTAAGTACACTCTTTCTCATCTATGTATATTTGACACATGTTCTAATTGATCCATCTTTCAATATTTATATGCATGTTCATATCTGAATGTTAATGTTTATTTAATAATTTGAATATACATCTTGTTTCTAACCGTAGCCCAAATTTAAATAATAAATAATACCTATATTCATCATATTTATTTATTTTCATGGTAAGTCATTTGGTGAACTAACGTATTAAACTTGAAAAACCTTCCGTATGTTCTAGGGTTTTACATTTTCAATCTTCTAGGTTTTTGTGTTCATATTTAATTTTGACTTCTACATATTTCACAACCCTAAATTGATTGTAGACTTTTTCCTTGGGTTTCATGCTTAGACCTCTGTTAGGACCTCTTTCAGGGTTCTTTATTAGCTAGAACACCTTTTGAGGCATGTCTAAAAATTATTGGATATACTTTTAAAACCCTAACATGTTTTTCTTTATTTTGACACATTAAAAAAACCTTTTAATTTTTCATAATATTTAGTAGAATTTTTGAAATTTATAAATATTTATTTTCCTACATAAGGGCATAACAAGTGAAATATAGTTTTTTTCCCATCAGATTGTAGTGCCCAAAAATTATTTTTGTTTCTCAATATTCACCATTTTTCTTAGAAATCGCCATTTTAGTATTTTGAAATATACATTTTTTTCTAAAAATACTTTTGGGCCTACATATCTTATTAACTTTAGGATTACTCTTATACATCTTCCACCTCCAATTTTTTTCCCTATCCTCTATGTTGTATGGTCTATTAGAAGTGGGTCTCATATTAATCTTTATGCCTATATGTTGTCATGCAAAATGTCTTGCATGAAAAATTCAAAAAAATTGTCATGACAACCTATACCTCATTTGAAAATCCCTCTCCCCATCGATGTGAACATGTCATTCAACCAAATCAATTAATATGTTACCCTCATAATGTCTAGGAGGAATGTGATAACATGATTTTCAAGTGTGTTTCATGTACAAGGAAGTGATTCAAAAATTAATTTAGATCCATTAAGAAGGAATTGCTCCCAGAGGCCTAAAAAGACCTATTTTTAGGCTTTTTCACACTAGTGGAGATCCCTCGGAAGATGACTGTTGAGGAAAAACCTAATTGGTATTTTTTTAGGGGATTTATAGGGTACCCTGAAGTGATTTAGGGAAATTTATGAAATATTTGGAACCTCAAGAAAATCTTCTTCAAAACTGGGTTATTTTTTTTAGTGACAGGGATTGCATTTTCCTAAAAAGAAGCCTTCGTGTTTCAAATGTTTTAGGAACCTTAGAATGAATCGAAGGTTATCAGATACTCATTTGAGATATAATAATTACTAATTTATAGTGTAAAAGGTTTTAATAATTTTTTTGGAGTTAATTTGTAGATATTGGCTTGATAAAGACAGTAAAGATTTTTGATCATGGTGGAGATTAAATCTGAATATTCTAAGAGTTACAGGGAAATTTATAGATTTATTAAAATGATAATGTGATATATTTAAGGTCCTATTTGCATCCAAGGTTTTGGTTCTTGTTTTTATCATCATAAACTTCGATGTGATGTATCTCTCACGGCGCACAAGTTTGAGCAAAATTGAAAATGGGGTAAATTTAAAATTACAAGAATAATTGGCTCTTAAAAATGGTGGTAATGTTTTAATCATAAATTTTGGAGTCAAAACCATATAATTTTTTACTTGGAAAGCCTACTTCTAGCCCCGGTGGTGAGAAAATGTGTCCAAGTGGCTATTTCGGGCAGTGTTCGGTGAAGGTAAGCATCTATTTGTTGAAAAACCACACTTGGAGACCCTTGGTGTCCATTTTAAACGTTTTAAACTTTCCAAGTGAGACATGGGGGACATAAAAATTTCCCACCATGTGAGGAGTTCATTTTTCGTCACTTGAAACACCAACTAAGTGGTTAGAGCATGTTTTCAACTTCACCTTTCAAATATGGCCCCTTCCTCATGAAGAGAAGATCCATGGCACATTTTGAGAGGGTTGATATCCATTTTTACCCTTAAAAAATAGATATGGGGGTAAAAAAGTGTGCCAAAATGTGGAGGAGGAGTTTTTCTTCACTTAAGTGCACAACATGAAGTGTTAGGCAGGTGTTTTCCACTCACCCTCATGACTTCTTTTGGCCCCATTTCATGTTGCTTCCACCCTTAGAATTTTTTTGAGGGGGTGATGTAACATTTTACCTTAATAAATTTGGTAAGGGAAATGGGGACATATCTGACCCATTTGGAAACTTTTAACCCCACTCTTCCACCCATGAGTCTCCAGTTAACCCGGGTTAAGCCGGATGAGTCAAGTGATGAGTTAACTAGGTTTATGAGTGAGGGAAGGTGTAAAAATCATAATTAGTCATTTTCACCCACTCTTCATGTTTATAAATTCCTCATTTCGTTCTCCCTTTCTTTAATCCTACTGAAAAGTCCCGGATTCCCTCATGTTTAATAACACACTTTTGCTCATATCTCACAAACCCTTGCTCGAATTTCCATGAGATTTGGGACGTATATCCCTTGCAAAAACGCCTTTAATGAAAATTTTTTTCATGACTAAATTAATGCACCATGATATTTTCTATATCCCCTTGAAATTTTCAGCCAAAATAATCATTTCTCATATTTACACAAATCCAATGATTGAAATCCCCTGAAAAAATAGAGCAAAGGCCTACGAAGAAAAACAAAAACTTACGCAAGTGGTTTTGTTTGAATCCAACATCACGAAGGATAATTTATATTTTTATTAATCCTTCATGGGAGAACTTACTATTAATAGTAATTCTGAGAAAAATGTGCATTCGAAACCTCATTATGTTCCCCATGATTGAGACACTCAAAATTACCAAAATTGACAAAATTGGCTAAAATGGGACAATAATGGTGAATATTCTAAAAATAGTAAATGGATGAAATGAGATAAAAATGGTCACATGTCATTCCTTCACTCATTATATAATGGTCCCGAAACTCACAGAACTCTTCCGCTCAAGTTTCAAGCAAATTCCCACATTCCCGATGTGGTAAGCATAAGGTGCCTAAATGGGAAAATGCCAATTTTTGTCCCAAAATATATTTCAATTCATATCACATGGAGTGCATGATCAAATTATGGATGAAATTGATTTTGGTCCCTTTCTCCTTACTCTGGAATCAGAAGGATTTGATCTCATGTCTCATTCATCATTAGTGTTCCCGTAGTGGCAGAATCAAGATCATGGTTGTGCGAACAAAGTATACCAAATTCTTCTCATGTGAATGATTGATCATGAATATGTGACAGTGTATCAAGGATAAAAATGATTTTATCAATGAGGGAATTCATATTCCAATTTTCTTAGTGGTCTACTTCTCAAGTGTTCATCACTCCTCTTCTCGGTGTATCCAGGAAGTGTGTAAAAGTGCATCATTTCAAGAATCTTCAAAAGGGCCCAAAGTGTTCAAAAGATGTTCATTGGAACTCTTTGTCAGTGCATCATTTTGAAGGGTCATCATGGGTCAAATTTTCATCTTCAACCTCTTCATATCTGATCTTCATTGAAGGCGGAGGCATCTTCATATGTGCTTTGGAGAATCCTTCTCTCTTCTCCTCATTCTTCCTCCTCTTCTCTCCCCCATTTCTAATTCTTAGTTGTAAGAAATCATTGTATTTTATCTTATTCATTTAAGTGGCTCCATAATGTTGCAATGTTAAATTCCTTTTTAATTTATAAAAAGGGAACTTATTTTCTCACTTCCTAGGAAGACAAAGAGTCACAAGTGGAATAAAGACATGAAGGGTCATGTGGGAGGTAGATGAAGAGTTACATTGTAAAGCTATAAATGGGAGAGCCTCCTCATTTCTAAAGAGGGTTATTCTTATTTACTAGCTCCCATATTATCTCTAGGAACAAGTGATCAATTTTCCAATATTTCCTTTGCCTATGTTGCCTCTCCATCTCAACTACACTTCATGAGTATGTACTTGTTGAATATTCTGCATTGATACCTTGTGCTCTTTGTGTGTTATGTTCCTTTTTTATTCTCATGGTGTCTTCTCATTGAATTCATGGATATATTCCTCAAATCGACATGCCTCATGGCCAAGGCCCATGGTGGTTGCAAGTTATAGTTTGCTCGTAAGTGCCATTAATAGGGATAAGAGAGTTTGTTTCAAATGCTCTTACATGGGCGTAATTTCTTTCCTCTGCTGATGTATGATATCTAATATGATTTCATGCACCACTTCTATAGCCAAGATGAACTTCCATTCCCACAAAATGTCAAGTGTCATCTTCACGTACCTTCCACACTAATAAAACAAGATATTTCGTCCACCGCACACAAAAACACATTGCATTGGTGAAGTCTCGAGATTAGTAACAATGCATATAATAATATATTTGGTTTGTGGACTGCACCGTATCCATCCTTATTAAACATCTTCTACATTGTTTCAATCATTGTGATGTGTGTCAAAGCAAGACACCTTCCATCCCACTTAGCTTATTTGTTTGTGATTATTTTAGTCTTTTTCAACATGTTTTTGGTGTTTATAAATTATATGCCCAATACATGTCGTTCAAAGCCCAATACTGTGACTCCTATTTCTAAAAGACTACTACAAATTCCACCTACTCCTTCATCACAGAACATTCGTTCTATGAGTGCATCAAAGACTGATAATATTGATCCTTTCTATCTCTCCCTTCTCATTGGAGGATACCAATTGAATAATTACATAATAGATTCAGGCACTTCTAACAATGTAATGCCCATAAAAGTTTCCAATGATCTTAGACTTACCTTGACACGGGATAGTAGCTCTTGTTACTCCATGGAGTTAAAGGAAATCCCACTTGTGGGGAAGATCAAGGATGCACAAGTGGCTCTCACCAAATTTCGAGACAATTCGATGTTATTAACTATCTTGGTAATAGACATTCTGACATCATTTGGAATGTTACTAAGTAAGAGTTTCTACTGAGACCGATATGAAAATGGGTGCTTAAACCAACACTTTTAAACATTTCAAGGATTGTTAATTTTAACCAACTTAAAAGGCCATAGTACTTCAAAATATTGATTAAAATCTAATTTAGGACTGATTTTTAAAACTGAAATTAAGCTTCCATCTTACTCAATTTTCTCTATTTGATCAAAGCCCCAAATTATATTGTTTCTCGGTTAACTGATTTCCCAATTTTATCAATTATTGATTATAGTTGCATCCATATTCATATTCTGAACTTAAATTATTTGCAAATATCAGATCACTTTGAAAAATCAAATTAGAAAACAACACAAGTTTGTTTACGGGGTTCAAAATTCCTACGTCCTCATATTCATTATGAACTAATCCATTAATAATGTTATAATTGTAAATACATTTAACCTTTAAAATAAACCAATAATGAATAAAAACCTGCAATTTTTTTTTATTATACCTTCAAAGGACTTTAACGTGGCTCAACACCTATCCTTCACCTTCTTGATCCACTTGCAGTTGTGTCTCCCTTAGGATCTATGCCTTCGTGTGACTTCAACAACTAAAAAAATCCATCTCAGAAGCTCCAAAATAGGAAATTTAGTACACCATCGCAACCATCTTGAAATTATAAGAAACTTTCATGTTTACTCTAAGCTTTGGTTTTCACTTTTGGTTCTTCAAAAATCAAGTTTTCCCAATCTACTCCTTTGCTTCCTATACACGGACCTATAAGCGTATTCTATAAAAGGCGGTGAGCTCTTTTATAGCTCAACCAAGATGTTTTGGTGTAGTGGCAAGTTAGGTTACATGTTGAATGCTTTGGGTCGGGGTTCAAATCTTGCCCACCTTCCTTTTCACCGAGGTTAGTTTTGTTTACAAGGTGGGTAAATCCCACATTCTTGTGGGGTTAGACTTGTTATGGGTTTAAAATGGGCTCGACCGCTCTCTATCCCTATGGATTCAACCACATCCAATCACTTTTGTTTCACCATTTAATTGTGGCGAGCTATTGGTAGTTGGTTTCTCTAGCCCATTGGGGATTTGTTTGAGTTATCTCGATGTGCTTGGTTTCACCACCCACATTGATAGGGTGAGTTGTTTGTTTGAGCATTGATTGTTGAATTGCGACGTTGAATTCATACCGATTAATGTGGCCACCGAATCATACGATTTGAGTTGTATTTCCCAAATAATATGGATGTTGGAAGATAAGATCGATTAAGCCAACAGTATATTCTTTGAGTAGTTAGGATATAATGTGGAACCTCCAAACAATAGAACATGCTTTGACCGAGATATATGGAATTCAACCCGAACATAGAAGGATGTCTCGGTGTGATCAACTTGGTGGGGAGTTGATCACCCCATCGAGCTAAATAATAGCTCGCCAAGCCAATATATAGACCCTGCAATGAACAATTCAACTCTCCAATACAATAATCCCACATGGGAAATGTTAGAGAGATATATGGCATATATAAGCAAAATTACGATAATGGCAATATGAAATAAAGGCAAAGCAAAGGCACCCCTCCTACAAAAGAGTGTGTTGAACCTGGCTGAGGGTCCCTAGCCTTGACTAATAGCAGGCCCACCAATTTTTCATGTGTCGAAGACCGAGGTGCTCAAAACACAATTTTTCAACCTTTTAACCTTTTTCCAATTTTGCCATGTGTCAATGCGTAAGTCACTAGTTGACCCTCGTTGACCATTTTTCAAACCAAACCTTTTACCAATGATATCTTTTATGTATAAACTTCATTTCTCGGAGTTTTGCATACTATCGAAAGGTCTCATAATGCTATACAATGTGGTCACGGTTTAAGAAGGTTTACAAAACTTTCCAACACACGAAAATCCTCGGATCAAATACTTGGGAGGAAAAATATAGATGAATTGGTATTCCACAACCATTCCGGTTAAGGGAGATATGGAAAATTTTCTTCCAAAAAAAGATGAGATATATGGTGCAAAATTCAAGAGGTGTAGGAGCTAACATCTTGTACCAAGATAATGGGAATAGGAATGATTTCATAACATCCAAAGAGGAGGATGAAATTCCTATATTGATAGGACCAAACATTCCTTTCTAATGGGGTATTGATCATGAAGAAGCATGGAGAAATATTGAATTACAAGAGGACAGCCTTGAATTTCCAGATGATGCAAGCCATGAAGAAGACAAAGTGATTCTTGATGAGTTCCAAACTAAAAATCAACTAATGCATTTTCTCATGAAGAAGAGGTGTTCTCATTCCCATTCAACGATGAATATTCTCTAGTTCATGTCATCCCTGGAGAAGAAAAGACAACTTGTGATGAGCCTTTGAAATATTTGGAAAAAAAAATTGTGCAAGAAATTCTAAGATTTGTGGAAGAAACAAAAGACCCCTAGCTAAGTCTTGAACTCCTAATGTAAGACATGTATGAATCTAGTATTGGCTTCTCAACTGATTCAAAAATTGGTCATGATGAAATAAAGTGAGGTGAAAAATCTGATATCTCTCTTGAGACAATGGTTGATGGATGCGAGGATGAAAGTGATTTTTCTCTTTTCAATTTGAAGAATAAATTTCTATCAATATGAAAAGGATGAATCAAAGGTCTTTGAGTCCTCTCATAATAAATAAGCAACAAAGTTCAACGAGCCTTGGGATGATGGATTAATTTCTCTAAATTGTTTCATTGAGTTTCAAAATAAAGATTCTTTAAATAAATGTGACGATGAGCTCTTGACGGTTTTGAAGGAGGATTTCAAGTAATAAATCTTAAAAGTTGTAGAAGAAACGGAAGATCCGGAGCTCAATGTCGATATATTGGCTCATGCCATAATTACACAAGATAAGTATGAATAAAAGTTTGATTCTTCATTCGATGCCCAAATGGGAACTCGATGCTTTTTGTGAAAAGTTTTTCAATAAGGATGAATATGGGAAAGAGGAGAGATTAGAGAATTCAAACAATCTAATAAAAAATCATCCTTGGGGCAATGGTGAAATGTAAAGTGAGAAATCAACAATATGGTGAACATAGAAGAAAATTTACAATATGAGATTGATGGAATTTTTGGGCAAAGCTCTGAGCATCAGAGTAATCACATAGGTTCATTCCTCCCAAGTATACATGAATTCATGAAAGCACATGGTTTTCATAAGCAATTGAGGAAATGACACTACTTCCTTGAACCAGTCAATGGATTTGCAGAACATCATCACCCGATGTTGCTCATTCAGGGGTAACATCCGAAGAGAAAAGTGCTTCAGTGAAAGTGGGTTATCCCATGCATGTATCATAGGTGATTTTTGGTTTTGTGTTTCCCTTCCTTTTCGTGTGTTTTGTTTTCCTTTTTGTTTGTGTTTTTCCTTTCTTGTGGTAGTGTGTTGAAGTGGTGATTATATGCCCAACTGATAAGGCTTCATTGTATATCTCTGTTATGAATTTATAGCCCAATGGATAAGGCATTGGTCCGCGTAGTGTCTTGAGATTTTGGAGTTCCTACTTTTCTTGTCCTCATTGTGTTTGATCTAGAACAAGTCCCTAGAAAGAGCTATCTATTTTCATGTAAAATTTCTTACATGAAAAATTCAAAATTTATTCATGACAACCTATCCCTCATTTGAAAATCCCTCTCTGGTCCATGTGAACCTATCCTCTGGCCAAATCAGTTAATATGTTACCCTCATAATGGCTATGAGGAAGTGATTTTCATGTGTAAGGAAGTGATTCACAAATTCATTCGGATTCATTTAGAAGGAATTTCTCCTGGAGGCCTAAAAAGGCCTATTTTAAAGATTTTTCACATTGGTGGACATCCCTCGGAAGTTGATTGTTGAGGCGAAACCACCTAGGAGTTTGTAGGGGAGGTGCATGGCTCTCTATAGTGATTTAGGAAATTTAGGAAATATTTGGAACCTCGAGAAAATCTTCTTCAAAATCGGGTTATTTTTAGTTAGTGATGGGGATTACATTTTCATAAAAAGTAGCCTTATAGGTTTCAAAGGTTTCAAGAGCCTCGAGATGAATCATAAGGTGGTCATATACTCATTTTATATATAATAATTCCTAATTTATAGTGCAAAATGTTTCAAGAAATTTTATGGAGCGGATTTGTAGATATTGGCCCGACATTATAGGTAAAGATTCTTGATCCTAGTGGAGATTCAAATCAAGATTCTGAGAGTTCCAAGGAAATTTAGAGTTTAATTCAAATTAAAATGTGACATATGTGAGGCCTTATTTTCACACAAGGCATTGGTTCTTATTTTGATCATAATAAACTTCAATGGAAGTATCTCTCACCAAGACATAGGCTTTAACAAAATTGAAAATGGGGGTAAATTTAAAATTTCAGGAAGAATTGGATCCTAAAAATTGTGGTAATGTTCTCATCATCCCTTTTGGAGTCAAAATCATATAAGGTTTTCCATGGAAATCCTACTCTTAGCCCCGGTGGTGAGAAAATGTGTCCAGGTGGCTATTTCGGGCAATGTTCGGTGAAGGCAAGCATCTATTTGTGGAAAAACCACACTTAGAGACACCTGATGTCCCTTTTTCTATTTTTACCCTTTCCAAAAGGGACATACGTGACATAAAAATGCACCAACATAGTGGAGGGGAAGTTTTCGTCACTTAAAAGATGACTTGGTGGTTAGAAAATGTCTTACACTCACCTAACCCACCTAACCACTTCTCATGATGACCTGACCCATGGAAATTTTTTGAGAAATATGATTTACCTTTGATCCCTTTAAAAAATGGACATGGTGGACAAAAATTATTTCACATGTGAGGAGTTCATTTTTCGTCTTTGAAACACTAACTAAGTGGTTAGAGCATGTTTTCAACTTGACCTTTCAAATCTGGACCCTTCCTCATGAAGAGAAGACTCATGGTGCATTTTGAGAGGGATGATGTCTCTTTTTACCCTTTCCAAAGGGACATTGGTGATAAAAAAGTGCGCCACAATGTGGATGATGAGTTTTTCATCACTTAAGTGCACAACATGAAGTGTTAGGCATGTGTTTTCCACTCATCCTCATGACTTATTTTGGCCCCCTTTCATGTTGCTTCCACCCTTGGTGAATTTTTGAGGGAATGATGTAAATTTTTCTATTACTAAATGTGGTAAGGGACATGGGGACATCTCATACCCATTTGGAAACTTTTAACCCCACTCCTCCACCCATGAGTCTCTAGTTAACCTAGGTTAAGCCAGGTGAGTCAAGTGATGGGTTAACTAGGTTTATGAGTGAGGGAAGGTGTAAAGCTCATACTTAGTCATTTATCACTCACTATTCATGTTTTTAAATCCCTCATTTCGTTCTCCCTTTCTTTTATGCTGCTGAAATTCCCCCAAATCCCTCATGCTTAAGAACACACTTTTACTCATATCTCACAAACCCTTACTCACATTTCCATGAGATTTGGACTTTAGATCCCTTGAAAAATGCCTTTAAGAGGAATGCTTTCATACCTGAATTAATTCAACCTGATAATTTCTACACCCCTTTAAATTTTCAGCAAAAAATATTCATCTCTCATATTTACACAAATCCAAATGATGAAATCCATTGAAAATTGGAGCAAAGGCCTAAAATGAAAAAAAAAAAATTTGCATGTACTTCCATTCAAATCCAACATGGGGAAGGCCAATTTATATTTTCAGTAATAATTCATGGGATATATTAATATTAATATTAATTCCAAGAAAAATGTGCATTCATACACCTCATTGCATTCCCCCATGATCGAGACACTCAAAATTGCCAAAATTGGCAAACTAGGCAAAAATTGGCTAAAATGGGACAATAATGATGAATATTATAAAAATATTAAATGGATGAAATTAGCTAAAAATGGTCACATGTCATTCCTTCACTCATTCTATAATGGTCACTGAACTAACAAAATTATTCCGCTCAAGTTTCAAGCAAATTCTTGTATTCTCCAATGTGGTAAGCATAAGGTGCCTAAATGGGAAAATGCCATTTTTGTCCCAAAAGATATTTCACTTCATCTCACATGTAATTAATGATCAAATGCTTTATGGAATTTATTTTTGTACCTTTCTCCCTACTCTAGAATCAAAAGGATTTGATCTCATGTCTCATTCATCATTAGTGCTCCCACAATGGCAAAATTGGGATCATGGTTGTGCGAACAAAGTATACCAAATTATCCTTATATGAATGATCGATCATGAATATGTGACACCATCTCAAGGATAGAAAGGGTTTTATCAATGAGGTAAGTCATATTCCAATTTTATCAACGGTCTAATTCTTAAGTGTTCATCACTCCTCTTTTTGGTGTATCTAGGAGTGTGTAGAAGTGCATCATTTCAAGAATCTTCAAAAGGGGGAAAAGCGTTCAAAAGTATTATTGGATCTCTTCGTCGTGCATCATTGTGAATGGTCGTCATGGGTCAAATTTTCATCTTCAACCTCTCCGGAGTTGATCTTCATTAAAGGTGGAGGCATCTTCATCCATGCTTTGAGCATTTCTTCTCTCTTATCCTCATTCTTCCTCCTCTTCTCTCCCCCTTTCTAATTCTTCATTGTAAGAAATCATTGTATTTTGTCTTATTCACTTAAGTGACTCCCTAATGTTGCAATGTAAAATTCCCTTTTAATTTATAAAAAGGGGACTTATTTTCTCACTTCCTAGGAAGACAAAGAGTCACAAGTGGAATAAAGACATGAAGGGTCATGTGGGGGTAGATGAAGAGTTGCATTGTAAAGCTATAAATTGGGAGAGCCTCCTCATTTCAAAGGAGGGTTATTATTTTTACTAGCTCCCATATTCTCTCTAGGAACAAGTGATCAAATTTCCTCTATTTCCTTTTCCTATGTTTCCTCTCCATCTCAACTACACTCCATGAGTATGTACTTATTGAATATTATGCATTGAGACTTTATCCTGCTAAAGCTATAAAGGATTTTGAAGACCTCAAGAAGGTTATTAAGCAGCCCAATGCAATGAAGTCTACAAGTAAGTTCAATGGTGTTTTCTACTCTTGCAATAATTTTGGTCATAGAGCTAGGGATTGTAGGAGATTTGTTAAGAATGCATTTCCATGGAGCAATGGTTGGCATGATCATTCATATCCATTAGCAGATATTACATGCTATAATTTCCATAAGAGGGGACATTATTATGATTTTTTTTTTTTTTTGAAAATGTTGGAAAGGGTGATGGTTTCCACGGGAGGAGAAACAATGGCTACGATAAGAAAGAATGGGACGACAAGGAAAAAGGGAGAGGTTAAATGCCACGGGAAGGAGGGTGAGCCTCATGGAGGTGGAAAAAGAGAGACATGGGTGGTGTGGGTGGGCAGCGCCTACGGGAGGTGGAAGTGGTGGCTGAGCGACAAAGGTGCATAGGAAGCAGTGACATGTGTGAAGGAATCCGTGGTCAGTCAAGGTTAGACGTGTGGCACATGGAGTAATATAAGCGTTGGGTGTGTGAAGGGAGAGGGTTGGGGGTTGGATTGGTCCTACCGCCTAGCCCACAAATCCTCCTTGTGTGTGTGTGTGTGTGTGTGTGTGTGTGTGTGTGTGTGTGTGTGTGTGTGTTATTATAAATATATATAAACATATACATAAGGAAGCCTCTGTCAAATGGGCGGAATTCAAACAAATGAAGTGCTAATCTGATGGTCAAGGTAAATAGAAATAAAAGAAATATGGTTTTATTAAAAGTTATTTATTTTTGTAAGATTATTCATAACAAACATATATTGGTTTAATATACTTCCAAGCAGTAAAAAGTCTCTTATTACTTATTTGAATAAACCGATTCAAAATTTATTATAGAAGACAAAATTATCGAGAGATTAATATGGGGAACATTTCTAAACTGTATTCAACCGTAATAAGAAAAATCCATTGCATTCGCTTAACTTTGCATAATGCCATTACAACAACCCAAAACTCATCTACTACCATTGCAAACACATTTTAAACCTTCCAATGAACTAGAGAGATAGTTTAGATTTTCTTTTTTATATATCATCCATAAGAACCTTCCAAACAAAAAAACGATTTGCAAAACATTTTTTTGTTTCCAATGCCAACACACAATATCACATTAAATTTTGATACAAAATTCAATCAATATAACAAGAAAACCCCTTTTTTTTTGTTTTCCTATCTCAAAATAATTTGGAACAATACTAGAATGAAGAAATGAAGTAACTAGAATATGGTCCTTCTCATTACAAGAAAAAAATCATGAAAAATAACATAACTAAGGGCTTTCTTAAGAGCTTTATAATTACATTCAACTTCCAAGATCCATTAAAAACAGTAGGAAATCTATTCTTGCAATCCCATACATCATTCTCAACAAGAGGTGCTACAATCCCAAAACTCCACAACCAAGCAAAATTACAAAAACCACTAAAATGTAAGTATAGAATCCTCCCTCTAAAGTGGGAACAACATGCTTGAATTTTGAGTATTTTCCAAATGAAACAACCTCTAAAAAAGTCTTCAAAATAGCTCTAAATCCACTTTAACAAAGCTTCAAATTACCACAAGTCGAAGGCCCGATTTATCTCCCAACCTACATGCATCATTACATGCCTTCTCTCCAAAGAGAGAACATGCTAGCCTCCCCAAGCCCATGGGAAAGAGGGGTAGCATGTTACTCAAATATGCCAAGAAAGACAAAGTTTCAAATGAACCCAAACAAGGATGATCAAGAGAAGAACAAATAAAAACAACTTCAATCATCAAGATCAAATCCACCAAGGAGACAAGAAACAATGGAAATGGGAAGAGGGGAGAGGGATCACCAAAATTCCAATATATACATATCAAGAGTGCCAAATCATCCTCCAAGTAATATCTCCAAGAAACTATCACAATACTCCAACCCTTATACCTCCATTTTCTCCTCCTTACCAAGGCTTTTCAAGCCTTACAAGATTCCTTGGTAAGGATAGGAGGATATTCCCAAACCAAATGGGAATGCCTCCTACTTCCCCTAAGGAAGGGAACATAAAAATAACATTCATGGCTATGAGAATAAATATCCCCTCCCATTCCCAAACCCACTCCAAATCCACACCCCATTAAGGGTGGAGGAGCAAAAAGCCAAAATAAATTTCAAAACAAAGGAATATCTCAAGATACAAAATTTAAAAACCAACCCACAAATCTAAAACCATTACCAACACACAACATTCACAAACATACAAAGTAATTTCTAAACCAAAATGAAATAAGGAGTGAGGCCTACCTCACACTCCAAGCACAAGACCACAAGCTCCAAGCTCTTTGACTCCACAATCTCCCAAAGAAAATTCTCCAAAATCTCCTCTCCCAAGTTCCAAAAGTAAAATCCCCAAACATCCAAAATTAGGAAGATATAGAAAAACTCCCAAAATCACAAACCCATGGGAGGGTGACATGTGTCACCCTTCCAACTAAGCAATCCATCCAAGTCACCCATGTCATTTTCCAAGTTCCCTCCAAATAATAAATGCAAGGGGACAAAATCCAAACTAGCCCCCAAATCCCACAACACAATCCCAAGGTCACCCATGTAAGATAAGAGGAGAAGGATTTGATGGTGACTTGTGAGAAAAAAAGATTTTTGGGTTCACAAAAAGCTTCCCCCACCCATGGGTTAGGTCCCAAGGACCATTTTTAAGGTAAGGGAGACCTTCCTTTACATATATGCCTTCAAAATGCCCTTTTTAATCAAATTCTAGATTTGAGAGTTGAGTGGGATAAACAAGGTGAGAAATGGTCCCCACAAAATTATTAGTAAATCCCAAGACATCCCAAAACATGTTTAAGACAAATAAAACACCCCACAAATCAAATCATCACAAATGACCACATTAGCACAAATCAATCCCGATTAAGTGAGAAATAAAGTAAAATTAATTTTACCATGGTGCTCAAGGGTAAGAGGGTAATAAAATGATTTAATACAAATTAAATACAATGATCAACCAAAATCCTCCAAATAAAAATAATGACCAAAATACAACAAGGTGAGAAAAAGGGCTCGGAAAAGACGGCTTAGGCATCTTTGGTAGTGCTACCACTGAGTCCCATGTTCACCAAGTGGTGTAACCTACAATCTTGCACACTCAAGGAAAACCTCAAATATGCTCGACATGATAAAATATCAATATAAATCATTATGAAAATCAACTATACTATATCAATTGAATAAGATTTCACCACATCTATCTATCAATGATGCATAAAAACATGATCTAATATCAACAATATCTAAATCATGATCAAGATCATCAATAAAATCCATATAGAAACATAATCTATCTAATCTCAACATCATAATACCATCATCTCTAATCAACATAAAATTTCCAAAAATCATGAATATCAAATAGTGTCTCAATAGTGCCTTGTCAAATAAGAATGGCATATACCATATGATGATAATTGTAGCAATAACTAATCAAAATCTAACAAAATCAAGTATCAAATGTCTCATATGTAATATCAAACTGATCAGATGAGCCAAAAATCAAAGGAAGAAAGAGAAAAATGGTGAGCACTACATCTACTCATGTTATGTCTACATATCCTATCTTACAAAGGACTTCTCTTAGGTTTCCTTGTATAGGAAATCCATCTATCTCTTAACCATGTCCCCTAAACCTAGCTTAAAGTGACACATCTATTGTTGTAAGTGTGAATACATGAACTAGTTTACTTGGTATTACCTAATTAGTTTTATTTTTTCTATTTACACCAATAAGCTCAAATTGGGAGTTACATGCTTAGTTGTCATATCCACCTATTTTGTGTGAGTTCTTTGCACTCATGTATACATTTTGAGGAGTTGTTAAGGATTTGTTTTCTCCTTGATTTGAGGAGATATCCTTATCTCCCTCCATAGGTTGACCCACCTATTTCCAAGTTGAGTATAATGTGTTTGTAGCCTATTTATTCATTGGTTCCTATATGTGGGAATATGGGGATTTTTTGAATAATTAATTTTTTATTTGTTAAGTGCTTAAATTACTTTTAACCTATTACTCAAAGTTATTTGTGTGTAATATTCTACTTTTTTCTCTGCACAATCTTGTAGGTTTCTCCCATATGGTATCAGATCACTTGGATCTCTCTGATTTAAGCCTTCTTGTTTGTTGTAGGTGCACTTTATGAGTTGCGCAGAGAAGTGGTACTAACATTTTGCTCATATTTACATGTGATTGAAGATAGTGCTTTGAATTTTTCTTGTCCAGATAATAAGTATTTTGCGGTGGTTATATTTTGGCTAACCTTGGTCTAAGTGATCTCTTCTTCGCTTACACAAGCTTTTTTTAGCTCTAGAGACCTCCTTTTGTCTTGGCACTGAAGTGTATGGTGTGTTATGGATTTGCATTCTTTTACTTTGAAAGGTGTTTGGATGGTGGTTTCATTCATTCACTTATTTTTCAAGGCTTATCCTCTTGCAAAGGAATGACCTTGGATTTTACTTGACGACAATGCCTAAGCTTTTTCCCTAATTTTTTGGGAATTTTGTATCACAATGTGCACATTTATTTTTGCTCAAATCTCTCTTTTGGCCTAGTTCACTTTTTTCCTTGGAGGCAACACTTGAGATCTACTCTTGGAAGCTTTTTGGATGCATGTTGAAGCACAAACCTATTTGGAGGCATTTTTTACTGGTCTACATACCTATTACTCAGACCTTTGGATGACTCACCCTCTTCCAAATTTGGTCACCTTAATGCCGCATAGGCTCTTACTTTTGAGCTTTACATTTCTTCAATCATATACGCCATGGTTTAACCTCTCGCACACCCATGATATTTCCTTGGATGACATGATATCGTTTTCTATTTGAAATTGGTGGTTTTTGGTTAAAATGTTCCCGCTGATTTTTCACATGGCACACACTCTTTGAGGCTCATTCGATTTCTATCGCCGTTGAATCAACTATTAAAAAGGAAGATTGATATCAAATTTGTTGTGTAGTGGTAAAAAGAGACTTTCCTTTACATGGGAGAGAATACATCCAAGAGGTTGAATATAGAATAGATTAGGTTTAAACCCTAGTCGAATTCATTTTTATTGGCCTTCAAAGTGAAATAAAAACAATATAATTCATTACCTTCATTTTATGTTTCAACATGGATTTTGGCATGTTGGTGAAGGTGTCTAGCTCATGTGTGCATGGTCACAAGTTTTAGGCTCGACATCTCTACTTTGAACTTAGCTCCTCGAGTGACCCGCCCACCTTATCAAGTGACTCATCTTGATCGCTCCATAACTTGCCTTACTCACCGAGCTCCTTTGGTGAGCTCACCTCCTCGGCTCGCTCACTTTCCTAACTCGCTCAACCCACCGAGCTACTAGGCCTAGCTCTCGGGCTAGTGAAAATTATTAGAGGTAATTGTTTTTCAAAACCGAAAGTTTTTTTAAAACGGGGATTGGATATATTTATATTTTTAAGGAGAATATTTTTTTGTAAATAAGTTTTTCCAAATTGAAAAATTATTGGAGGGATAAGGTGATTATTTTTCAAATTCAATCTTTTTCTAGGAAAATATAATTGTAACCATTATCATTTTTGGGAGAGTTGTATTTTTATGATCAAAATGTCCAAAAGTGTGGCCTCCTCATCTATTACCAAAAACATAATGGATATCCATTTTCTCGAAATTATAAATTTGAAAAACTATCAAGCTTGGAGACTGAAAATGGAGTAGTTACTAAAATCCTAGGGTCTTTGATGGATGTTACAAGATAGTGTACCTATATTCACTAGTGAAAAATACAAGTACAAATATGTGTACAAGCAAGACAAAGCTACAAGACTCATTTCGCTAAATGTTGTAGATAGCCTCCAGTTTCACATCTCAACAACCAAGTCTCTAAAAGAGGTAATGGGAGATATTTTAAAGTTTATCTAGAAAGATAAATGAGTTTAAATTTTGTAGGTGGAAATGGAGTTGACCTCTTGTTCGTCATCAAACATTCCCTCCATTGAATAATTTCGACAAAATTTAAGGAATTCAGAGTCATTTGAAAGCTAGTGGTCAAGATACAAAATATGATGAATTTAGTTTTAGTTTTTTTCAAATCTGAAAGTTCCTTTTATTGTATTTAATTCTAGTTTATTTTCCATAATGGATGCCCTAGGAGATCAATTTCAAATGGCGACATTTGATTTGTTTTATTGTAGTTTTTCTCATGAACAAACAAAACTAATGTCACTTGATGCCTTACCAAACTCTAATCAAGCATTGATAGCAAATTCTTCTAAGGGTAAGTGGAAACCTAAGAAAAAACCAAGATCTAAACCTGTAGAATCTCCAAAATATTCTCATGCCACCACTCAAAATCCTAAAACCAATGATTCTCCTAAACCTTCTAGTCCTAGAAAAGGGAAAAAGCCTTTCAAAAAGAAGGTATATGATCCATGTCCTTATTATAGCAAGACAAATCATCCAAAGTCTAGATTCTTTATGAGATTAAAAGCACTAGAAAATACTTTGAAACAACACAAATTTTTTGTTCCACCTCCAGTATCTTCTTCCAACATTGGTAACGGAAAGCTCTATCTACATGGGCCTTCTCTTCATTGAAATAAAAATGGATTTTTGATTCTAGTGCCACACATCATCTAACTCATTCTGAATACTTGTTGAGTTCAATTTATGCTTGCAAAATTCCATTGATTATGATGAGAAACACTATTTTGGTTGATGTTTTGGGAGCTAATACTATTAATATGCCAAATGGTCCCATTGTTTTCTATGTTCTCATTTTTTTTCAATTTTTTTGTTTATTTACCAAATTTATCATTCTGATGATGGGAAAATTGTTGAATTCTTACCAAAAGGTGTTCTAATTAGGGAACTAAATGATCATAATGATATTATAGGTATGAGAGTGGTGGATCC
The DNA here is from genome assembly GCA_018340775.1 of Taxus wallichiana var. yunnanensis. NCBI lineage: Eukaryota > Viridiplantae > Streptophyta > Pinopsida > Cupressales > Taxaceae > Taxus > Taxus wallichiana. The sequence goes on from CM031237.1 coordinate 806,064,464, forward strand.
ATATTCTAGATTGTATATTTTTGAGAAATTTGATTGTTCTACAAGATCTTTATTGAATTATCACTCTAATTCTATGAGTAAACTATGACATGAGAGGTTTGGTCCCTTCAAATACAAATTTTTGAGAAAAATTTCATCACAAAACATGGTTCTTGGTATTTCAAAAGTTTCTTCTAATGATGGTTTTTTTCTAAGTTATATGCTTGGAAATAAACAACAAGATCCCTTTCTAAAGGGACATGACACTTGAGCTAAGGCTCCTCTTGAGTAGGTACATAGTGAAATTATGAATTTTACTTCATGGTGAAATTTGAGACTTTTGTAGGATCTTCACTGATTGCTCACTCTAATTCTATGAGTAAACTATGGCATGAGAGGTTTGGTCACCTCAACTACAAATATATGTAGCATATTTAATCACAAAACATGGTTATTGGTCTTCCAAAAGTTTCTTCTGACGATGGTGTATGTCTAGGTTGCATGCTTGGAAAGAAACATCAAGATCCCTTTCCAAAGGGATAGGCCTTTAGTTGAATTGTTGAATTAGTACATAGTGAAATTATGATTTTTCCTTCACGGTCATTTTTTGGTGCTACGTATGAGCTGACATTCATGATTTCACTAGAAAAGCATGGAAGTATTTCTTGAAATATAAAAGTGATTTATTTGATAATTTAAAGGATAATTGGGGGGAAACATTAGTAATGCATTTAGATATTTTTGTATTGATCTTGGAATTTTGCATCACTATACAATGCCTTACATCCATCAACAAAATGGTGTTGCAAAGAAAGAAAATAAAACACTTAAGGAGATGGTTAAAGTAATGAATCTGTGCAACTACGTTAAGAACATAATCATAAAAAATTATTTCAAGGGGTCACTCCTAAAGAAGCATGGTTAGGTGAGAAACATGATGTATATGATTTTTCAAGTTTTTGGAAGCAAAGCATGTGCCTTTATTTTTACAACAAGAATAAATACATGGATAAAAAGAGCATGAATCTTATATTTATTGGACATTGAGAACATGTGGAGGCATATCTTCTTCTAGATCATGTTACCCATGAAGTTTTTTATAGGAGATATCCTTATTTTCCTCTTCCATCAACTCGTGCACGACTCGAGAGGACATGTTTTCTAGTTCTAAATTTGATCTTGATGAGGAGATAGCTCCACAAACTCCTCATCCTCCTACTCAACAAATTCCCAAAAGGATTTAATCCACTTTATATTTTTTTGGTGACTTGGCTGGTGATCTAAGTGATTTTCATCATAACAGAGCTCAAAATTTTGGTAATATTGATGTTCGTCACACTCACTCTATACCTTCTCGGAATGGATCTCACAAGTCAAAATATTTCATCTGATTCAGCTTAGTTTCTATTAGGTTAGTGGTACACATGAACGGGATGAAGCTATGCAGGATGGGTATTCTTATTTGTTGAAGAATAATACTTAGGAATTAATACCTCTTCCTAAGGGAAGAAAACTTGTGAGATGTAAATGGTTTATAAGATAAAATATGTAGTCAACGATTTTGTTGACAAGTGTAGTCACAAAATCACACACTTCCTATTACATTTATACTGCCAAGTATGTTGTTTTATATATGGATCTTGTGTAAGAAAATTATGCACTAATGAACCATCTCCTAGTCCTATCATCAGTTAGTTGGTCGTCATCGTCATTTGTCTTGCATATCGTCGATTGTTTACACAGATTATGATCGTCTCTCGTGGAGTCTCGATGTCATTATTAGGTCATTTTTCATCTCTATTATTTAGCTAGGGTGCCTAGGGTAGTATTGGGGCACCCATGGGTGCCCCAATCCTTATTTTAGGTGCACTGGTCCTCGCAGACATGAGTCTAATTTATAGTTTCGAGGTCGGTCTTTACGGTTTTCCCTCTCATTCCCCTGGGTACTAGTCGACATGTCGAGTCATTAGTTTTGAAATTTGAGCAAGATCTCCCTATATAAACATAACATACTTACTATCTTATGGGTAGACTATCTACTATTAAGGGATAGCTATTTACTAAGGAAAGGGACTGCATTTGGGCATCATTGCATGAAACAAACCCATAGGAAGGGTTGTATTCATTCTATTCCATCCACAATTTGCATTTTACATCTAGCTATTGCCCACATCTTTGCGTCATTGGTGCTAGGGAACCCTAGGCACACAATTACATACACAAGCACATAAAACTACATTGGGTCCGGAATGCAAAGACATCACTTAGTGGAATGTATTGTGGTAGTTGAGGTCAGTATGAACCTATCATATGCATTTTTATTTTTTAGGGATTGATGTTTATTTAGGGTTTTGTAGGAATTCCTTCCATCTTGGATTAACAATGAAACTTGGAGCAATACATTGAATCGATGCATTACATAGCGAGGGTTTTAGACCACCTGCCAAACCTATGAAGATCAATTCTAGAGATTTGTTAAAGACTAGGCGTCCATTCGTAGACCAAAGCACCCGTAGGCACCCTAGTTCTTCTCTAGGTGCTCCATTCTAGAGAATGAACCCAGATCCATCCTTTTGGGGCTCCTGCACAGTTGTTCCTACTTCCAATTTTCATAGTCACCTCTGCGACATAGTCCCGCAAGTTCATCAAATCAGCTAAGTCATTTCCAAACTTCTCTTGCATATTAGGGTGTCTATTTTCATTAGATTAGTTGTTTGGGTCATATTTACTTTTATTTACAACATCTATTTACTTTATTTGCAATTGTTCATAGCTTAGATTAACTAGTGCGATATATTTACATTTTAGTTAATCATTTTGGTGCAAAGCTTAGTTAGTAAGACTACCATTGTGGCAAAGAGAGGTCACAGACCCCTTCATATGCATATTTCATTTTTAGGAATTAGATGCTTTGTATGGGGTTTTACATGTGAATATTCATTACATGTTTGTGACGCCATCAACGAAGTTGCTTTGCGACACTCACACGACAAAGATTGAGATATTGTGAAGATCTAACGACACTGTCAAATTCAGGTTCTAAGTTGTTCTATAAACCAAAGCACCCATATCAGAGACCAAGGTGCCCATAGGCACCCCGGCCTTGGCTAATCACCATTTATTGTAACTTTCTAGGTTTTTTTGTCATACTTCCCTCCATCCGCACATCATCCTATTTAGTCCCGACACACAGAGAGGTACGTCATTTACAGGTTAGTACCTTATCCCTTTTATTCCTTTCATTTAAATATCAAAATAAAATATTTAGCATCAATATTTTAGTTTATATCATTTATTACATTTTTGTACCTACTTAGATTAACTTAGAATATAGATCTAAATTTAATATTTTAGTTAATCATTTTGGTGAACCCATACTTTAGAATATTTTTGCTCTAGGATCCATTTCAAACCCTAATGGCTAGTAATATTTCATCTTCTTCACCCATCATGTCTCATTTTAGTGTCAATCCTATATATGATGAGGTTGTTATTGTTGAGCTCACGAATCTCCATGGTTATCCTATTCCTACGCCGACTCATACTCAACAAGAACTCTTAGATGGTCAAAAATATGTTCCTACTCTCTTTGAAGACTCTCCCATTGGCATTAAAATTTTTGAGGATCCTATAGCCTTCACTCGTTGTACACCATGCTATATGGCTACTAGTGATCCTCCTTCTGATCTCTCTAAGGAATTTTTAGATGATTCTCTTATCGATTATTTTCTTGGTATTGATCATCATTCACATGTGCATACCAATTCTTCTCCTAAGCAAGATACTACTATAGTTCCATCTCACGATTCTCCTACATCTGATATTGCTTCTCATCATTCATCACATACTAGCTCTCATTCACTTTTGTATTATGTTGATGATCCTATTGATAACACTCTTAGTGACATTCTCATCTCTAAGTCTTTATCTGATCATGATGAGGCAGTTGATAGCCATGGTTCTCCTTATTTTCATACTACCGAGTGTGAATCTCCTATTCCATCATTATCTTCTCTTGAGATTGCATCTAGCACTATGCATGAGTCACCTCCATCTATCACTTCTTCTTCTCCTACCATTTCATCTCCTCTTATTACATCATCTACACCCATTACTTCACCTTCTCATGCAGATATATCTCCATCGGTCACCTCACCTATTAGGGATGTTTCTGATGCTAGTCTTACCATTGCTATGGATATCCCGTCTACATCATCTATTATAGATCCTTCGACACCTATTCCTAGTGTGACTTTAGCATCGGATTCTCCTCTATCATCTCTTAATATTCCTATGATCACTCATAATGGAAGGTTAGAACTCTCTAATACATTCCTACCATCTTCCACTATTCCTTCACAAGATATCATCTCTCTCATGCATGTCGTAGGACAATTACAATCTCAGGTTCAATCTCTTACTTTAGAAAGTAGGGCTTACTATGCTTCTATTGATAACAACTCATTACATGGTAACCCTATTCCAAAGAGGATTCATAATTCAGAATTTCCTAAGGACTTTATCATGCCTACATTCACTTGCTTTGATGGTACTGGTGACCCTCATGCTCATCTCTTACACTACCGCATGGCTATGACCTCTTATTCTAATGATAGGTTATTACTTAAGGCTTTTAGACATAGTCTCATCAATGAGGCGTTACAATGGTACACTCATCTCCCCTTTGGGTCTATTAGTACTTACTATGACATGGAGGATACTTTCCTCCATTATTTCATCATCAACAATGGCCCTAGGGTTACTTACGACCACATACCTACTTTACATCAGGGCTCATCAGAATCAATTAAGGATTATATATTATGATTTAATGCTTGTATGCATCAGCTAGTATTCCAACCTATAGAACTTGAGAATCAATTCATTTTCTATCGTGGTTTGATTCCTACGCTTAAACAAATATTACAAGTATGATACATGTGAGTCATTCATTCTTCTATGTTACAAAGTCCTAGACCTAGAGCAAGATCTCATTTTAGCAAATGTCATTGATCCTCCACATAAATCTACTTCTATTATATCCTCTAGTCCTCCTCCATCTAAGTTGGTTGAGCATCCTATACATCCTCTACATTTTCCTCATAAGAAAAGAAAACATGCTCAACCTACTCCACCATCAGAGCATACTTCTTCTCCTCCTCTGCGACATGCTTCTTCTCCTCCCACTCCACCTTGGTCACATGAGCCTTTGCATTTTTATCATCGTATTATACTCCATGATGTGTTATTTACCTTGCTTGAAAAGCATCTAATCTACTTACCATCCAACTAGCATCATCCACAACATAGGCTACAACGTCAGCATGATCAACCATACTGCAATTATCATCACATAAATGGCCATAGGGACAATGATTGTCTTGCCCTTCATGATAGATTACAACAATTATAGCAAAAGGGAATCATCTCCACTGGCTCTCACTCACTTGAGCGATCTATCTCTCCTCTACCTTGTCGATATTTTCTACTCTGCTTGAGTCCTCTTCTCCATCAAGGGCTTAAGCCATAGCTCATCCATCGCCACCATATGTCACTCATGCACGCTTTCAACCGCATTCATCTAGTTCTCCACCATGAAATCCATTGCATTCATGTTATCCACCAAATCACATTGCTTCTACACATTGGCTTCCACAACCCTCCGCATTCATGCATCCCACTGCAGCTCCATATGACATTTAGTTTGGCACATATTCGCGCACTACTTTCATCCCACATGCTTCCACCAATACATGTCACCTTGGTCTCTAGTAGGTGATGCTTATCACCTTACTCCCGATGACACACTTGTGTTCTTACGGTTCTTACATGACTGTTAAGGGATTTTTTCTAATAACCTTTTCATCGCGCGCCCAACATTTCATCTAGCGCACTATTGTCCTCTCAAAATTTCCCTTCTTTTGAAAGTAAAAAATTGAATTTTTTTGAGTTAACACTCTTTTATAATGTTCTAGTGAAGTGAAAAGTTGAGGAGATAGGGAAAATTCACGTTTTTTGAGTCATTTTAGTGATTTGCGGGTCTGTCGGACATTTTTGTCCCGTATGTCCCAAGTTCTGCCGAACCGTCTGTTCCCCAATCGGCCGCTTTCCCCAAAAATCTATTAACTTTCGGTTCTTTCAAAACTTTTGTTTCAAATGTTCTAAGTTCACCCGGGCTTTCTGTTCCTTGATCGCCGCGTCGGCCGCATTGGGCCCTTCGTGTACTTTTGTCTCATTTGTCCCAAAAGCGTTTGTGCATTCTGTCCCCACTTTGCCCACATCGTGTGCATTGGCTGAATCACATCTTCGCATCCCTCACGTCCCTCGCGTTTCTAAGTTCCTAGACTACCCATGTTCTTTTGGCCCACATTACCCGCATCGCCCATGTTGGCCGGATCGTGTCTTCACGTCCCTTATGTCCCAAATGTACCAAAGACCATCGGGCTAGTTTTTTCTACTTTTCCGATTCTTGCCTTTTTAAGTCGGTGCCATATGAATTTAATGTGCATTTATAACCTTCTCTCTCCTAAAATGGCTATTTAATGGGACTACCCTCTACGCATTTTGCACACTTCTTTCTTGCTATCATTCTCAGTAAAATCCTTGCAATTAAGATCATCTGCTTGCGCTCCCATTCCCTCTGCATTTTTTTACGAATTCAAGTTGTGAAGGTTGTTTCTCTGTACGTTGCCAACATGAAGATCAAATTTCAAGGTCAAGAACATGTTTCACCGCTTGAATCCTCTGTTCCCGATATCGGGGATAGTGAGGTTCATCACCTGGATTTTGGCAATTTTTGGAGTAGATTAACTAACCCTAATCCTTCTCCCATGGCGTAAATGATCAATGACAATGGCCTTGCATTTCTTTGTGGGTTTCCCAATCTCAGTACAATGTGCCAATATTGTGCTCGCATGTGTGGCTCACTTTAACCCTGACACAAATGAATTATCTAATGTGCACGGGGAACTAATCGCCAAACTAGATGTCTTACCATTGTTGCTGCTCTACGAATCCTAGAGGTTGAAGACTCCATTGTTATCTCTTAGGCTTAGGCTCAGACTCTTTTCAAGCAGGACAGTGATAAATACAAAGCGAGAATAGAAAAATCATGGTTGAAGAACCCTAAAAAGGGAGCATCCTCGAATTTCCAAAGCATTATTCAGGGCTGATTTCAATGAAGAATTGTCGGATTTCATTATCTTGCTAGCTCGTGTCATGGGATTACCCTCCACCAATGAATTTCACTTTTGGATGTGCCCACTCATCAACATCGTCTGTGAAGGTAGCCAGAGCATAAATTGGGCAGAAATCATTTACATGAATTTGACAGAATAGTTGTCCAATGTGCAATAGACCAAGAAGTTCTATATGACTTCTTATCTTATGTATACCCTAGCAGCATCTCGGCAATGGTTTGGTTTCACATACATCGAGGGTCAAAAGGATGAACCCATTTATGCATACTACCCTCAGTTCACCCTTGAAACCAAAACCATAACTTCAGGAGGGTGAATGATGCCTTTACCATGTATATTGTGAGGCTTTTGGAAAGTGATATACCGCAGAATATTTTTGATGAGGCCATGAACCTGATAGCAAAATATGGAGCTTTCTTCATTCAGTTCAGAAGATTTTTGTATATCAGGTTAGCTGGTTATGAGAACATGCCTCTCAAGCTCCCCATGTTTTGTAATGATAAGATGGCTTTGATTGAAGTATGTAGGCAATTGGATAAGTTGCATAGAACCTGCAGAGACAAGAAAATCTCTTGGGCTGCATTTTCCTATATCCTTGGGTAATTACACATGCAAGACAACTTTGGATGCTCAAAACATAGAAAGGGCCCTTGCTCCCATCACTGTTCACTTCTTGTGCCTAGGACCTATTTTGATTTGAAGAAGTTCATTGAGCTAAATCTCATAATTAATTATCATCACAGATCAGATACTGAGGACTACTGGGCCGATTGTGTAGATGACTTTGAAGCAAGGTGGAGACATTATGGTAGATTCTCTCTCCAGTTGATAAAGGAGCTCAATCTATATCAAATTCCTGAAGGGCTTCAAGATGATAATGAAGACCTGTTGTCATATGAATATGATACATTGATCAAGCATACTCCCTTGGAGGATCTGGACTGGTACAAGAGGGAGAAGGACAACTTGGACTGAGATTCTGGCCCCTATCCTGTAAGAACCAAGGTCTGGTTTGACAGAAAGGTCTAAGAGCTTAAGAAGAATCTAGGAGAATCTTCCTCCAAAGATACTTCAACCCCTAGGAAGGAGTCACATACACCTAGCTCGGAGGTACCTGCACAAACTCCTCCTCCTTCCTCAAATAAAGAACCTGAATCATCCACCCCTTCTTCATCTACTCAAGTATACCAAAAGAAGGTGAAAGAGGTTAAATAGGAGCCGATTGAGGAAGATCCCTGTTAAAGCATTCAGAACTACCTTCAGGGCAGAGAACGTCATTGTTCTCAGTGAAAGTGATGATAGTGAAGTACCAGTCCCTGCAGGAACTTCAGAAGCTGCAATAGATAAAGAGAAGGAAGTGCATAGCACTAAACCTCCAAGTACCACTGATTCCTCTGCCCAAGAAGCTCCAGATACTTCACTCACATCTCTACTGGAAGCAACAGTAGTAAATACTTTAAGTGTCATGAGTTCTCTTGCTCTTGGATCTCTTGCTCCTCCTTCCTCCACTTTTGCATGGGTACAACCCTTGGTTGATAGTAGGAAGAGGAAACCTTCTTCTTGATTGACAGGGCCAAATTTTGATGTTGTGGCAGCCTTGTTGGGCACTACTCCTTCTGCTCCAAAGAAAGAGAGCTAAAACAACTTCAAGGATAGTGATAGATGTCCAAGGCCAGCAATTTCTAGAGATTGCAAAACCTAAGGTGGATAAAGCAGAACAAGATCTATCAGCCTCTAATTTGGAGCTCTCTAGGATTCCAATGGGAGAATCTACCCCTGAGAGTGAAGTACATAACCTCCAGGAAATAGTAACCAAAGTTATTGAGAGAGTAGAAAAAGGTAAATGTATAGAGCATGTTTGGAGGAACAAGCTCAAGTTCTTTCTAGCTTCATCAAGTCGTTATTATCTAAGGACAAGGTTTTGGATCCTACTCCACTATCTGCCCTTCCGCCACCTATGATTCTTAGTCAAGCTGAAGTTCAAAGCATTAAAGACATACACAGGTATTCCATCTACGGGAGAGCTATGGAAGCCATGGTGGATGACATGATCATTACAGGTTTGAATTTCATTGTAGAAGCCTTCAAACTCAATGAGAAGGTGACTAATCTGCAACAAAAGCTCTCCTCCGCAATTGGGACCATGGATAAAGAACTTAAACTTTGGAGTAGCTGCATAGTGGATCTTTGCCTGATGGGACAGGCTGATGAAAATATATTGATGGCCAACAAGGTTTTTGATGATGCCAAAGACAATTTATCAAGGTCATGGGTTTTCAGCGTGGAATGGAAAATAAAAGTTCTGGAGGAAGCTTTAGGAGAGTTGAGGAACAGTTGGTAGAAAGGAGAAGCCTTCAAAACTTGTGTTGTATCCACTTTCAAAGATATTCACTGTCATCTTCATGATGAAACTTTAGGTGTTCCTTTCTCCCTCCAAGAAATTAAAACTCAATTCAGGGCATTTGTTAAAGAAAACTTGTTCAAGGAGGAATCAATTACCAAAGAGAAGATAAAGGATATTTTCTCTCTTCAATCTGCTATTGAAGAGGCTAATAAAGAATACCATGCACACACTAAGTTTGATAAGGAGATGGAGAAATGCCTAGGTACTTAGACTCAAGCTACTACCAACACATCAGTCCCACAAGGCAGAGACATAGCGGAAGCATTAAAAAAGTTCAGGCAACGAATCCTCAAGTCGGTGGGCCCTCCTCAGCAATAAGCAGTTGTTTTCCCTTCCAGCTTCTCCCTTCCTTATTTTTCTCAAATCGGGCTTATTGTAATTGGTTAAGGGTTTTGTGTCAAGCATCTCCTTAATTAACATTTTAGTTAAAAGAAACAGTTACCAAGTGTAACTAATTTGTAAGTTATATAATGGGCTCTCTACGCCATTCTTGAGGGCGGGGAACTCGTTTATTTTGAAAGTGTTAAGGAGTAAAAATAAATCAATACAAAAAGATATTTCTTTCTATGTATATATGGTCTTGTTATTGAATCATTTATCTGTGTTACTTCAAGAAGCTTTGTATTCATGTAGATGTAATTTCTAGAACTTTGTGTCTTTGAAATAACATCTTATTGTCTCAAATGCAAATGGTTTTATTCCAAATAATTTCATTCTGGCATGCATAAGGAATTATTTTGTTATCTATATTTCTTGAGAGTGCCTTTCTGCCCCTTCCCACTACTTAATTCCTCTATCCTTTTGTATTGATGATCTATTCTATTTTAACACTTTCATGATATCCGAGTTCCTCATTAAAACTATACACTGTACATGTGTAAATAAGTTTTTGCCTTTAAATAAGGGAACCTCTCCCATTAAAGAGGAGGGAATTTCTGTCCCCTGACTGTTGTTCTCAATAAAGTCCTTTTTGACGACCAACACACACTCAATCATTTCCCGATGACGCACTTTTGCTTACACAGTTCATCCCGAATCGCCGAGGGGTCTTAACTAAATGAGCCTATTAATCCACACGATAGGGGGCAACACTCATTTTCTCCCCTACTTTTATCATACTAAAATTCTATGATCACATCCTATTATCATTTATCACAACACACTACTTTATTTTGTGATTATACATCATCCATTTTTACATCTATTCTACTATCATCATTACATTAACTATGCGCTACCAATAAACATTTCATCAATCACATTACATTTGTTATCTATTTTCATCATTCACCATACACATTTTGTCTATCATTACCAACATTATAATGTGAATCTACCTTAATCAAACACGACCAATACACAACACATACACTATGACAATAAACATCAAATCATACATCATCCATTATATTGTGATATATGTATACAACAAAAATAATCTTATCATATAACAATAACACGTGTCACTACATATAGCGGATACAATCATCATTGCAAAAATGCTTCATCACTGGGAAACTCCGCACATCATATACTAATACAAATCAAATCTCGTCATTGCTATCGCTCTTGGGTATCAAGAGCCCTAAAATTAGATGCCTCTCTACCAATGTGACATCCTTGTTCGGGGCCTCGATACCTCTTAACCTGCCTCCACAATAAGGTCATATTTGTAGCCTACTCAGAAAACTAACGTTGCACATCCACATATTGTGCAAACACATCTTGCGCCAAGGGATCACCACATATCGCCTCTCAAGCTCGTCAAGTCTCCTCGAATGCCTCATCACTATTTCCTAGAAATATCATGCACATCGTCACTACTATGGCCACTAATTCAAATAAATGGGCATGCTCACCCGCTATATCATCCACTCGCTCAAGTATACCTCCACCAAGTACATCGGTCGACACGTTCTATGTCAATGTGCGGATGGACATGTCTACTATCAAGGACCAATACACATCGCCTACAAAATAAATAACACAACACGTTATACAACCATCATTATCACATTGGCCAAAAACAAAACACACAACATCACTATCCATAGATAATTAAGCTCCGCTACAACTATTATATTATCAAGGGAATGGGATTCCACCTCTCCTCCTCATCCATGTCGTAACCCCGTTTGAACTACAAATAATGGGAATAACAATACCCATTGATGTGTAGCCCACCATGCACGGTACTCTCTGTGCAACCCGCATCATCTGATTCTACCAGCTCTATCGTTGCATCTACCTCATCCGGCCCTAGCGGTACTAACTTCTCTGTTAAGGGCCTTGGTCTAGCTCCATCCCTCCTAGGTGTTCTAATAGCTCTCAACCATATATATGGCTCTAGGGGCACATCCTGAGCCATGTCGAACCTGTCTCGATACTCTCTCTACCTAAAAACTCTCAGCCACACCTGGGAATCAATCCTCTAGCCACATGGTCCTCTCGAATACACCACAACTCTATAACATCCTTTGGTCATCCTCCATAATCAAGATATATCCTCTATATGACTCGCCTTAGGCCCCATCCTATCTATTAGTTCCTTGTAGGTATCTGTGTCCATCCTATGCCCACGAATATTAATCCACCTCCTCACATATATCTTTGGCCTAGCCCACTCTCCTTGTGGACCTCCAACTGGTCTCAACACGACTATATGCTCATAAGCCCATACGTGTAATAGTGTAGTGGCTCCTATCCCACCACCATGTTCATCGTGAGTAAATCAAGTATAGATCTCTGTATAGGTGGGCCAACACACACCGTGCCCACGCGTATCTAGTGCTCTCCTCCTCTATTCGTTGACATATATCATGCATCTTATACAAGATGCCTACACCTCCTCCTCCCTCCAATGCTATGAACTTCTGCAAAAGCGGAACCCCAAACCATAAGATAACATCCAAGATGATATGGGCCTCGGAAGGTACTCGAGTCCCTACAAAATACCATCTAGCAACTCGCATATGCCTCTCCATATCCTCTAGTGGCATCACATGTACTCTTTCCCTAACAATTAAAAACCACAACATGTGATACACATCCTCCAAAGTAAACATTAATCTCCCATGTAGGAAACCAAAATGTACATGTATCCGCACACCATCTCTCACATAGTACAGTCAACATAGGCATATTATGGGGCACATCCCCATCCGTGCTATGTGTCATAGGTCGGCACGGTCCATCACACCCCAATCATCATCAGATAGGCCTAATCCAAACAACATACTCATATGACGACCTCCACGGAACTCCCTCGAGTGAATATCCATCTACACATCATCAAATGATAAACAAACACAATGTTAGAACACCTTACAAGACCAAATACATTTCTTTATCACATTTCTATACACTAAAAACCTATTTTTCATCATTATACACCAAATACACACATTCTGGACCAAGGCACCAGATGCAAGATTGGGGTGCCTAGGAGCAAGACAATAGCACCGGATTCCAGGCACTCCTATCCTAGGGGTCACTAGCACCCTCACCACTCTTATCTAGGTCTAAAACATCGAGAAACTTAAAAATCTAAAAATTGCAAAAATTCAACAAAAAAAAACTCCTACACCATACATTTTGTGAAAAAACAATGCACTTACCAACTCCGCAATCGATAACATGACATGACACTACGACGGTCGCTACCCTCTCAAACCGATTAGGACGCGCTGCTCTCATTTACGACATTTTCAATCCCTTCATGATCAATATCACTATCGCGTAAACAACAAATGAAGTGACTAAACACTTTTTCACTTCACTACTTATAGTTACTTTTTCATCACCTACTTTACTATAGTCATTATTTCGTGCTTATTATCACAACTAATACACACTACACCATTTTTGTCATATCCTGAGCATTTGTATTCTGATTTGCACCCTGTCCATGGAATTCTTTTTATAATTTTTCCTACCACCATAATGAACACATTTCCCATGCTTTATCTCTCTTCGACGTTGTCTTCAATTCAATCTAACATACATTTTGCCGTTTTCTATCACATTTTATCTATTTCGTGCTTACTTTAGGCTTAGTGTTCTTTCTTCTCATCATTTCCCCTTTCATTGAAATAGGGGCATATCGTCAGGGTCATCTTATAATTCCCCTTACATTACCATGCGATTAATCAACACTACCAATTCATCATTTTCAAACATTTACTAATTCACCGCGTGACATTTCACCATTAATTCCCCTAATGACCTAATTTGGGGGCAACAAACATACAATTTTTCTATGCAACATCTCATCACCTCCCACTAATAACCTAACTCAGGGGAAGTGATTAAAAATATTTTCATGTGATATTTCATCTATTTCACCGTTTTCCCCTAATGACCTAACTTGGGGGAAACTAGCGTAAAATCTCTCTACGAGTAACCAATCAATCAATCAATCAATGCGTTCAAATTTCTAACAATCGAAATCATATCATCAATACAATACAACACAATCAGGCGTCCCAGATGAATTAAATTGGGATTTACATGTGTTACTTTCCTAGATGACCTAACTTGGGAAGTTATTCTACATTTTGTGCTTGCTTCTAGATGACCTAACTTGGAAGCTATCATACATTTTTGCGCTTGCTTCTAGATGACCTAACATTGGAAGCCATCATCCATTTCGTGTTTGCTTCCATATGACCTAACTTGGAATCCATCACATTGCGGTGACACCCATGGAGTGGGGGAAAGAGTGCCTTTCCTATACCACTCCTATATGGGTCAACTATTTGATCAAAATTATTTGGATCCAAAATCACAAAAATTTGATCCGAGTCTATCTGCGACTGCAGCAGCTAGATCTTGAGGATGTAGTTAGAGATTGGAAAATAACACACTTTTCTCCCTACACCCTTCCTCTAGAAGAACAAGACGCCCAAATCCTCCACCGATTATTTGTATGCACGCGTTCGAGTCGAGATTTGATCACTCCCTACCCCACCTCATCATTACCATAATCATCAATCATCTAGAATTACAATCATCACTCACATTTAGTTCATTTCATCACGACATTACATTTTCTCGCTATGTTGCATGGATCAACACGTTGATCCATGGTTCAAAGATGCTATATGGTTCTTTCGGCATGATTTTACTACCACATCTGCGCATTCTACTACAACATGGGCTTCTCCGGATTTCTCTCAGAGTATGCATCTCTATCTACTTTATGTTACCAAGCTTTCGCTCACCAACATAAAGTGGGGAAAATTTAGTCACAAAATCATGCACTTACTATTACATTTATACCGCTAAGTATTTTTTATATATGGATCTTGCGTAAGAAAAGTATGCACTAGAGACCCATCCCCTAGTCCCATCATCGATTAATTGATCATCATCGTCATTTGTCTTGAAACATTCGTCGCCTATTCGAGATAGTTATGCTCGTCTCTCTCAGGGAGTCTCAGGAGTCGTTATTTGGTCATTTGTCGTCTCTAGTCTTTTTAGGGCTTAGGCGCCCATGGGCACCCCGGTCCTTATTTTAGGTGCCCTGGTCCTAGTAGCGATTGAGTCTAAGTTAGAGGTTTGAGGTTGGTCTTTACGTTTTCCTTCTCATTCCCTAGGTACTAGTCGACATGTCGGGTCATTAGTGTCAAAATTTGAGCAAAAGATCCCTATATAAATATAGCATACTTACTATCTTATGGGCAGACTATCTACTATCAAGAGCTAACTATTCATTAAGGCAAAGAGACTACATTTGGGCATCATTGCATCATACACACCGCATAGGAAGGGTTGTATTCATTCATTCCATCCACCATTTGCATTTTACATCTAGCTATTGCCCCCTATCTCTACGCCATTGGCGCCAAGGCACCCTAGGCACATAATTGCACACACAAGCACACCGAAATATATTAGGTCTAGAATGTAGTGCAATGCTCAGTTATTAAGATCACCATTGTGGCGGTCGAGGTCGATCTGACCATATCATATGAATTTTTCTTTTTTAGGGATTGATGCTTGTTTAGGGTTTTGCAAGTCTTCCTTTCATCTTGGATTAGCAACGACACATGGTGCGATACGGTGAATCTAATGCGACACACAATAAGAATTTCAGACCACCCGCCGAACATGTGAAGATTATATTTGAAGCTTTTGCACAAACCAGGGCACCCATTCTACGCACAGAGTGCCCATAGGTGCCCTATTCCTTCTCTAGATGCCCTAGTCCAAAGAATCAACTAAGATCCATCCTTTTCGGGGCTCTTGTATAGTTCTTCATGCTTCCGGGTTTCCAGTAGCCACCTCGTGACACAATCTCGTGAGTTCATCAAATAAGCTAAGTCATGTCCACACTTCTCTTGCATATTAGGGTTTCTACTTTCATTATATTAGTTTCTTGGGTCATCTTTACATTTATTTACAACATCTATTTACTTTATTTACAATTGTTCATAGCTTAGATTAACTAGTGCGATATATTTACATTTTAGTTCATCAACAATTACAAGGCTCACTTTGTCGCTAAGGGATTTTCTCAAGCTGAAGGAGTAGATCACTCGAAAATTTTTCTCTTGTGGTGAAAATGGATTTTGTACACCTTATTATTTCCACCACTACATCTCACAGATGGTCAGTGTATCAAATGGACGTGAAGAGTGCATTCCTGCATGGTGATATCTATGAGGAGATTTATATGAAGCAACCTCCAAGTTTTTGTAGGGTAAGTCCTTGGCTTGCAATATTCATCAGTCTATTTATGGTCTCAAACAAGCTCCATGAGATTGGTATGAGAAAATGGATGATTTTTTTGAATGTTGGCTTTCATCGTTGTGAGACAAATCACAATGTTTATGTTTTAAAAAGTAGTGAGGATTTATTGATCTTAGTATTGTATGTTGATGATCTAATCTTTGTTATAAATTCCAATACCTTGGTTCAGGACATACAACGAAGGTTGAAGGAAAATTTGATATGACAAATTTGGGTCTATTAAACTACTTCCTTGGTCTTCAAGCTCATCAATCTTCGGAGGATATTTCCAGTGGGCAGCACAAATATGCTACATATTTGCTTCAAAAGTTCAACTGGCCACTTGTAATCCTTCACCTACTCCATATCATTCAGGTATTGAATTGATTGTTTATTTTAAAATTATTTTGGTTAATCATACTCTATTTAGACAATTGGTAGGTAGTTGTTTGTATATGACACATACTTGTCCCAACATAACTTTTATTGTTAACCTTGTTTCTTAATTTTCACATGAACCTCGTGAGAGTCATTAGAAAGTAGCTAAGTGTATTTTGTGCTACATTTAGGGAATTTGATTTATGTCATTCACTATTCACTACATGTTTCTTCTATTATTAAGGGGTTCATAGATTCAAATTGGGGTAGATGTCACGACACACGACGATCTACTTCAGGTTTCTTTTTTCACCTTGGTTTGGGTCCAGTTACTTCAGTTCATAAGAAACAGATTGTTGTGGTTATCTATTTTATTAAGGTATAATCCATAAGTGTCGTCAAGGCTAGTCAGGAAGATCTTTGGATTCGAAAAATACTTGATGAATTTGGCTTCTCACAAGATTCAACTACTTTGATATGGTGTGATAATCAAAGGACCAAACACATTGCGATTCACATGCACTTTATTTGTAAGATGATTCAAGATGGTGTTGTTCATTTAGAGTTTATTCCTACAATTTCTCGAATTGCTAACATTTTCACAAAACCTCTACCCTCTCCTCGTTTTCTTCATTTATGAGAAATATTGGGGGTTAAAGAATTTGTACTTGGGGATTTAGTATAAGTCCTTCCTTATTTGTTGTATTGGGTATTTTATTTGGAATAGTAGTCAGGACCCCTTCTTGTTGTTCTTCACTCATGAACATTTACTTAAGGGAGGGTGTTGTTGTAAGTGTGAACACACAAACTGGTTAAGGGATATTACCTAGCTACTTTTATTTTTTCTGTTCACATCAATAAGCTCCATTTGGGAGTTATAGGCTTAGTTGTCATATCCACTTATTTTTGTGTGATTTGTTTGCACTCACATATGTATTTGAGGAGTTATTAAGGATTTTTTTCTCCTTGATTTGTGGATATATCCTTATCTCCTAACATAGGATGACCCACCTATTTTTAAGGAGAGGATAATGTTGTTTTCAGTCTATTTATTCACCGGTTCCCAAATGTGGGAATATGCGGTTTTTCTAGATAATTAGTTTTAAATTTTCTGAGTGCTCAAATTTATTTTAACCAATTTATGAGTCTATTTTTATGCAATCTTCTTCTTTGTTCTTTGCATGATCTTGTAGGTTACTCCCATAACACCTTGCTTTGTTTTAACACATAATTATATTGAGGTCCAAGTTTTCTACACTTATGGGTTCCTCTCCTCACCCTCTTGATCACATCATAAAGGAACACTTTTTGTAATATTTTCTAAAACACACAAAAACATTCAAGTATTAAAAAAACATAATTAGGACCTAAACATAATTTGATTTACTGATTTATACTTTTAAAACGTTGTTTGTCACATGGTTCGATAGATAGAATATTATGTATTCTATACATACATGTGTTTCACAAGGTATGTGACCATGATGCAAGATATGCAAGGTTTTACATAACTAGAGATGTTGGACTTACCCTTCACCCAAAGGCCTTCCTAATATGGGGGCATCCTTTACACCATCAAGTGTTTTTTATTTTTATATTTACTTCCATTACTTTCACTTATCTCGATCATGCTTACGATTTACACTATACTATGCTTCTATCAAAATATTTGACACTAACTCATGTGGATTGTGTAGACTAGTGACTCTAGATCCATGTAACTCTTACTACCATTTAAATTTTTACTATATGTCTTACGTATTGTGTGCTTATTGTATGTGTCTCCCGGCCTTCTATATGTGTGTGTAACACTTTTGTGTCCCTTGTTTGTCAGGGCCTCAATATCTATTCTTGTGCATCCTTCAATTTTTGTTGGTTTGTGTGACATTATTGTGTCCTCTTGTATGTTTCCTTCGAATTTTATATGCAATTTTGTGTGACATTGATTTCTATACTCATGTATGCTTTTGTGTTTTTATATTTGTATTTTTGTTGTGTGTGCTAACTCTTTGTGACATGATTTCTATTATGCACTCTCTTGCAGAACCATATTCTACATGGTGGCCATATACAATTATCTTCTATGTCTTCCAATAATGATTATATTTTATATATAACATGGAAATAATTCAATGAGCTGAGTGATCTATAATCTATCTCACTCACCTCAAAAGAGGGGGCATTGAGTGGGGACATTACAAGAATATCAATGCAATTCAAGGGCATGTGTAGAATTACAAATTATAGAATACAATGGGACATGCTACAAGGACATAGAGGTACATATAGAAATCTGGTACAAAAATTCAATCTAGAAAGAACTATCCAATAGAGGATGAGACCATCAAATGGTACTATCCTAGGTAGCTTTTGACATCCAATTTCATTTTTTAGAAGATATAGGTTTTTCAAAGGTCTTTAATATAGGTTCGGGTACATATGCACAATTTTAGCACCGAGTTCACTACATATTATGATAGAATGCATGGATTAGCTAATAATTTGAATTCAAATCTCCAATATCAAGTTGCATATTTTCCATTTGCCATGCATTTGTATTATCAAGTTGTCATAGTAGGGGCATGAGCATGAGCATCATTTTTTTGCATTGAAAAGTTTCAAAATTACTACTACAATGCATGGTGAGGGCATTAGTGTACTTAATTCCCTTTTGAATTTACACATTTGGAATCTAGATTTCGCTTGCAGTAGTGTGATTTTGTAGGTGGATGGTTTTATTATGGGTTTAGTGGCACCCTTAATACCTATGGGTCTAGTGAAACCCTAGGACACCATTCCTCTCACTCCATTTTGAGGATAGTTGGGTCAACTGACACTTGACCTTTCTTTTTTATTACTTCTATATTGGCTCAAGTGACACCCAACCCATTTTGGTTCATTGCTACTTGTACAAATTGGAGACTAATCACCCCCAATCCTTCATTGGTGTTGTTTTAATCCCTCCCTCCAAATGCTTCATCGAGAATACCTTAGCATCACAAGGAAAACATATTAACTCCTTTGAGGATTTGTTCAATTTCAATTTGCAAACTTTCAATTTAAATTTGCAAACTTTCAATTTAAATTTAGAGTTAAAATTCAAATATTTCTATATGCACATTGACCAAACTCTATGATATAGGTTTCACTGTTGGGATCTTTCAAACTCTCAAGCATATCAAGAAATTGAGAAAATAAAAAGTGTGTTTACACATGCAAGTATATATTTCCTTTACTTAAGAAAATTTCATTTCCTTTAAGCAAGAAAATTTCATTTCCTAGCCTAACACGGGGCAAATGTAGACACCTAAATTTAGTAATTTAGCACTTGGTAATACCAATATTGACTTAGTCCCTTTAATCATGACTTGTGCACATAATATGAACTTAATTTTTATATCCTAGTCCATCCTTAGTCCAATTTCAAGGTTTGATCTCCTCATTGCACTAGTAATCCACTTACATAAATTGTCATATCAATCACAAGTAATACACTACTCCCGATTATTGTGCAAGAGCTCCACAACACCTGTCCCTTATTAGTGGACCGACCAAATTGTTAAATGGTCTAGTCTTTGGTAGAATGGTCCCATTCTAGGCCACCCAACAATTAATTTTCCAATTTGTATATCTTTAATGGGTTTACATCTCCACTATTGGTTAACCTTAATGCAAATTATATCCATAAATCCATATATAACAAGTCTAAGACACTCATTCACTTATTTGGAACTTACTTAGCACTTACTGGCAATCACATTGCATTATCAAGAGCTCCTCAAGTACAAACAACTTAAAAGGAAAACAAATTTATCTAATACTTTCATAATACAAAAGAACACATTAAGAGTAGCCCTTACACATGTATAAATAACTCCAAACTAGGTCCAAGAGTCAATCTTCCCAAATCAAGAGCATACAAACCCAAGTCAAGAACAACCAAGCTAAGTCAATACAAAGAAATTATCAAGTATTCAAGTTATCAATATAGTTGCATCGGTCTAGTATTATGTCGCATCTTTAGGTGGAGAAGTACATGTGGTTTAAGGCCTCTTCGGAGTATTACCAATGTATGCAAAGTACAGATTGCACTTCAACCCAACCACTAATCTTTTTGTAGGGTTTTTTTATGAAAGATTAGGGTTTTGGGTCAAGATTGATTTCAAAGGGTTTTCCACATGATCAAGACCAATATTTAATAGTGAGATGTATACAAGTTATTCATAGAGGTATTAGAAGTTACTGAGCCCGAATCGCAACCTAAACCAATCCATCAACATGACCAAACCGGTGAATGATTTGTTCCTCTACAACATGGTTCTATCCTTGAGCACACTACGGCCTGGACTAGAAATGAAGCATATACGGAATATTTCAAGCCAATTCATCCCCTTATCACACCTATACCAATTTCTAAACCAAGAAAAAGATAAGTGCGCTCTTGTTCAACTATCTATCTATATTTGACACATGTTGTAATTGACCTATTTTTCTATACTTTAAATGTATGTTTTAAATATGAATGTTAATGTTTAATTAATAACATGAATATATATCTTTTTCTAACCCTAAACCTGAATTTAAATATGTAGAAACCCCACATTCACCACTTATTTATTTTTAGTGTAAATCAATTAATTTTGTTACTGGGCACCCAATGGTCAATTTTCCAATTTGTATATCTTTAATGGGTCAACATCTCTATTATAGGTTAGCTTTAATGCAAATTATATCCATATAACCCTATATAAGAAAGTATAATAAACCTATTCATTTACTCCGACACTTACTTAGCACTCACCTTGCATTATCAATAGTTCCTCAAGTATAAATCACTCAAAAGGAAAGGAAAGATCTCATATACTTTTGTAATGAAAAAAACACATTAGGAGAAACCCCTACATAAGTATGCATCACTCTAAACTAGGTCCAAGAGTCAAGTTTTCCAAAATAAAAGCCTATAAATCTAATTAAAGAAGAAGTAAGACAATTCAATACAAAAAAAAATATCAAGTGTTCAAGTTATCGAATATAGTTGCATACATGCAATATTATGTCTCATCTCTAAGTGGATAAATACATGTTTTTTGAGGCCTTATTAGAGTAGTTCCAACGTATGCCACATACATTTTAAGATTCAATCGAACCACTAATATTTTTACATCATTTTTATTAAGGATTAGGGTCTTGGGTCAAGATGGTTGATTTATGAGAGTTTCACACATGATCAAGACTTAATATTTCATAGCGATCCATATACTAGTTGTTTGCAACAAGTGGTATTAGCTACAGAGTATAAATTACAACCCAAACCAAACTTTCCAATAGGACCAAACTGTTAAACAGTCTAGTTTTGTGAAAAATAGTTCCATCCCCGAGCACACTATAGTTCTAGAATTAAAAACAAAGTATTTGTAGAAGATTTCTAGCTAGTTCATCCCATTGTAACACCCAGATCAATTTCCAAACTAGTCAAAAATATAAAGGATGGTGCATAGAGATTTGGGGACAAAAGTAGGCCAAAAACGCAAAATGAATGAAAATGCATATGCAGTCAAGTGTTTTTAGTTTGATATTCACCAAACCAAAACATGTGCATGTTTAATAATCCTTATAATAAATCAAGTCAAGTTTCCATTTTATATTTTTGCCCCAAAATCGTGTATTTGCCTCCAAACCCTCTATTAATGGTTTGAATGTCATCCCTTTTTTCTCAAAACATTGTCTCTATATCACTATAAAGGTTGAATTGTGGTGGGTTCGACAATGTTGTGGTGGAGAAGAGGTAAGAAAAAATGTTCTCTCAATTGCAATCATTTTTTCTATTTTTTTATATTAGTTCATGTATATGTATGTATGTTCTTGTATGTATATGCTCAAATAACAACATGATATATTATTTGTAAAGTTGATGACCACACGTAACACTCCACCATCTTTGCAAGTGGGAGTAGACAAAGGTGTTGTTGCTACAATTTTTCTCGCACAACTCACCGAGGTATATCATGAATTGTATACTTTGTATTAGATCATATTATGGAATTATTTTAATATTTTTCCTCATTGTAGCACAATGTAGATAGTTGATGTGAATGCATTGTGTATGCAGGAGTTTCTTGTGAAAATTAACAAACAATAACATATGATTAATAGGCATGGTGTGGCAATAAATAATTTGATCGATAAATTTAGTTATAATATTTTCATTATGTACTTGGTGTAAATGTTTAGATGCATTTGAAAATTTAATTGTTAATAGTTCTATGAGCTAATTTTGAAGTTTGATTTTGTATATTTATATGTATGCAAGGTCCAACCCCTTCCATTTTCCATTCAAGGGAACAAAATCCTCGAGCTTCTCATTTTGACACCCATGTTCATGATCCACTACGTCCCGTTGACCCTGTTGAGTGTGAGAGGTAGATTGAGTGCAACTGGGAGATAAGGATAAGTGTGTGCATGCAAATAATTTCAGGATTACGGATATACATGTCAAGTGTGTAAATTCTCGACAACAAGTTTGTCTATGCACATGTTCAACTATAGGAGAGATTTGTGCATAAGAAGAATTGTACTCAAAACTTCGAGGATCCAAAGTCATCTCATTGAGCTCCATCTACATCCGAGGGAGCGTGTTCTTTGAGTAGGGCAAAGAGTAGGGATTTTTGTGTGTGTGTGCACGCACGTGTGTGTGTGTGTGTGCGCGTGCGTGTGTGTGTGCGTGTGTGTGCACATGTCTTATGACATTTTTATATGCCTATATGAAAATGTACACATGTTCAACATTGCACACCTATATGCCATTGACTTGGCATTCTATGTTATTCACATATTTGTATTGCATTCATATTTGGAACTTGATATGATTTTATGGTCTTACATTTATGAGATTATAATTTTATGGATTAATATGATGTGCATGACATTATGACATTATGGATATTCATGATTTATTAGTGTTATACCAACATGTTTTTTATATTATGATCTTTGGTGTGCTTATAAGGTAGGTAACATGTATGAATATTTGGAAATCAATTCATATTAGTAAAAACAATATCTATATCACAAAATAGCTCTCAAGTAATTATTCATCTTAATATCAATGTGTACATGTACTTACAAAAATTGCATTCAATATATCAATACCATTTCCTAAGTTGCTTTTTGAACATATTTCATTTTGTCAAAGATGCCTAGTTTGCTAATGAATTATCAATCGACAATCAAAGATTTTAAAGATTTTGAATATCAAACATTAGTTTGTTGTCATTGTGACGGTCAAATGGATGTCAAATTTAATGTTGAGAATGAAAGTGAATCACGCACATCATTACAATCATCGCTGCCATTGTAAGAATGACTCTCAACATAAATAAAGGGGCCAACAAAGGACATATTTACTTTCACTTATGATCATCGAATGTAAAGTAAACACTTGACATGAAGATAACAAATGGGGAGGAAGGAGTTTGCTAATCAAAAGAACACAATATGATAAACTTCAAAGCCTTTACAAACACTATTGTTGGGATCTCCATAACCTTTGCTACATCTACAATGAGTGTTGAAGGTGAATGGAATGATCTCACCACCCCACTTTAAAGTACATGACAACATACCTTGCAAGCTCTTGTGTCGTAAGTTCATCCTCATGATGGCTCCAATACATCGACAAGTGACAATATGAATACCTATATTTATAAGAGGCATTGTTGCTTTCTAACAAATCTATGATTGTGCTCACTTACAAGAACATAATTTCCTTGAACTACTTTCAATGCACAACAATGTAGCACAATCGAAGGGCGAGATTCTCATTCAAGTGCCGAACTAGTGCATTCTTGAGGTCCTCCAATGATTAATATCAATATGATCATTTCAATGTTTAAATGGTTTTCCATGATTTAATTCAACTAGGTCTCTCACACATTAACTCTATGTTTTGCATTGCTTTCTAAGGTGGCGCTTTCACATCACATCAAGAAACTTATAAATGCCCATAGAATTTCAATTGTAATCATTGTATGTTGTGAGGTAATTCACAAATTCAATCATGTTGCTAGTTGCTTAGATTGTACACAACATGAAAATATTAAGGCACTCAAGTAAGGGATTCAATGGTGTTGGTTATTAGAATGGTAGTAGTGGAAAGAAATTGATAGCATGATGAGAAAGAAGGATAATCACGAATGTTTAGCTATAAGTATATATGATCACCTTTTGAAACCACGACAACCAATGAAGGCATCACAAACTATTATACTAAGTAAAAATTGCACTCCAAACTCTAGTAATTGAAAATGTAAAGATATTAAGCCACTCAAAATGTATATTCTAACTACGATGTGAAGACGATTTTAAGATTATATTGAGTAAAAATTTGATAAGAATATTGAGAGTCGTGGGGAAGGACAAAGACCCTCAAATGCTAACGTTTTTTTTCAACATTTTATGTAGAGAAAAATAGCCTAAAAAGTGAAATCTCAATTATTGACCCCATCATCTCCATTCACCCCCGAACATACAATGGACAAGGGACCCGTATGGTTGGTGCAATTTAAAATAACCGACTAGCATTATGATATTATAAACAAGGAAAAGTGAAATCACAATTATTTGACCTCGTCAACTCCATTCATCCCCTCGAACATGTGATGGATGAAGGACCCTCCATGGTTAGCACAATTTAACATAACTCGACTAGCACTATGATAGTCTAAACACAATCCATTGCTATATTCTCCTAATATATAATCCCTAGAAAAGCTAACAATGCTTTCACTTTACCCCATAAATTCCATATATGTATGAACACGCGATAGTTTTATGTGTGTTAATTTGTCTAATATGTGCACTCACACATAATTCATGAAAGTAAAGGGAAAACATCTTACTATTCTAGGAGCTCATATTAGACAAACATGAGTAGTATAGAATCGGTGTTTACCTACAAAAGAATTTGAAGACTCATAGGGGAGGGGCCAATAGGTGAACAAGGTCCAATAGTTGACATGACTATTGATCACACAATACCCAATAGTTGTCATAGTACTATGTAGTAATTTATTTTTGACATAATAATTATGTAGAGTAGCCAATCACATCATGACATGTAAGACCTCTCACCCATGTACAAGTACAAAAAATTCAATGTTCAAGCAATTTCACCCATATTCAAGTATTGGTTTCCACCATGGTTGTAGTGTAACTCATATTTAGTATTTTAAATCAATTCAAAATATGGCTTTCCCTCCAATTGAGAATTCCAAAGAAAAAATATACGCTAACACAAATCTAAACTACATATTATTGAAAAAATCACAATGCCATAGGATAAACAATTGATTTTGTGGACCCCTTAACTTAGGGTGTACCACTACTAGCCCCTCCCCTATGAGCTAGTTGATGTAGTACTTCTAGGACTGTACCCTCACATTCAAAGGTCGCCTTCCATGTAGCTAGGATATATATATATGATTGTGAGAAGATGTGCCATAGTTTTAAAGGGGTTTGGGAGAAAATAAAAATCATCCTCAACAACCATGAATGAATGGAAACACAAACAATTAATTAGTAGAAATGCCTTGGATAAACCCCTGTTATGGACCTTTTGGGATGGATTTTTATATAAAAGAGGGTAAGAGAAGGTGGATTAAATGGAGGATGGACAAAACAAGTTGTAGGAACTTAAGTAGAAAAGGGGAACTATGAAAAAAATTCAAGGGAAGAAAAAACAAAAGAGTGATATAAAAATATTAGAAAATTATAAATTTTGTGTAAAGAGTCGGGATGTGAAAATTGGGAGGACCTAATGACGAAAAAAATAACAACTTATCTGTGAGAAAATAACAAGGATGAATATTAGGAGAAACAGCACCTCCAGTTCTAGTTCAAGTGTCCATTAATAGGCTTTCTAGAAGGCCTTCAACAACCACTTTACTTGATGTCTCAAGTCCCATCAATAGATTTCAAAGCCCGAGACAAATGAAATTCTCAAGAAGTCGGCAAATGTTAGACCATGTACAGAAAACTTGTATTTGTCTCTTTGTTTTAAGAAAGATTCTGCTAATTGGTGCTGTTATTATTGTGGCATCGTGATTGAGCACACTTACTGTCAAAACACAAGTAATTGGTTGGTATTGTCTGTGTCTGTATGGGCATGTAACCTGTAAAGACTATACAGAGACTGATCCTTTTCAAATATAGTTACATCACTATCTTGGTCAATACACCTCTCAGTGGAGACTGATTCCCGGTACTTATTGTGCCTTCATTAATAAAAATGTAAAATATATTTCTATATTTTTTCTTTCTTGTGCTCTATGTATTATGATCACAACCTTTTCATTCGCTATGCTCACAGGCACCATTTTAGGCAAAATTCTATCCACAAGATAGACCGGATTCTACATATTAAAAGTATTTACAAATCAGTTGAACATATCTTGGCCTCAACATCTATAAATAAGAATTTACTACAAAGGAAACGTAATAATTGAGCACCCACTTGCTCATTTTGTTAGGAGCCATATATCATGTATTCACAAATTATGCAGCGAGAGATGTATTCAACCCTCAAAGGCATAGATTTTGATTTTTAAAATGATACAAAGAGCTCAAGGAAAAGCTCAAAGGACATATGAATGAATTACATGGTATAAGATTCACATTTTGGACTTAATGAAAGAATGTCCTTGCACAACTAAAACCAAATTGAATGATTTCTAGCTCTGTTAGATACCCTTGGAGTTGCTTTATGATCTGCAGCACAATTTAAGGAACCAGAAAAATTAGTGAGTATTTGAACTTTCAGCATAGAATGGACTTGGCAATAGACCAAGAAATATTTTTAAAAACGTGATTAAACAGAAGGGCCAAAAGGTAATAGCTTACGACTTTTACATTTTGGGCTTCATTTGAAATTGGTGGGTTTACTTGGTTCCATCTTTGGAATCCACTCAAACCGCCCCACAACTGACTTGCATCTATGCCACCTTCCAATTGGGATATCTGATTTTTTAAGTATTGTGTTGCCGTACTAAACCAATGGAGTGAATCAAATTCGATTTCTTGTCCAACCACCTTAAAAAGCACAGAATTCATCACTACGTGTATAAGGAAATCTTTCGTCTTTAACAATTCACCAAAATGACAAACTAAAGCCACAAGGAATCTTTGTTAATTGAATACATTCATAACAATAAAAATATAATTTAAAGGTCATCTTATTACACAGAAGAATATCAAGTGATTTGATTTGATTGGATTTAATTTGCTCTAAACGCTATCTTATTTATGGTTTTTAATCAATAGAAAATTGCAAACCTGAGTTGTGTGCTTCATAAAACATAAGATATTTCTTATCATCATATAACTTCAGCTGAACAGCACTAACATCAATGTAGATAAATAAAACTATGATGATGGATAGAGCATTCTCTGCACATTTTTATTAACTATACAGTAAACAGACAGATCAAGAACTGAGAGACACCAACTGTATTACAAACCGAATTGCTTTGAATAACATCCAAAACGAACACATTTATATGCAAAAATATCAGAAATATCATCCCATAATATTTATCAAAAGAAGTAATTGGAAATCCTTGGAAGCATGATTCAATATCTCTTTTGAATGTGTGATGTAAAAAGCCATCACGTTTCACCTGCTGAATAGTATTGAACAATTTCCTGTTCAAAGCCAATTTATAAAAGAACTGTGCAATAGAGTCCCCAGATTCAACCCATTGTTCTCTTAATCTTTGGTACCAGTATTTTTCTTCTCTTTTTGAAGTTCTGCAAGACTTTGTATGAGTGATTGCTCCTGGGCTGCTAAGGTCTGGAAGAAGCCTTCATCTCGAATTCGATTTTGGAAATTTTCTAAAAGACAATTTGTGTCAGAAGATTTATGAAAAATGTTCCCAAATATTGCTTTGTTCCAAATTCTTAATTTTCATCAAGATATTTGAGTTTATCAATGAATCTGTACATTACAAATCCTTGGGTAATGTTATGTTCTTACCACCACTTGGAGATGTTACTATATAGGTGTGGGTGGGAAGGCCACAGTTTTTCAAAATTGAAATGTGATTTTGCTTGTTTTTGTCAAAGAAATCCAACTGTAGTGTGATCAGTCAATGGTTTGAAAGAGTAGCCTCACCAACTCCCACCTGTATTTGAAATACGGATTGAACCCTTCATATGCTACTATAATCTTGTCCAATTTCTCTGCCATTTAATGTCTCCCTCTGCATTTGTTGCACCATGTGCATAAGTCTTGAACAAAGCGTAGATCCATGGAATTGAGCAGTCTCAAATTTGAGATGGTGTCAAATGTTCATTGATTAAATCTTAAACCACCAAACCTTCATTTAGATATGTTATTGACTTTAAATCACTTATAAGAATGAGATTCTCATTCTGTGGTGTGAATGCTGATATCCATTGAGAATGTTGTTCCAACATTGTTATTCTATTATTGCCACTAGGAGGAATGTAAATATTGATTATTCCCCATTGTATATTTAAATCATTTGAGTAGCCAGTTGTGTATATGCCCCAGGGAAAGTGCTGGGTTGAGTGATGAACATATCTTGAAGGATCCCATTGGTTTATGATTCTTGTGTTAATACTGAGAAGATTGTGTCGGCTGCCTCATATTCCAGCAGATTTGAGGTTATTTTTTGGGCCGCAACTACAAATTTCTTGCAGGAGTATCATGTGTATCACTTCAAATTTTATCTTGTTCTCGGGAATTGATGTTTATGTTAGATAAAAATTTCTACATCACCGTAGATACAATAATCTATGTGGTTGTTAGTTTGTTCTATTAGTTAGAATGTTATTGTCATACATGATACCATAGAATATCTTTGTTAGTAAACAACTTGGGAATTATTTGGTTATTTGTAATGAAATTATTTATGCTCACAGAGTTGTATAAATACATGTCTTCTCTGATTGATTAATTGAATCAAGGATATCAATCCTGATTCCAATTTGGTATCAAAGCAGGTTAATCCCAAGAAAACCAAAAGGAAATTCAAGGGAAGAGTAGTAGAGCACCACTGCATTCCCTGTGAAAGCTTCAAGTGGCACATAGTTTGTTAGGAGGCAATCCAACAGTGTGATAATTTTATCAGAAGTAATTCAATTTTTTCATTCCCTGACTAGGAAGAAGGAGGAGCATTCCATCTGCAAGAGTTCACAAATCATACAACAATATTAATTTTTTTAATCTGTTCATGCACGTCATACAGAAATAGAGAAAAGAGGTGCTGTACAATTGGCCATACAAAAGGTATTTTTGACCCTGTGGTGCAAACCATACAGCACTCACACCATACAATGTGAATATTCTGGAGCCAAGCAAAAGGGTGAGGAACTTGGGCGCTGCTAGCAGTGGCATCCTTATACAATAAAAAAAAATGGGTTTGTGAAAATGCAGCCATAAGAAAAGAGCGCCCAGCTTTCCACAGCAGCACGTGAAGATGCATTGAAAGGGCATCTGAAAAATGAGGTGCAGTAAGGATTTTGAAATGTCCATAAGAAGAGGTGCACTAAGTTTTGAGAAGCGCTGTCACAAAAGTTGGGATAGCACAAATATAGTGCACAACAGGAGAAGCCGGGTCTAGATGCAAAGTGCAGCTTGGAAAAGGCATTAGCAGCTTGAAGTCAAAGTGAAAATAAATGCAAGAAACCATATAGCTTCATAGCAGAAGCAATAAATTCAGGCTAAGGTACAATAAATTCAGGCTAAGGTTTTTCATTATGTTATAAAGTATTTTCTTATAAAATTCTAGGGCACAATCTTTAAATTTGATATAAATTTTAAAACTTTGAAATTTAATTTGATATTTTTCCTTAAGTTGACTTAGAATTAACTTAATTCCTTGACTTCTGAACCAAATTGTGTCAGAAGCGGAAAACTTGCCTAGTAGTCCAACATAGCTTGTCAAAGTCAGCCGAGAATATTTTTACTTAGCATTGCTCGTTTACTTGAATTAATTGTTTTGTCACTCTTCCTATTGTTTTGTGTTGTCCTTGAATGTCTCAAATCAAGAACCCATGATCGAGCAGCTGGTGAATATGCTATCTGCTTGCACTCGGCAAGCACGAAATGGTGAGAAGCCTTCCCTGTATAAAGAAGATTGAAATCAACTTCTCCAACTGCCTAGCTAGAAATCAACAACGAGCCCCCTTTAGCTCTAGTAATCATCAGTTAACTGGTCCATTGAATCTGGTGCACACAGATTTGTGCGAACACATGACTCCCGGTGTTAGTGGGTTTGAATACTTTCAACTCTGTGTTGATGATCACAAACGGAAAATGTGGGTGCATTTCTTGAGGACTAGGGACCGGACCTTCAGTATCTTTAAAGAGTTAAAAGAATGTGAGGAATAATTTCTCAGCTTTTCTGAAGGAGCATGGCATTCAATGTTAGTTGACTACTCTTTTCATACCTCAACAAAATAGCGTTGCAAAGAGATCAAACTGTACCATCATGGAAATGGTGCATAGTATGTTTAACGGTTCCCATTTGGAATGTCCATATTGGGAAAAAGCTATTTGCACAACAGTTTACTTGCTGAATAGTGCGCCCACCAAATCTCTTGATGCTATCACTCCGGAGGAAGTATGGTTAGGGAATAAGCTTACTATTTCACATCTTTGTGTTTTTGGTTGCACAACATACATGCACATTCCAAAGCAAAAGCAAAAGTTGGCTATGAAATCCTTGAAATGTATCTTTCTCGAGTACAACAATTAGTCAAAGGCCTATTGAGTCATGGATCTTCACACAAGAAGTTGTGCATCAGTAAAGATGTAGTCTTTGATGAGAAGGGTGAGTTGAACTCACATTCCACACCATCAACTAGGGCAGTGATAATGAGGACAATGGTGGTGATGATGATGGTCAGCTCGGTCCTCCAATGCCAACACCAACAAATATTGCACATTGCATACCCAAATGATATGCCAACAATATGCATGATGCATCGTTGGATGAAGTCCCATACCCGTCACCTTTAGAGCCAAGAAATCATACATGGCTGTGATGAGGTGAACTTAGCCCTCATGAGAATAAGTGTTCGAACTTTTCAACTTGCAACAGTTCAAGAAGCCCTTGAGTCTAAGCCTAGAAAAGATTCTATGGATGTAGTATCAGGAACTGGACACATGGCAACTTGTGAAATTCCATCAAGAAGGCATCAATTGTACCTGGGTATTTAAGACCAAATACAATGCAGGTGGTAGTATAGACAAGTATACAGCAAGACTTGATGCAAAGGGCTATGCTCAGAAGGAAGGCATAGACTACATGGAGACTTTGCTCCTCCGGCCAAGATAAAGACTATCAAAATGTACTTTGCTATGGCTGCAAAGTTTGGATGGAAGGTCCATCAAATGCACATAAAAAGTGCTTTCCTCCATGGAGACCTAGAAGAGGAGGTCTATATGACACAACCATTGGGATTTGTCACACCCAATCAAGAACAAAAGGTTAGCACACATTAAATTTCTCTATGGTCTCAAGTAGGCTCCTTGAGCCTAGTCTATGAAGATACACGAATATCTTGTGCAACGTGGATTCCATCAGAGTTCATATGATCTTAACATTTACCTCAAAGAACAAGGGGAGGGAATCATAATTTTTATTGTGTATGTCAACGATCTTGTCATCACCGGCAGCTCAGTGAAGATAATTGATGTAACAAAGAATCTTGGTTTGGAGGTATGGCAAAAAAACATTGCATGTTTGAGTCCTAGAGGAAATATGCTAAGACCATAAATGAGAAGTTTCGGATTGATGGGTTGTTAGTCCATTGCAACACCCATGGAGATAAAATTGCACTTCTCTCGATCTAGTCCATCTCCTCGAGTGAATGCCACTCTCTATCATCAATTGATTGGGAGTCTCATTTACTTAACCTACACCAAGCTAGGTATCAACTATGCTATCAATTACCTTTCATGGTTCATGCAAGAAACCAATTAATGTTATTGGAAGGCAAGAAAGAGAGTATTGAGGTATGTCTATGGTACTATGGAGTATGGAGCATGGTATGGAGTAGAAAAAGAATGCTCGATTCTTCTTGATTGGCTACATGGATGCAGACCGTGTCAGATCCATCGATGACAAAAAAATCCACATCTGGATATGTTTTATTTCAAGGATCTAGTCCCATTTCGTGGGGAAGTAAGAAGCAAAGCAAAGTTTCTCAAGCTTCCAAAGAGGAAGAATATCGCGCAATAAGTGGAGTTGTCTATGAAATGATATGGTTACTCATATACTAGCAGGATTTGGAGTATGACAGAAACAACCGGTGATCTTGTATTGTGACAATCAGGGTGTTATCCAACTTGATCATAATCCAGTGTTCCATGAGCACACAAAACACATTGAGATTCAACACCACTCCATATGCGAGCACATATTTCAAAAAATCAAAGTTAATTGTGAGATCTTCTCTTGGGTGAGTTACTTGCAACAACCTTGCATGGTGAGTTCTCAATAAAATCTCTCAAGTACTTGTGAGTCCATACGACAAACCTACAAACTGCTGCATAATAACAGTCAACGATCTAATTTTATTTTATTTTGTTTCACTTTTATGCTGTTTTTTGCTCTGCTAAAACAGATTTTATCATTTTCCAATTGTTGTTAAGTGATTTATGGGAATCTTATGGTGCACAATCACCAAATCTTCAAAGGATAGCCATCCATACTTAGTGCCAGCCATGTAGCTCTTTTTGGTGTGAACGTAATTGGAGTATGTTTGATACCATTCACACAAAGAAGTGCAAAAGGTTAACCACACCACGCCACAATAACCTTGTTTTTGCAATACAACCTTATTCTTTGCTTCAAACAGGTGGAGGGGCATGATATAATGACTTGAATAATATCGATCAATACTCACACTCGGATTGTTGAATATGCCGAGCCCATGTTTACCGAGGAGAATATCACAGATTTTGATGTAAGGGGCCATAATAAAAAAAGGCACAAGCACGAGTGGAAGCATCAAGAGAGGTTGGTGAGGATGGTTTTGATCCGGAGGAAGAATATTTACCTTCCGCTTCCAAGCCGCATCCAATGATTATGAGGGGCTGAAGGGGCAGAAAAATTTGTAAAATATTTTATAGATTTGTAATTTTCTAATATAATAATAAATCATCATATGATATTATGGTGCATTGATGAGCATTGTACTCTTATTTGGTCTAAAACTAATAGAAAATATACCTATATGTTCTCTACTTTAATTTCTTATAGCTTTTACCAATATTTAACATGTTATGTTAGTTTATTTTCTGAATTTGTATTCTATTTTATACAAGTTTTTTAGCTATGCGCAATTATGTTCAACGACATGAGTTAAGTTCTGAAACCTTATTTGGGTAAGTTTGTGATTATTTATTCAAATGATATTCTTGCATTTAGCAACACAAAAGAACAACATATAATGCATTTGAGATAGGTTTTAAAAAGCTCGGGAGGGGAAGTTGCTTGACAACTTGAAGAAGTGTAGAATCATGGAACTGAGTTGGCATACTTGGGATTTCTAATACCCAAGGAAAGATTGTGGATAGATCCAGAAAATGTGAAGGCTATCTTGAGTGACCTACACCAAGGAGTATGTTTGAATCTAGAAGTTTCCATGGGTTAGCTAGTTTCTAGCATAAGTTCATCGGGCACTTTAGTTGGGATTTGTGCTCCTACAACCTAGCCAATGAGAGGTGATAGAAAAAGTTCAAATGAACTGCCGCATCTGACAAAATCTTCAATATCTTAAAGAAGAAGATTACCGAACAGCAAGTGTTAGCATTGTCGAATGTCAACAAAGTGTTTTTGGGTTGATTGTGATGCTAATGGGACAGCGATGGTGGTTGGTTTAAGACAAAAGGATAGACCCATAGCATCCTATAGTGAGAAGCTCAAGTGACGCAAAAATGAAATGTATGATCAAGAGTTCTACACCACAAGACAAGCATTGAAGAAATGTAAACATTACTTGTTAGCCAAGGATTTTGTCTTGTACATAGATCATCAAGCACCACAAATTATTAACATCCATGGGAAATAGAATCAATGAAACATGAAATGAGTTGAGTTTCTTCAAAGTTGCTCATTTTACTTGAATCATTGAAGTAAAAGATAAAAGATATTTGTTGATGCATTGAGTAGGAGTCTTTTGTTGACAAAAATACAAGTATTGGGATTTGATTCCATGAAGGCATTGACAAGGTGGATCTTGAGTTTAGTGATGCATGGGCAATATGCAATAATATGGACAAGTGTAGAATACCATGGCTGGACTATTCTCTACAAGATGATTTGTTGTGAAGAGGACAACAATTATGCATACCTCTAGGATTAATGAGAGATAACTTCGTCAAATAAGTACATAGTGGTGGTTAAACAGGACAATTTGGCATGGAAATGACATTAAGATAGCTGAATGAGTGGTACCTTTGTTTTAAAAATCGCGATTTATTGGCGATAAATTGCGTTTACTTGTGACACATAAGAAAACGATTAATCTCCTGAAAAATCATGATTTCTTTTCTGGTGATTAATCAATGATTTCCTGCGATAAATCTCGTGAAAACTCGCAAAAACCGCTTGAAAATCATGGAAAATCGCCACGCAAGGTATATAAATTCCAAACTGAAAAGAAAAGGTCATTTCAAAGTGTTTTTCAACAATTTTTCCTCCACGATTTGACTTGCAATTTTTGCCCCCAAGTTTTGCTAGGGTTTCAACTCTTCAAGCCTGCTTAGGTTTGAATATCGTGTTTTGCATTTAATTTAAGTTTATTTTATGAATTTAAAAGTAGTAATAAAGTTGCCGATTAATGCCGAGAAATTGCCGATTCCCGATTTTGAATCAAATTTTGGCTTGCCGAGTAATTGCTGATAACGATTTTTTGAACTATGAGTGGTGCTATTGGCCAAATATGGTTATGGATGTGAGAATGTTTGTGCAAGGTCATAAGACATGTCGGTATGTCAAGGGTACAAATCAAAATGCAGATTATACAAACCATTGCCTAAACTAAAGAAACCTTGAGAAGACGCAAGTATGGACTTTGTATTGGGATTACCCCACTAAAAAGGGTAATGATCTAGTTTTTGTCAATGGATGGGTTCTTAAAGATGGATTTCATTGCATACAAAAATTAATGATACTACTAATGTAGCAAACTTTTTGTTTCGAGAAGTGGCAAGTGTAAGCAAATACATAGAATGAATGCGGGACAAATGGGTGAAGCGCACAAACGATGCATGTCTTCTTATTATTAACTATTGAGGAGGTTACAAGGTGGTTACAACCAAGATGGATTTCATTGTACACAAGAAGACTAACGATACTACCAATATAACAAACTTGTTTTTCTAGGAGTGGTGACAATTATCAAATGCATAGAGTGAATGGAGGAAAAATGGTGAAGCACATGATGCGTGTCTTCTTATTATTAACTATAGAGTGTTAGAATATGTGAAGAGAGAAAGAACAAAGAAAGATTAGAATCTACAAAGAACGAATGAAGAGAAACCGGAATGCACGCGTTATTCATTGTGTGTCCGTCCTTTTATTATGTGAGAGATGGTTACAAAATGGTTGAAGTGGTTACAACGCTTATTAGTTAACACTTAACTAATATTAACATAACGCTAATTTATAAGCCTTATATTAAGCCTTATATTCTAATACCCCTCTTAAGGCTTACACTATAGAACATACTGACAGAAGATTAAGGTAATAGAACCAAATAAGATCACGCATTCTTTAAAAGCTTCCTCTCTGAACACAATGCTTTGACCAAGTAGAACTCCATCAAGTTGCCTCCTTGACCCTCGTAAAGGTGTAGTTCCTGAGTTAAATTCCTAAGTTCCCGGATTCCACCTCCCGAACTCCCGAATTACAGAATCTCCCGAATTGTTGGACAACCATCCATACTAAGCTACTCCCACAATGCTCTATCAAGTTGTCTCATGACCCTCGTAAGGGTAAATTCCCAATATTCACAGATTTGAAACTATTTGCGCAACCATCCATGTTGAGTTTTACCTACACTGGATCCCTTATTGTCTTCAAAGTGTGAGGCTTCTTTTAAAATATGTATTCATCACTTTCAACATCCGGTGGATTTTCAACAATGGCTACATTAACTTCATTTGATTTGTCTTTCATCTGGATTTTTACTTTCCAAGTATGAAAGTTGAGGCCAAAATATTTGTCTAATGGAATTTCCATTCTCAGACAAAATACCTCAAAAAAATGATTTTTCTTTTTTTTTTAAAGCAAAGAAAGGAAACTATACCGAGGTAGGTTTGTGCCCTAGATGATTGGTTGTGACTGAAAATTGACAAATTGTGTGCCCTAATAGCAAATGACCCTTGAAAAATTGCAAATCTGGAAATGCATGATTGTATTTTCTTTGTTTTGCACTAGCTACCTTCGAAAATCATGTTTTTCTCTTCCTTGTGATTTTGGATTGTGTTTTTTTGCAAAAACGTGCCTAAATCACGTTTTTCTCTGTTGCATTTTGCCTATCACATTTTTCCTTGAAAATGTCTTATTTTCATGCCCTAATTGCACGAACAACCCCAAAAATTCTTCAAAAATGGCAAATTCTTATTTTTGTGCCCTAGCACTTGAAATGCCCTACAATTCGTCTAAAAACATAGCAAAAATTGTGCCCTCGAATGGTTTTTTTCACCTTTGCAATGGCGTCAACTATATTTTGTGGTTATGTTCGTTGTAAGTGCCCTCGAACTGAAATTGGGTCGTTTTCTACCCTTTTTGATGTTTTTTTGCCCTGCATTATTGCTCGTTGCCCTATGTTATTGCTCATGTCTAGCATTCGAACTGGTCATTTTCTCTTTTGTGCCCTAACACGATTGGTTTGAACTTCTTCCCTTCTCTTTCTCCTTGCTTTCCCTTCTCTAATACCAATGTTATAACATGCGGAGAGAGAGAGAATAAAGAAATATTAGAATCTACAAAGAACAAATGAAGAGAAACCAAAATGCACACGTTATTCATTGGTCATCTCTGTCCTTTTATTATGTGAGAGATGGTTACAAAATGGTTGAAGTGGTTACAACCGTTTATTAGTAAAAACTTTACTAATATTGACATGACGCTAATT
The DNA here is from genome assembly GCA_018340775.1 of Taxus wallichiana var. yunnanensis. Classification (NCBI taxonomy): domain Eukaryota; kingdom Viridiplantae; phylum Streptophyta; class Pinopsida; order Cupressales; family Taxaceae; genus Taxus; species Taxus wallichiana. The sequence goes on from CM031237.1 coordinate 806,102,327, forward strand.
CATAAGACTTATATTCTAATATGAAGAAGGTTACATAATGATTATGACCAAATCAACATATTATATTGTAATATTCCCTTAGGGCATAAAATAGTAAATTCTGGAAATCCACACAAAACCCTTATAACAAAATATGACAAAGTAATCTGAATTTAATTCAAACCCTTAGGACCAAAAAAACAATCTAAATTCTTCCTTTATTTATCAAATATCATCAAAACAAATATACCCAGTTCTTGGGAAGCTAAGTCACTGTGTTCGTGTTCGTGTTCGTGTTCGTGTTCGGCAAGGATAAAATTCGCCAAAAATTCGTCAACCGATAAAGTTCGAGAAAAATTCGTCAATAAGTTCGGATTATATAAACTTGCATTTTTTATTATTTTATTTTTAAAATAAATAATAAATATACAATGGTTGAAATATACAAATATTATTAAATGATAAATAATAAATTACATTGTTACTTTTCTAAAGTCCAAATGTCATCTAATTATAAATTTATAAATTAAATTTTAGCTTTTAAAAAACAATAAAAATATATATTAAAAACTACAAGTTAAATGATAATTAAATTATTAATAATAAATTATAATACAAATTTATACTGCTGACCTAAAACAAATATATTAAAAACCTAACACTACATAATAGCTATATATATTGTATATTTATAATATATATTATTTACATTGTTTACGACTTGCAAAATACCTATTTAATTAAACAATCAAATCGCATGCCATAAATTAATAACATAATATAAAAACTAAAACAATACAAACTAAACTTAATAAATACCAATGAAAAAGTAAAAGTTAAACTTAATGCTACGAAACAATAAAAAGTAAAAACTATACTAAATATATTAATATAAATTTATAAAGCAAAGACTGGTGCGTTGACGTTTAGGTTTTAACCGACCTGTATTGAACGCAGTGAGGCCGCCATAGTGAGCATTGAAACATGGATATTCGCTGGCTCGGGACGCAAATGGAGGGAGCATTGAATGCGAAAAGAATCTTCCACCACCGAGCTTTCAAACACGATTTTTTTGACGATTTTATGCGCCACAGTCCCAATTTTGGGGGGTTTTAAATTTAATGGCATTAATTATTAGAGTATTCGAATTTCATGCCGAATTTTAACGAATTTTTGTTGTTTCATCAGAGTTCGCCGAATTTCGAATTTTTAGGTTCAAATTCGGCGAATTCTGTGACTTAGTTGGGAAGCATAGATAATGTGAAAGATCCCAACCCCGTTGACCTTTTTTTTATAATTGTTGCCTTGAATCCTGCTTACAATGCCGAGAAGATAATGGCAAAATACCATCCACACTCTCACACAATTTAATAAAAACAATTCCTACCGAACTCGGATTGCTACAAAGGAAATGCAACTAGGGCTTATTGGGAAACCCTCCACAAATATTACATACATAATTTTATTTCTATCTCAGCCATGATTAAAAACTAGATTTTTAATGATAAATATTGACTGCAAAATAACCAAAATCTGCAAATGGAAAGACTAGAAAAGACTACCAAAACCAAGTCGACTTGCTCTATATTAGCAGCTGGAAAAATGGCAATACAAATCTAAATGCAAATACCTCTGGAATAGCACAGAATCTTCAGAAAGTGAGTCACCCCACACTAGAGGAAAGCTAGAAGCTGCTGCTGCAATTTTATTTCTTCTACAAACACTGCTGGAATAATAAAAACCTGTGAATAGAAATGGAATCTCCTGAGTAGAAATTCCTCTCACTTCTCTGGGGTTTTTCGTCCACAAGTGGGGAAATCCAAAGGGTTTTTGTCCTTGGATTTTTCTGCAAAAAGCTCTGAGCTCCAATGCCAGAAAGAAAATATCAAAATAACTGGAATGATGCCGGGCAAGTCGACTTTCTCTTTTAAAGAGAAAAAAGGACCCACAAAGCCAAGTCGCATTTCCCTAGGCAAGTTGGATGTATTTTTCTTTTTTTTTCTAGAGCTAGTCTCATTTTTCCCTAGGAAGTACATTTAAATTAAGTGCTTTTATTTTTAATGCACTTTTCTAAGTTTATTTTTAATGTTAAGTTTATTAATTTATTATATGTGCTTTTATAATGTTATATTTTAACTTTAGCACACTATAATAAAATTAATAAAACTTAAGTCATCCTAGAGCTCACCCTTTGGCCATTAGGTAGACAAAAAAGGCCAAAGATCTTCAATAAATTTATTCGAGAAAGAGGGACATTACAACCCTCCCTTTCTCGGGATTATTTGTCCGCAAGCGATTGTAAAGCTAGATGTTGAAGTATAGACTCTCCTTCCCATGTAGCATCCTCCAATGGCAAATCTCTCCATCTGACTAGATATTCCTGAATCACCCGGCTCCTCAATCTTCTCTCTCTCCTATCCAGGATCTCCTCAGAACTAGATCCAATCTCCCCTCCTCATCCAAGGGTGGCAACTCAGCAGAAGAAACCACGTGTTGTCCCAATGCCTTCTTCAAGCAAGACACATGGAAAACATTGTGTATCTTACTTTCGGAAGGTAACTCTAGCTCATATGCTACCTCTCCAACTCTCCTCAACACCCTATACGGACCATAAAATTGAGACTTGAGTTTTTCTGCAACACTCTTCTTGAGAGTACTCTGTTTGTATGGTCTGTAGGCAAAAAAATACCATGTCTCCCACATCAAAAGATCTCTCAATCCGGTGAAGGTCTACATACATCTTCTGTTGAAAGTACCATAAGGATGTCCCGACTATCCTGTAAACTCTCCCGAGCCTTGGGAGCTCTACTGTCCCCAAAAGCCAAATCAACGAAAGATGTCACATCATACCCATATAATGCTGGAAGGGAGTCATACCAATAGACATGTGGTAAGTAGTATTATAGCAATACTCACACAAATACAACCATCTTACCCATGCCTTCTGCTGCCCCAAAACATAGTTGCGAAGATAACCCTCTATCCATTTGTTCACAATCTCCGTCTATCCATCCATCTGAGGGTGATAACTAGTACTCGGAGTCAACTCTGTACTAACCAACCGGAAAAGCTCCTGCCAAAAAGTGCTCAAAAACCTGCTATCCCGGTCACTAACAATGTTCTTTGGAAGTCCATGCAATTTGAATGCCTGACGAAGGAAAAATCAGCCGCATGCAGTGCCTTAAAGCTGGTAGGAATGGCAAAAATGCGAGCATACTTTGTCAATCTATCGACCACCGCATAAATGTGATCATTCCCTTGCACTATGGGAAGACCTGTAATAAAATCCATCGAAATACTCTCCCATTTCTGTTTTGGAATCGCAATGGCTGTAATAAACTTGTTGGGAAAGTATGTTATGACTTGTTCTACTGACAAGTCATACACTCACGGACATGGCGTAGGACATCCTCCTTGAGACCCTTCCAAGAGAATCTCTCTAACTTGCCTGTATGTTTTGAAGTACCTGGATGTCTGCAAGTGGTGCATCATGGAAGGCATGCAGAAATCTTCTTCTTAAGCTTAGATTCAGGAACTAGGTAAATTCTGCCCTTATACAAAATCAAATCAGCTATCACCTTGTATCACTCATCCTGAATTTTACCATCCATAATGTCACATGCCAAAGTATTTTTGGAATACTCAACTAATAGTTGAGATTTCCAATTTGCTGAAATCTCTCTCAAAGAACATAGGGCAGCGAGATGTGGTTTCCTGGAAAGTGCATCAGCCACTACATTCTTCTTCCCCTTGACATACTCAATGTCAAAATCATATGCCTGGATCCTATTGACCCACTTCTATTGCCTCTCATTGAGCTCCTTTTGTTCCAGAAAGTATTTCAGGCTGTTGTGGTTGGTCCTCACCACAAATTTCCCATTTACCAAGTATTGTCTGAATTTCACCAAGGTATGCATAATGGAGAGCATCTCTTTATCATAGGTGGAGTACAACCTCTCATTATCTCTCAACTTCCTACTCTCGTAGGCAATAGGATGGCGGTCTTGCATAAGAACTGCACCAATACCCAATCCGAAGCATCACACTCCAATATGAAGGACCGTGAGAAATCCGGAAGAGCCAAAACTAGACAAGTGCTCATAAATTATAATCACCTTGATCCTATCAAATATTACCTGTGCCTCATCTGTCCATCTAAATGCCCCCTTTCGTGTAAGATCTGTCAATGGAGCTACAAGCTGAGAATAGCCTCTAACGAACCTCCTGTAATAACCACATAATCCTAGGAATCCACGCAAGTCTGAAATGTTCCTAGGTGGCGGCCAATCCTGCATAGCCTGTATCTTCTCTTGATGAACCTTGACCCCGTTGGCCCCAATGACGTGCCCAAGATACAAAATCTTGTAAGTCCAAATTCGCATTTGGACATCTTAGTAAATAGAGACTGTGTCTCCATGATGTTAAGTACCTCATCAAGATGCTTCAAATGCTCCTCCCATGTCCTATTGTAAATCAGAATGTCATCGAAAAATACTAGCACAAACTTCCTCAACTGCTTGTTGAAGAGATGGTTCATGCATGAATGGAACATAACAGGTGCATTAGTGAGACCGAATGGCATCACCAAGAACTCATAGTGCCCATAGTGACATCTGAAGGTTGTCTTGTGAATGTCCTCCTCACGAACACGGATCTGATGGTATCTTGATCAAAGATCAATCTTCGAAAAATAGATAGCTCCATGCAATTCATCCAAAAGCTCATCTATGCGAGGAATGGGATACCTATTCTTTATAGTCTTCTTGTTGAGTGCACGGTAGTCAATGCACATCCTCATGGTCCCGTCCTTCTTCACCAAAACAACTGAAGAAGCAAAGGGACTAGAACTAGGATGATATGTCCCATATCCAAGAGCTCTCTAATGGCCTTCTCTATCTCATCCTTGAATTTCTTAGGATGGTGATAAGGCGTAGTAATCACGGGCTTGGCACCCTCCTCTAGCTCTATAACATGCTCAAATCCTCTATCTGGTGGTCTACCTGGAGGAATGTCACCAAACACTAGGTCGTGCTTATCCAGTATTGACTGGATATCTACATGAAAGGGTTGTCCACTATCTGAAGAAGATTTGGATGAAATGAAGCATTGGGCTGCCCATGCAACCTCTCCATGTCTGACTATAGACTCCATCCTATGTGCTGAAACAACTCTAGGCCCACCATCAAAAAGAGCCCTAAGCACAATCTTCTTCCCATCCGCCATAAACTCTAACTCCATCCTCCTGAAGTCCTGCACATACCTGCCAAGGGACTGCAACCACTGAATACCCAATACTGTATCAATCTCACCAAGACCAATCACATAGAAATCATCGGTCAATGTGTAGTCCCCCATCTAGATGCTAAGTTGAGGAATCCTCTTAGTGCAACTCATAGCAAATCCGTCTGCAACTCGTACACTAAACCCCTCAAAGTCCTCAACTTGTAATCCACGCTTCGCAGCCAACCCCTCATCTATGAAGTTGTGCATAGCTCCACTGTCAACCAAACAAACAATCCGCTGCCCCTTAAGTACTCCTTTCAGCCGAAAGGGATGGTACCTAGGGACTCCTGAAAGTGTGGCAATAGTGACATTGGATGAACCCAATGCCTCACCCTCTCCAAGCTCTATCTGGGGCTGCTCCTCATGTGCATCATGACCGCTATCATTGCCCTCTGCATCTATATCTGGTAAGTGCTCATCATCCTCATCTGAAACCACCTCAATGAGGTGCACCTTGCCTTTACCAAGGCAGCGATGTCCAGGCTCCCAATGATCCTTACAATGAAAGCAAAGCTTCTTCCTCAACTCATTACGAGTATCCTGATCCACCTTAGGAGGGGGTGCACTCTTTTGCTGAATAGTAGAGCGCTGAAATGGTTTGGAACTCGTGGGAAACTCCTTATTGGGCTGATAAGAAGTGGGGATGTATCCAAATCCAATGTCGTCTAAATGGCATTATGCAATGTCTTAAGCTTAAGAGCCTTGACCAATCCTCTCATCCTATCATGAAGCCTCTTTATGAATAGCATCACTACTGTCTTCTCAGGCATCTCCGGAACCATAACTGCTATACACTGAAATTTGTTGATGTAGGCATCAACATGACCAGCTTGCGGAGTGCGCCATGCCAAATCTCTGTAGTATAACTCCACGCCTGCGATCAAATCTCGCAATCAGTCTCTCATTGAACTCTCTATAAGACCGCAGAAGATCATGGTTTTGTGTAACCAGCCCATGATGCCACCAATCATATGCTACTCCCTCAAGGTGTAGAGTGGCAAACTGAATAGCCTCCTGCTCCTGCATAGGCTTGAGGGTAAGATATGTGTCGAGTTTATGAATCCAAGCTCTGGCATTGATCTTTCCACTCCCATCAAAGTGGAAAGAGTCACCTTGTTGGTAGCCTGCTTCAGCTCCCTATTCTGTTGTGCTCTAGGCCTCCTATCTTGTCTACCCCTGAAACTATCCCTCCTTTGTGCACAATACTACGAGAAGGGGAAAACATCCCTCACATGTTGTGGTAGATTCCTCCACTCATCACTAGCAGCCATAACATTGTCCTAGAAGGACACTTCCTCAAGTGGATCTTCAACCTCTAGTGGTTCATTTCTAGGCATGAAACTAGGTTGCATAGGCCTATCTATTGTCCAAGTAAGCCTCCTCTCATCTGTATGAGTGTTCCTCCTCTCACGGTGAGGAGATCCCCTCACACTACCAATCTCCGAAGGTGATCTATTGTGCCTCCTATGACTACTGGCAACTGATACAGATCTGTCTCTCCTGTCATATCTGTCTCTTGGCCTATCCAAGGCCAACCTGTCCAGAGTAGATCCCATATGTTCCATGGACTGAATCAACCGTTGTTGAGTGACTACCATAGTCCTACAAAATTCTTTGTCCAGATTCACCTACTCATCCCGAGGAGGGCTTTCCTGTCTATCACCCATGGTTTCAGCTCTAGCACCTATTTCAAAACCAGCCTCTAGTCGTGCTCGTCTACGTGTGTAATATCTGTGTGGACCAATCTCTCTTGGCTGCATTCAAATCTGATTTTTAAAAAAACTCTTGTTCCTTCCCACACAGCTAGGAGAATACATTGCTCTAATACCACTGAAAGATCCCAACCCTATTGTCCTTTCTTCTTCTTTTTGATAATTATTGGTTTGAATCCTTGCTTACAATGTCAAAAGATAATGGTAGAATACCATCCACACTCTTCACGCAATTTAATAAAAACAATTCCTACTGAATTGGATTGCTAAAAAGGAAATGCGACTAGGGTTTATTGGGAAACCCTCCACAAATATTACATACATAATTTTATTTCTATCTCAGCCATGATTAAAAATCAGATTTTTAATGATAAATATTGACTGCAAAATAACCAGAAATCTGCATATGGAAAGACTGGAAAATACTGCCAAAACCCTTCTGGAAATTAACAAAAAAACTAAGTTGACTTGCTCTATATTAGCAGCTGGAAAATGGCAATACAAATCTGAATGTAAATACCTCTGGAATAGCACAGAATCTTCAGAAAGTGAGTCACCCCACACTAGAGGAAATCTGGAAGCTGCTGCTGCAATTTTATTTCTTCTACAAACACTACTGGGAATAAATATGTCAAAGAGACGGAGTGGAGAGAGTTTTTCATCCTTTGCTTTCATTTGGTGAGATATATATGTAAACTAATGGAAAATCATGTCAGATACTTCTCATCTACAAACATTGGATAAAGTTCGCATTCATGTTCGACAAGGATAAAGTTTGGCAAAGTTCGAACTTTTTCCATAAAATTCGGCATACCTTGAGACATAGGTTATAAATAGGAATTTGTATGTTAGTTTCAACTTTCATCTAGAGTCTCCAACATATAAAATACAGGGATAGCTGAATTATTGTATTATTGACTTTAGCCTGCATTTCCCCTTCAGCCACCGAAGGATGATGTATCGAATGACTATCAAGTAGGAGAGTTGTGTGGGGCAAATCACCAATCTAGGTCCATATCCATTTAGTTTAACAAAGTCTCTAACGTTAATTATCCCTGGAGAAAATGGTCTAACCAGATGCTTCCACGAGATTACCAAAGTCCGGACCTGATAATATAATCCTCCATAAAAAAATCATGCACAGACGATCTACATTCATTGGGGCCATGGCCAGAACCCTCTGAAAAGGGTTCCTAGATACAGCATCTGTATCCATAATTGATGGATTCAATATGTATCTAGGTATAGATACAATAGGTAGGCATATCCGATACACCTCCTAGGAGTGGGCCAAGACGTATCTGGATAGCTGCATAAGGGCCGTGGCTTTAACCTTAGGTTACTGGTTATGCCAGGGTGCCCCTGCCATATGATACAGATAAGGATATAGATATGGTGGGAATACATATCTGATATTCCTCTCAGCACAGTTGTATCAGGATGTCCTAATATGGCCAGGATATGGCTATGTTTCCTGAACAAAAAATGCATAAAGCAAAAGGAGTATCTATATTTAGTGTTTATCTTTTAAACTTTCATGAATCCTATATTTTTTAAGTGTTTATCTTTTATCCACTAAAAATGAGTATTATGCATTTTTTATACATTTATATTTTTATAATTTATTGTATGAACGTTTCTATACCATTTTGCTTCCAAGGGTTTTTGGAAAATCGGCATTTCCATGTTTCAGATTTCTTTTCGTTTATTGGCAACTTAGAATAAGCCTAATTTCTCTTTCTCATTATATCAAAAGGTTTTCACTATTTCCTTAAGCAGGTTGAAAAGGAATTCTTTCTGCAGAGTACAAAGCTATTGCTGGTATTGACAGTGTCTTCCAAACATAATCCAACATTTGAGAGGAGGTTTAGGTGGTGACTTGGGAGATTTAGGGAAGAATACAGATTTTAGGGGCCGCTGTTTTTTCAGAAGTGAGAAAATCATAAATTTTCTCATGGTTTCATTCTTTTGTTTAAGGAGAGAGAAAGACGGTGGATGCAAATATTAAATTTGACCTAAAGTCTCCACTTTGGAAACATGCTCATGAAAGATTCAAGTGAACCTGCTAGGAGTGCAATGTCACCAACAATGGATGCTAATGCAGGGTTAAAGGCCATTTATATGAGACTAAAGTTAAGAAGATTAATGTTTGCTCGGGGCTAGAGAGAAACAACAAAATGGGCTTGCCATGAGTACTGGCAGACCATGAGTCCAGCCCTTTTTGTATCATGCAAAGGAGACCTCAACCTGTTGTTGGTGGTAGTGGAAGACCACCTATATCTTCAAGCCCTGCCCGTACTCCACATCCACTTTTAAGAACAAAAGTTTAAATCCTCCAACAAAGCAAGGTGACCGGGATGCTACTACATGGAAGAGAACAAGAGAAGAAAATCCCTTGGAATGGCCAATGAAAAAAGAATCTAGGGATCGAACCAACGAGTTTGCAGCCTGAAGCACTTACACTGACAATCACTCATCCGGCTTGGTGAGATCAGTATTTTGGAAGGAAAAGGTGAGGGGTATTAATCAAGCCCCAAAGGTACATAGGTCTTGGTTATGACAAGGTCAAGATCACACTATTGTCCAACGAGAAGGAAAACATGGAGATGTCCTTATAACCTATTAGGGAATTCAAAAAGAATCAAGAGTTTTTATTGTTTTCCAATATTTAATAAGATTGCAAAAATAGACCCTTTATTGTTGATAGATTGAAAGGGTAAAGTGGATGTGAATTTCATTGCTATAATTCCTAAGAATGTAATTGAGTAAGTGGGTTCAAGAACATTGTCCAAGCAATCACAAACAACACTTAAAATTGTAGAGTAGAAGAATTGTTTGTGGAAGTTGAATATGACCGCATGTTTTGGATGTCTTATGTAGTATATTCACTCAATTTAATGCTACAAAATGGGCAAAATTGAGTGGATTAGGAAAATATAGAGGCTAACAACATCCAAATGTTCATGAAAATATAGAGGTTGGACTTGCTTAAGTTAAGTTTTCTGATTTTATTATAATTTGTTAAGTTTTTTATTTATTAATGTTTATGATTTAAAAGTTGGTTAATATTCATTATTTTTTGTTCATATTTAATTCCAACTTTTTTAATATTTCTTTTTTATTTGCATAGTTGAAACAAGATTATCCTCGCAAACAATCATCTTGAGGCAACCCATGAAATCAATTCTGCCTTAACTAAAATGGCAATCAGTGAGGTTTGGGGTGCTTAGAAGAAATTTAACAAGTAAAAATCATAGACGATAAAAATTTAAATTCTGGATAATAATTGTTGGGAGAAGATTCAATACATTCTTAAATTTTCGTAGCCAATATTGTCCATGAACAAACTTTCGAATATAGATGAGCCCACCTTGGATTATATTTATAAAGGGATAGGATAGACTCTAGGTTGTAGAAAATGAGGGAATTCATATATACAAAAGAGAAAGATCTTGAAGAAAGAGTTTATAACGGAGTGAAGAACATTGTAATGAAGAGATGGAATGAAATGGCCACCCCATTGCATCTCCTATCGTATTCTAGAAGTCTTAGATATTATTATTCTGAGATTCTGAGTCTACTGGGTTGGCAGCCACTGCAAAGCAACTTGAAATTTTCAAATTTCAAATGAATACACGAAGTTCCCTCAGAAAAATGTTTACACATCCTGATGTAGCATCTAAAGCCATGAAGAGCTGCCAATGTTTTCCTCCATAGAAGGTAGGATAGGAGAGATTGACACTCTTTGTAACAAGAAGACTATTGGAATATAAGGCTTATATTTTAGTATTAAGTTAATATTAGTAAATAAATGGTTGTAACCACTTCAACCATTTTCTAACCATCTCTCACATTATAAAATTACGGACACACAATGAACAATGTGTGCACATTTTCTAACATTGCTATCAAAGCCCTTGTTGCTCGAAGGGATCAGCAAACTGAGGGCACAAGTCACAAAAGCCCAAAAATACACAGTTGCAAGGACTTGGAACATCAAAATCACGAGTTTCAAAAATGCATGGTCGTCGAAGCCAAGACATTGAAAACAAGGTTGCAGAAGCCATAGTGCCTACAAACTAGGGCACGGGAAGGATTTATCTCTACTAAAGGCACAAATGGAATTTATAGTCATGTGAGAGCTTCTTCAAAGGGAAAATAAAGTCGCAAAAGGGCACATGAATACATTCGTGAAAGTATCTAAGCATCTACTTTGGGCACGAAAGTATGTCTAGAAATCGTGTGTCATGAAAACGGCACTCACGGCAGTCCCAGGACACTTTCTAGAAATGCGAGCAAAGCAGAAACACCAGAGAAAGGACACAAAATTCTAGGGCACAATCAGCAACTCAACAACCAGTCACAAAATTCTAAGGCACGAAATTTGTTTCTTTCAGACTAGAAGGAAAAAGCATGACTTCCTGTGCTCAAATTTTTAAAGGATCAAATTTTAAAAGGATAAATCTAGTCACAAAAGGAAAAATCATGAATTTGGAAAAGAAGACAAATTTCTCTAGTATTTTTCTAGCTTTTTCAGCAGCGCAGTTATTTACATTGATTTTCTGGTCAAAATCCGTTGCTTGTATGGTTTATTGGATTATGATTGTTATATAGATCCTAGAGGTGTTATTTTCTTTACAATGGAAATTCCAATGGAGAAATATTCCGGCTTCAACTTTCACACTTGGAAAGTTAAAATCTAGATGCAATTAATGAACAAAAAATTGTGGGGTATTGTTAATGGAAAAGAAACACAACCCACCGATGTTGCCAAATTGTTAAAGTGGGAAAGCCACGATGATAAAGCTACAACTACAATCAGGTTGGCTCTTTCTAATTTTGAACTCCATCATATAGATTTAGAGGTATTGTCCAAAGATTTCTCGGATAACCTGAATAGGTTTTTTGGGGCAAAAGTAGTAAATGCTCAATTTTCTTTAGAAATTCAACTCTTTCGATTCAAGATGGTTGATGATGTTACTATGTCCAGTCATATAAATAATCTGATATCTCTTCTTAGACAATTAGAAGAAATCAAAGCTCCAGAAGATGGCAAAGATTCTAAATCCATTCTATTAAATAATTTACCTTCTTCGTATAACAATGTCATTTTTACTCTCAATCGAACCCTTGGAAAACCCCCGAACATATGATTTCAGCTCTCTTAGCTGAAGAAAAGAGAACTACAAACGAGATAGAAGGTGAATCTTCACATTAAAATGCACTCTACTACCGCATGAGAAATAATCACAGAAAATCAAATAAAGACACCAGGCAAGTTGAGTGTTATTATTGCAAGAAAAGAGGTCATACAACTTGGAATTGTTGCATTCGAGCTAATGATGTTCTCAAAGGAAAACTCAAAGATAACCGCAAGAAGCAAATGTGGCCTTTGTTGACAATCCATCAAATGTTGAATTTATTGAAAACTTTATTGATGAAGAATAAGATTTATACGTACTCTAAAAATGAAGTGATTTGATGACAAGAAGGAATCCAATGTAAACAAAACTCAGCATGGATGGCTTCCTAGACAATTTGGAAGTCTGTGGATCTTGGGAATTTACCCTTACAAAAGTCATGAGACAACCTGATGGAGCACTGTGAGAGTAGCTCAACATGGAGGGTTGTCTAATGATTCGGGAGTTCATGGAGGTAAAATCCAGGAACTTGGGAATTCAGCTCGGGAACTTTAATAGGGTTAGGGAGGCAACTTGAAGGAGTTTTACTTGGTCCAAGAACTGTTGTTCAATACAAAATATTTTGAAGCTTGTAATTCTATCCTCTTTTCAGTGGTGTAACCCTTAAGAGGGATTATTTTAATATAAGGCTTATATTTTAATATTAAGTTAATAATAGTAAATAAACGGTCGCAACCACTTGAACCATTTTGTAACCATCTCTCACATAGTAAAATGATGGACACAAAATGAACAATGTGTGCATTCCGATTTCTCTTCATTCTTCTTTGTGCACATTTTTATCAAAGATCCCGAAGATGCCTTTAATGTGTTACTTTCATGGTAAGGATACCATATATCTACAACTTCTTTCCATTTGAATGCTATGCAGGTTTGTGATCGCATTTGGTATTTCTGGTTTATATTTTTTTAATATTGAAATACTAGGCTTAGCCTTCTATGTTTTTTCAACTTTAATAATTTTTTTTTTTTTTGTGATGTTGACCATGAGTTTCCCAACTTGGATGTGTCCACAATTATGCTTATGAGAATATCATGTGTAGAGGATCTAGATAATCACTCAAAACAATCGAGTATAACATCAAGGAGTGGGAGTGACGGTGTCACTTTTCAAGAAATAGGTCCAATAAGCTCTATTGTTCCCAGAGACCCTGTGGACCTCAATGATGTAGATCTTAATATTGGGAAACCATATGTCAATATGTGTAATGTCCCCAAATGGACAATTTTTACCCCCAAATGGATTTTAGGCAAAACCCCAATCCAAAGAACAATTTCTAAATAATTTATAAAATAGTTCAATGCAGATCTGAATTTTATACATGCATGGCGACTTGCATAGGAGATGAAAACCCACAAAATAAAAGGCAAAACCACTGAATCTTTAATGGAATCAACTCAGAAATTTTATAAAGGTGGAATCAAGAGAGAAATACCATATTTGACTTCAAAACAGGCTGGAATTATTTTATTAAATTTTTGTAGACAAACTACCCTCAGACACACTGAAAATACAATTTCCTTGGCCCAAAAATTATGCAACCAGCTGATTTTGGCTTCTAAAATTATGGCAAAGTTGTTGGTGATGAGATCCGGAACAGTCATGCCCTAGAATGTACCTAACTCCACCCACAAGGGTGTAGATAACCCTAAATATGGCTGCAAATGAAGGTAAAAATCGACAAAAAGCTTCCACCTTCAAACGCTCGCCGGAAATAACACAAATTTGCAAATATAGCCTACAATAACTCTTGGAAAACACAAATAAATCCTTGAATTTCAATGGAAACTCCTTTGTGGAGAATCCTCTCAACTAAGAGAAAGGTTTTCGTCCTTAGAAATATTTTGAAAAAGCTCTAGACCCAGACAAAAATCAGATTTGTGTAAAATAGAAAAGCATGCCTTCAACAAGCAAGTAAACTTGTTTTTATAGATGTAATGGGCCAAATAGCCTCCCCAACTTCCAATCAGATTTCACCCCTCGCATTTAATGCTTTTTTCCACCTTTGTCATCCTCTAAAGGGGTTGCATTTTCTCCTATGGGAGGATAATAACATAAAGTGATATTTCTTTTTTCTTATTTTTACTTTATCACTTTATATTTGTCTTTTCTATTTTTAAATTGACTTTATCATTAATAAATTAATATAAAGTGTTGAAATATTATTTTATTTTGCACTTTTATAATTAATTTATTATGATAAGTTTCCCTTCCTAACACCCCTTTAGCCGTCGGGAAATAGAATTGGGCTAAAGGTCTTCGACCGAGAAAGGGGATATCACAATATGTACTAGCTACTATGAGATTGTAATCTTGTAGGTATGGCTTCTATGTCAGATGTGCTGATCATGATATGTATTTTGAGTTTTGAACAGCCATATACATGTTTTTCAATTCTTACAACTATTTAAATAGAGTTTCTTTCTTTGTAATTATCAGTCTTATAATGTTTCAATCTATTTTTCAAAATGATATTTACTTTGGAATGATGCATGTACATTCATATGGGTATGTGTCTACACACACACACATGTTTGGAACAACTAAATACATGATTTTCAACTCTTAAAGCTATTTAAATTGATTGTCTTTCTTTTAAATTATCAATCTTATCATGTTTCATTCTATTTTTCAAAAAGATATTTACTTAAAACTTTGGAATGATATGTTTCATTCTATTATATACACATGCGTGTGCTTATATATTTACATGTGTGTGAGTTCATATGGGCATATTTGTGTTGTATCATAACTAGGGGTCCCCAAAAATTCTTGTATCCCGATTGACAAATTTGTACAGATTTGTTCCCCTATCCATACCCCCGTAACTCGGATCCTAGGCGATGACTAGGGGGCAAGGTGGAGTATCTTCTCAAGTGTTTGGATCCTATTATGTCTATGATCGGATATAAATACATAAAATCCTTACCAATATGAAATTCATGATGGGATTGACTCTAGTTTGTAGAAAACATGAGATGATAAATGAGAAAGAGCAAGATCGTGAAAAGAAAATTTCTAAAGAGATAAAACTTTGTGGGAAGTATCACTATCTGTGTAGAGACTTGGGCAGTTTTGTATCCACTTTCATCACCTGTCGTAATTAGGGGTGCCTAACTATTTTTCCGTGAAAGGTTGGCACTATTCGCACATAAATGTTGGAGGCGGTTAGCACTCTTTTGATATTGTCGATTCACACACGAATGGGGATAGGTTGCTGCAATGTTACCTTTCTTTGTGTACTACTACTAGAGCATCCCATTCTAGGTGCTGGATCTCTTTCATTTTGAAATCCATAGCCTTCTAGTTCCCCTAGCCCACTATGCCAGTTATGGGAGTGAGCATGCATAACTAATTTTTTCTCCATCTCTTTATGTTCATCAACCTTGGGTGTTGAGAGAGGTTCTGGGGCAGTACCTTGCTTACTCCTAGAACTCTCCAATTTGATCCCCATATCTCAAGACATTCCCTAATAGATATAGTTGATCCTACATTGGCCCTCTCCTAGTGAAGGATGATGATGCAATTGATCCTTTTGACACAAGCCTTGGTACAGAATTGTGGCAGTGTCGGTTTCCAGCTTTGATCTTCATCAACTCTATGTTTCATTGAAGGGTGCTTCCCTCACATGAGTATATGTAATTGTAATTAGATACTTAAATAAAGTAGGATAGGGGAGATTGACACTCTTCGCGACAAGAAGACCCTAAAATTAACTTTAATGTGGTACTTTCTTAGGAAAGATACCATGTGTCTACAACCTCTTTCCATTCAAGTATTATCACATGTTTGCAATTGCATTTGATATTTCTACAATCTTTATTTTAAAATAACAATTCTAAGTTTAACCTTCTATGTTTTTTCGACTTTACTAAAAAAATTTTGGGTATGTTGATCACGTGTTTCTTGACTTGGATGTGTATTTGGCTACGCTTAAAAGGATATTATTTGTAGAGGATCTATATATTCAATTAGAACAATCGAGTGTAGTGAAAATTTTAGTAGAGCTTTTCAAATGTAAAACAATAGACTACCACTTCAATTTCTCACGGAAACAATATAATAATCTACTACTCGATTCAATCAGACATTTTATTCATTCTTAGGGTATACATATATAGATATTATGAACTACTTGTTCCATGGAGTCAACACTTATCTGCAGTCATGTGATCCCTAAGATCGCTCAACATCCCCATAATCATTCACAGATCTAGTCTACGTGATTTGTTCTCACATATCACATTACAAATAATTTATTCTATCCTAATTATACGAGTTGTCACAACTCATAAAATAGTACAAATAATAATAGTCAACCAAATATAAATATGAGCACTAAACTATAATATTCCTAACATGTAGCATTAAGGAGCAGAAGTGATAATGTCACTTTTCAAGAGTGAAAAGTGACAATGTCACTATCCTAGTTACAAGAGCAAGCATGCATAACCAACTAGGTGTTGAGAGAGGTTCTAGGGATCATACCTTGCTTCCTCATAGGATTGTCCAGCTTAATCCGCATAACCCAAGACATTCCGTAATAGATACATTTGATCCTACACTGGCCCTCTCGAGTGAAGGAGGATTGACGCCATTGATCCTTACGCCCCGAGCTTTAATATACATGTGTGGTAGTGTTGGTTTCTAGTCTTGGTCTCTAGCTTTCATCTTCATCAACTCCTTGTTTCATTCAAGGGTGTTTCCCTCACACGAGTATACGTAATCGTAATTGCTCATACGAATTATGGCTTAGCTATGACTGGTTAAACCCCCTCAAATTATTTTTTTATTTATAGTTACTTTTAAGAACCTAAGGTTCTTTTTACTCAAATAACTTTTTCTAATGTAACTAGGTGCACCCTCAAGTCCCATAGACCTACTTTAGTCATTTGTGGACATTAATGTAATTTGTTTCTTTCTTTCTTCCTTTTTCCACTCTTGTGATTATATCCTCCATCCGCATGGTTCAGTTTACTTGAGCCTCCTAATTGCATGTACAAATGCCTAAATGAGATGTAACTTGTGTCTCATTCTCGGGGGAATTTTATATGTAAGTCTACCCACCCTTTGACGACTAGTGTATGTATTTACAAATTTGGCACCTATACCTTTCCGTTCTTTGCTAGTTGCATGTGCAAGAATATTAGGTTCAGCTGCCAACAGTTCTCCAACACTATCAATTCCAGTATTGCATTGTCAAAGAATAATACCAGCAGGTCCAAGCTAGGGTTCAATGCTTCAACGGAACGCTCAAGCCTAGAGGAAGGCAGATGTTAGCCCCATTTAATAATGATACATAGAATGAATTTTATATGTAGACAACTCATAAAGTTGAGAATTATGTTCATGTCTTTAACAAATTGTAATTTTATTGTCACATACATAATCGACGTTAGGAGGAATGTAGTGATTAAGAATTAATAATTACGAAGAGTCAAGTTGAAAGTGAATAGGTGCTCCAATAGTTGTGTTTATTGTACAAGAGCTACCAATATATAAGGAGGATCCCAGTCAAAATTAAAGTCATGACCACCATAGGGATGGTGACAAAGGACTCGTTATAGCATAGGCATCATACCTCACTAAGGTAATCAGCTTGTTTCTATGAATTCAAATTACTTTTTTTGTCATCTTTATGTTATTGTATTCTGTCTGATTGTTTGTAATCTCCATCTTCAAAATCACAAAATGTTCCGCTAAAGTTGGGCATAGGAAAAAAGTACTAACACAACATATTTGAGACTATAAATTTCATAGATATATGTTAATCAAAACCTTAGAAATATGAATATTGAATGTATTGGGCTGCTTCACCCAATTGAATTGTAAAAATCACAAGTAAACCAGCTTACTAATATATTAGAATCCATATTTTAGACTCCAACAACAATGCTTACAATCTTTTAACTTTTTTTTCCATAAAATTCCAGAAAATTTAAGATATAAGTTCAAAGTTAATATGACCTTTTCCTAGAGTAGCTTAGCCATTTTGAAGATGTCGGAGTTCCCAAAAAGTATCAGTCTAAGTAAGAGAACTATTCCCCTTCATTGTTTATTTTGATTGGTAAACACCCCTTCTAATATTACATGTCCATCAGGGAAATTGAACTTAGGTTGCTCCCAACAAAAAGAACCCTCTTCGCCACTTGACCTCATTGACATGGACTTCTTGCACTTTCCTTTGATACAAAAGCATTTCTTGAAATTGTATGATTCAATAAATGCATTTGCAGCTTTCAAAATTGACTCATTATAATTAGTTCTAAAAAAACAACTTTTCATTTGATACATAATTCAACCAGTACACATTGTGTATGGGTGAATTTAGTGGAGGCTCAATAGCTCTAGACCACCAAGGCCCTTGTTTAAGAGGATTCTAGGTCTAATAGGAGTTTAAACTTCTTTTCCATATATTACTTAAAAAGTGGCAATACCTTCATGACATAAAATGATAAATATCGCATAAAACCAGTATAATGTCGTCTATATTATAAGAAAATTTTCAAGACACGGTGAGAATATAAGATTAAATTTGTGTATTATTACTTAGTATCCTTGTAGATCAAAAGGGTCATTGTCATTTGCATAAGCAATCCTTATTTTCTACAGCCAAGACTTGAAAAAAATATATGATAAGATGCTAGCTGGATGCTAGGAAGTTCAGCCAAAACTAACCTTCAAAATGTAGGCAACACCAAGCACAAACCCATCATCAATAAATTGTTCATTTGCTGCATCACGGGCCCTTTTGAACATTTTATCTCTTCCTTGAAGCATAGTTTCTGTTATGTTAATTGTTAATGCAGGGACCAGGAGAAAAACTCCCTTAAATGACCATTTTCACTGTTTTGTAGTTCCTGCAAATAAACAGTTGAAGACTTCAATAGCATAGCTCATTATCCGAAGACAAAACATCTGGACTATAAAACTTAAAAATAAAATATAAATAATGCATCCCTAGTTCCTCATTTAAAAATAAAATAAAATTGAGGCTTATATGTAGGATTAGAAAAAGTGTTAACAAAGAGCACATTTTTCTTATGAAAGCAAAACATAATAAACAAGTCTATGATGAATTATTATTGACAATAATTCATGTGTAATGATATATAGTTGACAATAATTCATGTGTAAGATAATAAGTGCCTATTAATGAAGGATACTATAGATAGTCCATTTAGATGTTTTGTTGGGAATGTCTCAACATTGCATAGGTCTACAAGGTGATATGCCCATATACTATTGTTGTGCAGACTTGTGCATCACTACTGCACAAGAGAAGTGTGCACACGGTCAATTTGCACAGGAATGAGTCACATGGGTATTGCACAGGGGTTGTGCAATACTAGATCAACATGTGAAGGTTGGGTGCAGAGGTATGTGCATATGGGAGTTACATTATCATTTGTTGCACAATGAAGCTGCATAATGTGATGTGTTGTCAACACTTGTCTGAATGGAATTTTCAACTAGAGGTGTGTAAGCACCATGTTAATAATACTTCGACACAGTTGGTGGAGAAGCATTACGCAATGATGACTCTACTCAGTGGTCAGTGAGGAATTTGCAGATTCTCTGGTGTGTGGAGTTTACAAAGTTATGAGATAGCTTAAATACTGGGAGACTCTTCAGAGTAAATATTGGACATGATTGCAACATCCTAAGATAGTGTTGGCTATGGCTAAACAGTCAAGTCTAAGCATGTGTATGTTCTGTCCTAAAACCATAGTTACCAAATCCGGCCACATCCAAATTTTTCAGCCCGCCTAGGTAAGTCAATGTTCCACGGAGTCTCGAAACGGGGGACGGGTCTCGGAGACGAGGGGACCAAGGGCCTAGGTTTGGGGACAGCGGTGGGGCGGCGGGACGGTGGTGCAAATATATATAGTACTTGAAAAATTAGTTATAAAAAATGTATAAGGAACAACAAATGAAACTTTGAAATACTAAACACATTGCATTGAACAGTGAAAATGCCAAATATCAATATATTAATATTTATATTCAAAATGATGATTACATTCAAAATTCAAATACAATTGGCCAGTGGCTCAATGCAATGAAGACTTGGCACTTGCTCTAACTCTTGTTGTTACTTGTTGCTAATGTTGTCCCTCTTCCTTGCTAATGCTCTCACTCTTGCTTGCTAATGTTATTGCTCTCACTCTTGCTTGCTAATGCTCTCACCCTCTCACTCTTTCTTGTTAATGCTTTCACTCTTGCTTTGAATTTTGATTGTGATTTGGAGTGAGGGTGTAACTCTTATTTATAGTTTGTTTTGGAGTGCTTAGGGTTGGGTGGGGCCCATTGAGTATTAGGGTTAGGGTTGGGGGCCAAAAATTATAAAACAAACTGATTTAAAAAAACCTTTTTGGCAGCCTTATGCCGTCGGGGACAATTGGGAGTCTCTAGGACAAGTCGAAAGACGTCCCCAAGTCCCTAAAATTGGGGGATGTCTCAAAAACATCCCCTCTTTGAGAGAAACGTTCCAAGGACGTCCACGTATGGCTGGTGGCGGTGGCAGGATGGCAGGGGGGCATTTCCTATCTGTCCCCAAGTCTCGGAGACGTATGGAGTCTCTGAGACGTCAATTTCAAATGTGTCCCCGTGGAACACTGAGATAAGTTTGGTTTGGGCTTTTTTTTATTTTTGCAATAAGAAGATTTACAACACCCTCATTAATTTTTTTAATATTAAAAATATTAACAATTTATTTTATGTTATCAATCTCTCTTTGAATTTGTCAAGCATATTTATAAATTACACTCATATATAATATGTATATATTCTGCATCGAATTTTCCCAAACTTTTTCAAGAGTTCCAGATTTTGGGATTTTTTTGCCTTCCTAAATGGATCTGGATTTTCAGACTTTGTAATTATGCCCAAAACATACTCAAAGATATTGTTGCACGGTCTAGCACAAGAACAATATTGGATGTATTGTTGTAGTTGTCAGGAACACAGTAAGATTCTTACGGTGCTTTGAAGGTTGTTCATTGTATTTGTAAGCTGGTTTAAGTTAATGCAATAGAACAAGGTTATAGTGTTGGGGTTTTTACCCAAAAGGGTTTTTCTAGATGAAATATTGTGTTTGTGTCTTATGTGTCATTCTATATGCACTGTGTAGATTACAGTTCAGCAAAGCTCTCCTCTATTTAACTGATTGCACAAAGGGGCCATAATATGAACATCTGATATGAGAGCCATGTTGGAACTTGGTGAGAGATGCTTTTGCCTGTGATAAGTGGTTGTGTTAAGTGGAAGATTTGCATTGTTGAAGTATTGTGTAGAAAATGTTAGGAAGCACAAGAATAGAGATTAACAAGTTCAACGGACGACATTTTTAGTTACGGAAGCTCAAAATGGAGGATCTCAAGACAAATAGAGATCAGTGAATAGCTATGTCCATAGGAGCATCTGCATGAATGAAACAAGAAGAGTGGGGAAACAGTTGATAAGAAAGCAAAAAGATCTACCAAACTTCGTTTATCAAAATCAATCGTATTGAATGTATCTAATGAAAAGATAACAAAGGGATTATGGGATAAGTTGGGAACATTGTACCTAACTAAATCTTTCGTCAACAAACTATTCATGTACAAGAAGACATATTTATTCGGGATGAATAATGGTGAATCAGTTATAAAGCACATGATGTTGAATGCCTTTAATAGTGGTTAGTCAATTATTGCCCATGGATGGTGAAGAAAGGTGTATTACGCTTTGATGCTCTTTGCCAAACCCTTGGGATAATCTAGTAATGGTTATTACTAACACCTCTAGTAAGTTTTAAAATGGATGATATTATTGATGCCTTACTTTGAGAAGAAATGGCATGCAAGTCCATTGAAGATCACCAAACAAATGATGCATTGATTGTGTGAGGTAGATCGTAAGAGAAAATCAAGTAAAGACTTAGGGATAATCATGCGAAGTCTAGAGGCAAATCTAAGACTCAAGTGACCTTTTTGAAGAAATGTTGGAGTTGTGGCAAAACGAAGTATATTAAGAGGAAAATGACCATATCCTTCATCCTCGGGTGAAAAGAGATCCATTGATGAAAACGGAGATGTGTACTTAGCAACCTTAAGAGTGCATTCATGTACTAATGCATGGTTGATTCACTTTGGAGCCCCTGTCATATGACTTCCCAAAGGAAGTGGTTCTTCAAATATGAACAATAGAATGGTCATAATGGTTTTCTAGAAGATAACTCTACTCACCAAGTTGCACAGTCAAGAAGAAATAAAGAGGTTCCAAGATGGGAGCATCGAGACTCTCACCGATGTTACGAACATTCCGGGCCTTGCAAAAACATTGGTTTCAGCTAAAGCAACATGTGCAATCATAGTTGCAAGAGATGGATACAAGGAGATCGGTACGTGGAGACAACTATTGGTGTCCCACGATTTCACCCTGAAATCTTAGACTAACCCATGTTAAAAAAATTCGTTCTTTTAAAACAACGGGTCGTTTTGTGTTTTTATTGCTAGAAAGTTTCTGTAATGTGTCAAGATATTCCCAAGGAGCCATACAAGCCAATTTCGACAAATACCCAGATGCCCAAAATTGTTATATTTTGTCGCTAGGTTTTGCCTACAGGAAATTTTTATTTAATTATTTTAAGCCCCGTTTGACGCAATTTGTGCTCCAATTTAACCTTGTTGTGATCGTACATGTCAATATTCCCATATACCAGTAGCGTTTTAACCAAGAATGGATCCTGGGATTTATTTGTAACTTCGGCAACGTTTTGTGTTTTTAGTGTTGTCCCGTTTCGTTTTCTGTGAAATTTCTCTGGATCAATTCCTTTGCCGGTTTGGCCTGATTCTTGGCCTGGAGTATCTGGAGATCACCTATGCACGTTGTGCCAGAAGGAATTCGCCATCGAAGGTCTGGTTCTCTCGGCAAAGGCGAAGTCGTGCATCAAAAAGCTTCTTCGGGTAAGCTGTTTTTTTGCAAAAAGAGGGTTTGAAGTGAATCATGAGATTTTTGGAAGCAACAAGCAGGTGGGAATTTTGTTCTGCCTAACAGGGTACTTTTTCCCATGAAAGCAACGCCACTTAAGTCACAATGGGAAAATTGGAGGCAGCAGGCAAGCGGGAATTTCTTACCTGCCTTGCAAAGTAAAAATTCTCATTGTGAAATAAAAGAAAAATCACTTAAGGCATTGATGGGATTTTATTACCTGCCTTGCAAGGTAAATAATCCCATTATGAAAGTCAAACAACTTAAGTGAATCATGGGATTTTCGGAGCTGCCTTGCAGGTAAATAATCCCATTGTCAATTGACTTTTAAAAATAGAAATCCCTCATACCAAAAAGTGCGACTCCTTTAGGGAAAGAAAGGCAGCCTTAAATGCAATAAATTAATTAAATTCTTCTCCAATTTTGGCGCCCAGGTTTGTGGAAAAGTCAACAAAGGGAAAGTGGATAAAGGAAGTTGGAATTAGACATTCTAAAATTAAATAAATATTATTTATTTAATGCAACCCCTTCATGTCAAAAAGTGCGCCCTATTTGGGAGAGAAATAATAATTTTTTAAATATTAATTGATTTAATTAATTCCTATTTTCAGTGGCTAAGGTCAAAGTATACTCGAGGCTTGAGTTAACTAGAAGTAGAATTCTAAAATTAAATAAATTTAATTTATTTAATGGCAGCCATGAGCATGCACAAATAGGGGCCCCATTTGAAAGGCAAATTATTTAATAATTAATTAATTGCCAGGGAATAGGAAAGGCATTAATTAATTATAGAATTATGAGGATTATATAAATAGGGGTTGCCATAAAGATGAATTAATTAATTCAAAACTAGAGATGTGCAGCCCAGACAAAAAAGTGCGCCCCATTTGGAGAGGAATTTTGCTCAGAAGGTGTAATTAATGCTTTGGAAGCTTCCAATTTTCCCGCATATGTTGAAAGAGGTTGATTTGTGTTTGGATAATTTATCTGCATAAGTGATACAAGTGCTCGAAATTCATCACAGTGTGTTTTTATAAGAGAAACGGACTCAAATCAATGTCCAATACATTGAACATATCCTCTAAATCTAAAGAATTATCCAGATCTGCACCAATTGTGAAGAATTCCGGCCGAATAAAGAGGAAAAGAATTGTGCAGACAAAGATTGTTCCAGCAATGGCAAAGTGGGATGAACGAGAAAGCTCAGCGGAATCATGCATTACTTCCAGATTTGCTGACATTGGAGACACAAATCCAGGCCCAGATCCAGATCCAGATCTCATAATTGCAGAAGTTTCTGCAAAAATTCATCCTCTTGTTTCTGATGCAGCCCGTGTAGAAGTCAGTGCGTGGAAAATTTCTTCCAGGATCTTGTGGACGTGCTCCCAATCTTCCAATTGAAGCCTTCATTGAATTTGCATTCACCCGAAGTGCTTTCCAGAATTTTTAATTGAAACATTACACTGATGCATGTACTGGAGAAGAACTGTAAAAGCTTCAAGGATAAGAGGGAAGACAAGGCAAAGGCAACACCCGTAAGCAAGTTTCTAGATTCAGCTCGCTTCCAGATCCAGATTGTTTCCAGATCCAGCTTGCTTCCAGATCCAGCTGCTCCCAGGTCCAGCTTGGTGAGAATCAAAGGCAAAAGAATCAGTTGCATGTAGAATATGAAAAAGAACAAGACTGCAGCTTTCCTCTTTATTCTTCTTTCTCTTATTTCCTCCGACAAAATAATTGAGCGATCAATTAAATTATACAACTAAAGTGATTGGTTTAAAAGCCATTACTTGAAGAAGTCAACTACTTCGAGATAGGTGGCAGACGTACAATATAGAAGGTTCTAGTTTCAGTTGCAAATCATGAATGTCATGCAAAGAGGAATTTTAGGACGGAGATTGTCAGTTGTTTCATTTCTGACTTCCACATGTGTCAGTTCAACTAAAAGCTTCCGAATTTCTGACTTCCGACTTCCACATGTGTCAGTTTAACTAAAAACATTCTTGTATTCCAGACTTCATGTTGAAACCCCTGATAGCCACTTAAAACAAAGAAATATAAAGGAGCAGATTTCCGGAGAACTTTGTGTCATGATGCATTTTGTTTCTAGCTTCCTATCTTAGATTTTCTAATAAACTTTGTGTTATTTTAGATCTAGATCTGGAGTTGCCTTTGCTTATAATTTTGTGTGTTGATATCTATTGGTTTCTTCTATGTGCATGTAATCAACTCTGTTATCTATTGATTGGGTTGCACATCTTCCCTACTTCTTCATGTGTTTTCTTATTTCCTTCTTCTATAAATATTTTCTTTCTCAAACAGCTGCTTACTTGCTGCAGAGCTATACAGCTATGGTTCATGAGTTAAATAGTTAAAGTAAAACCCCCATATAGATACTAGCATATTTTTATTGACAAATCGACACGGGACCTCACCGGTAAAAGAGGCAGATTTATCTCATGACTGCCTAGGTTTTTAGCTATGCAGAAAATCTAGCCAACAGTTTTTGGCGACTCCGCTGGGGAAAAACACAAATTAGTAGACCAGAGCTTTCTCAAGCTAAAAGCCGCAGATCCAGTCTTTCACCAGGAAGAAGAGTGCAAACATATCGAGATTCAGATCATCTTTAGCATAATCCGGCAGCAAGAATTATTCATCAAGTCTACTCTCGGAGAAGACATGCTCCTTTCATGATGCAGAATTAGCCACTTGCCCCTACAACACCTGTTCCATGGGGTGCAGCCTTTGGACCATTGAGCCCGACTACTCCTATGCATGATCTACCTAAAGGGACGAGAAAGAATTTTCCGAAATTCTTTGGAGATGGGAAGCAGAATCAAAATGACCACTTGGCTGCGTTTTTTCATATCTGTGGAGTGCTTCGATCGAACATGAACATGTCTCTCGTCCGGCTCTTCATAGAGACTCTGCGCATGACTTGGGTGGAGAAGGGTTTCACGGCTAGCTCCGGCACCATAACTAACTAGGCTACTATGCGGGATGCGTTCTGAAAAGATTCAAACAGTGAAGATTCCAGCACCTTGATAACCCAGCTCACTCAATCGAAGGAGCCACATGAGCACATGTGGGATTTTATTGCAAAATTCCAAAGATTACTGTACAAAATTCCATCTTCTACTTCGAATGACGAGAATCAAAAGGTATTCTTCATCAATGCTTTACTTCTGAAGTAAGCTATCAAGCTCGCGAAGAGCACGTCTTGGCGATTTGTTACTCTAGAACATGGCACTTGAAATTGAAGATGACCTCATCATGGTTTGGAAAGATAAAGAGCAACACTTCTAGAGTGAAAGTTCATCCGCTACTACCTTCAATTCACTATAGCAAAGGTTAGCGAATGAGATGTGCAGATAAAGAAACAAATGACTCAAATGGCTCAGTGGCAACAAATATTGCCCCCTACTCGGAGTTTCAACAACCGGAACCGCATTGCTGGTTCCCAAAGATTAGCAATCAAGCTGCTCCCTTAAACAATGTGGAGATGAATGAAGAAGACCAGAAAGTCGACGCGGATCAGTTTGAGAATGATGATTTTGTAGGTCCCTTGGCGACTCCAACATTAATTACCTAAACTACAAATCGAACATGAGTATGAGGAGCTTGAAGACGATCATGGTCATGCATATACAAGATACTTATAAGATCACAAACTCGCTAAGTGAAGCATTAGCAGAGACGAAAGAGAAGGTGCAACCCTTTGTCTTCGCCTTAGCTCCCTAAGTAAGCATGCGAGTTCTTCATCTCAACCACGTAAAGCGGCTCTGTATTTGAATCTATTTCTTCTTTTGACATTATTGATCATGTTAAGAAAACCAGAGTTCAAATGTCAGAAGTCTGAATACTTCATGAGTCTTTCCCGAAGCAGTTAAACAGTCTAGTCAAATATGTACAATCACTAGGACAATCCAATACATCAAAAGGTCTTTTGCCTAAGCCCAAGGATACTCCTCCCCAGAACAACACCAGCTTGTTAAATCCTCGCCATATTAAGAAAGAGTGGAACCATTCTATGTTTCCCTATTGCTTAATGGTTTCAAGTTAAGCTGCATTTTAGATTCAAATTTGCTTCTAACAATGTCATGCTAGCTAAAGTTGCAGATGCTCTTGGGCTTACCTTGATGAAGACCATAAAAAGGTGTTATTCCATGGAGAGACAAGTCCCTTTAATCGGACAAATCAAAGATGCACAAGCTGTTATGGCAGCTTTTCCTGACAAGAGATTAAAGATGACAATCTCAGTTGCAGATATTCCCTGTCTCCTCTTGGATGTTCTTTGAGCAAAAACTTCTGCAAAGAGCTGGGAGGAGAAGTAAAGATGGATTGGTCCTGTGCTCATATTCCTATCAAGGGGATTAACCATAAGCTAGAGCCGGAAAAGAAGTCCAAGACGATCATGGTCATGCATATACAAGATACCTACAAGATCACAAACTCGCAAAGCTAAAGCATTAGCAGGCGAGCAAAGAAGGGGCAACCCTTTGTCTTCTTCCTTAGCTCCCAGAAGTAAGCATGCGAGTTCTTCATCTCAACCACAGAAAGCAGCTCAGGGATCTGAATCTATTTCTTCTTTTGAAATTATTGATCATGTTAAGAAAACCAGAGTTCAAATGTCAGAAGCTGAATACTTGAGAGTCATTCTTGAGTAGTTAAATAGGCTAGTCAAATATGTACAATCACCAGACAATCCAATACATCAAGAGGCCTTTTGCCTAAGCCCAAGGATACTCCTCCCCAGAACAACACTGCAGTTATTAAATCCTCGCCATCTTCTGAAAGAGTGGAACCGTTCTATGTTTCCCTATTGCTTAATGGTTTTGAGTTAAGTAACTACATTTTAGATTCAGGTGCTTCTGACAATGTCATGCCGCCGCCTAAAGTTGAGATACTCTTGGGCTTACCTTGACGAAGACCATAAAAAGGTGTTATTCCATGGAGAGACAAGTCCCTTTAATCGGACAAATCAAAGATGCACAAGTTGTTCTAGCAGCTTTTCCTGACAAGAGATTAAAGATGACAATCTTAGTTGCAGATATTCCTGTCTCCTACGGGATGTTGCTAAGCAAAAACTTTTGCAAAGAGCTGGGAGGAGAAGTAAAGATGGATTGGTCCTATGCTCATATTCCTATCAAGAGGATTAACCATAAGCTAGAGCCGGAAAAGAATTCCAAGTACACGGTGACAAAATCCGAGGATCCTAGATCTCAAATTCTTTTTCAGGAATCTGATCGTGGGGTCTATTTCTTGGAAATGGATAAAAATGTACCAAAACTGG
Source organism: Taxus wallichiana var. yunnanensis (assembly GCA_018340775.1). Lineage (NCBI taxonomy): Eukaryota > Viridiplantae > Streptophyta > Pinopsida > Cupressales > Taxaceae > Taxus > Taxus wallichiana. The sequence continues at coordinate 806,130,767 of CM031237.1, forward strand.
AATTTCGATCAGACCCATAGCCAACAAAAGACGAAAAAGTTTGGACTCTGGAGTTTAAAGGCACATGTTGTTCTTGTGGATCAGGAGCCGGCGTTCTACTAATATCTCCAGATCATGAGATATTTACAAACTCCCACAAGTTGATGTTTGAGAACACCAACAATACGGCGGAGTATGAGGCATTGCTGCTAGGAATGGAGCAAGCTAGAAAGAAAGGAGTAAGACTCCTCAAAGCCCAAGGAGAAGATGAACTTCTAGTAAAGCAAGTTCGAGGGAAAAGTCAAGTCAAAAGAGATAAGCTGGGGCATTACAAATATAGAGTACTTTTTGCCACATTCGATTTTGCAGCCTTCTCTATTGACTTCATTCCAATAAATCAAAATTCCAAGGTAGATTCTTTGGCAGTCACGGCTGCACTATTGAATCCGGATAGACCACCGTCCATATTCAAACAAGGAAACTATAAAGTGGAGATGGTCTACCACCCCAAAGTCCCTGAACAAACATCTGCATGTCTACATGTTGAAGGGAGTAAATCACCACCACGACAAACAATCACAGGAAAAGCTGATCCAAGTTATGATGATAGTAGTGGAGTAATCCAGCCAAAAGGTAACAAAATCCCCAAGGGTTTAGTTTCCTTAATGGAGACTTTCAACAAGCATGATCAATACCTGAAGAAAAGCAAAGAAAATGGTAATAGTTTTCCTCGTAAATGCAGCAAATAAATCTGGGAATAGAGCAAGTTGATGCAGACTTACCCGCCACAAAGAGAAGAAAGGATGAGCCACTACCAGATGAAGTTGATAAGGACTTGCCCGAGTATTTGACAAGAAGGCCAAAGAAAGGAAGTTCAAGATAAGAGACCTGGGTACTGGGTGGGAAATGAGACATGAACCGAAGGGCATGCACGACAAATCTGATTCACTCTCGAAAAGGCCCCTTCGTGATTAAAAGAGTTCGCAGGATGGATACTTTCTTCCTTACCTACGGGATGGAATTGAGTTACCATTTCCTTTCAACGGCAAAAGCATTCTGAAGGCTGTTCAAGAATCGAGAAAAGGTGGTAAAACTCGTATGTATATAAATAAAACTTTGTTTGTTTTTCCATTGTTTTGTTTTTGTGTTGTGTTGTTTTTGTTTGCCTGACCACGTGCCCAAAAGACAAGATACGAAACCAGAGATACTGGCATCTCATCTTTTCCCTTGTCATTCTGACAAAGGAAAAGATGTCAACAAACGGAGCCGATGGTGTCCCCATTTCACCTCGAAACTCGAGACTACCCATGTTTAAAAATTTTGTTCTTTTAAAATAATGGGTTGTTTTGTGCTTTTATTGCCAGAAATTTATGTAATGTGTCAAGATATTCCCAAGGAGCCATATAAGCCAATTTTGACAAATACCCAGATGCCCAAAATTGTTATATTTTCGTCGTTGAGGTTTGCTTGCGGGAAGTTTGTGTTTAATTATTTTAGCCCCATTTGAGGCAATTTGTGCTCCCGGTTTAACCCTGTTGTGATAGTACATGTCAATAATCCCATATACCAAAGAGGGTTTTAACCAGAATGGATCTTGAGATTTACTTGTATCTTCGGCAACGTTTTGTGTTTTTAGTGTTTCCATTTTGTTTTTTCGTGAAATTTCTTTGGCTCAATTCAATTCCTTTGCGGTTTGGCCGATTCTTGGCCTGGAGTATCTGGAGATCACCTATGCATGTGCGGAAAGAATTCGCCATCGACGTCTGGGTTCTCTTGAAAAAGACGAAGTCGTGCACCAAAAAGCTTCTCCCGGGACAGCCGCTTTTTTTGGAAAAAGATGGTTTGAAGTGAATCATGGGATTTTGAAAGAAGCAGCGGTGGGAATTTTGTACCTACCTAAGCAGAAGTTACTTTTTCCCATGAAAGCAACGCCACTTAAGTCACAATGGAAAAATGGAAGAGGAAAATTGTGGAAAATTTAGGGAATTTCTTACCCGCTCTGCAGGTAAAAATTCTCATTATGAAAGTCAAATCACTTAAGTGAATCATGAGATTTTCGGAGTTCGCCTTGCAGGTAAATAATCCCATATGAAAGTCAAACAATTGACTTTTGGAAAAATAGAAATCCCTCATACCTTTTAAAAAAGTGTGACTCCTTTAGGGAAAGAAAGGCAAGCCTTAAATAATAAATTAATTAAATTCTTCTCCAATTTTGGCGCCTGTGTTTGTGGAAAAATCAACAAAAGGAAAACTGGATAAAGGAAGTTGGAATTAGACATTGTAAAATTAAATAAATATTATTTATTTAATGCAGCCCCTTCATGTCAAAAAGTGTGCCCCATTTGGGAGAGAAATAATACTTTTAAAGTATGAATTGATTTAATTAATTCCTATTTTCAGTGGCTAAGGTCAAAGCATACTCGAGGCTTGAGTTAACTAGAAGTATAAGTCTTAAATTAAATAAATTTAATTTATTTAATGGCAGCCATGAGCATGCACAAAATAGGCGCCCCATTTGAAGAGTAAAGTTTATTAATAATTAATTAATTGTCGTGAATAGGAAAGGCATTAATTAATTATAGAATTATAAGGATTATATAAGCAGGGCTGCCATAAGAATGAATTCATTAATTCAAAAGCAGAGATGTGCAGCCAGGAAAAAGTGTGCCCCATTTGGAGAGGAATTTTGCTCAAGAAGGTGTAATTAATGCCTGGAAGCTTCCAAATTTGGCGCATAGGTTGAAAAAGGTTGATTTGTGTCTAGATAATTGTCTACATAAGTGATACACGTGCTCAAGAATTCATCAGCAAGCTTGATATGTGCTTTTATAAAAGAGAAACGGAACTCAAATCAATGTCCAATACATTGAACATATCTTCCGAATCTCAAGAATTATCCAGATCTGCAGCAGTTGTGAAGAATTCCAGCCGAATAAAGAGGAAAAGAATTGTTCAGACAAAGATTGCTCCAGCCATGGAAAAGCGGGATGAACGAGAAAGCTTAGCGCAATCATGCATTATTTCCAGATTTGTTGAAATCGGAGACACAAATCCAGGCCTAGATCCAAATCCAAATCTCATAATTGCAAAAGTTTCCAACAAAAATTCATCCTCTTGTTTCTGATCCAACCCGTGTAGAAGTCAGTGCGTGGAAAATTTCTTCCAGGATCTTGTGCATGTGCTCCCAATTTTCTAGTTGAAGCCTTCATTGAATTTACATTCACCCAGAGTGCTTTCCAAAAATTTTAATTGAAACATTGCACTGATGCATGTACTGGAGAAGAACTGCAAAAGCTTCAAGGATAAGAGGGAAGACAAGACAAAGGTAACACCCGTAAGCAAGTTTCAGATCCGGCTCGATCCAGATCAGACTTGTTTCAGATCATTTGCTCCTGTAGTCCAGCGTTTGGTGAAAATCAAAGGCAAAAGAATCGGCGATGCAGTAATATAAAAAGAACAAGACTGCAGCTTTCCTCTTTCTTCTTCTTTCTCTTATTTCCTCCAACAAATAATTGAGCGATCAATTAAATTATACAACTTAACTGATTGATTTAAAAAGTCATTACTTGACAAAGTCAACTACTTGGAGATAGGTGGCAAACATGCAATATAGAAGGTTCTATTTTCAGTTGCAAATCATGCATGTCATGCAAAGAGGAATTTCAGGAGGGAGATTGTCTGTTGTTTCCTTTCTGACTTCCACATGTGTCAGTTCAACTAAAAGCTTCCGACTTGTAATTGTCCCTCTACATTCTATAAGTAAAGGAAGAACCTACGGGTTAAAGATAGAATTTGTAAGCAGCATTCTTGTGTTCCAGACTTTGTGCTGAAACCCCTGATAGCCACTTGAAGTAGAGGAATATAAAGGAGCAGATTTCCGAAGAACTTTGTGTCACGGTGCATTTTGTTTCTAGCTTTCTATCTTATATTTTCTAATAAACTTTGTGTTATTTTAGATCTAGATCTAGAGTTGCCTTTGCTTATAATTTTGTGTGTTGATATCTATTGGTTTCTTCTATGTGCATGCAATCAACTCGTTATCTATTGATTGGGTTGCACATCTTCCCATTTCTTTCCCCGTGTTTTCTTATTTCCTTCTTCTATAAATATTTCCTTTCTCAAACAGTTGCTTACTTGTTTGCAGAGCTATACAAACTAAGGTTCATGAGTGAATAGTTAAAGTAAAACCCCATATAGATACTAGCATATTTTTAGTGACAAATCGACACAAGAGCCTCACCGGTAAATAAGGAATATTTATCTCATGATCGCCTAGGTTTTCAACTATGCAGAAAATCTAGCCAATAGTTTTTTAACTCTTACGAGGAACAACACAAATTAGCAGACCAGAGCTTTCTCAAGTTAGAAGCCGCAGATCCAATCTTTCACCAGGAAGAAGAGTGCAAACACATCCAGATCCGGATCATCTTCAAAGCATAATCCGGAAACTAGAATTATTCATCAAGTCTATTCTCGGAGAAGACGTGCTCCTTTCATGATGCAGAATCAACCACTTGCCCCTGCAGCACCTATTCCATGGGGTGTAGACTTTGACCTCTTTGAATCCTCCTATGCATGATCTACCTAAAGGGAGAAGAATGAATTTTCCAAAATTCTTTGGAGATGGAAAGTAGAATCCAAATGACCACTTGGTGGCATTTTTCATATCCTCGTGGAGTGCTTGCGTAAATCGAACATGAAGATGTATCTGTCATGCGAGCTCTTCATAGAGACTCGCATGACTTGGCTGAGAATGGTTCTACCGGCTAGCTCCTCGGCACCATAACCAATCGGGCAACTATGCGGGATGCATTCTCCCAAAAAATTCAAACCAGTCAAGATTTCGGCACTTGATAACTCACCACTCGGTTGAAGGAGCCACATGAGCACATGCGGGATTTTATTGCAAAATTCCAAAGATTACTTTACAAAATTCCAGCTTTACTTCTGAATGACGAGAATCAAAAGGTATTTTTCATCAATGCTTTACTTCTCGAAGTAAGCTATCAATCGCGAAGAACACATCCTGTTGACTTGTTAGCAGCTCAAAACATAGCGGTTGAAATTGAAGACGACCTCATCATGGCTGGAAAGATAAAGAGCAACACTTCTAGAGCTGAAAGTTCATCCTCTACTACTACCTCCGATTCACTATGCAAAAGTTAGAAAATGAGATGATGCAGATAAAGAAACAAATGGCTCAAATGGCTCAAGGCACACAATATTGCCCCTCGCTTGAATTTCAACAACCGGAACCGCATTGTTGGTTCCCAAATATTAGCAATTGAACTCGCTCCCAAAAATAATGTGGAGATGAATGAAGAAGACCAGGAAGCCGACGTTGATCAGTTTGAGAATGATGATTTTGTAGATCCTACTGTCTGCGACTCCAACATTAATTACCTAAACTACAAATCTAAACATGAGTATGAGGAGCATCTTGAAGACGATCATGGGCCATGCATATGCAAAGACTTATAAGATCACAAACTCGCCAAGTGAAGCATTACCAGACGAAAAAAAGGGGCATCACCTTTCCTCTTCTTCCTTAGCTCCTAGGAAGTAAGCATGTGAGTTCTTCATCTCAACCACGTAAAGCGGCTGTATCGAATCTATTTCTTCTTTTGACATTATTGATCATGTTAAGAAAACCAGAGTTCAAATGTCAGAAGCTGAATACTTGAGAGCCATTCCTGAGCAGTTAAATAGGCTAGTCAAATATGTACAATCACCAGACAATCCAATACATCAAAAGGTCTTTTGCCTAAGCCCAAGGATACTCCTCCCGAACAACACTGCAGTTGTTAAATCCTCACCATCTTCTGAAAGAGTGGAACCGTTCTATGTTTCCCTATTGCTTAATGGTTTCAAGTTAAGTAACTGCATTTTAGATTCAAGTGCTTCTAACAATGTCATGCCAGCTAAAGTTACAGATGCTCTTGGGCTTACCTTGATGAAGACCATAAAAAGGTGTTATTCCATGGAGAGACAAGTCCCTTTAATCAGACAAATCAAAGATGCACAAGTTGTTCTGGCATCTTTTCCTGACAAGAGATTAAAGATGACAATCTTAGTTCTGAAATATTCCTGTCTCCTATGGGATGTCATTGAAAGCAAAAACTTCGCAAAGAGTTGGGAGGAGAAGTAAAGATGGATTGGTCCTATGCTCATATTCCTATCAAGGGGATTAACCATAAGCTAGAGCCGGAAAAGAAGTCCAAGTACACGGTGACAAAATTTGAAGGATCCTAGATCTCAGATTCTTTTTCAGAATCTGACCGTGGGGTCTATTTCTTGGAAATGGATAAAATGTTCCAAGCTGGAATTCAACAGAGCAGCCAGAGCCAACAAAAGAAGAAGAAAAAGTTTGGACTCTGGAGTTTAAAGGCACATGTTGTTCTTTTGGATCAGGAGCCGGCGTTCTACTAATATCTCCATATCATGAGATATTTCCAAACTCCCACAAATTGATGTTCGAGAACACCAATAATACGGCGAAGTATGAGGCATTGCTGCTAGGAATGGAGCAAGCTAGAAAGAAAGGAGTAAGACTCCTCAAAGCCCAAGGAGATGCTGAACTTCTAGTAAAGTAGGTTCGAGGGCAAAGTCAAGTCAAAAGAGATAAGCTAGAGCATTACAAAGATAGAGTACTTTCTGCCACATTCGATTTTGCAGCCTTCTCTATTGACTTCATTCCAATAAATCAAAATTCCAAGGCAAATTCTTTGGCAGTCACGGCTGCACTATTGAATCCGGATAGACCACCGTCCATATTCAGACAAGGAAACTATAAAGTGGAGATGGTCTACCGCCCCAAAATCCCTGAACAAACATCTGCATGTCTGCATGTTGAAGGGAGTAAATCACCACCACGACAAACAATCACAGAAAAGCTAATCCAGGTTATGATGACAGTAATGGAGTAATCCAACCAAAAGGTAACAAAACCCCCAAGGGTTTAGTTTCCTTAATGGAGACTTTCAACAAGCATGATCAGTACTTGAAGAAGAACAAAGAAAATGGTAATAGTTCTTCCTCAGAAATGCAGCAAATAAATCTGGGAACGGAGCAAGTTGATGCAGACTTACCCGCCATGGAGAGAAGAAAGGATGAGCCACCACCAGATAAAGTTGATAAGGACTTGCCCAAACTATTTGACAAGAAGGCCAAAGAAAGGAAGTTCAAGATCGGAGAGTAAGGTACTCGGTGGGAAATGAGACGTGAACCAAAGGGCATGCACGAGAAAAATCTGATTCACTCGAAAAGGGCCCTTCATGATTAAAAGAGTTGCAGGAATGGATACCTTCTTCCTTGCCTACCGGGATGGAATTGAGTTACCATTTTCTTTCAACGGGCAGCATCTGAAGCTGCTCAGGAACTGAAAAACAGGGTAAAACCTGTATGTATATAAATAAAACTTTGTTTGTTTTTCCATTGTTTTGTTTTTGTGTTGTGTTGTTTTTGTTTGCCTGGCCCCGTGCCCAAAAGACAAGATATTAAACCGAGATATGGTGAGATCTCATCTTTTCCCTCGTTATTTTGACAAAGGAAAAGATGTCCACAGATTTAAGCCAACCGGTGTCCCTAGATTTCACCCTGAAATCTGAGACTACCCCATGTTAAAAAAATTTTCGTTCTTTTAAAATAATGGGTTGTTTTGTGTTTTTATTGCCAGAAAATTTTTGTAATGTGTCAAGATATTCCCAAGGAGCCATATAAGCCAATTTCAACAAATACCCAGATGCCCAAAATTGTTATATTTTCATTTGGGGTTTTCTCATGGGAAATTTGTATTTAATTATTTTAGCCCCGTTTGAGGCAATTTGTTCTCCGTTTAACCCTATTGTGATCGTACATGTCAATATTCCCATATACCAAAAGAGGGTTTTAACCAGAATGGATCCCGGGCTTTATTTGTAACTTCCGCAACGTTTTGTGTTTTTAGTGTTTTCCTTTTGTTTTCTCAGAAATTTCTCTCGATCAATTCCTTTGCGGTTTGACTCGATTCTTGCCCTTGAGTATCCGGAGATCACCTATGCACGTTGTGCGTAAGGAATTCGCCATCTGAGGTCTAGATCTCTCGGAAAAGACGAAGTCGTGCACCAAAAAGCTTCTTGGGCAAGCCGCATTTTTGGAAAAAAAGGGTTTGAAATGAATCATGGGATTTTTGGAAGCAACAAGCAGCATGGGAATTTGTACCCGCCAAGCAGGTACTTTTTCCTATGAAAGCAACGCCATTTAAGTCACAATGGGAAAATTGAGAAAAGAGGCAAGCGGGAATTTCTTACCGCGCTGCAGCAGGTAAAAATTGCCATTGTGAAATAAAAGAAAAATCACTTAAGGCATTGATGGGATTTTATTACCTGCCTTGCAAGGTAAATAATCCCATTATGAAAGTCAAACAACTTAAGTGAATCATGGGATTTTCGTAGCTGCCTTGCAGGGTAAATAATCCCATTGTCAATTGACTTTTAAAAATAGAAGTCCCTCATACCAACAAGTGTGACTCCTTTAGGGAAAGAAAGGCAGCCTTAAATGCAATAAATTAATTAAATTTTTCTCCAATTTTAGCGCCCTGTGTTTGTGGAAAAGTCAACAAAGCAAAAGTGGATAAAGGAAGTTGGAATTAGACATTCTAAAATTAAATAAATATTATTTATTTAATGCAGCCCCTTCATGTCAAAAAGTGCGCCCCATTTGGGAGAGAAATAATAATTTTTAAAATATTAATTGATTTAATTAATTCCTATTTTCAGTGGCTAAGGTCAAAGCATACTGTGAGGCTTGAGTTAACTAGAAGTAGAAGTCTAAAATTAAATAAATTTAATTTATTTAATGGCAGCCATGAGCATGCACAAAATAGGCACCCCATTTGAAGAGTAAAGCTTATTTAATAATTAATTAATTGTCAGGAATAGGAAAGGCATTAATTAATTATAGAATTATAAGGATTATATAAGCAGGGGCTGCCATAAGAATGAATTCATTAATTCAAAAGCAGAGAAGTGCAGCCTAGACAAAAAGTGTGCCCCATTTGGAGAGGAATTTTGCTCAGAAGGTGTAATTAATGTTGAAAACTTCCAATTTTCGCGCATAGGTTGAAAAAGGTTGATTTGTGTTTGATAATTTTGTCTTGATATAAGTGATACAAGTGCATCGGAGTTCATCACATGTGTGTTTTTATAAGAGAAAGGGAGCTTAAATCAATGTCCAATACATTGAACATATCCTCTGAATCTAAAGAATTATCCAGATCTGCACCGGTTGTGAAGAATTCCGGCCGAATAAAGAGGAAAAGAATTGTTCAGACAAAGATTGCTCTAGCCATGGCAAAAAGCAGATGAACGAGAAAGCTCAGTGGAATCATGCATTACTTCTAGATTTGTTGACATCGGAGACACAAATCCAAACCCCGCATCCGATCAGATCTCATATTTGCAAAAGTTTTCGCAAAAATTCATCCTCTTTTTTCGATGCAGCCCATATGTAAGAAGTCGGTGAGTGGAAAATTTCTTGAAGGATCTTTTGCATGTGCTCCCAATCTTCCAATTGAAGCCTTCATTGAATTTGCATTCACCCGGAGTGCTTTCAAAAAAATTTAATTGAAACATTGCACTAATGCATGTACTGGAAAAGAACTGCAAAAGCTTCAAGGATAAGAGGGAAGACAAGGCAAAGGCAACACCCGTAAGCAAAAGATCAAGCTCTAGATACTTCCAAAGCTTTCTTCAGATCCAGTTGCTCCTGTGAGTCCATTTGGTGAGAATCAAAGGCAAAAGAATCAGCTGCATGCAGAATATGAAAAAGAACAAGACTGCAACTTTCCTCTTTCTTCTTCTTTCTCTTATTTCCTCCGACAAAGTAATTGAGCGATCAATTAAATTATACAACTTAAGTGATTGGTTTAAAAGCCATTACTTGAAGAAGTCAACTACTTGGAGATAGGTGGCAGACGTGCAAAATAGAAGGTTCTATTTTCAGTTGCAAATCATGCATGTCATGCAAAGAGGAATTTCAAGAGGGAGATTGCCAGTTGTTTCTTTTCCGACTTCCACATGTGTCAGTTCAACTAAAAGCTTCCGACTTGTAATTGTCCCTCTACATTCTATAAGTAGAGGAAGAACCTACGGGTTAAAGATCAGAATTTGTAAGTAGCATTCTTGTGTTCCAGACTTTGTGTTGAAACCCCTGATAGCCACTTGAAGCAAAGGAATATAAAGGAGCAGATTTCGGAGAACTTTGTGTCACGGTGCATTTTGTTTCTAGCTTTCTATCTTAGATCTTCAATAAACTTTGTGTTATTTTAGATCTAGATTTGGAGTTGCCTTTGCTTATAATTTTGTGTGTTGATATCTATTGGTTTCTTCTATGTGCATGCAATCAACTCTATTATCTATTGATTGGGTTGCACATCTTCCTACTTCTTCCCTATGTTTTCTTATTTCCTTCTTTTATAAATATTTCCTTTTTCTCAAACAACTTGCTTACTTGTCATTGCAAAGCTTCACACCTATTGTTCATGAGCTGAATAGTTAAAGTAAAACCCCATATAAGATACTAGCATATTTTTATTGACAAATCTGACACGGAAGCCTCACCGGTAAATGAGGGAGATTTATCTCATGACTACATAGGTTCTCATCTATGCAGAAAATCTAGCCAACAGTTTTTGGCGACTCCACTGGGGAACAACACAAATTAGCAGACCAGAGCTTTCTAAAGTTAGAAGCTGCAAATCCAGTCTTTTACCAGGAAGAAGAGTGCAAACACATCGAAATCCGGATCATCTTCAGCATAATCCGGCAGCTGGAATTATTCATCAAGTCTATTCTCGGAGAAGACGTGCTTCTTTCATGATGCAGAATCAACCACTTGCCCCTGCAGCACCTATTCCATGGGGTGCAGCCTTTGGACCTTGAACCCGACTCTCCATGCATGATCTACCTAAAGGGAAAGAAAGAATTTTCCAAAATTCTTTGGAGATGGAAAGCAAAAACCAGATGAGCAATTGGTTGCGTTTTCATATCTGTGGAGTTCTTGCAGTCGAACATTAATATGTATATGTCCGGCTCTTCATAGAGACTCTGCATGACTTGGCTACAGAATTTTCTACTGGCTAGCTCCTGGCACCATAACCAACTGGGCAACTATGCGGGATGCATTCTGAAAAGATTCAAACCACCAAGATTCAAGCACCTTGATAACTCACTCACTCGGTTCAAGAAGGAGCCACATGAGCACATGCGGGATTTTATTGCAAAATTCCAAAGATTACTTTACAAAATTCCAGCTTCTACTTCTCTGAATGATAAGAATCAAAAGGTATTCTTCATCAATGCTTTACTTCCTGAAGTAAGCTATCAATCAAAGAGCACGTCCCGCTTGACTTGTTAGCCTCAAAACATGGCACTTGAAATTGAAGACGACCTCATCATGGTGGAAAGATAAAGAGCAACACTTCTAGAGCTGAAAGTTCATCCTCTGCTACTACTTCTAATTCACTATAGCAAAAGTTAGCAAATGAGATGTTGCAGATGAAGAAACAAATGACTCAAATGGCTCAAGGCAACAATATTGCCCCTACTCGGAATTTCAACAACCGGAACCGCATTGCTAGTTCCCAAAGATTAGCAATTGAAGCTGCTCCCTAAACAATGTGGAGATGAATGAAGAAGACCAGAAGTCGATATTGATCGGTTTGAGAATGATGATTTTGTAGGTCCCGCTTGGCGACTCCAACATTAATTACCTAAACTACAAATCGAACATGAGTGTGAGGAGCTTTCAAGACGATCATGGTCATGCATATATGCAGATTTACAAGATCACAAACTCGCAAGTCGAAGCATTTAGACGAACAAAGAAGGGAACCCTTTGTCTTCTTCCTTAGCTCCTAGGAAGTAAGTAAGCATGCGAGTTCTTCATCTCAACCACATAAAGTGGCTCTGTATCTGAATCTATTTCTTCTTTTGACATTATTGATCATGTTAAGAAAGCTAGAGTTCAAATGTCATAAGCCAAAATTTGAATACTTGTGAACCTTCTCCGAGAAGTTAAATAGGCTAGTCAAATATGTACAATCACCAGACAATCAATACATCAAAAGGCCTTTTCCTAAGCCCAAGGATACTCCTCCCGTAACAACACTACAGCTTGTTAGATCCTCGCGATCTTCTCAAAGAGTGGAACCTTTCTATGTTTCCTATTGCTTAATGGTTTCATGTTAAGTAATCGCATTTTAGATTCGAAGTGCTTCAACTAATGTCATGTTATGCTCTTGGGCTTACCTTGACGAAGACTATAAAAAGGTGTTATTTCATGGAGAGACTAGTCCCCTTAATCGGACAAATCAAAGATGCACAAGTTGTTCTGGCAACTTTTCCTAACAAGAGATTAAAGATGACAATCTTAGTTGCAGATATTCCTGTCTCCTATGGGATGTTGCTGAGCAGAAACTTCTACAAATAGTGGGAGGAGAAGTAAAGATGGATTGGTCTGTGCTCATATTCCTATCAAGGGGATTAATCATAAGCTAGAGCCGGAAAAGAATTCCAAGTACACACGGTGACAAAATCTGAGGATCCTAGATCTCAAATTCTTTTTCAGGAATCTGACCGTGGGGTCTATTTCTTGGAAATGGATAAAAATGTACCAGAACCTGAATTTCAAGAGCCAGAGCCAACAAAAGAAGAAGAAAAAGTTTGGACTCTGGAGTTTAAAGGCACATGTTGTTCTTTTGGATCAGGAGCCAACGCCTACTAATATCTCCAGATCATGAGATATTTCCATACTCCCACAAGTTGATGTTCGAGAACACCAATAATATGGCGGAGTATGAGGCATTGCTGCTAGGAATGGAGCAAGCCAAAAAGAAAGGAGTAAGACTCCTCAAAGCCCAAGGAGATGCTGAACTTCTAGTAAAGCAAGTTCGAGGGCAAAGTCAAGTCAAAAGAGATAAGCTGGAGCATTACAAAGATAGAGTACTTTCTGCCACATTCGATTTTGTAGCCTTCTCTATTGACTTCATTCCAATAAATCAAAATTCCAAGGCAGATTCTTTGGCAGTCACGGCTGCACTATTGAATCCGGATAGACCACCGTCCATATTCAGACAAGGAAACTATAAAGTGGAGATGGTCTACCGCCCCAAAGTCCCTGAACAAACATCTGCATGTCTGCATGTTGAAGGGAGTAAATCACCACCACGACAAACAATCACGGGAAAAGCTAATCCAGTTATGATGACAATAAGTGGAGTAATCCAACCAAAACGTAACAAAACCCCAAGGGTTTAGTTTCTTTAATGGAGACTTTCAACAAGCATGATCAAGTACTTGAAGAAAAGCAAAGAAAATGTTAATAGTTTTCCTCGTAAATGTAGCAAATAAACTGGGAACAGAGCAAGTTGATGCAGACTTACCCGCCACAGAGAGAAGAAAGGATGAGTCACTACCAAATGAAGTTGATAAGGACTTTGCCAGTATTTGACAAGAAGGCCAAAGAAAGGAAGTTCAAAATCAGAGACTGGGTACTCTGGTGGGAAATGAGACATGAATCAAAGGGCATGCACGACAAATCTGATTCGCTCTCGAAAGGGCCCTTCGTGATTAAAAGAGTTGTAGGAATGGATACTTTCTTCCTTGCCTACCGGGATGGAATTGAGTTACCACTTCCTTTCAACGGCAACATCTCGAAGTTGTTCAGAACCGAAAAACAAGGTTAAACCTCGTATGTATATAAATAAAACTTTGTTTTTCCTTGTTTTGTTTTTGTGTTGTGTTGTTTTGTTTGTCGACCCAAAAAAAGTGCCCAAAAGACAAGATACGAAACCGAGAGATTCCAGGATCTCATCTTTTCCTGTCATTTCTAATAAGAGGAAAAATTTCCACAGACGGAGCCGATCCATGGTGGTGTCCCCAGATTTCACCCGAATCCGAGACTACCCCATGTTAAAAAAATTCATTCTTTTAAAATAATTGGTCGCGTTTTGTTTTTTATTTCTAGAAAGTTTTTCGTAATGTGCCGAAGGAATTCGCCATCTGAGGTGCGAGGTTCTCTCGAAAAGACGAAGTCATGCACCAAAAAGCTTCTTCCAAGGCGGCCGCTTTTTTGGAAAATAAGGGTTTGAAGTGAATCATGGGATTTTGGAAGTAGAAATCACGTGGAAATTTTGTACACTGCCAAGCAGGTACTTTTTCCCATGAAAGCAATGCCACTTAAGTCACAATGGAAAAATTGGAGGCAACAGGCACGGAAATTTCTTACCTACCTTGCAAGGTAAAATTTCTCATTGTGAAATAAAAGAAAAATCACTTGAGGCATTGATGGGATTTTATTACCTACCTTCTAGGGTAAATAATCTCATAATTAAAGTCAAATAGATTAAGTGAATCATGGGATTTTTAGAGCTGCCTTCACAGGTAAATAATCTCATTGTCAATTGACTTTTAAAAATAGAAATCCCTCATACCAAAAAGTGCGACTCCTTTAGGGAAAGAAAGGCAGCCTTAAATGTAAGAAATTAATTAAATTCTTCTCCAAATTTTGGCGCCTGAGTTTGTGGAAAAGTCAACAAAGGAAATCTGGATAAAAGAAGTTGGAATTAGACATTCTAAAATTAAATAAATATTATTTGTTTAATGCAGCCCCTTCATGTCAAAGAGTGCGCCCCATTTGGGAGAGAAATAATTTTTTTAACTATTAATTGATTTAATTAATTTCTATTTTCAGTGGCTAAGGTCAAAGCATACTGTGAGGCTTGAGTTAATTTGAAGCAGAAGTCTAAAATTAAATAAATTTAATTTATTTAATGGCAATCATGAGCATACACAAAATAACCCCATTTCAAGAGTAAAACTTATTTAATAATTAATTAATTACAGAATAGGAAAGGCATTAATTAATTATAGAATTATGAAGATTATATAAGCGAGGGCTGCCATAAGGATAATTAATTAATTCAAAAGCAGAGATGTGCAGCCCAAACAAAAAGTGCACCCCATTTGGAGAGGAATTTTGCTCGGAAGGTGTAATTAATGCTAAAAGCTTCCAATTTTCACGCATAGGTTCAAGGAGGTTGATTTGTGTCGGATAATTGTCTCGCACAAGTTATACAAATGCTCAGAATTCATCACAGGTGCTTTTATAAGAGAAAGGGAGCTTAAATCAATGTCCAATACATTGAACATATCCTCTGAATCTGAAGAATTATCCAGATCTGCACCGGTTGTGAAGAATTCCGGCCGAATAAAGAGGAAAAGAATTGTTCAGACAAAGATTGCTCCAGCCATGGCAAAGCGGGATGAACGAGAAAGCTCAGCGGAATCATGCATTACTTCCAGATTTGCTGACATCGGAGACACAAATCCAGCCAGATTCAGATCCAGATCTCATAATTGCAAAAGCTTCCGCAAAAATTCATCCTCTTGTTTCTGATGCAGCCCGTGTAGAAGTCAGTGCGTGGAAAATTTCTTCCAGGATCTTGTGCATGTGCTCCCAATCTTCCAGTTGAAGCCTTCATTGAATTTGCATTCACCCGGAGTGCTTTCCAGAATTTTTAATTGAAACATTGCACTGATGCATGTACTGGAGAAGAACTGCAAAAGCTTCAAGGATAAGAGGGAAGACAAGGCAAAGGCAACACCGTAAGCAAGTTTCCAGATCCAGCTCGCTTCCAAATCCAACTTGTTTCCAGATCCACTTGGCCATGAGATCCAACTACTTGCTCCTAGGTCCAGTTTGGTGAGAATCAAAGGCAAAAGAATCAGCTACATGCAGAATATGAAAAAGAACAAGACTGCAACTTTCCTCTTTCTTCTTCTTTCTCTTATTTCCTCCGACAAAATAATTGAGTGATCAATTAAATTATACAACTTAAGTGATTGGTTTAAAAGCCATTACTTGAAGAAGTCAACTACTTGGAGATAGGTGGCAGACGTGCAAAATAGAAGGTTCTATTTTCAGTTGCAAATCATGCATGTCATGCAAAGAGGAATTTCAAGGAGGGAGATTGCCAGTTGTTTCTTTTCGACTTCCACATGTGTCAATTCAACTAAAAGCTTCCGACTTGTAATTGTCCCTCTACATTCTATAAGTAGAGGAAGAACCTACGGGTTAAAGATCAGAATTTGTAAGCAGCATTATTGTGTTCCAAACTTTGTGCTGAAACCCCTGATAGCCACTTGAAGCAAAGGAATATAAAGGAGCAGATTTCCGGAGAACTTTGTGTCACGGTGCATTTTGTTTCTAACTTTCTATCTTAGATCTTCTGATAAACTGTGTTATTTTAGATCTAGATTTGGAGTTGCCTTTGCTTATAATTTTGTGTGTTGATATTTATTGGTTTCTTCTATGTGCATGCAATCAACTCTGTTATCTATTGATTGGGTTGCACATCTTCCCTACTTCTTCCCTATGTTTTCTTATTTCCTTCTTTTATAAATATTTCCTTTCTCAAACAAATTGCTTACTTACTTGCTGCAGAGCTTCACACCTATTGTTCATGAGCTGAATAGTTAAAGTAAAACCCCTATATAAGATACTAGCATATTTTTATTGACAAATCTAACACCGGAGCCTCTTTGGTAAATGAGGGAGATTTATTTCATGATCGCCTAGGTTTTCAGCTATGCAGAAAATCTAGCCAACTATATATATAATTTAGAAAAATTCTATTATATAAGTTTAAATTTATATAAATTTTAAATCTTAATATTATAATTATAATTTAGAAATTATAAAAATCTATATTAAAAAGTGAATATTATTTTATTAAGTGAAATTTGTCAAAAGCTTAAACTAAGTTATTAGATATATTAAATAATAAAATTAATATCAAATATTATATTAATAAATTAAAATAAAAAATTCAAGACTTAAATTTTTAAATAAAGTACTAACCATTAACTTGTTATTTATTTTCCATTAAAATTTAAAGCAACGCATGGCATTGTTGTCCAAGTACCACGACACTTCGACGGTAATGCTCTTGCATTTCCATTAACTTCATTATTAAACCAACCCCGCTACAACAAATAAATAAATAAACATTTCATCCGTGATTTTCGCATTTTCCTAGCATCGCACAACCATGCCTCGCAAATTCAACGACTATGAAAGCAATTTTGACAACAAATCTAGCAATTGTGGATGTAAATTTATGAATGCAATTAGGGTTTGGAGCAAAACGAAAGATAGTGAAAGTTTTGTTAGCAAACGTGAGGATTTTTGGCAAGAAACCTAAGAGAAGATTTAAACGTATCTAGCAATATCTCTGACACGGGAGATGTCACCATACCCGTTTCCCATACCAAAGATGCATACCAAAACTCAAGACGTGTCTCGAGTGGTGGGGGACATGACTCCCTAGAACAAAGTGTGTGATGTTGGTGTGCAAGTGTCATTCGGAAAAGATGGTTGTAACATGGTGCACAGAGCCATGTTGTTAGCAATAGGAATGTACATCAAAGCTTGTTTAGAGTGGATGCAAGTTGATGGCTGCTAAAAGTGTGCGCCAAGAGTGCAAATGGAGATGGTTGCTAAAAGTCCGCACCCAAGAGCGCCAAATGGGGATTGTGTTACAACAACAATAGGAATGCTTCCAAAGTGTGTGACCTTGGCTCCTTTCTGTGGTGGGCGGGATGGATATGAATAGATGCATGTGGAATCGATTAGTACAATGGGATGTATATGGAATATTTTTCTATCTCAGTAGTGATCGACGACATGGTGGACCCATATAGAGATACGGCCCCCTATCCCTCTCTATATATCTTATCGAATATCTTACACACGTGGCCTACGCTAACGATTACCACCAAAGAAAATCGTCACTTATCCTAACTATAATGCTACCACTACCCTAGATCTAAGCTAACAATCGAGGCAAAAAGGGACAAGGAAAACTAAAAAAAAAAAAGGGTGATGCACCGAGAAGGCTGGGGTCACTTTCTTCTTGCCCATGATGATTGACACAGGCAATGAAAGCATGCAATTCCATCCACGCATAGTATATCACAAAAATAAAGGAAGGCGAGAGAGTAATCACACGATTCGCAGAGGGCAGATAAGCCACAACAAATATCATATTAATGCTTAAAGATTCACAATCTGCTACAAAGAACGAAAGAGGCACCTGGATTCATTACAAGCACTCCAAAACAGAGGTTTGGACACTCAAAATGCTTAAATACCCAAAAGGGTAGAGTAACTTTGCGTTGAAGGAGAGGATCCTTTACAATGAGATCAGACTGCTGTATATAGAAGAAGGGAGGAGAAAAGGGGAGAACACGAGGGAAAGTTGAATTTTCGGAGCCCAAAATCCCGCTCAAATGTGGTCACAGATAATAAATGCCTGAGACCTAACTCCCAACCGTAAAATTATCTACAAAAGGAATGCCAAATCTCAAATCCTCTAAAAATGGGCAGTGCATTGATGAATAGGATCTTCAATCAATTCCAAAATCTTGCATTCTCGCCCAAATTTGTTTATCTTACATTAATGTGAAAAACAGCCTGCAAGAGTTTTGATTGTTAATTGTTTGTAAAACACAAAGGTTCACAACCCAAAATGTGTTCCATTTAATAGTGTTTCTTGGGAGTTTTCCCATAAATCCACTCTTGCTCGATTTGGTGACCCAAATCAAAAGATATGGCCAAAAATGCAAAAGATTTGTCATTTGAGCATGCCATTAAAACTTACAAACAAAAATTTGGTTTATAAACTACAAGTGCTTCTCCTCTTTTTCTCATTGGGCCACATGGTAGGCCTTGTTTGGTGCCACATGGCCAACTTTCACTAGCTACGGGCTCCCCTGGACAAGAATGTAGATGATGGCCACGAGGCCGTCACATTTATCCTAGCGCTTTCCCTTGCCACTTGTCTCTTTCTCATTGGTTATAGACTCTCTCATGGTTGGTTGCAGGCTCTTACGTCTTTTTCCTTAGCCAATTTTCCTCTCGCACTTGGCTCATTCTTCTAACTCCCACCGCTCGTGAATAGCTATAGACTTGCGTGGCAATCCGTGATTGACTACGAGCTCATGCATCTTCGACATTGGGCTGCTCAATCTTCATTCTCCCAGGACCCGGCTTCCTGTGATTGGTCCACATGGCCCAATCATGGCTTTTCGGTTTTGGAATCATTTTCATGCCTTAGTCGATTTATCAACTTTGCCTTATCAACCGCCCGACATCTAACTCTCTATAATTGGTGCCACATGGCGAAGCTTTGGTTGGTTACATGATCTAAAAACGTGTCTTGTATTTTTTTCACTTTTCAAAATTTCTAAAGATCATGATTTTCTTAACCAATTTTAAGTACTCTAAACTCCACAAATTGATTAAATTCCAATTATTATGCATCCAGAAGAGCAGAAAACTTGGATAACAAATAAATAATCAAAAAACTAAAAACACTCAAATAACAAACAAGATTGTTTACGGGGTTCGGGAAATTCCTACGTCCCGGGTTCGGATTGAACCGATCCATTAATAATATTGAAATGTAAGTACAATAACTCTTACAAACAACCAATAATGAATCACAACCCGCTAAAATGAGATGATCAATGTCCCAAGAACTCGAAAAATAGCAGAAATTATCCCAAGAACAATCCGTGGCTCCAACAAGTGTTTTCACAATGTGATCTCCCGCAACCGTGTTAGAAAAACACCTACAAATGGATATTTAAAAACATTCTATGAAAACAAATCATATATCTGAGATCATCTCTGGAATTCGAACACTTTTCATGTTTACACCAAGTCACTTTTCGGACCAAAAGTGCATTGAAATTCGTGTTTTCCAACTAGTTGTCTTGTAGATCCCTGTTAAAAAATGCATTCAAAGCTTCCAAAAACAGGTTAAAACTCAACAAAAACATCAAATCTTACATCGTTGGAATTGTCTCAGAATTCCCTCCATTTCACCTTTTTACTCCGAGTTCCCAATCTGAGTGCAAGGCCTTCAAAAATGGCGTTTTCTAAGAACTGCCTCCTTATGGCTTTTACACAGACCTGGCACTTGTCTTGTATAAAACCCTGCGAGCCCCTTTTATAGCACTTCACCAAAGGTGGTGGTTGGTAAGTCTACCTATTCTTTTGGCACAGGTCAAGGGTTCAAATCCCTTTGATTGTATTATCCACTATATATAGCAAATGGAAATCTTTTATCCTTATATGGGAATCAATCCCATAGTCCACGGGAGATAATTTTAGCCAAACCTTTTAATAAGGCTCAACCATCCTATTTTTATGTGGAATGACTACTCATAGCATTTTGATACCAAAATTGGAGGTCCACGTGCTCAAATGGAGTGCTGCCACGTGTCATCATGTGATTGGTTCACCTTTTGTCATGTCACTTTTTCTCGCAAGTTTGACCCGAACTTTGACTGACCATATCTTTCGCATACGGACTCGGATTTTATCCGTTCAAAATGCGGAAAGATCATGAAAATCTCTACAATGCAATAGAAGTGATTTTTTTGAGATTAAAAGACAATTAATTTTCTAGTTTGACCAACTTTGACCACATGTTGACCAAACTTTGACCAACTTTGACCAGACGTATCTGGAGCTCAGAGTGTTCGTTTTTCACGTTCTTTTAGTCGTCGGAAAGCTCTCTAAAGGATCTACTACATTGTCATGTTTAGGGAAATTTAGGGAACATTTAACACTGAAATTGATCCCCGATCATTACAGATCCAAGGTTTTTCTTCATGCCTTAGCAATTTTTTATTTAGAGCTCGACTCAACCTTTCGACCTTCAATCTTTAGGGATTGCCCCATGTTGCGCAATCCCAACCTTCTTAATTGTGCTCGCTTTCCTTAGTCGATTTTGGCGATCAACAAAGGTTTAAGTTAGTGGTGCCTTTGCTCCACTTAACAATAAAACATATTTCTATATAAACCCGACCGCTTGTCTTGTCAAATGTGGCATGATTTCCCAAGTGTAAAACAAAAGGTGTCATGTTTGAATGCAAGAGAGCTCTAAGTGTGACTATGGCAAACCATGTGGCAAACTAAGAGTCTATGAAGCGTTAATTGCTCTCAAATCCAACTATGAACACTCCACAAAGATGAAACATTCCAAAACGATCGCCATCACCATGGAAAGAACCCAAAACATCCTGAAAGCTAATTGTGTTAATAGTAGAATTTCTGATCTTCCCCAAAACATATGTGAAAATGGCAGACCTTAAAACTATCCAAGATAGTTTGTGAAAATGGCCAGAAGCTCCCTGCAGATCACAAAGCATCTAAAAAGAGACCGTGAAAGCTTCAAAAGCGTGAGAAAATAGGGGAATCCTAACCCAATTGCTCAAAATGAGGTTGTGACCTAATTTTGGCAACATTTCTGCAACCCACGTGGGTCATTCCCCTCCTAAATGAAAAGACCAATAGCCTTAGCATCTATTGGGCACGGAGTCTGCCTAAACTCCTAAAATATTTGGAAAGGAAATTTGGAAACCCTTTAAACCTTCCACTTTGAATTTTTCACTGAAACTCTGCCAACATAACCTCTAAACAACGCATCCAAGAGTGACCAAAACTTACTTACAAAATGAAAAATCATAGGTGTACAAAGCACTTGTTATGCAAAATCTATGATGTCCCTTTCTAGGCTGAAACTGAAAAACAAGGAAATAGCACAAACCCCAAGTGAAGTGAATTCTGATTTTTATAACAGCAACTTTGAAACCCTAGCAGCGATTGTATAGGGACATTAAATTCACCATATAACCATGCACAATAGCTGAAAAATACTTCTAAATAATTATTTCAAGTACGGAAACAAATATCCATCCAATTTGCATCAAAGAAATGGAGAAAACTAGAGATAATACACTGTTGTAATTAATTTTGTGACAGCAGCAAGGCAGCCACCAACATGGGCTGAAAACAATAGATAAACTCCTCCAAAAATAGCCAAATTATGGATTCCAGCCTTATAAATTATGGTAAATCAAAATATCAAAGAATATATGAATTATGTGCCCTAGAAGGCACCGAACCACAACCAAACCCTAGTCGCTCCCTAGGAGAGGGGCTCCAAAAATCATGCAAAGCTTTTGTAGGTCTTCTTCTTGATGTCCTAGATCCAAATCAGCAAGAGAGTCTTCAATAGATATCTTCAATTCACCAACATGGAGAGTTTTCGTTCTCCACCAAACCACAAGGAAGGGTTCCGTCCTCCTTGGATGCCACACAAGAGGGTTGTCGTCCTCAAGTGGAAAGGTATTGAGCAATCAGCCCAACAAACCAAGTATATGTGTAAATGCGCCAAAGATGATTTGCAAATGAGGTCATACAATCCTTTTATATCCCTTGGTTGGCACCAAAGGCCAAATAGGTGAAGACCAACCTCTTTAAGCTTCACTTTATCTTCTAATCTCTTGTTGGGGTCTCATAACCCCAGCCGACCTGCCTTAAGGAGTGAAACACCAAATAAAAACATTAAAAATAATAAAAGAAAACTGAAATGAAGTTCAATTACTTCCCTTGTTCACTTATCCTTCTTGGCCACGGGAAGAGAATGGCAAGAAGTCTTCATTTGGCATTAATTTGAAAAAGGGGACATTACAAAATCAAACCTATTCTAATCCTACTCTAATCATGTAAATAATAAACTCTACAAAGCCTCAAACAGGCTTGGAGAATGCGACCTTGAGATCAACTTTGAAGCACCCATGGAAAGTGCGAGGAGTGAAAACAAGGTCTGCATCTCCTCTTTCTTCAAGATGTCAGCTTCAATGCTGGAATACACCCTCCTGATCTGTACTTTTGCTGTATAAGCTGATTTTTGGTACTTTGAGACTCTTCCTCTTGTTTGAGAGTTTCTTAATCAGCAATTTTTATAAGTCTCTTGACCATGCATATATTGGGTTTTTCTCTGTTATACAAAGTGTTTCAATTTTTTGAATTTTCAATTATAAATCTTGTAATATTTTTTATAAAGTTTAAATATTTAAGATATTTAAAAGTTTTATATTGTGGCACTTCCCCAAACACTTATATTTTATTTTCTTAAATATGCTGTTGCCATACACGTCCCATGTAACAAGGCATTTTTTGTTTAATTGAGACCATGAAATAAATCAAAACGTAGGTTGATAGCTAGAACAGCTGTAAGAGGTAGATAGCACAGAATTAAAAGTAGATGAACAGATGGGACAGCTAGAAAGGGCAGATAGGAATGATTTTAAAGTGGGACAGCTGGAACAGCTAGAAAGATTAAAAATAAACTAAAACTAGATAGACAGACAGGAATATTAAATGCTATTGTAATATTTTCAAATAGATAGGTTTCTCTTATGTAAATAGAAACTCGCAAATAAAGTCATATTCACAGTGAAACCCGCATTGAATTTATTGCACAAGACAAATTTTTATCAACCTCTTGAGGTAAAGAAAATACTCACAAGTTAGAAGAAAATCAGGTAACTTAGATGTTAAGTGAGAAATGTCACAGGATGGATAGTTGTATAGGATTGTCTACTGTTTTTATAATTTAATAATTGTGATTTTAATAGATAATCAACGAGGAAGCAAGATGGGATAGTAACCAGACCTTATGCACAACTGTTTTAGTTAAGAGATTCACAGGCCTGGGAGTGTCAGGTGGCATAATAGTCATAAAATCCCATCTCTTAGAGGGTTAAACAAACAAACCATATGTAATCAAATGTGTGTTCTATGTTACCCTGAGGTTCCTTATGGGGAATGAAGGAAAAAAATTAATTGCTAGATTATCCCCCTCACATTCCAAGGGACAGGTGTAGCAAACTAGGAGATGATCCCCAAGTAAATAGTTTGAAAGGAGTAGGTGACATCTGGAAAGATATGTGTGTCAAGATTATATGCTGGACTGCCAATAATTATGTAATCATCTCTCTTTAATGTTAAACACTGACATACAAAGATGTCTTGCAAGGTATAGAGTCAAATATGAAAAAGAACTCAGTGAGGAACATGATCTGAAGACTTTTTGAGCTAGCGACTGTCCACATAAGCAACTTGCTATGCATATACTCTTATTCACTATCTACTTCTACACTTTTGTCAGAACACAAATAATGACTTGTCTACTTCGATTTTCATTCAAAATATGTAAGACCTATAAAATCCAAAATTAGTAACAAACTAAAAGCATTTCTTGGTAAATGATAAACAAAATATAAATCAAAACAAGTGCTCCTTACCAAAAATAAGTACAGAATTTGTAAAACAAATAATAGACGAGGAAGAGAGTTCCATACAATACCTGTGCAAAAATATTTGTAAGGATTTTGAAGTAATTTGTTTTTTCTAACGATATATACATAGTATCTAGAGTGTTGTCCAGCATCTTTCCAGCATCAACCACAGTATCTTGGAAATTCAATTCTCTTATAGCCTCTTGAAGTCTTACTCTCTTTTTAAGATTGTATGCAAACCTGCAACGCTCAAAGCATAAGTGTGAGCCATTCCAATCATCAACTCTACTAGAGCTGCTAACAATTCCTATTTTGTGAAGTGCAAGCACATACCCACAGGTCGAGCTAGAGTAACGTAAGCCTCCAGTCCGCACCATCCGGACAAACCCAAGGGCATTTCCCATTTCAGAAATAAGATGTCGAAATCGATCAAGAAAGCTTAAGCCATCATAGTCCTAACCCTAGTCATGCCCAAGGGGTTACGAGACACTATGAGCTATTGGGTATGAATATCTAGTCCATATTAAGTTATTATTTTCCATCGACAGTGGTTATAAAGGTTATAAAGTGCTTTCAAGGACTAGATGTTATGTTTTATCGTTCGGGAGGGGCCACTTAACTCCTAATGTTCTAATTTTGCGTTGGGGTCATTTTTTTTGGGCCAATGGGGCACCTTGGGCCAAGGGGAAAAAGTAACTTTAAGTTACTTTATTAATTGGGCCTTCTCTAGGAGAAAGTGCGACTTGGGGGTTTTAGGGTTCCCTTGGCATGGAAAAGGTTATAAAAGGAGAAGAGGGGTGAAAGGATATTCATTCATGCATACACTTATATTTCTTTTCATGTGCAACTGTTGTTTGCAACTATTTAGCTTGTGGAGTAAGATCCCACGGGAACCCTAGCTTCGGTGGTGAGAGATCCATCCCTAGCTAGCAGGCATTCTTCTAGTAGTGAGAGATCTACCCTAGCTTGTCATTTGGAGCTGATTTCGTGGCTGTTTTTACGAGATATTTTGTGGTTTTCAGAGATAGGGTTTTGAGGGTTTTTGGTGAGTTTTGGTGGAGATTTTCAGCTGGTTTTCGGATCAGACCTACGGCAGCAATAAAGGAAGGGTTTGGCATCATCTACAGAGATTTTCACAAGGGTTTTGGCCATCTACCAAAGAGGGCGACTTGTTTGGGAGATTGCAGCCCTAATTTTTAGGGTTTCCAGTTGGCCATTTTCAGATCTGAAGGTTGGAAAGTCATCTTCTATATTTATATATGTTATTTCCCAAGTTTCATAATTTTTGCACTTGTATTCGGGAAGATATGAATTTTAGAAGTTTTCCAGCTGTTTTAGGCACGCTGTAATTTTCTGGCAGCGTTATATTGACTGAAAAATTCCAAAAATATTTCCCTTGTGTTCTTTATATTATTATCTAGTTCTCTTTAAATTTTCAAGTGATTTGAGCGGATATTTTGGGAGTTATTCATATTTTACTGTTCGCTGCCCTAGCTGTAATTTTCTGCAAAAAACCAGATTTCTGTTGGCTGTGTTTTGTCTATCTTTTGCATATTTTACAGTGATATCCTATAAGGGATATTTCAAAGTGGTATCAGAGCTGTTGTTCCTCCAGCCTGTTGGGGTTGAAAGATGGGAGACAGAGACAGAGACATGAAGAGATGGGAGTAGATCTGATGAAACAACTGTTCACCAACATGGTGAAGCAGCAGAGACTACCAACCTCTATTTGAGCCAGCTTACTGAGAGGTTAGCACAGGGTAGGATTGAGGCTCATGCGGAGAAAGGAGAAGCCAACAATATGGGACAACATGGTAATAGAGGTGAGAGTGGACATTCGGGACAAGGGTCCCCCATGCATCTACTGTGCCCTGGGACTCCACGAGCCTTCTTTTTGAAGGATCCGGAAGTTTTGCGACACGATGACACCGCAGACGTTGTGGATGAGGAATCTGTCACGGGAGAAGTACCGACATCGAGTGAGGGTTTCCGGACAACATGCCATTTCAGGAGTATGCAAAATGAAGATCGGGTAAAGCAGGCCCAGAGAGATTACCTGCACACTGTGTACCGAGTTTCAGAGGAGATTGGGACAAATCTCTATTCCGCACTTCGATGGCTCTAAGAAGTGTACCGCCTAGTCTTGGATTCAGAAGTTGAAGACTTACTTCGACTTGAATCCCATGCGCGAAGAAGATGCAATTAAGTTTGCTATCCTACACCTCGAGGGAGATGCCCATGACTGGTGGCATCATGGATTGATCACACAGGGGCACATGCATATCACTACGTATGCAGATTTTACACAGAGATTGATGAGCAGGTTCGACAGGAGGGACCCAGATAGGCACTTCAGAGAATTGACCCATTTGAGGCAGACAGGTTCTCTAGATCAGTACATTGCAGATTTTCAGAGGTTATCAGTGATGGTATCTGATGTTTCAGAGATGAGGTTGACTTCACTCTTCATGGCAGGATTGACTGACGCTTTAGCAGGATTTGTGAAGGCATTTGAGCCTTCCTCCCTACATGAGGCGATTAGGCGAGCACGTGATTTGGAGTTGTCCACTCCAAAATCGAGGTTTCCCCCTCGAATTCAGCCTAAGGTATTTCCTTCGAGAGCTGATGGTTCACAGCCGAAGGGGCCCCCACCCAAGCAGGATACCGCAAGGAGACCATTTGTATCGAGAGAGGACAGGGAGGAGTTGAGGCGAAAGAAACTATGTTTCGATTGCCGCACACCATGGGTTCCAGGACATGATTGTAGAGGAAAAGGGAAGGCCCAATTCATAGAGGTCTTCGAGGAGAGCGAGAACGAGGAGGAGCGGGACGCTCAGGAGTTAGAGGATGAAGATGAGGAGGCATCGATAGTGCAGGGTCGAACAGAGGAGGAGACTTTTCCCCATGAGACTATTGCTACTTTGTCGAGTACCCCGAGGTACAAGGCATTCAGAGTTAGGGGAATATTACAGGGTCAGAGAGTGGTAGTACTCATTGATAGTGGGGCAACCCACAATTTCATCTGATGCATCTTTCGTAGAGAAGCGGGATTACAGAAGTAAGACTTTGAGGGTTTCAATGTAGTGGTAGCCAATGGTGAGTCCATGAGATGCATGCATGCAGTGAGTTCCGCAGCTTGAGTATCACCATGGGTAACCATACAACCACCGATGACTTCTATGTGGTTGGTATCGAGAGACCAACCTTGTGCTCGGTGTACAAAGTGGCTCCATTCTCTCGAGAATTTCGGACTAACTTTCAGACGATGGAACTCAAGTTCAAGTCCGAGGGGAAGAATGTAACCTTGAGGGGTTTATCTTCAGATGCACCCAGGGTTGTTTCAGCAAAGAGGATCGAGAGGATTCACAGACACAATGGGGTTGATTGGGCAGTACAGTGCTTGGTTTCTACCAAGAAATCAGAGGATGGACAGCCAGAGTATCATGTGGATATACAGGGGCTATTGGACAAGCACAGTACAGTTTTTAGTGACATACCACCTGGTGTACCTCCAGATAGGGGATTTGAGCATGTGATTGAGCTTGAGGACACTAGACCAGTAGTTACTACTCCTTACCGTCACCCCAAACGGTTTAAGGATGAGATTGAGAGGACCATCCATGAGCTTATTGACATGGGACACATTAGGCCGAGTTCTAGTCCTTTTGCTTCTTCGGTGGTGTTGGTGAAAAAGAAGGATGGGACCATGCGGATGTGCATCGACTATCGGGCATTGAACAAGAGGACAATCAAGAACAAATATCCAGTGCCGCGTATTGATGAGCTACTAGATGAGCTACAAGGGGCAATCTATTTTTCTAAAATAGATTTGCGATCTGGATATCACCAGATCAAGGTTAGGGAGCAGGATGTGCATAAGACCGCTTTTAGATGCCATTATGGACATTTTGAGTTTCTAGTGATGCCATTCGGACTGTCTAATGCACCAGCTACATTCCAGTCTTGCATGAACCACGTGTTCAACCGCCATTTGCGGAAGTTTGTATTGGTTTTCTTTGATGATATATTGGTCTACAACAGGACTTGGGAGAGCCATATCCGCCACCTTGACAAGATATTGGGAATATTAGAAGCTAATTTGCTATATGCAAAAGCTTCTAAATGTGAGTTTGGCATGACAGAGTTGTTATATTTGGGATATGTGATTGGTGGAGGGGGAGTAAAGGTGGACAGAGAGAAAATACAGGCAATTTTGGATTGGCCGCCACCCAGGACATTGACACATCTGAGGGGATTCTTGGGACTGTGCACCTATTACAGGAGGTTCGTGAAGAATTTCTCACATTGGATTGATTGCCCCCATTGACAGATTTGACCAAGAAGGGAGCTTTCGCTTGGTCAGAAGTGGCACAACAGATTTTTGATCATCTCAAGGAGGTGATGAGTTCATGCCCCGTCCTCGCATTACCAGATTTTTCTCGGCCATTTGTTCTAGAGTGTGATGCATCAGGTGAGGGGGTTGGAGCGGTGCTTATGCAGGATAGGCATCCCATTGCTTACGAGAGTCGGAAATTGAGCCCAGTGGAGAGGGGGTACTCGATTTACGACAAGGAGATGTTGGCCATCATGCATGCTTTGGCCAAATTCAGACAATACCTTGTGGGCAGCAGGTTCGTGGTACATACAGATCACAATAGTTTGAGGTTCTTTTTGGGGCAGAAGGATCTCAACGACCGCCAACAGAGATGGGTGAACAAGGTACAAACGTATGACTTTGACATAGAATACACTAGAGGTAAGAATAATGTTGTTGCTGATGCTTTATCTAGGAGGCCTTACCTTACTACTATGTTGAGTTCTATGTCCGAAATTTCAGCAGATCGAAGGCTCACATACTTGTTGAGTACTCCAAGAATCGGGCCAGATGCATGAGATCATGGATGGTATTATCAAAGATGACCGATACAGGTGGTAGATGATCTCATTTTCTACAAGGATCGGATTTTCCTCAGATCGGGTCTAAGATGAAGGACAAGATCCTTCGTGGCAAGACATGACACACCACTATTTGGACACCCCTGATATTTCAAAACATACAGTACATCAGGGAGAGATTCACTTGGAAGGGGATGAAGGACGATGTCCTTAATCATGTCAGAGAGTGTATGGTTTGCCAGCAAACCAAATCGGAGCATTCTTTTCCCGCAGGTTACTTCAGCCTCTTCCCATCCCTGAGCAAATGGGAGAGCATATCGATGGACTTCATCACAGACTCCCTATGGTGCATGGGCACAATTGCATTTATGTGGTAGTTGATCGATTGACCAAGTATGCACACTTCTTTTCTCTACCTAAGAAGCATGAGGCAGTTGACGTGGCTCAGGTATTTTATACAGGGATTTTTAGGCTACATGGGTTGCCTAAAAATATTATCAGTGACAGGGATAAGATCTTCATGAGCACCTTTTGGCAGGAGATTTTCAGACTTGCCGGTACCGAGTTGACTCCTAACACGAGCTACCACCCTCGATCGACGGCAAACGGAGATTGTCAACAAATGGATAGAGGGCTATTTCATGGAGTTATGTGACCGGACATCACAGCATGGATCGATGGTCGCATATGGGTGAGTATTGCTACAATACCACATATCAGATGAGTATCGGCATGACTCCTTTCAGAGCTTTGTATGGATACGATGCCATGTCATTTGCTGATTTGGTATTATCAGATAGTCGAGCTCCCAAAGCTCGGGATTGGTTACAGGAGAACCAAGATATCCTGCGAGCTCTTAAGGAGAACCTCCAAAAGGCGCAATAATCAGCATAAGGTTTATGCGGATCGGCACAGATATAGAGGTCCTTCGAGGTAGGAGACTTGGTGTTCCTACGTCTCGCACCGCATGCATACGTCACTCAAGCGTATAAGGGGGGGCAAAAAGTTGAAACCACGGTTTTATGGTCCATACAGGTAGTCCGGCGAGTGGGTGCAACAGATATGAGTTGGATCTTCCAGAGCACAAGAAGATACATAATGTCTTCCATGTGTCATGCCTTAAGAAGGCCCTAGGACAACACATCAGTACCTTCTACAGAGTGCCACCATCGATGAGGAGGGAAGTGGTTTTAGAACCTGACTCTATTATCGAGGTCGACAGAGGAACTCAGAAGCAGAGATATTACAGAATATTTGGTACGATGGAAGGGTTTGCCTCTTGAGGATGCTACTTGGGAAGGAGAACAGATTCTACAGCATCCTAGTTTGCATTTGCTTGGGGACAAGCAAATTTTGGGAAGGGAGGACTGTAATGTCCCCTTTCCTCGCCCAAGGCCTGAGGGCTGGGCAAGTGAGTCCTAACCCTAGTCATGCCCAAGGGGTTACGGACGCTATGAGCTATTGGGTATGAATATCTAGTCCAGTTATTATTTTCCATTGACAGGGTTATAAAGTGCTTTCGAAGGGACTAGATGTTATGTTTTATCGTTGGGAGGGGCCACTTAACTCCTAATGTTCTAATTTTGCGTTGGGGTCACCTTTTTGGGCCATGGCGACTTGAAGGGGAAAAAGTAACTTTAAGTTACTTTATTATTTGGGTCTTCTCTAGGAGAAAGTGCGACTTGGGGGTTTTAGGGTTTCCTTGGCGTGGGAAAAGTTATAAAAGGAGAAGAGGGGTGAAAGGAAATTCATTCATGCATACACTTATATTTCTTTTCATGTGCAACTGTTGTTTGCAACTATTTAGCTTGTGGAGTAAGATCCCACGGGAACCCTAGCTTCGGTGGTGAGAGATCCATCCCTAGCTAGCAGGGCATTCTTCGGTAGTGAGAGATCTACCCTAGCTTGTCATTTGGAGCTGATTTCAGGGCTGTTTTACAGAGATATTTTCAGGGTTTTCAGAGATAGGGTTTTGAGGGTTTTGGTGAGTTTTGGTGGAGATATTCAGCTGGTTTTCGGATCAGACCTACGGCAGCAATAAAGGAAGGGTTTGGCATCATCTACAGAGAGATTTTCACAAGGGTTTTGGCCATCTACCAAAGAGGGCGACTTGTTTGGGAGATTGCAGCCCTAATTTTGGAGGGTTTCCAGTTGGCCGTTTTCAGATCTGAAGGTTGGAAAGTCATCTTCTATATTTGTATATGTTATTTCCCAAGTTTCATAATTTTTGCACTTGTATTCGGGAAGATATGAATTTTAGAAGTTTTCCAGCTGTTTTAGGCACGCTGTAATTTTCTGGCAGCGTTATATTGACTGAAAAATTCCAAAAATATTTTCCTTGTGTTCTTTATATTATTATCTAGTTCTCTTTAAATTTTCAAGTGATTTGAGCGGATATTTTGGGAGTTATTCATATTTTACTGTTCGCTGCCCTAGCTGTAATTTTCTGCAAAAACCAGATTTCTGTTCGGGTGTGTAGTATATATTATTAACAGCCACATCAAGTCACATTCATCATTCATGCACATCAACATAATTCCTTTCATTCTCCTTCATTTCCCAACCACAAAATGCTGGTAATTTTACTAAAGTTAGAGAGCTTGGTTACCTTATGACACATCTCACTAGAAACAATTTTAAAATTCTTTTAGAGCACCTTATTGAGTACCTAAGATATATATAGTAAATCTTATTAACAGCTCAATCGACTCGCATTCATCCTTCATTTTGTAATATCCCCTTCCTAGTCGAAGACCCTTAGCCTATTTTGTCTTCCCAACGGCTAAGGAGAAAATTAAAGGGGAGACTTAAGTTCTATTATTTTATTATAAAGTGCAAAAAAAAAAAAAAAAACATTATAAAAAACACTTATAATAAATTAATGGACTTAATAATAAAATAAACATGGAAAAAGCAAATAAAAGAATTAAGCACTTAGCAAAAATATATTTTTATGGAAAAGTGTGACTTGCTTGGAGGCAAAGGTAAAATAGAAAAAGGCAAAAAGAAAAAGTTATTCCCTCAAGGAAAATGTGACTTGCATGAGAGCTTTTTGGAGGGAAAGAAGCATTTAATGCAAAGAAAGGTGATTGGTTGCATGGGTGGCTATTTTGGGTCACAAACTCTATTTATGCAAGTCGACTTGCCTTTGTAGAGACACATTTGATCATCTTCTAAATTCTGATTTTTAATTGAAGCTTTTAGCTTTGTCTAAATTATTTCTAAGGACGGAAACCCTTAGGAGTACTCTCTTGCAAACAAAAACCCCAAGAGTATGCAAGGGATCTCTACACAGGGGATTCCATTGTACTTGCAACGATATTTTAGTTTATTCCAGCAGTGAATAAATAAGTTTTTGCAGATTTTTGGATCAAGGGTTTGAAGCAAATTTGCAGTTGTGTTTTCTAGCCTTCTATCATATTGTACGACCCATTTCTAGGATACTTCTTGAGGTATTTAAAGGGGTTTTGATCTGATCTGGATTGTTGTTAATAAATTGTAATGTCCCCAATGGACATATTTTTACCCCTAAACAAATTTTAACCAATCTCAAACACTCAATGCAACTTGTAGACAAAATTCCAATAAATTATCATGGAGATCTGAATTTTAATGGAAAAATGTGACTAGGACATACCAAGAAACTCATACAAATTAGCCAATAAATTATACTTTCACCACTCCAATCTGATTTCATCTATTTATAAAGCCAAAATATGCATGAATATGCAGGTTTCTGATGCAAACAAGGCTGAAATAAATTTATTTTGAAACCCCAGTCTGTAGAAAATTATGGCAACTTCAAAAATTCATAACTCCCTCAAAAATGCTTTGATCCACACAAATAAACTATGCACGGATTCAGAAAATTAAGGAGAACGCAATGATGTTACCCATGCATGCAAATGACCACCATAAGTGCCCTAAACAACCAAAACACCAACTCGCCCCTAGGGTTTTGGGCTGGAAAAATACTGAAAACTGGCTGCTTTAATTCATAAAAATCAAATTATGATATAGCAATACAAATCTGGTCTGAAATACCTCAAAACAATTCAGATTTATGCAAGAGATAGGTCGCTCCAGGCTGAAATAATGCAGGAAACACAGCTGCACTCTCTTCCCTTCAAACCCTTGTACCAAATCTGCAAAATCCCTTCGAACAACTGCTGGAAATAACTAAAAATTTTGCAAGCTCAATGGAATTCCTTGTGTAGAAATTCCTCACATGCTCTAAGAGGGTTTTCGTCCTCTAGAGGTAATTCCTAAGGGTTTTCGTCCTTGGAATAAATTATGCAAAAGCTCTAAGCTTCAGACATAAAATCAAAAATTATCAAATGATCATAGAATGTCTTCCTACAAGTCGACCTCTCCTTATAAAGAAAGAAGAGACCCAAGACAACCTCCAAAATATCCAATCAGCATACAATGATTTTTTCTATGCATTTTCCACCCTCCATCCTTTCTAGGCCAAGTTGCATTTTCCTTGGGAGGATAACTTTTGACCCAAGACTTCTTTTTTTTCTATTTTCTAATTGCTCCTCAAGGTGGTCGCATTTTTCCATAGGGATAAACAATTTAATAAATGTTTTTCTCTTGTTGGCTCTTTCTATGTTTATTTTATTATTAAGTCTATTATTTTATTATAAGTGCTTTTTATAATGTCTATTTTATTTTTTAGCACTTTATAATAAAGTAATAAAACTTAAGTCTCCCTTTTTAATTCTCCTTAGCTGTTGGGAAGACATAATAGGCTAAGGGTCTTTGATTGGGAAGGG
The DNA here is from genome assembly GCA_018340775.1 of Taxus wallichiana var. yunnanensis. Taxonomy (NCBI): domain Eukaryota; kingdom Viridiplantae; phylum Streptophyta; class Pinopsida; order Cupressales; family Taxaceae; genus Taxus; species Taxus wallichiana. The sequence goes on from CM031237.1 coordinate 806,164,617, forward strand.
GATATTACATAAATCATGTTTTTATGAATTTTTCCAGTCCAAAACCCTAAGGGCAAATTGGTGTTTTGGTTGTTTAGGGCACTTGCGGTGGTCATTTGCATGAATGGGTAACATCATTGCATTCTCCCTATTTTTTTGAATCCGTGCATAGTTTATTTGTGTGGATCGGAGCATTTTTGAGTGAGTTATGAATTTTTGAAGTTGCCATAATTTTCTGCAGACTGGGGTTTCAAAATAAATTAATTTCAGCCTTCTTGTGCATCAAAATATGTATGTTCTTTCATATTTTGGCTTTATAAAATTGGTAGATCAGATTGGAGTGGAGAAGTTATATTTTATTGGCTGATTTGTTTGGGTTTCCCACTTTACCCTAGTCGCACTTTTCAAATTAAATTCAGATCTGCATGTTAATAAATTGTTGCATCTTCTATAAATTGTATTTGGGGGTTTGGGATTGGCCTTAAATCCATTTGGGGTCAAATATGTCCATTTGGGGACATTACACATTTTCAACCACATAATGCTAGTAATTTTACTAAAATTAGAAAGCTTGCATACCTTATGACACATCTCACTAGAAACAATTTTCAAATTCTTTTACGAGTATCCTATTGAGTGCCTAAATTTGCAAGGTCTAAGGAAATCACAACTTTAATCTGTAACACCCAAAATCTACTTTTTGAAAATGTGTCATAGACCATAAGCATTTATTAATTAACCCAATATAGGATAAAACATCATTCTTAATGGGACACTATGTTGTGCCCTACAGCCTAACAAATGGATTCTGCTCTTTCGATATGGGCCCGATTCATTTGGATAAGTAATATTAGGTTTAAGTAGGTGCCATGATTAATCTAGAAATCTTATAAATAAACGTAAAAGAAGTCATTATTCTCTAGAAGTAGCCTTCATAGCATTGAATAAATTATACACCATTCAGTGCAATAACAATCCAAGAGCTATACAATAATAAACAACAATCCAATAATAAATGTTAGTACCATATGGACCTATGGCCACCATGCAATGCAATGGTATAAACCTAAGACCTTCACGAAGCCTAGGGGAAAATATTGAAGACAGCACTGTGGAATTTCATTGAGTCATCAAAAAGTGTGTTCCAAGAGGTGTCCAATGATACATGATATGTGTTAGAAAATCTGAGAGAAGAGAATGGAAGATATATGACACATGTCACACTAACATCTTGTGTGTGTCCATCTTTTATCAAGCATAAAAATAATAATTTTGGGTGAATTAGTTATACGTTGCTGAAGAGAGTACATTAATTAATACTTAATTAGTTAATGTTTACATAGTAACATTAATTCTCCCCCTTAATAACTTATTTGGAAACTACTCCAAGTTTGTTCAAATTTTTACAAACATAATGGAACCAAAGGATTTAGCTCCTTAGATGTTAATTTGAAATCTGTAATCCTTTGACGTTTTGTTGCTGTCAATGTATGAGCTTTGATTGAGACAAAAGCCAAGAAAGATCACTAACAGCAAAACATAGATCTCATTGTGCAGGCATAAGATATATCGGGCTGCCCAATACCAAGTAGACCAATACCTTAACTTCTATATGTCACACCTATGTTGCCAGGATATGGGTACGGGTTCAATATGCAAATACGTCGATTTTAAAAAACCCTTGGGTACGATACGTCTGTACATATATATTAAAAAAATTAAAAATTAAAATATATATATATATATATATATATTTTTCATATACTCATTTTACTCATTTTTTAGTCCATAAGAAATACAAAACTTGAAAAATATAGTACGATCAATGTTCAAAACATTCAATATACTTAATATTTTACATTTTCTATGATATATGAATATTATATTCCTTTGTGTTTCATCCATTTCCTTTGAGATTAATTTTTGTGTTGCGATGGTGGCCATAAAAGATGTATATAGGGAGCTCCTGAAGGACCTATTTAATTAGGTTGACTCTAACCTGCCAATGATAACTAAAGAGGTCAGTCCAATGGTTGGTTCTTGCATTCATATTATCCAAAATCACCTTCTAATCCTCCTTAAGGATGTGGGAAGGAGTCAATGTTGTGCCTTAATAGTTTCTAGGAAAGGATGCTCTTTGAAACTTTAAGCTATGCAATTTGCAGTTCCAAATTTTTCTATTAGTATTGAAGATCACCTGAGATTTGATCTCATAAATAACTTGTATGGAGGCTCAGATATATGTCCAAATTTCTATGAATAGCTTCTTTCCTTGGCCAATTGTGATGATCCCAAATAATTACCTCAAACATTCTTGATATCCTTTGAATATTTTCTCTTCAATAAACTAGAGGGATTTTAAACAATCTCCAAGTTTCCTTGTGGTTGCCATGCCCTCCTAGTCTAGCCTTCAACAAAACTAAAGTTTGTTTGAGTCAAAATAAAATAAATTAGAGCCCCCCACTGCCCAACCCTATGGGTAGGTCTGGGTACGTCCCAGGTATGTCAAAACTTACCAGGGACGTACCCAGACATACCCGGGGCGTATCAGTACCGTACCCGGGACATATCCGTACCAAGTATGTATCCAGGGGGTACGGGAGGGTGGGGCAAACCCTGGTAACATAGCATCACACTATTACCATAACACTTGCTATTGTGTAGATTATGAAGTCGTAAATGCATACAGTTCGTAACCAACCCCTGTACAGAATCTAGCCTCAGCAGCACTAGTATAAGATGTATCTTCTTTAAATGTTTCGGCAAAAATATAATTTGAGGTTCAAAAGCTCTTGCTCTAGATTCTCAAGTCAAATAATCAAAACTATTTGGTGTGGAAATATGTTGCCCAAAATGAATCTCACTTGTGCATAAAGTAGTTATATATTTGTATACCCAGGATTTAATCAATAAAATGAGTGCCTCTAATAAATTGCTATATGACTATCTTTCATTTTATAATTATGTTACAGGGTTTCACATGATAAGCCATGTGGTTCTCCAAATATTTCTAGGAGAGGTTCCAGGAAGGTTCCTCAAAGGAGTCCTCACGTCTCCCTAAGGGTTTCTCAAAAGGTTCTCTAGAAAATTCACCAAGCATATAATTATAGAATCAAATACAACAAAGAAATTAGGGAGCAATTATGTTAGTTAGTGGTGTAATGAAGGTGCAAACGGATGCTACCCAACCATCGTGAAAATTCATATGGGCAGTATCACCATCCATATCAGCACATGTTGGTAACCAGTTGTTGACACAGTTAAACATGCACCTGCTTTCATCAAAATCTGCAATTTTCTGGAGTTATTGAATGAATTAAATAGAGCAATGCAAGAGAAAGACCAAATAACACAATGAGCATCCAGCGTGTCATAGTTCAAGACTTGAGCAGGACACTCAAGAATAGAAGGCGGACTACATCATAGCTCATTTTGTCATGATCTCATGTGGTCTTTTATGAATTTTGTTGAGTAATTATCTCGTGTTTTTTTATTCTAGAGAATGATCAACATAATAATCAAACATGAAGTAAACCCATTGTGGCTATGACGATCTGTTTTGCATTTTGTAAGCAAGGTGATACCTCAAAATCCCAAATAAAGGGCCCCAATCATTCAAATTTAACTGTAATCATAGTGTTGGGTTTGATACTTCTCCCTCCAGTGATCAAGATGCTTCCATTGTACTTTCTTTCCTTAGTCGATAAACCACTTCATACATTTTCACAACTCTTGTCCCTTGTGCTCAACAAGCTTTCTGTACACTGACACAATCCCTTAAGCCGACTGAGGCCAAGGGCACCATTGTGTCACAATGTCCCGCTAAATTTGACCTCGAGAAAATGAAGCTAGAATTAACAAAAAGTGCCCTTTTACCATGATATTTTGTAAGATGTCTTTATATTGTAGAGAAAAGGCACTGGAAAAAAAAAGTAAAAAAGGACACTTGCCTTCCAGAAGCGATATTCCTTAATCAAGAGAGATTTGATACGATCATCCAAAAGAAACTGTGAGAAACCAATAAACATTCTAGCAAGAAACTGGTATGCAAAATTGACAGTTGTGCTCATAATGCCTATTCCGTGTGTACGAATAGAATTGGCCACATGTTTTACACCAACTGTGTTCAGGTTTTTCCGGTTCAGAGCATTGGAAAATTTCTCTATGAACACCTGAAACAAAATAATAGGTGGTACAAAATTAGGGCACCTTTTTAAACACTTATAATTATAAATCTAAAGCATTTCTTCTTCTATATATATATATATATATATATATATAGAGAGAGAGAGAGAGAGAGAGAGAATGGCTGGCCTCACTATAATGTTCAAGGCACCATTATGATTACTAATTACATTTTTCTATGGACTAACTCAGACAGCCAAACAAAATTTACAGTACATGGATACATAAGAGGCATGACAGGGACCATCTCTACAAACCATTATCCATAATACGTATCAACCAAACAAAATATGTAACAAATAATGGAATAACAGAGTAAACATGTGAAAAACAATATCTGAATGACTCGATCAAACAAAAGAAAGAGGACCATAGTTATTACTTTTTCCTGCTTCCTGTAACAGAATGGGCATGCATGCAACATAGGAAACATATATAAAACATTATTTTCTAGATTGAACATTGGAAAATGGAATAGAATGCAATGAAGAGGAAAAGATGTACCTGTGTGTTCATATTGTGTAAGTGTAAGAAGCTACAAATACATGAATATTATGCATTGTGTCAAGAAGGTCAACACCCTGCTCCAAAGTTTGTCCAGGTAAGTGAATATCATCCAACTTCAGCCAATATTTCTGTTCTGCAAGGTGCCTCATTTCGGAATATGTCTGAAATCAAAATACAAAACCCAAAAACACACTCAAAAACTAAATAATTTTTTGGGTTTGTAGACAAGGATCATAAAAAAACCAAAAAAATCCAGCAAGATAATTCAAATTTCAACATAGAGCCAGGTGCCATTTTAGTCATTTGAACCGATTCTTTCCAACATAAAGATGGAATTCACTAAATGGAGCTGACAAATGACTGGATGAAAAATGCAAATAAACAGCACATAAACTACCATAATAGACAATGTGCTTTGCCACAAAAATTAACAAGATAACAAACATATATGACATTTGATCTGTCAAAAATCATACTTAAAGCTTGAGAAGAACTTTAGTGTACCTTCCAATTATGAGGAGCCATGGCTGCATGATTGTAGAAGGCAGCATTTAGATAGTTTTCAACACGAGATTTTATATAGATATACTTGGATAAAGTTCTCAATGGTTTTAACTGTAAATACCACGATAAATCCCGAACACCTGTCTGAAAGAAACAAGATTAAAAACACTACTTATAAAAACAAAAAGATTTCCTCACTGTAATATTTTAATTTAGTATCTGAGAAACTTTTAAAAGACACCTTTGTAGGATTCACATTCACAGATCCTTTCATATTTGCTGAGTGTACATGGAAACGAAGATCAGTTTCAATATCCCTGCAGAGAGGCTCTATGATTTCCTGTATTTTTAGCAAAAAGCATGCACAAACAAGATGCATAATCAATAAACCATCATGCCGAAATGAATATATAGGATGAAAAAATCAGCACTACAAGTTGACATTATGTTAGAATGTATAGTATAGAGGAATACCAAGCAATTGAAAAAGTTACAAATTTGAAGTTAAAGCGAACTTACATTGGTTAGAGACCTCTCTATCTCTGTCTCATATGAATCAACAGATGTATCATCAACATTAACATCTTTCAGCATCCTCAGTCCATCACAAAATGCATTTACTAAATATCTGCACACATAGGACAAATATTGAATATGTTAATGACTAGTTAATAGTAGATAAGATTGCTTATCTTCTCCAATGCAACTAATTTATCCACAAATAGATCTAGTACTTAGTTATACACACAAAGCTTGCAGCAGCAACATTTTGAATGTTGATTGTAGGACACAATTAAGTTTCTGAGTTCCATAGAAACATACTGCAGCCATAGAGCTTTTTGTTCCTGAGCATACACCATAGAAAACCAGGTGGACATCATTTCTTTTCTCCAATAAAGAAAGTTGCAGTTTGTCACTGCCCCCACTATTGCATCATACTCGGTAATTAGTGCCAATTTTGACATCAGTTTTCCCACTTTTGAATTCTCAGCTTCCAGATGTCCACACTGCTCAAGTATAAAACATACCATTTTTCAGAGCCCTGACCTTATAGACAATAATGAGCAATAATTAAGGTACTTGATAGACACCAATCAATTGAAACCATCAAGGATTGTCCTTTCTGTGAGTAGGAGGAGCACATTCGGTAATTTCCATAAAGGAATATAACAAATTAACAGAATATATAGATTTTTTAGTGCATCAGAAGGCAATTAATATCTTAATCATCTTGAGGGAACCGGCAGAGGCAAACTTAGTCATGCAAGCACAAAGAAAGTTGCAAGGAGAGCTTTGAAAAACTCACGACAAAAAGGTGCAAACACAGAAACAATAGGAACCAGGATGAAATTCTAAGAATATATTAATCCAAACTAAGAGTCATATTGATGCCAAAATGTCAAGGTTTCAGCTAGGTTGCCAGGATACGGGTACATCAATTTTCAAAACCCCTCAGTACATCCGTGTGTATATATATATATATATATATATATATATATATATATATATATAGACAAATATTTTATTTCATAGGAGAAATATTTTTACAATTACATCGATGCCAAGCTTGAAAGCTATTTGTCCAATCTTGAGCACTATAAAGGAAAATAAACATATCAGAAAACATTAAGGATAGTCAAGTTTTAGAATAGCTGCATAGCTTCTTGATCCCGTTGAGGCCACCAAAGAGGAGGATCGCCATAGCAGCTTATGTCATGATTATCCAGAGCCCAATTTGCCAATGCATCTGCCACTTGATTTCTCTGTCTAGGAATATGTGCGATTTGGAAAGTCTGAAATTGTGCCTGCAGACCTTTAATTTTATCTATTTCTCTCGCAATCTGCCAGTTTGAGCTCCTCTGAGTCCCATTAATAGTTAGCATCCTAACAATGACCTTAGAATCAGATTCCACCTGCACTTGAGTCCATCCACACTTAATAGCCTCTTGCAGTCCCGATAAATAGCTCTTACCTCAACAATATTATTAGTAGTGATACCCAGTTTTTAGCAAACATAAAGGTTGCTTTCCCATCATGAGTTCTTCCAATACCCCCATCGCAACAATCCTGGATTTCCCTAGAAGCCCCATCCGTATTCAATTTTCCAAACTGCATAGGAGGAGGAACCCATGGTTGCTTTTTGTCATCTCTCCTTGGCAGATTAAAAACAGGTAAAGTGGAGCTTTTAGCCTATAAAGAAAGCACCTTACATATATTAGCCCACTCGGAGAAAGAGTAGAGGGAAGGGAAACCTTTTGCTTGATGGTTTCTGCCATATTAATTGTAGTTTTCTGCCACACATACTCCCTATCTTTTATCTCTTGCTGGAAAATTCTTTTATTTCTTTCCTTCCATATATTCCAAATTAACAACGAAATGCATGTCCATAGAGTTGGGAGTAAATTTTGTCCTTTTGGTAGACATTCTTGCCAATCTTTCATCAATTGCTCAAAAGAGTGAAAGCCATAATAATGTAAATGAAACATATTAGCAAGAGATTGCCATAAAGGTATCACCCACGAACATTGAAAGAAGAGATGATATCTAGTCTCCTCATCCTGCCAACATAAAGTGCATCTAAAAGGACCATAAAAACCTCTTTTCATAAGTTTGTCTCCTGTTAGAATTCTACCATGGACTAAGAGCCAAATAAAGAAACTGACCTTGGGCCATAAAGTTGGCTGCCATATTTGCTTAAACATTGCTTGGAAAGGGTGAGAAATACTTTTAAGTAAAGCCTCATATCCTAAATGAACAATATATTCTCCGCTGAAGTATTTCCCCATCCTATTACATCTGATTCATTAGATGAAGAAAGAGGATACTTTTGTAACAAATGTTCAATCAAGACTTGATCTTGCTGCCCAATCTGAATAGGCCATTCATGAGTAGGTATCCAACATCTTCCCATTTCCCAAGGAAGGGATGATTGTCTAGTATAATGCATAACTCTTGTCCATCCTTTTTGATGCATTGTTGCCATAAGATTATGTAAATGAGGAAATTGCTGAATTAAAGGAGGCTGGCCATCCCATGAGTCAAGCCAAAAATAAGCCTCATGCCCATTATTTATTATCCAAAAAATCCTTTTTTGATAATGCCTTCCCCCATTTTGAGAACAACCAAAATAGGAGATCCTCTTGGAAGGGACAATCTAATAATATGTTCTGGTGGATAATTTTCCATATATTTGGCTCTAATATTAACAACCCACAATTCATTTGGAGATGTAATCAACCTCAGTAAAGTTTGCCAACAAGAGCTTGTGCTTGTTTAATTGCTGATCTAAAGCCTAATCCACCTTCCTTTTTAGGGCGACATAGAGTGTCCCAATTTACTAATGACCATTTGTGTTGATTTTGTGTGCCATTCCACAAAAAAGTCTGACAAATAGCATCAATTTTTTCAAAACTGATTTAGGAATATTAAGAATAGATGAAACATAAACAGGAACAACCTGAAGGACAGCCTTAACCAGAGTCATTCTGCTGTTGTAGAGAGCCATTTATTGGTCCATTTTTGTATCTTACCTTTTATCTTTGCTATTAGCCACTCCCAATCTTTATTTTGTTTAGCAGCAAGAGGAACTCCCAGATATTTAATAGGAAGAGAACCTTTTTTGAAATGGAAGATCTTGAGAATTTTCTCTTCCTGTTGTATAGAGCAATGAAAAAGATAATACTTGATTTTGTTTCATTGATAAGTTGACCAGAGGCAAAAGAAAACACATGGATGATTTTAGCAAATTGTTTAGCTTCCATTGGAGTGGCTTTCCCAGCCAAAGTAGAATCATCTACAAACTGCAAATGGGAAAGAGGCTTTATAGATTTGGCAAGCTGCACACCTTGTATTCTTTTTTCTTGACAAGCTCTATTTGCTAGTCTTCCCAGACATTCCGCCAAAATAATGAATAAAAAAGGCGACAAAGGATCTCCTTGTCTTATTCCCCTGGAAGCACCAAAACAAATTTGTAGGAGTACCATTAACTAACACAGAGAAAGAGACTGAAGTTAAACATGCCTCTATCCATTTAATCCAATCATCAAAAAAACCAAATTTCGCTAAGACCTGACTAAGAAACTTCCAGTCCACTCTATCATATGCTTTGGATAAATCCAATCTGATAAACATATAAGGAGATTTTGGAGATCCATAGAATGCAAGATTTCTTGAGCCAAAGCAATTTCATCATGAATCTGACGTCCTGGAACAAACCCTCCTTGTTGAGGAAATAATCTTATGTAAAAGAGGTTTTAATCTTTCCGCCATGACTTTTGTGATAATTTTATACAAAACATTGCATAGAGCTATAGGTCTGTAATCCGAAATTTCAGTCGCATCCGCAGATTTGGGAATGAGAGAAATGAATGTTTTGTTTATTTCCTTAAGCATAGCTTTTGAAATTCTAGCCTCTTCCACAACACTAAGTAAATCATACTTAATGATATCCCAAAAAGTCTGATAGAATTCAATGGGAAATCCATCCGGACTGGTGTTTTACCTTTCGCCATACTGAAGACAACTGTATATAACTCTGTTCAGTAATTGGTTGAATAAGTTGTTCATTTTCCTCTTGAGAAATCAACCGAGGCAGAACATCTAACACTTTTTGCTGGTTCTCTAAATTAAGAGGTTGAGCTGTGAATAATTCTATAAAAAACATAACAACCTCATGTTTCATTTCATCCAGAGAATATATTTGTTGTCCCTCTTTGCTCTTCAGAGAATTAATATGATTATGCACTCTTCTATCTAGTAATGATTTATGGAAGAAAGCAGAATTTTTGTCTCCTTCAGTTAACCATTGAATTCTAGATTTTTGCTTCCACATTATTTCCTCTCGAATTTCCCATTCTGTCAATTTAGCTTTTAAAATTTGTTCTTGCTGAAGAAAATCACTTATATTTCCTTGTTGGCGCATTTGAGAATTGATAGCTTCCAATTGTTCAGAATACTATTTTCCTAGCCTTTATATCTCCAAAATCACTCCAGTTCCATTTCTTAAGTTTGGACTTAAGATAATCCAACCTTTTAACAAAAGAATACATCTGAGTACCATACCTTGGTTTACCCTCCACCCACCACTGTTGGATATAATTTCTGATATTCTCATGCCTGACCACATCAATTGGAATCGAAAGGGCACATAATGCCGATAAGATTTCCCTAACTCAATAGACACAAGGCCAGTGATCGGAACCAATATTATTCAGAAGCTTTGCCTTAGGAACAAAATCTTTTAGCCACCATTCTTCAGATACTAAAAATCGATCCAATCTTTCCATAATACATTGTTGTCCTTGTCTTCTATTATTCCATGTCATAACACCATTTCCGTTGGAACATCCACTAAATGAAGTGACTGGATCTGTTGAGACATAATTGAAGAACTAGAATCCAACTGCTTATTTCCACCCTATTTTTCTTGTAGATTGAGAATAGTATTAAAATCTCCTCCTAAAATAAGAGGGGTCCCTGTAAACAGATTAGCCATACAGGATATCTGATTCCATTGTTTTTGTTTAGCACCCACATCCGAGGGGCATAAACATTTATTAATACAAAATTTTGGGCATCTACTTTAGAATACACATGAATTAAGAGCCCTCCATGAATAGCACATGAATTTAACATTGAAACAACCTTTGGATCCCATAAAGTAATAATACCTCCAGAAGATCCTTGTGAACTCAAAGCAAGATGAAGGGCTTTAGGCCAAATTCTCTCAGCAATGGCTGCCATAAGATCTATAGAAGCTTTAGTCTCTTGAATGAAAACCACAAGAGGACGATTAGTGTCAATCATTCGTTTTATTTCTGAACTTTAGATGGGCTGCCTTTTAGCCCCCTTACATTCCAAGTAATTATCTTCATGATGGAGGAGTTTGGAAAAATTGGGATAAATCCTGTACCATCCCAGCATTGCTCAACTTCTTACCCTCATTTTGAAGAGATATTTGAGTTGATTTACGACCTGGTTTTATATTTTTATCAACTTTTAGTTTTTTCATTTGTTCCTGAGCAACTCCTAATGAGGATTCATCAATTTGTTTGCCCTTATCATGATTAAAGAGAACTAGTGCTTTATCCATATTTTCCGTTACCTGGATATGCGGCTCTACATCCAAAAACTTATCTTGATATTTGGTCTTCCTCTGATAGCTCTTTATATTTTTCCTGTTGAATCTGATATAGGTTGCTGCTGAATAACCACCAGCTGATTTTGATTTTCTTTCCTTTGCTGATCCATGTTTTGTTCCTGTTGAGTGGGCTGATTAAGCTGTGTTTCTGGGACTTGGGATTCCATTAATTCCTCATTTCCTTCTTCCTCTTGTACCTGTTGCAAACTAGCAAATCGATTGTGACTACTTACTTCCAATTTTGCTTTAGGATCCTCTTTGGCTGTTTTTTTCCTTTTGGTTTGATAAATTCCTCTTGTTTTCTTCCTTCTACAAAGTGGTATCTGGTATTTTGAGAGGACAATCTCTAACCAGATGCCCATATTCATGACAACTACGAGCAACGGAAAGGGATGTTTTCATAATCTAGGACTTGCTCCCATGTCTCATCCTCCACTGCCAATGAAATCTTTTGCGGTAGAGGCTGATTTAGATCCATTAGCACACATATGCGTGCGTAAATCATTTGTTCTAACTTCAAAGAGGCATCCGCCGTCATCATATAAGTTCATCATATAAGTTCCCAACTAGAAGACCAAATAATCTAACACAAATTTCCGATCTCCATGAAGACATGTTGATTCCTTGAAAAACTAATTCACGATCTAGCTATTCATTCCCTTTATATGAAGCCAACTTATTTAGGAGACTACTACTGCCATCATAAATGAATGATAGCACATAAGGCTCATCGGAACCAACATATTATTCTCGTCTAAATACAATGTGCATATTATGATTCTTGAATGAAAGCAGTACAAATTTGAAGTTCCAAACAAAAATGAATTAATAATGTGTCCTACAAGCACAATTGTCTCTTAGAAGCAATGTTAGTTACTGAACCAGACCCAATTGCAGCTACAACTAAACCCTTCATTGGTGCCCCAGGTGGCTGATATATATCCCAATATAATATGTCATTATCAGGTTGTGTCCTACACAAAATTTCATGTTTTAAGCCCACCTTCTGGATAGGGAATGTAAGAGACATTTTAAATTTATCTTATGGATATTACCTAATATGGCCTAGCCCCTACCAAGTCATATGAAAGCTTATTTCTTGTGAGTTCATTTCTTGTTTTCATGAACCTCCCTCCACATCCTACACACATAGGGAGTATTTTTGCCTCTATGAAAAGAAATGTGAGTTTCTTCCGTCTAGGTGACATGAGTTCTTCAATGCCCTCTATAGCTTCCCAAAGATTTTTGGAGTACACTCGTACTAGGGGAAACTCTCCCATGAGACATTGTCACGTACACCTAGGTCTGCTAGTCTAGTTCTCTTCATTGCATTTCAGATCAGCCAATGTTCAAGTCCTCTCTTCCTTCTTCGAGTACCCAATTCTTCCCATGAAACATTAAAAGATTTTTTTGGGATTTATATAGAAACAAAGCATAAGATTGTAGGGGAATTTAGGTTGAATACTTCAAACATGGTATGGATTCCCTTGTCTTCCCCTTTGGTAGAGCTATTTAATGAAATCATACGCTTCAAGTTCAGATCCTCTTGGTCTCAGTACAACATGCATCTCATTCATAACTCAAGGGATATTTCAAACCCAAAGAGTCACAACACCATTATGATTGGGAGCATATTTTCCAAATTTTATGTCAGGGTTATGGGCATGACACTTTCAAACCACTTGGACAGTAGTAGTCTACGAGCAAAGGGGCAGGCCAGCTTCAAGAGAGCCTCCCAGACTATTGATCATATCTTCGTTTTTTGGTCATTATTGAGGACACTTGTCAATGTTCTTCTAATGTCTTTTGCTGCTTGAGAGACTTTAAGAAGGCGTTTGATTCTATTCTAAGAAAATTATTTCCAAAGGCTGCAAGCTGCAGGTATCATATTACTGGCATCTTGCAGCTATATGAAACATTGCTGACCAAGTTTGAATTCCTAGCAGACTCTCTAAGAGGGGTATCCTCTCTTGCCAACACTTTTTGGGATTTATATTGATGATCTTGACGACTTTCTTCAATAGTATACTCATGTTGATGATGGTTGTGCACCATATCATGTTTTTCTAGCCAATTCCTTTTTGTTGGTAATGCCGTCCTCCTTTCTCATTCCCCTGATAGTGAGGAAAGATAGATAGATGCCCTCTCTTGCTTTTGTGATCTTCACCCACTGGTGGGAAGCCTTAGTAAAACATGGATAATCATTTGCAATATCTCCAGGAAGCTCTTTATATGTTTCAGCTCTCATTCAAAGGTTATCTTATGGAAATCATGACAGCATATAACATGTAAGTTTAGTTTAATTAGTCCATTTATCAATTTAATACCTATTTTTTTGTCGTGTCTTTCCAATAGATAAGCATTGCTCTCTATTTTAAAGCACCAATCCTTTCACATACATTTGATGTCCCTTTTAAGATGTACATAATTAATGCTGTCGTTAAACTCACAGTTATTTATGTATCAGCAATATGGGGCCTTTGATTAGGGAGTGAACTAGGCACGTATTAAGAGAGCTCGGAATATTATGCTTCATCATATGATACATCGCAAATGAATGGTTTCACAGTGCATTGTCTAGGCCGAGTTTTCTGCCTAACCTTATAGTATCAAGGTTATCATCAGCTCACTTCTTCACATGTTTCACTCTTTGGGTGAGTAAGCCTCAGATTGTGAGATGCCCATATTGGGCACTCTATTCTTTAGAGAGAGTTTTCTGGTTCTTGTTGGGCATCAATGATGTTTGTATCGTAACGCTAGTTTACTTTTTCAGTTTAGTGGTATCTCTATTGATCCACTCCCTCCGTTTAGATACTTATTGGATGCCCCATCGTTTAGGTACTCATTGGATGTCCCTCACCTTCTTCCCTCAAAGGATGAGATTAATATTGTTGTTAGGTAGGACATTAGTTACAATATATTCAAGTCACCTGGACCTCTCCACCACAACCACTCAATCCAAGATGGCTTTGTACACCCAGCATTTCTTACAGATTGTTGTTGGTATTATTGCCTTCCTTGCCTATTTCCAATGCCATTGGCCACACAGCTGGAGGATTCCTCTAGAACAACTGAGGGTTTGTTCCTATGATTTCCGAATTGTGTTGAACCACCAAATTCCTTGTGATTGGATCTATTTTTTATATTCTCTCTAGGCAGTGGGGAGTGGGGAGCTCTTAATTTTTAATACACACCAAGTACTACAACATGGAGTAGGTACTACTATTTATATAGACTTGAGAGTTTCCCTTTCCACCTCTTGTTACCCTAACCAAAGTTGCTTGACCCTTTTCCAACAAGAGATTGAAAATCAAGCATAAGACACTCAAAGCGGGCTCCAATACTATCAATATTATTATCTCATTTCAACATGTCATGAACATTAGGGGATTAAGCATCCCCTAATTTTAGTTGGTCCATACACAATTAATGACACATCCATGTGATGATGGCTCAACCTACAACCTATGCTTCCTACTACTGTGAGGATATCATGGCCCTCTTACTTACATACTAGGCATTGTAAATCTAGTTCTACATGACATCATGGGCCTCCTAGTTTCCCTTGCTAGCAACTGAAGGCCCATGCGCCAATCTTGGCACCTATTGAATCACATATTGAGACAGTGCAAACTATAATGCTCCAACACATTATCCATTGCAAAGGGACAACCCCTTAATGCATTGATCATGCAGAATATTTTGCTCAGCTTCTTCATCTTGAGAGTATATTCAAGCTTATTACCCTTCATAGACTTGAAACCATGGGAGATCATAATTTGAGTTGGGAAAGATTCCCACTTTTTGCACTTCTTTTCAAAGAAGGTTGCTTTCCTAACTCTCCATGGATGATGCCAATATTAGTATTCAGACACTAGTAGACTTCTCCCATCCATTGTCCATTTTGTTGACTGGCTGCCTCTCTTCAGGTACTCTACAGATGCCCGTCCCGTCTCTTTCAGTAAAAGCAGGCTACTAATAAATTGGTCAAGGAGGGCATATCCCAGCAATATATTAAGGTCGCTTGGATCTCTCCCTCTAAACCTCTTCGCCATAAGACAGCATTCTATGTTCATTTTTTCTGCAAACTATGAGTGGTCCCATCATCCAACATGACTATTCAGCACCATTGCACTCATGGCCTCGGGACTCCTCTTGATCACTAAGATTTTGTTCTCACCCATTGCAAGTTGAGACTGATCGCCACATTCACCAAGATGATAGAATATGTTGCCTACATTCCATCCAATAGGTAAAGACAATGGAGAACTTTATTTTCAGATGTACCATATACTATGATATTTATCATTTATAGGAGATATTGTTGCTTGTAGATCCGGATTTAATTGGAAATCCACTTGACAACACACTAAATTGCAAAAACATAATGTGCTATAAAAATAATGATCCACATCAAGAAAATTGGACACAATAAAAAACAATATTGCATTGTAAACGAAGCTTTATTGAAGCCAATAGTAATTTACAAAAATGTCGCAATCTCCGAGAAGAGATGTGAAGCTTCAAGACGCTTTATCTGACTTTCACATTTGGATGAAAAAAATTTAACATCTATTTTTAGCACAAAATGAGTAGTCTAATAATAGTGAAGCGATTCACCTTAGAATCTGAAAAATCATGTGACAAGTGTTCCCCAAGAAATTGAGAGGTTTTGTCATGACTTGAAACTCATAAAAATATAAATTTGATATTTTTCTATATTTAAGCATGTACATATTTGTCTTTTCCATTTTACGGGCCTTTTAGAGTGGAAATTCACATCGGAAGTGTAGTCAGATGCCCCTAAAGGTTGCAGTGCTTCCTTTAGGAGGCACCAAACTTGTTCATTTCCTAAACTTTCTTTTGCATATCACAGTTTCAAATTTTCAGCTACGGTCAAGAAGACATGTCACCAACAAGGTGGCGTACTATTTTATCAGTAATCTGCCAAAAGACTGTCCCAAACTACCACCTGGATCACTTGTATAGACATTTTGGGAGCCTTTCACTCCTTTTTCCATTTTTCAAATCAGGGCGATTGGCTCTTTACCTCCGTGAAGTGGGCACCTTCATGCATCAAGTTTTATAGGGGACCACAAGGACTTGATTGATTACCTTGTTCTTTCATTTAACTTTATCGGTTGGAGTTATTAAACACCCCTTGTATGCTACTAAACCAACGTGTATGATGAGAGAGTGGTGAGGTCACATCATCCTCCACATGCAATAGCTATTGGGGTACCGTCATCCTCCTTTTCTTGTTTCATACATGGTAGTTCTGATATTCATCGGTCTAGAGGGTCAGCTACCACTTCAAATCCACACTCTAGAAGATCTAACTAGATACATCGCATTAGCTTCCTTTCTAGTACTCAAGGATCATCAACCTTGGATGTTAGGATCACCTAGTGAGGCCCACTTAGTCCTAGACACTCACCCATGGATATAATCAAGCCTTGTATTGGCTCTTTAAAGGAGACCATTGGAACATGTGATATAGATTAGGGGCAAGTTGGCAACCTTTTCTTCTATCTTATTTGGGGATGGGTTTTCTTTCCTCGTGATTAGTTTAATGTTTCTAATGTATGGCTTTATCTCCTTAACATTTTACAGGGTTTACCCACTTGGTTTTCTCCCCTCACTACCTCGCCTCCTTTATTAGTGTGTTTTTAGTTTAATTTTAGCTTATAGCTTATTTTGGAGATTTTTCGCTCCTTAATTTTATTTCTTTTGGATGTACTTTCAAGTCCCATTGACCTAGATTGGTCATCTATGGACACTAATATGATTTGTCCTTTTTCTTTCTTTCTTTAACAAACATGTATTTTATTTAAACCTAACTCATATTAATCTAAGTATCATGACTAGAGTAGTGCAGTTCAAGTTTATTGATACAGTTCTATGGACATAAGCATTGATTCAAGTATGAAAAGAAAAGAAGAGAATGTGAGTATTAAATAACTACTTATGAGAACCCAATAACGTGTCAATTTAGGGTGATGAACGTATGAGACAAAGATAGAGGTTAGCCACGTCATAACTTAAATGACTAAGTTGCATGAATAAGGATACAGTATCTGATATAGGTACTGTAATTAATGCAGATACAACAGAGTTTTAAATCCTAGGACAAAAATACACAAAAACAGAGTATTCAAAATACCATTCATAGATTTGGAAGTATTACTAAATAGTAAAATAGCATGCATAAATGAGGCATAAATGATCTTTATAGCAGGGGTTTTATTTTTGTTTCTTCTTCTTTGAGTTTATTTTAAGCAGGATAAATTGTATTTCTTCAACCACAGAGTAAATACAGCCCTTGTATCGGTGTTCTGTTGTATCTAAATACAGCTCGGATACCCAAATACAATATATCGAGGTCTGTGGGAAGGGAAAATGTACCTGGTGTATTTGATGTCCTAGTTAAACTATAATAAGCTAAGATTGGACAGTTGTTTGTGCAATACACATTTTATTTATGTATTTTTCTATATCTGTATAGACAAAACCATAATTTGATAAACGTGATTTTCCAACACATTAGTCTTGCAACCAAGCTTCAAATAACAATCCAACCCCACTCTATAGACAAACCAACCATGATGATAAATACGCATAGCATACAGAACATATGACTTACTTACAATCATGGCAATACATAGCTCGTAACTACAACTACTGTGTAATGTCCTTTTCTAGGGCCGAAACACACAAACAAGGAAATCACATTAAGCCCAAAACTGAATTCAATCTGATTTTTATACCAGCATATCCAATATTCCTTGAAACCCTAGCAGCGAACTGAAATTTGCATGTTAGGGCATCAAACACTCATCAAACAAGTTGAAATTAAATATATCAATGCTTCTCCAATTTATATACAATTAATGGAACCATTACCAAGCCAAAATATGTGACAAATCTGAAATATTACCCAGCTGCAATTTATTTTAGGACAGCAAAAGTGCAGTCCACAAAAATAGCTAAAAATGAGGCCTCCGAACCCCAACAATTACAAAATATAGAAGATAACAGCCTTATAAATTATGATGAATCTGAATATCAAATAATAATGAAGTTTTGTGCCCTAGAAGGCACCCAAAAACACTCTAACCCTAGTCGCTCCCTAGGAGAGGGACTCAAAATAATGCAAAAGCTCTTTGTAGGTCTTTTTCTTGATGCCCTAGAGAAAAACTAGCAATATGGTCTTCAATGAAAGTCTTCAACTCCACCAAATTGAAGGGTTTCCATCCTCCAATCTCCCACAAGGAAGGGTTTCATCCTCCTTGGATGCCACACTAATGGATTGTCACCCAATAGTGGAATGGACTTAAGAGAAATCAGCCCTAGAGACCAAATATAAAGTGTATATGCCAAAAGATGATGTGCAAATGAGCCTATGAGACTCCTCTTATACCCTTTAGTTGGCGCCAAGAATCATAAGAGTGTAGACCAACCTCTTAAGCTTGCTTTATCTTCTATTTCTATGTTGGAAACTCTCCAACCTTGCCGACCTCTTAAGGAGGTTACTTTATCTTTTAATTTCATGTTGGGAGCACTATAACCCTCCAACCGACCTACCTTGAAAGGCAAAACACAAAATAAAAACATAAATATAAATAAAGAAGCTGAAATATAGCTCAAAGTTTTCCCTTGTTCAACTTTTTCTTGCCCACGTAAAGGCAAATGAGCAGAAGTTTTCAATTTATAGTATTTCGAAAAAGGGACATTACACACCGACTCTTTGCCGTGGTGCTGGAAAACATGTTTGAATTATCTTTAGGCTCAAATCTTTGATCGAGCGTTGGAACTAGTTTGTGATAACATATTTATCTTTTAATATCAATCTACATTTGTGCCCGAAACATATGTAAGATAAGGCAAAAAAATTTAAAAGTTAGAAGTGCTAGAAAATATAATTGTCAAGCACTGAACATACACAGCTGAATGAATAGAATTATACTGTTCATGTGTATTTATCCTATCTATTTTAATCAAAGCTAAAGTCTGTATCATGTCTTATGTGTTGGGATTTGAAGCGTAACTGAATATTAATAAGTTACAATATGAATGTTCAACTAAAAATAAGATTTGGGCTACTAATAAGCCTGACAAATCATGTGCATGCTAGTTTGTTGAGAGTTTTCCTGAAGCAAGATAATAAACTTTGAAATGAAAATTTACCAAATAAAAACCAAAGCATTGTTGCTTTCATAATCGTTGTAACTTATTTTTGAAGACTAATTAACTTACAGTTCCGTTTACTACATCCACTGCAAGATGAAGGACAACTTGCCTCTTATTACTTCCACCTCCTTGTAGCATCTTCAATGCCAAATCTACCTATAAAACAAAAGCATTATATTTTGTTAAGTATACCAAGAAAACCATCATTTCATTTAACAGGACACCAGTAGTTAAAAGAAATACACATGTATAATGTCTATCAATAACGTTTTCAACACCAAAGTCTATAATAGATAGTGTTACACAAATATAGGTTGTAATGTTTGTTTTGCAAAAATATTGTATTAAATACAATTAGAAGCAACAGTTTATAAATGTGTCACTAGGGGATACCCAATAAAAAGTTATTAGGTTGGTTCATAATGTTGCTTTTATAAGATAGTAAAATAGGTATTGACCATTTCTACATGTTTCATTGAGAGGTCCTTCACTCACGTCTATTGTACTTGTGATTAGATCATATGATTTGGGATTCAACCACTTTATGTTTACCCCATCTACTTATATTAACATTGTGTAGTGTTTGGAGTTTAGTTACTTTTTCAGAGCTTAGGATCCTTTATACCTTACCACATTTTTGTTTTAGTTGAATGTACTTTTGAGTTCCCTTGACCAACTTTGGTCATTTGTAAACGTTCATTTATTTTCTTTTCTTTCTTTCATAAGAAATACAGAATTGGTCATCTTTTAGATGGTTCGCTAGATATTCAGAAAACCAATCAATGAATAAATCATATGCACGTATATTTCTCCTCTCTTATCTCTCTAAAAAAGCATTATTAATTTCAGAGCTGCTAAAGTAGAGGCCTGCTAACCAAGAGGAACAAGTACGCATTACAAAGGTGTGTCAAAGACAAAGAAACATTGGAGCAAAGATAACATTCATGTACATAAAAGGACATAATTATAAAGATCAAATTTAAGTTCGTTATTTAAAGTCATATGATGTTATAGCGAAGGAAAAAAGAAACAATAAGTTTTAAATCTTCAAAGGGCCTATGATGAATATATTAAGGAGAAACATTAAAGCAACAATGGAAGTCCCAATGCAAATTTTGCACATAACCTTTCACTTTGTATTTTCGCGAAATGCTTGACATGAATGGCACGGATGTTCGTGGGATCATTATTTAGACATTTAATGGGTGGTGAATTTTCAATTCTTGCAAGTGTAGCCTTGTGATGATGAAATATATATTAGATGGAAACCATGTTTCCCATGCCACTAGGATCCGGAGTTTACCCTTTAAACTTAGAGGAAGCACCCTTCCCCATGGGCCGAGATAGGGCTCTTGGCCTCTCTTTTGGATATGTCAGAGCTTATTAGCTCCTGTAGTGACATCCTACATACGCATCTTGACCATTTTGGGTCTCACGTCCCCTCCAATGTGACTCCTATTTTGAGCTTGTATGACACTTCTCTGGGCGCCACTGCGATGTGTTGGAACATCCATTGTGGATTACACTATCATGTTGCCACTCTCTCCAAACATCGTGGCATCACCTCGAGAAAATGTCTTTTCACCCCAAAAAGTCCCTAACTATTTTCTTAAGTGGCGGATCTTGGCCCTTCTACCAATAAACAAGTGATAAATTTCCCTTCCTCCCTATTCCTCGGGTTCCCTATATATAGATCCCTCCTAAACCTATTCAAACTGAAGAAAACACAATGACATGATCTATTACACTCTTTGTTTCTCAAATCTCATAAAGGTAACACTACATTTTTGGCTATTGCTTAGGTACACTAGTGGGGCTTTTCCGATCACTTTCAACAATCTCAAAATTGACATTTAAGAGTTGCATCTTTCTATTATAACTCTCCTTTTGGACACTCTTCCTCACTACTCCCTGAAATATCCCTAGAGGGATATGACTTACAATCCACAAAATATATAAAAATTTGCAGCAAATAAAAATTCTGGTTTTTATGGAATTAAGCCAACTAGGGCAGCGAACTGAATTTTATTGATAACTCACAAAATACTTATCCAAATCCCACAAAAATTTATATAGAGCTTGCTACAATGATAACAAAGACTAGGAAAATGTTTTTGGATTTTTCTGAATAGTATATGAATGCCAATAATTTTTAGAATGCCCTAAACTGCTGGAAATCTTCAAAAATTCATAACTTTGCAAATACAATAGATAAAAATCTGAATTTTTGGAAATAACATCTACAAATGATATAGAAGAGAACCCAACCTCCAGATCTGGAAACAAACACTTGGAAACCTCCTAAAAGCTGCTGCAAAACCCTAGGGCTGACATCACCCTAAGGGAAGGGCTGAAAATCCACAAAAATGTCTCTAAAACCTGCGCCAAACTTTGCTCTGAATGTTGCAATTAATCTGATCTGAAAACCCTTGGAATCCCTCTCTCTGGTATGGAAAAATATCCTCGAAACCCTCGAAAATCCTTCCTGAAATCTCTGAAAAATATGTTTGAATATCTGCCCTGAATCAGCTCCAAAATGACAAACTAGGGTGGATCTTTCACCACCGAAGAGTGCCCTACTAGCTAGGAGTGGATCTCTCACCACCGAAGCTAGGGTTCCTGTGGGATTTTACTCCACAAGCAAGAAGAATGCAAACAGCAGTTGCTCAATGATAAAATATGAGTATGTGTAAGAATGAGCTCTATCACTCCCCCAAACCTCATTTTATAACTTTTCATTACCTTTTTCCAAGTTGGGAGCTCCATGTGGGACTAAAAGTGACTTAAGTGACCCCAACGAAGAAATAGAATAATAAAGTACCATAAGTCACCCCAACGAAGAAATAGAATAATAAAGTACTATGAGCCCCCTCAACGACAAAATATAACAATTATTACCACCAAGTCGCCCAACTTAATGTCAACGACAAAATATAACAAAAAAACAATGTGGTAATAAGTCATCCATACCCAATAGCCTCCAAAGTGTCGTTAGCCCCTTGGGTATGACCAAGGCTAAGACTAAAAAATGGCCCTTAGGCCTCGGTGAAGGAATGGGGACATTACATACCCTAGGTTTGTCGATTGCCTACACCAATATAGGTTCATCAAAGATCTGCCCATCATCCTTGCATAGGGTCATTGGCACCTTCCAAACTCGTCCCATCACACAGCCTTCTAACTCCAATGTTCGCTCAGAGGTAAAAATTATCCCATTTGAACTTCTAAGGGTTCTTTATACTTAGAACTACGAATATTGTAGATTTCCTTAATTTTCATTATTGTTTAGTTGGGGTTCAATCATTGATTGTGTCTCTTGTTAGATTGCATCTAGAATTTCTCTTGAATTCTGAATTTTAATTCATTGAATGATCATTCAAGATTTGGGAAATCTGAAAAATCGCATTCTCTAACTCTACTAACTTACTTTCAAATTAAAAAAAGGAAAATACTAGCTAGGTTATTGCTTGTGTAAGATTAGGGTTCATTGCTATCTTTTGTATATTGCATAATTTTACTTTTGTTATTGCAAAATAACTGGTAGCATACACATGCTCGGTTGAGGACACTACATCTATCCAAACCCAAGATATGTACCCGGTCCGAATTTTCTGGTTTTACTTTAGGCTGATTTGTTATCCTTATCACCTGTCTATCACACGATATTCCTTCCCCATGTTGGTGAGACTCGAGAGTCTTGAATAGTCCTATGCCTGTTTTTTATCCCATCTTCCCAACATTGTGTCACTATTTATTTACTTGCAATTGTAGCAAAATACTTGTTTCTTAAATTCTGCACCTTGATATCTGTGCCCTTGAAATCAATTTGAAGTTGCATTCTTGACAAACCCTGTCTAAGTAGCATTGTCACAGACAAAAAGCAAAAGACTCAAATGAGCCAGACAATTTTTGGATGTCTTGGATGTTATGTGAAGAACAATTGGATGCCATCAGGAACATCACTTGGAATATTTTGCATATTGTGTCTCTCAGATTACATCTCTGTACATTATACACTGTATAACAGACATGCCCATCAATATTCTGCCCTCCTACTAGTGAAGAAGGCCAAAACTGCCAATTTGTGTTGTAAATGTTGTGAGTATTGTCAACATAGTTTTCAGATGTTAACAGCTAGACATGTCGAACAGTTAAACTGGAATACACTTTCCCAATTTTCTGATATTGTGCCACCAGAATTATCAGACATCTTAAATTGTTTTCATTTGTGACACCATTGCTGGTGATGACAAAATCCATTGAATTGTGGATGTTCCCTTCCAAGTTTGATGAGATCTCAGCTACCATTCAAGTGCAGGTGCATACTTTTGGCAATACCTATTACAAATACAAAGTTTCAATTAAATCTAAAATATGTTCTAAGGTAGTGGGCTGAGTATGTAAAAAGCTTAAAGGATGTACTCTGAATTTTGAGTATAAGTATTCTGTTGTTTCAAAACAATTTGCATATGTAATGCATGGGATATTACCGTATTAAAACACTTCCTTGAACAGCTTGCCTTCACATTTTATATATTTGCGTAAGGCACTGCCTTAGGATTTTGCAATGAAGCCTTCCAGGTTTTATGACAGCCACCATCTAGTTCATTAAGGCCATTGCAGTTTCAGACGCCCGCATGCTGTCGATTCTCTAATTGTTCGATCGTGGGGCCAGTAGATCCCTAGACATGGAGTTGAGGGCCCTGTCAGACCAACACCTTCCACTTTGTAGCATGTGGCAAAACGAACAATGATCCAAGGATCAAGAAATGACAGGAGCCCGACAACCCCAAATGTTCCATGTGTCGTCGATACTTTTTGATCAACAACGATCCGGTGAGGCAGAAGCCTTGTTGGCATATACGTCAACATTATAAGGGGTGGTCATTATAATAAAATGTCGGTGGGGCCGTGCATACGGAGACATTTAAATATAAGGCTTTATATCATGCCACCTTCCACCCTTCCAAGCAAGTGCCACCTAACAAAACGAATGACAATCAGATGTTGGATGACTGACAGGGGTCTGACATATATCAAGTGTTCCCCCTGCTGTCAGTGTGGATAAATCAACGGCATGGAGAAAGGAATGAATATACGCTTGGTGACAGCCCCGATGTATGCAGGTTGGCTTCTGCTTGCTGTAGATCCTGCCACATATGATCCACTCCAAATACTCGGAGGCCTCTTGTTGAGGCATGGGACATGGTGTCTGCTATTGGGCGAGATGTACACATGGAGGCCCACCATCGGTTTAACAGACAGTTGAGGTTTCTTGCAAGGACAAGGAAAACACTTGCCGTTTCCATTTGAGAAACTAACAGCTTCATGATTCAAATAAAAATGCACCTGAGTTGATTATAGGGGACGTGTCTTTTTGAGGATAAGAATAATTCTACAAGGCAATCTGCAATGTTGATCTAAGAGGACGCTAATCATTGGAAGTGAAGGGATTAATCTCTTTCACAGGCAAACACTTGTTCAAGGACAAAAGATGTATAGTGGATATTCTTGCATGTGGCACACTCCTGCCCCATCAATGCAAATTCTGATTGTATATATTGAGCTTTAAGCTATGTTGTATAAGTATTAGACCCTTGGAATTTCCATCTCTCTATAAGCACTTCCATTCAGAAGTGATAGCCTTATCTTTTACTTTGTGTTTAATATTAGTGATCTCAGAAGTCACGTGCATCTGTGTATATATGAAACACTTCATAAATATTTTGTGGCTCATTCTCAGCCCTTGGTCTGGACTAATGTTGGATGATTCTATCTGTTTGCAGCATTGAATCTCTTACCTCATGCATTTTGCTATGAGTAATGGATAAGTTAGATTCAAGTAATTGTTTTGTGTTTTCAGTCCTTTGGAGGGGTAGAAGACGCACTACTTTGGCGCATCACCCTTTTTGTCTTGTGCATTTTCTGTCATTTATCTGTCAACATGTCTGTGTTGATTATAGGGGACATGTCTTTTGAGGATAAGCATAATTCTGCAATGCAATCTGCAATGTCAATCCAAGAAGATGCTAATCATCGGCCGTGAAGGGATTCATCTCTCTCACAGGCCAACATTTGTTCAAGGAGAAAAGATGTATGGTGGAAATTTTTGCATGTGGGTACTGTCCCACCAACACAAATTTTGATTGTATATATTGACCTTTAGGCTATGTCGTATAAGTCTCAGGTCCTTGGAATTTTCCATCTCCCTCTAAGCAATTCCATTGCAAAGTTTTAGCCTCATCTTTTACTGTGTTTAATATTAGTTGATCTCAGAATTTGTGTGTATCTGTGTGTATATATGAAACACTAGGTAAATATTTTGTGGCTATTTCTCTGCCCTTAGTCTGGACATGTGTGGATGATTCAATCTGTTTGCAGCATTGAATCTCTTACCTCTTGCAGTTAGTTATGAGTAATGGATAATGTTAGATTCCAGTGAGTAAGTGTTTTGTGTTTCCAGTCCTTTGGAGGGTGGAAGATGTGCACTATTTTGGCATATCGCCTATTTTGTCTTGTGCATTTCTGTGATTTGCCTCCTCCTTTTCACCCCAAACATTGTTTAAATGGTTCTAGGATAGAGGAGCCAACCTGATCCGGAGGTGGCCTTAGTTTACAACTACTAAGGCTTCCCATCATGATGCTTTGATTGCAAGAGCAACTTCATAATTCACAGCTAGGTCAACTCAGTCCAGAAACTCTCCCGATGCCTATGTTATTACAAACTTGACCAAAAACGGCCACATTCAAGCTGGAAGGCTTGCTCCCAGACCAGTAAACCCCTTGTTCCCTGAAATGTGTACTCCACAAATTCCAATATATCTTCAAGCCCCATCAATTAACCCGATTCCTAAACCTCCCACTCATATTGAGGCCATACGACAACCCATCCAACAAGGGTATGAGTTCACTCAAGTTCCACCCCAAAGTTCAAGGGACATGGTTGAAATGAAAAATCTATTTAGAGGCTTCTCTAATGAGCTTGTGACTATCAAAAACAATGTTGCCAAAACCCTCTCAAGCCTTACTATTTAAATAACCAGGGCTATCAGCCCTAAAAATTTCAACCTTCCCACCAAAATCCCCAGATTATCTTTGCATTCCTGATTCAAAGAATCCAAGGTATTCCGCCATATTGAACTAATCCAAATCCCACAAGACCAATAACTGCTACTTAAAATAATAAGGTTGAAGAGAAAAAAATGTGGTGCTTCCTTGTAATTTGGCACATCATTCAAGTAGCAGACCCATTGGTTACCAAGCGCAAGCACTTATGGTACAAAATGCAATGGGCCAACAACCTCAAGAAATGCAAGAAGTCCAAAAATCTACTGCTGTTCCAAGCGAAAGTGTTTTAGCTTTCGGGAAGACGGTGATTTTTGTGCATTAAAAGGCAATTCATGAGCCAGCAACCAGCCTCAAGTGATACCTGATTATTCTACGATAACAAAGTGAATAAAGCTTGCAGATCAATTAACTATAGAACAAGCACTTGCCTAGTACTCAAATGTCTCCAGCTGCCACAAATTAAGGAGGGCTTCCCCACTAGAGCCAAAACAAAATGGCATGTTTCCCGATCAGACTTGGCCCACAAATATTCCAATCGTTTTAATAGAAAATCTAAGTTGCATGGATACAGAAACCCCCGAATCTGCGAGAATACGTATCAATACGGATACACCCCCGATACGTACGGGGTACATGGCGAATACGCTTTGTACATATCCGTCACGTACCCGTATGTATCGGGCGTATCCGGTGTTAAATACGTTCTATTTCATTTTTTTAATGTTTGACTTTTCTACTCCCTAAAACCAAACCCTAAACACTAAATGAATAAAATAATACACCCTCTCCCCCACAAAAAGTTATAAAAAGCACCCACCCCTCTCATTTGAAATCACACAAACAATTTCATTGTCTTTTTGCAAGTGAATGAGCAAAGAGCCAAAGAAGAGTTGTGAAGAGCTTAGTGGAGGCAAAGATTGGAAGGAGGTTTTGCAAAGAGCTTAGAGGAGGCAAAGATTTGAAGGAGGGGCAGCGATTGCTTCTATTGTTTGGAGTCCATCATTGCAAGGAGGAGAACTTAGAAGGAGAAGAAGCCATTGTTGAGACTTGAGAGGAAGAGATTGTTTTAAAATTTTAGAGGCAACCAGGATCTACGATTCTACACTACACTCTACAGGTATACCGTATTTTAATTTTATTTTTATTTTTATTTTTAATTCATCCTTTCGTTTTATTTTTTTACGGTTATTTATTTATTTATTATGTTGCATTTTTTAAAATTTTATAATTTAAACACATCCTAAATCATGTATGCTCTCACCTCGCGCCTTTATGACGATCTTGGTGATCAAAAAGCATTAGGATGGCGTAGTTTAGGGTTATTTAATTTATTAATTGGTAAAAATCATTTTTTTAATTTTAAATGCATTGTTCAATGTTAATGTATTTGTTTTTTTTAGCTTCCTAAATTTGTGTATGCTCTCACCTCACGCCTTTATGGCGATCTTGGTGATCAAAAACAGATTAGGATGAAATAACTAATTAGTAATTTATTTATGTTAAGGCAAATTGTGTTTTAATTTTTTAAACATCCTAAACACGTGTATGCTCTCACCTCGCGCCTTTATGGCGATCTTGGTGATCAAAAGCAGATTAGGATGGCATCAAGTTCTACTTCGGGTGGAGTGCAAGACCAAGCTGAAAACACATCGGTTCTGTGAGACATGATCCTAATTCCCTCTTTGGAGACATGTGTGAGTGGTAGATAACATTCTTTGGTGGTGGGTGTCGGGTCTAGATATATCATGGTTGCAAGCTCAATCTGAGATCCTCATATAGTCAAGTGAAAATCCATTTGGGTGTTGGAGGTGTGGGGATAAAGAGGTGCCCAAAAATATCAAATGAAAAAATGGCAGAGAACCTAAGAGAGCAAGAGGAGGTGATAAACAAGTGAAAGAATAGAACTAGAACAATTCCTTCGCAAAGAAGGCCTTCATCACTACCACCCACACCTAGACCTACTTCTCATCCTTTCATTCAAGCTCAAAGTCAACCATTTGATGAAGAGAGTCCAGAGAGCTCAAGAAAAAGGCCAAAAGGAGCATTGGAGAAATCATTTAATATTGAAAAGAGGGAGGTTGTTGATGAGGTTGTTGCTCGATGCATTTATGCATGTGGGCTGCCCTTTAATGTATTGAGATCTCCATATTGGCATCAAATGGTGAAGGGTATCAATGAAGCTCCACAAGGGTACAAATCCCTAGGTTACGAAAAAGTTTGAACCACACTCTTGGGAAAGGAAGTGGAACACATTCACAAGACTTTGCAGCCAATCAAAGACTCATGGAAGGAAATAGGGGTTTCCATCATTTTAGATGGATGGAAAGATGTTAGAAATAGACCCCTCATAAATGTTGTTGCAGTATGCCCTAAAGGGGCAATGTTCCTTAAAGCCATTGACTGTGAAGGGCAAGTCAAGGATGCACAATTTATTGCTGACATTTTAATAGAGGCAATTGAGTCGGTGGGCCCCCATAATGTTGTCCAAGTCATCACGGACAACGCTAAAAATTGTAAAGCAGCAGGAATGATCATAGAGGGTAGATATGAGCACATTTTTTGGACCCCTTGTGCTGTCCACTCCCTTAACTTGATGCTCCAAAAGATTGGGAAAATCCCATGGATTGAGCAAATTTATTCTGAGGCAAATGACATTCAAATGTTTATCACAAACCATCATATGTCACAAGCCATTTTTAGGAAATTCTCAAGGTTAGAGTTGCTGAAGGTTGCAGAAACTAGATTTGCCTCTCACACGCTTGTTTTGAGACGGCTTGTGAAGGTGAGAGAGGCTTTAAGTAGTATGGTGATCAGCAGTGTTTGGTCAGTGTGGAGGCAGTCAAATACAGAGAAAGCTACAAGGGTAAAATCATGGGTCCTTGATGAGGATTGGTGGGCCAAGGTTGAGTACTTGTTGAGTTTTACAGAACCCATTCTCTCCATGATCCGATATGTAGATATTGATGAAGCATGCTTGGGAGAGATATATGATGGCATAGATTCCATGCTTGAGCGTATCAGAGATATAATACAAAAAAAAGGTCTAGATCCAGAAGAGACCTTCTACGGTGAGGTCAAGACTGTGGTCATGAAGAGGTGGAATAAAATGACCACCTCATTACATCTCCTTGCTTATGCACTGACCCCAAAGTACTATAGCTCTGATGTACTTGGGATACCAAATGATGCAAGCACCATTTTCTGACTCCAAAGTTGGAAATGGAACCAGGGCAGCATTTAGAAGAATTTTTCTTGATCCATCTATAGCCAGTGTGGTCAGAAGTGAAATGGGCATGTTTACTGGTTCAGAAGGCAACATGGGATCGATTGAGGCTCTTTTCGACAAGAGTAGCTTGACTCCAACCACATGGTGGCGTGTACATGGCCATGATGCCAAGTACTTACGTCCTATTGCTATAAAAGTTCTTTCATAGGTATAACATTTATAAATTTTAAAATTTAGAATCATTTCGAATATTTTAAATTTTATTAAGTTAGAACTTAGGATACTAACTTGTCTTTGAATTTCAATTTTCTAACTTTGTTGTAATAGGTGGCTAGTAATTCTTCCGCAGAGCGGAATTGGAGTACTTATAGCTTTATCCACTCAGCTAAAAGAAACAAGTTGGCATCTAAAAAAGTTGAGGATTTGGTATATGTGCACTCCAATTTGCGCCTCTTGTCACACAAGTCTGAGGAGTATGCTAAAGGGCCTCACAAACTTTGGGATCTTATTCCAGAGACCACAAACTTGGATGCCTCCGTAGCCATGCTTGCCCAACTTTCATTATTTGATGGCGAAGATGACGCTCAAGGGAGTTCGCAAGGAGCAGAGAGTGGAGTTAATGAGAGTGGAGCTAGCGCAAGTGGCACACATGAACTTGATTTTGAGGAAAATCTAGATGATATATTCTAGATTTGTTTGTATTCCTATATCATATGTATGGCAGCCACATGAACAATGAAATGTAAAATCTTAAGTATATTGTTTGTTTTGAAAATTTGAACATGGATCTAGTTACTAGTATATTTTTCAAATTTCAAGTTTTGTTCGTATTCATGTTAACATGATATTCATATATCATATGTATGGCAGCCACATGATCAATAAAAATGCAAAGTCTTAAGTATATTGAATGTTTTGAACATTGATTCAAGTTTTGTATTACTATTTCAGTTTTTTATGGACTAAAAATGAGTAAAATGAGTATAGATGTACATAAAATATATATATATATATATATATATATATATATATATATATATATATATATATATATATATATACGGACGTATCCAAGACATATCGTATCCAAGGGTTTTTTAAAATTGACGTATCCGCGTATCGTATCCGTATCCTGGCAACGTAGTAGAAAATTGAAAGAGGGAGTAGCCTAGTTACTCTCCACATAAAGGAATCCGATCCTGGGCGAGCAGACTTGTTAAAGGAAGCATCGAGATGGCATGAAGGAGGGCAACCCAAACAAAAGGAAGCTGAGCTCATAAGGAAAGCCCAACCAGCTTATATGAATAAATGTCATTCCCAAAATACCTTGGTATATCGAGGTAAACACCTTCCCTTCTATGTTACTAATTGCAGGTAATTCTTTGATTCATAATCACATGATCAATTCTTGTGCCAATAGCATGATAATGCCAAAGGAAGTGGCAGATGCCCTGGGTATAACACAGCTAGATGGCACTTTAGTTAAAAGCATTGGATTATTAAGGATATTTGTTTAAACCTTCAAGCTTGCCCAAGTTTTAGTGTACTACATGATATTTCCATGATAAACCTCCTGGCTATGTTTGGAACTTGCTTGCCAAGCGACTGCACAACCAAGATTAGTGGATATTTATCCCTAGATTGTAAGCATGTGTACTTGATAACTCGTTGTGGCACAAGAATGATAATGGAGGTGGAACCAATGCTGCTTTCAATGTGAAACCCTGTGAAGAACAACAAAATGAAGCAAATTGTGTTGTCATGGAAGAAGACCTTAAGTGGCCAAGCATGGAAACAATTGATGATACTTGGGATTGAATGGATATTGAATATGACTAGTGGGCAATTGACAAGTGGACATTTGACCCCTTCGGCGATTGAGAAAAGGCCAAAATGAATACCCATGGTATGAACTATGAAGAGCACCCACCTCCTAATGTTATTAAAGAAACAAAATAGACCATAACATTGTAATCTGTCAATTTGAGGCAAAGAAGCATATTGAAGCTTGTCCCAGCTCATATTCAAAGACCGTAGAAGTAAATTGTGTCCACATGGAAAATCTACAGTGCCAAGTATTTCTTCCCCTCCCCATTTTGAAAACTCGGAAATTATTTCTAAAAACTCATGCTCCGAATTTGACCTAGAAGCATTTTGGTAAAACTTGTTTGAAGAGACATGTGTTCAGCATAATAAATCAATATGTTTGCCTCTTAGAAAAGATATAACCTTGTGTAAGAGTGAAACGAAACAAGATAATACTGTAAAACAGGTCAATGACCCCAAATTAAAACTTTTCCGAGGCATATCAAAAGAACGCTGCTCCCTATGGAGTAGAAATGAATGTGAAACCGCTTGTGGCCTTTCAAAAAAGGAATACTCGGCCTCTAATGAAGAATTCATATTGTCGGATGTTTATGGTTATGAGGGTTTTCCTCTTAGAAATTAGAGCGCAGAAGAAATTTTAGATAACATGCAGCTTACTACTATACAAGAACTTTTAAGGGCAACTAGAGTGTTTCACATGATAGAACTGATTAATGCGGATGAAGCACATTCGTTTCAGAGAATTTACCCACAAGGGAGAAATCCTTTTCTCCTCTTAATGAACTTGTGAGGAAAATATTTGATGAACCACCAGAGCCTGACATTGCCACAACAACAGAGGCCCTGCCTTATATTAGAAAGGATGACTTCAGTGATGTACATCAACAGGATTTATTCCATTCAGAAGAGGATTTCGGTTAAAAGACAATGGAGAAGCTATATTCTCTAATAAAAGTCTGAATAACAAAGGTCTCAATATTGAAATATATCTTCTCAATTTTGACAATGATGGGCAAATAAGGATATAGTATGTATAGCACCCAAATAAATCCAATTGTTTGGGTAAATATCATATCTCTTGCATTATGAAGAAGCCTAAAGAATTTCATACAGTAATGGGAACCTCTTTAACTTACAAGCCAAGCCTTAAAGGTTCCACACAATTGTTCGTGAAAAGAGTAACAAGAATATGTAGTCTATGATGAGAAGTTACAAACATACTTAACCTAGAGTTTGAAAAAGAGCTTCAGCTCTTAAAATTTGAATTTCATAGCCTGTCTAAAACACATCAGTACAAAAATGATGGGAAAATTAGGTTACAATATGTACACAGCCTAAATAAAGCCAATTGTTTGGGTGAATATCATATCTCTTGTAGCAGAAAGAAGACACCTCAAGATTTTCATACAGTAATGGGAAAAACTATAATTCTCAAGCCAAACCTTGAAGGTTCTCCATAAATTATTGGTGAAACAGCAGAAGGAATAAAGATTCTATGATGAGCAGTCACCAACAATACTAAGTCTAGAGCATGAGAAAGAGCTTCAGCTCTTAACGTTTCAATTTGATAGCCAATCTAGAACACATTAGTATCCAAATAGTGGTGATGAGTAGGTAAATAATGATCAGCACATTCAGTGTAGAAAATGCACAGGAGCAAACGGACATAGATTCTTATTGTTCTTTTCCTTGGAATGCATATAGTTAGCCATTTGTATCTTCACGCCGGTGTTATGGGGCTTATTGTTTGAAAAAGGCATCTATTTTTCACTCCCTGTACATAGATTTGTTCAATTTGGTGGCCGTCAGTGACAGTTTGTTATTTTGTTATTTTCCACAAATAAAATGCTATTTTAGGCACGCTGTAATTTTCTGGCAGCGTTATATTGACTGAAAAATTCCAAAAATATTTCCCTTGTGTTCTTTATATTATTATCTAGTTCCATTTAAAATTTCAAGTGTTTTGAACGGATATTGTGAGAGTTATTCATATTTTACTGTTCGCTGCCCTAGCTGTAATTTTCTGCATAAAAATCAGATTTAGAATTTGCTGCAAATTTCTGTATTTTGTCCATTTTGTTGTAAGATCCCAGCAAGGGATATTTCAGTGGTATCAGAGTTGTTGTTCCTCCAGCCTGTTAGGGTTGAAGGATGGGAGACAGAGACAGAGACAGTGAAGAGATGGGAGTAGATCTGATGCAACAACTGTTCACCAACATGGTGAAACAGCAAGAGACTACCAACCTCTATTTGAGTCGAGCACTGAGAGGTTAGCACAGGGTCGGATTGAGGCTCATGCGGAGAAAGGAGAAGCCAGCAATATAGGACAGCATGGTAATAGAGGTGAGAGTGGACATTCGGGACAAGGGTCCCCTCATGCATATACAGGCTTTGGGACTCCACGAGCCTTCCTTCTTGAAGGATCCAGAAGTTTCGCTGACATGACAGCCCGCAGACATTGTGGATGAGAAATCTTGCTGAGAGAAGTACTGGACATTGAGTGAAGGTTTCCGAGACAACATGCCATTTGAGGAATATTGCAAAATGAAGATTGGGAGCAGGCCCGGGAGAGATTACCCACCACAAGTACCCAAGTTTTAGAGGAGATTGGGACAAATCAATATTCCGCACTTCGATGGCTCAAAGAAGTGTACCGCCCAATCTTGGATTCAGAAGTTGAAAACTTACTTCGACTTGAATCCCATACGCGAAGAAGATGCAATTAAGTTTGCTATCCTACATCTCGAGGAGATGCCCACGACCGGTGGCATCATGGATTGATCAAACAGGCACATGCATATCACTACGTATGCAGATTTTACACGAGAGATTGATGAGCGGAGTTCGGCAGAGGGACCCAGATAGGCACTTAAGGGAATTGACCCACTTGAGGCAGACAGGTTCTTTAGATCAGTACATTGCAGATTTTCAGAGGTTATCAGTAATGGTATCTGATGTTTCAGAGGTGAGGTTGACTTCACTCTTCATGGCAGGATTGACTAACGCTTTAGCAGGATTTGTGAAGGCATTTGAGCCTTCCTCCCTACATGAGGCAATTAGGCGAGCACGTGATTTGGAGTTGTCCACTCCAAAATCGAGGTTTCCCCCTCGAATTCAGCCTAAGGTTTTCCTTCAAGAGCTGATGGTTCACAACCCAAAGGGCCCCCAACCAGGCAAGATACCGCACGGAGACCATTTGTATCGAGAGAGGACAGGGAGGAGTTGAGGCGAAAAAAACTATGTTTCGATTGCCGCACACCATGGGTTCCAGGACATGATTGTAGAGGAAAGGGAAAGGCCCAATTCATAGGGGTCTTCGAGGAGAGCGAGAACGAGGAGGAGCGGTACCATCAGGAGTTAGAAGATGAAGATGAGGAGGCGTTGGATAGTGCAGGGGGTTGAACAAGAGGAGACTTTTCCCCAGGAGACTATTGCTACTTTGTCGAGTACCCCGAGGTACAAGGCATTCAGAGTTAGGGGAACATTACAGGGTCAGAGAGTGGTAGTACTCATTGATAGTGGGGCGACCCACAATTTCATTGATGCATCTTTGGTAGAGAAGCGGGGATTACAGGCAGCAGACTTTGAGGGTTTCAATGTAGAGGTAGCCGATGGTGAGTCAATGAGATGCATGCAGCGAGTTCCGTGATTGAGTATCACCATGGGTAACCATACAATCACCGATGACTTCTATGTGGTCGGTATTGGACGATGACCAACCTTGTGCTCGGTGTACGGTGGCTCCATTCTCTTGGAGAATTTCGGACTAACTTTTTTGAGACGATGGAACTCAAGTTCAAGTCCAGGGAAGAATGTAACCTTGAGGGATTTATCTTCAGAGGCACCCAAGGTCGTTACAGCAAAGAGGATCGAGAGGATTCACAGACACAATGGGGTGGATTGGGCAGTACAGTGCTTGGTTTCTACCAAGAACTCAGAGGATGGACAGCCAAAGTATCATGTGGATATACAGGGGCTATTGGACAAGCACAGTACAGTTTTTAGCGACATACCACCTGCTGTACCGCCGAGAGAGGATTGAGCATGTGATTGAGCTCGAGGACACTAGACCCGTGAGTTCTACTCCTCACCGTCACCCCAAACGGTTTAAGGATGAGATTGAGAGGACCATCCATGAGCTTATTGACATGGGGCACATTAGGCCGAGTTCTAGGCCTTTCGCTTCCTCGGTGGTGTTGGTGAAAAAGAAGGATGGGACCATGCGGATGTGCATCGACTATCAGGCATTGAATAAGAGGACAATCAAGAACAAACATCCAAAGTGCCGCGTATTGATGAGCTACTAAATGAGCTGCATGGAGCAATCTATTTTTCTAAAATAGATTTGCGATCTGGATATCACCAGATCAAGGTTAGGGAGCAGGATGTGCATAAGACCACTTTCAGATGTCATTATGGACATTTTGAGTTTCTAGTGATGCCATTCGGACTGTCTAATGCACCAGCTACATTCCAGTCTTGCATGAACCACGTGTTCAACCGCCACTTGCGGAAGTTTGTTTTGGTCTTCTTTGATGATATATTGGTCTACAACAGGACTTGGGAGAGCCATATCCACCACCTTGACAAGATATTGGGAATACTAGAAGCTAATTTGCTATATGCAAAAGCTTCTAAATGTGAGTTTGGCATGACAGAGTTGTTATATTTGGGATATGTGATTGGTGGAGGGGGAGTAATGGTGGATAGAGAGAAAATACAGGCAATTTTGGATTGGCCTCCACCCAGGGCATTGACACATTTGAGGGGATTCTTGGGACTGTGCACCGATTATAGGAGCTTCGTGAAGAATTTCTCACGATTGACTGCCCCATTGACAGATTTGACCAAGAAGGGAGCTTTCGCTTGGTCAGAAGCGGCTGACAACAGATTTTGATCATCTCAACGAGGTGATGAGTTCATGCCCGTCTGGTATTACGAGTTTTCTCGGCCATTTGTTCTAGAGCGTGATGCATCGGTGGGGGTTGGAGCGGTGCTTATGCGCAGATAGGCATCCCATTGCTTACGAGAGTCGGAAATTGAGCCCTGTGGAGAGGGGGTATTCGATTTACTGACGAGGAGATGTTGGCCATCATGCATGCTTTGGCCAAATTGAGACAGTACCTTGTGGCGGAGTTCGTGGTACGATCGATCACAATAGATTGAGGTTCTTCTTGGGGCAAAAGGATCTCAACGACCACCAGCAGAGATGGGTGAACAAGGTACAAACATATGACTTTGACATAGAATACACTAGAGGTAAGAATAATGTTGTGGCTGATGCTTTATCTAGGAGGCCTTACCTTACTACTATGTTGAGTTCTATGTCCGAAATTTCAGCAGATTGGAAGGCTCACATACTTGTTGAGTACTCTAAGAATCAGTTTGCACGCAAGATCATGGATGGTATTATCAAAGATGACCGATACAGGGTGGTAGATGATCTCATTTTCTACTAAGGATCGGATTTTCCTTGTACAGGGTCTAAGATGAAGGACAAGATCCTTCGTGCCGTACATGACACACCACTAGCTGGACACCCCGGATATTTCAAAACATACAGGTACATCAGAGAGAGATTCACTTGGAAGGGGATGAAGGACGATGTCCTTAATCATGTCAGAGAGCGTATGGTTTGCCAAAGAAACCAAATCGAAGCATTCTTTTCTTGCAGGTTACTTGACCTCTTCCCATCCACGAGCAAAAGTGGAGAGCATATCGATGGACTTCATCACGGGACTCCCTATGGTGCACGGGCACACTTGCATTTATGTGGTAGTTGATTGATTGACCAAGTATGCACACTTCTTTTCTCTACCTAAGAAGCATGAGGCAGCTGACGTGGCTCGGTATTTTATACAAGGATTTTTAGGCTACATGGGTTGCCTAAAAATATTATCAATGAACAGGGACAAGATCTTCATGAGCACCTTTTGGCAGGAGATTTTCAGACTTGCCGTACCGAGTTGACTCCTAGCACGAGCTACCACCCTCAGACTGACGGGCAAATGGAGATTGTCAACAAATGGATAGAGGGCTATTTGCGGAGTTATGTGACAGACATCAGCAGGCATGGATCAGATGGTTGCATATGGGTGAGTATTGCTACAATACCACATATCAGATGAGTATCGGCATGACTCCTTTCAGAGCTTTGTATGGATACGATGCCATGTCATTTGTTGATTTGGTATTATCAGACAGTCGAGCTCCCAAAGCTCGGGATTGGTTACAGGAGAACCAAGATATCCTGCGAGCTCTTAAGGAGAACCTCCAGAAGGTGCAGAATCAGCAGAAGGTTTATGTGGATCGGCACAGGATAGAGAGATCCTTCAAGGTAGGAGACTTGGTATTCTTACGTTTGCAGCCGTACGAGTGCAATCGTCTCTCAAGCAGAAGAGGGCAGAAAAGCTGAAACCACGGTTTTATAGTCCATACGAGGTAGTCGGCGAGTGGGTGCGATTGCATATGAGTTGGATCATTGAACACGATAAGATACATAATGTTTTCTATGTGTCATGCCTTAAGAAGGCCCTAGGACAGCACATTGTACCTTCTACGAGTTGCCACCATTAGATGAGGGGGGAAGGCTGGTTTTAGAACCGAGACTCTATTATTGAGGTCGACGAGAGGAAGCTCAAGAACAGAGATATCATAGAATATTTGGTACGATGGAAGGGGTTGCCTCTTGTGGATGCTACTTGGGAAGGAGAACAGATTCTACAGCATCCTGGTTTGCATTTGCTTGGAGACAAGCAAATTTTGGGAAGGGAGGATTGTAATGTCCCCTTTCCCTCGCCCAGGGCCTAAGGGCCAATGCGTGCCCTAACCCTAGTCATGCCCAAGGGGTTACGGACACTATGAGCTATTGGGTATGGGTATCTAGTCCAGTTATTATTTTTTCCATCGACAGGGTTATAAAGTGCTTTTAAAAGGACTAGATGTTATATTTCTTCATTGGGGCCACTTAAAGACCCTTTTTGGCGGCTTGAGGGGATGTGTATTGCATTAAATGTTATATTTCTTTGTTGGGGGCGCCTTTTTGGGCCAAGGCGCCTAGAGGGAAAAAAGTAACTTTAAGTTATTTATTAATTGGGCCCTCTCTAAAGGAAAGTGCGACTTGGGGGTTTTAGGGTTCCTTGACATGAAAAAGGTTATAAAAGGAGAAGAGGAGTGAAGGGATATTCATTCATGCATACACTTATTTCCTTTTCAAATGCAACTACGGTTTGCTGACTATTTAGCTTGTGGAGTAAGATCCCACGGGAACCCTAGCTTCTCTTCGGTAGTGAAAGATCTACCCTAGCTTGTCATTTGGAGTGGATTTCAGGGCTGTTTTACAGAGGTATTTTCAGGATTTTCAGAATTAGGGTTTGAGGGTTTTTGTGAGTTTTGGTGGAGATTTTCAGCTGGTTTTCGGATCAGACCTACGGCAGCCATAGAGGAAGGGTTTGGCATCATCTACAGAGGGTTTCACAAGGGTTTTGGCCATCTACCAAAGGGGGCGACTTGTTTGGGAGATTGCAGCCCTAATTTCTAGGGTTTCTAGTTGGCCGTTTTCAGATCTGAAGGTTGGAAAGTCATCTTCTATATTTATATATGTTATTTCCCAAGTTTCATCATTTTTGCACTTGTATTCGGAAAGATATTAATTTTCGAAGTTTCCCAGCTATTTTAGGCACGCTGTAATTTTCTGGCAGCGTTATATTGACTGAAAAATTCCAAAAATATTTCCCTTGTGTTCTTTATATTATTATCTAGTTCCATTTAAAATTTCAAGTGTTTTGAACGGATATTGTGAGAGTTATTCATATTTTACTGTTCGCTGCCCTAGCTGTAATTTTCTGCATAAAAATCAGAAAAAAATCAGATTTAGTATTTGCTGCAAATTTCTGTATTTTGTCCATTTTGTTGTAAGATCCCAGCAAGGGATATTTCATTCTGCTTTGTTTAAGGATGAATTAAGCATTTACACTTAACAAAAGGTAGAAAAACCACAGCACTTGAAGACTTCCACCGAGAAGGTGGATGGCAGATTGGAAATGTGCTAGCTCTGTTGTCAATCTCAAATCTTATCCCCACCGTCAGATTATTTTTAAACAGTTTTTAGCCTTAAATCTCAAAGGATACTAATATTAGTATAATAGAACAAATTTTATGGGAATCGAGAGCCAAATTATGGACTATCGTATTGTACTTTCAGGTCCAGGTCTCGCATGTATAAATATAATTATGGCGTTGAGGATGGAATACATGAACAAGGAAGAATAAAGAAGAAGGCGGATTGCACACTTTGGAGATTGTGTGTCTGTCATTTTATTATGCAAAAGATAGTTACAATGCGGTTGATGGTTACAACCAAATATTAGTTAACGTGTAACTAATAACTAATTAACTAAAGCCTTATATTCTAATACCCCCTCTTAAGGCTTACCCTACAAAAAGCAAAAACGAACATTCTAACAAAACTAGAACCAAACAAAACTATATAATCTTTAGAGGCTTTCACTTTGAAAGCAAGTGCTTTGACTAGGTAGGGCTCCATCAAGTTGCTTCATGACCTTCGTAAAGGTGTAGCTCCCAAGTTGAATTCCCGAGTTCTGGATTCCACCTCCTTGAACTCCCGAATCACAAATCTCCCAAATTATTGGACAACCATCCATGTTGAGCCATCCACAAGCTCCATCAAGTTGTCTCATGACCTTCGTGAGGTATAATTCCCAAGATCCACAGTCTCCCAACTATCTGAGCAACCATCCATACCGAGCTTCATCTACCCTTGTATCCTTTCCTACCTTCAAAGTTTAGAGCATCTTTATAATACGTATTCGTCGCTGTCCTCACTACCTTCAGCATTTGGTGGGTCTTCAACCATGGCTATATTGGTTGCATTTGATATGCCTTTACCCTTGAGCACATCATTGGCTTGAACACGACAATCCCACGTTGTGTGACCTCTTTTCTTGCAATAATGACATTCAATCTCCCATTTATCTTTATTTGACCTTCTACGAAAGTTTTTGGTCCTAGAATAAAATGCACTTTCTTGTTGAGGATCACCTTCTACATCTTCTGCAATTGTCCACTTTTCTTCAGCTAGAAGAGCTGCAATCATATCATCTAGAGATTGAGATTGAATTTGACTGAGGGTAAAAATTACATTGTTGTATTTTGAAGACAAATTGTTTAATAGGATAGCTTTGGCATCCTCATCCTCTATCGCAGCTTTGACTTCTACTAGTTGTCTGATCAGGGACCTCAAATTGTTGATGTGGCTCGACATAGAGACTCCATCCATTTTGAACCTATATAACTAAAGTTTTAGGGAAATTTTGGCATTAATTGCTTTCGCTCCAAATAATTTATTTAGAGCATCCCAAATTTCCTTGGATGATTTTTCTAGGTCTACATGATGGAGCTCAGAGTTGGAGAGAGCAAGGCCAATAATAGCTTTTGCTCTATCATCTCTGTTATGCCAATCTAACAATTTAGATGGATCGGTGGGTGTTTTCTTTCCCATTTACTATGCCCCACAAATTTTTATTCATAAGTTGCATTTGTATTTTCACTTTCCATGTATGAAAATTTAGACCAGAATATTTTTCTACTAGAATTTCCATTCAATAAAATAAAATAAATACGATTGTGTATTTACCGAAATGAGTAAACAGGAATAAAATACCAATTCCAAGTATGCCCTAGTTCGGTGCTACAACCTTCTCTGAGATTCGTGCTTTGAATACCGAAATGAGATGTGTGGCTTGTTTCGTGCCCTTTATTGCAACTGTAATAATGGACTATATTAGTGTAAATAAATCACAACTGTAAAACCGTCTGAAGTCGCGACTTTTCATGGCTGTAAAAACATGACTATTTGTGGCTCTAAAAACTCTTCCACCACCCTATGTATTTGTGCGGCATTTATGACTAAATTCGTGGTAGATTTACCAATGGATTCATGACTGTGATGATGCCCTTGATTCATGTCATTTTTGTTTTGCTGATTCATTTACTCCCGATTCGCGACTAGTAAATCGACTGTTTTTATTGTTGTAATGGCTTCATGTTCTCCCTTGACGATGTGATTTGGCTTTGAGCACATCGGTTTTGTGTTGTTTTGCCCTCGATTATGCCTGGGTGTGCCCTACAATTTCAAAAAAATCCTCACGAAAATGTAAAAGTTTGGATTTCCTCAATGTGCCCTAACTTGGGACTGTCACAAAATGCCTTCCCTTCTCTCTTTCTCCTCACTTGTCTCACCCTAATACCAATGTTGGAATACATGCACAAGGAAGAATAAAGAAGAAGGCAGATTGCACACTTTAGAGATTGTGTCTGTCATTTTATTATGCAAAAGATAATTATAATGCGGTTGATGGTTACAACCGAATATTAGTTAACGTGTAACTAATAACTAATTAACTAAAGCCTTATATTCTAATATTATGGGGCAATTGACTCTTCCCCAAACTTATGCAAGATTTTATGGGAGTTGATACGCTTTCCATACATTTGCTTTCGAATTTCTACAAGTAGGTTGTGATGGTGATGC
This sequence comes from Taxus wallichiana var. yunnanensis, assembly GCA_018340775.1. NCBI lineage: Eukaryota > Viridiplantae > Streptophyta > Pinopsida > Cupressales > Taxaceae > Taxus > Taxus wallichiana. The sequence continues at coordinate 806,206,794 of CM031237.1, forward strand.
GTCAAATGTGCTTCAAGGAAAATATTTCTGAGAGGCGGTCATGTGAATGGTTTTCCAACCTAGGCACCCGAGGATGGAGCACATCGAATGTGGATCAAGAAAGGAGTTTTCGGGTAGAGAGAGGATCACAAGCTTACCGAGTGGTTATGGATTGGTACAACCCCCGCATTACTGATAGCAAAGTCATCTCAACAACCATCGATGACCAATTTAGAGAGGCGAGCACCAATTTTGACTATGTTGTCGGTGGACAAGGCACTTTTCGGTCCCTTATTCTTACAAATAAGAATCGCTTTGTGAATCGTCGATAATGTAGTGTATTAATACACTACCTTCAAAAGATTGGCTTTACATTTTATATTTTCCTTAGAATGTTCAAATGAGGCCTTCTAGGTTTTATGATAACTACCACCTAGTTTGTAAAGATAATTGCAATTTTAGATACATGCATGTTCTTGATTGTATGAAAGTTCAATCGTAGGGCAAGCGCATCCCCAAAAGGTCGGGTTGAGAGCCCTGTCATCCCAACACCTTCCACTACATCTGATTAAGCACCGTGACAAAACAAACGGCAATCGGACGATCAAACAGCGATAGAACCTTGACAGCACCAAATGTTCCGTGCACTTTATCGATACACTTTGACCAACGGCGATTTGGTGAGGCAAAAGCCTCATTGGCATATACATCAGCATTATTATCTAAGGTTTCCACCATGTAGCTGATATAAAAATAAGTAATGGGTTCTATTAACAAAGTTATTACTCCTCTATGATAATTTCGTTATTCACATTTCAACAAGTTTATCCCTTGCGTGTATCCTCGCTTGGGGATATCTTGGCTCTCATTTCGGTGGGGCCGCACATATGGAGGTATTTATATATATAAAGCAATGTTATGGGGCGCATCCCCTAGAGTTTGGTAATGTCCCAAACATTTGGGGACTTAGAGACTTGGAGAGGACATCCCCAATTTTTTTAAAAAATCAAAAGTTTTATTATGTTTTTACTTATAAAAAGATGTAATTTTTATCAAAAATGTTAAATTTTAATCTCAAAAGTACCTAAAATACATTAAATACAATTTAAACCCATAAATTTCATTGAATAAAATTAAAAATATTTAAATATTAATTTATGTATTATTTTAATAGCCATCACCCTTCCATCCCCAAAATTTTGGAAAAAATTTGTCATCCCGAAAACCCCGTCCCTTCGTTTCCCTATCCCTGAGACTTAGGTAGCTATGATATAAAACATTATATCATGCCACCTTCCGCATTGTTCGATCAAGTGCCACCTGGCAAAACAAAGCGATGATGGGAAGTTGGATGAGTAACAGGGATCTCACATGGCGTTCTCCTTGTCATCAATCCAGATAAATCAACAATGTGGAGAGGGATGAATATACACTTGGCAACAACTCTGATGTATGCACCTTGGCTTCCACTTGTAGTACAACCTGCCACATATGATCCAATCCAAACCAGTGGCCTCTTGTTGAGCCATGGGACATGGTGTGTTCTATTGGACAAGATGTACACATGGCAGCCCAACATTACTCTGGCAGAGACAGTCGACGTTTCCTATGAACACAATTTTCTTTAAACAACCGACAACTTCATGATTCAAATATGCAAGCATTTGTGACGATTATAGGGGACATGTCTCTTCAAGGATAAGCATAATTTTACAAGGTAATCAACAACGTCAATCAAAGAGGAGGTTGATCATCCGGCATGAAGAGACTATTTCCTCTCGTAGGCTAAAACCCTTTTCTATAGGCAAATTCCTTGGCATTTCCTTGTCCATAATGGTATTCAAGCAAATGTTTTACATCCACGCAAACACTCCTTTCTAATGGAGCAAACACTCCTTTCAAAAGAGGAGGGGCAGTAATGGCACTCATTCTTGCCAACAACTCCAGATATATAGCATTTATTCTTTGAGACAACAGATAGATCTTAATCATATTTTATTCAACAACTCAAGCACCACAATGACAAAATATCAGTGCCATGCCTTGGCTGATTGGATGTGAAACGTAAATATGATGATTTATTCATATTAATGGTGCTGAAGCAGACTTTAAAGGGTTACAAATCCCACAAACACATAGGTTTAGCTCCATTCGGCATAGATATTTCGCCTTTGTTGACATCATACAGCAAGCACAGGAATAATGAGAAAAGTCATTTGAATGTGGGTGAAATAAAGATTGCGCTCGAAAGGACAATACAGAACCTCTGCAAGTTACCCCTTGGATCACATCAGTTCAAACTGTCTCAAATTTTAAGGCTCCCAGACCTAACCATGAGGATAAGACAAAGAACCAGTTAGGTTGAAAAATCTACAAAAAACACCAATAATTAATGCAAATGCAGTTGTGTTTTTCAAAATATTAGACGCTAAGGGTTTACAAAATAAAAAGTTGAGGTTTTACAATGAAGCCATACAATGCACAACTACCAGCTACAAGTGCGGGACAAGTAACAAGAAATGCCCAAATGATGACGAGGGCAATGAGGGAGGCCCACAAACAATTCTCCAAGGTGGGACAACTACTAATTGTCTTGTCCATGTCACTCAACGCGGCATTCAGGTAAGAGCTACCTTGCCTTCGTTCAAAATAATGGAACTCTTAATTTCCCTCGGGTAAATGCTAATTTCCCTCGGGTAAATGCTAATCTCCCACCTTTGTATCCCAAGAACAGCCCAAAAGTCTGTCACACTCTGCACATGTCTTCACTTACCCCTCCATCCACTACCAAGAGGAAGCCTTATTTTTATATTCAGAACACATTTTGTAGTATTACAGCTTTCAACCCTCATGTAACGTCACGCAATGAGCAAATGAATCCAGTATCCATGAACTCAATCTCATTTGACCAGCCAGTCCTCTAGCCATTATGAAACCCCAGGGGATGTGGAGGTCATGTTTATGAGAATAGCATAGCTCTTGAAACTCTGTTAAGAGCAATCAACAACTTGGATGGTAGCGTCCAACAGTTGGCTAGGAAATTTGGAAATCACCAGGATCAAATCCCACTGTTAAGAGAGTGCATTGAGTAATTGGGTGATCACATTCAAAGCAAAAGGAATGCATCGAACAGCTCATGCTAAACAGTAATTAAAGGTAGAATTGACTTCAGATCATTAAGAAGGTTTTGCTATATGACCCAATCAAGCTCTTAGTGCAGGACAGTGCAAAACCGGGTACACAAGTGCCAAGCAACTCATACCCGTAGTACAAGTTCAACAAAGAGACATACAGACTGGAAGCGTTCCAATTTACCACCCTGTTCCCCAAATGCCCGGGAATCCAATAAAAAAGGCAAGGGACCTGATTTGAAGCAAAGGGACTTGCTGCAGGCCTGAACTAGTTTTCGTATTTTAAAGCAGGGGTTGCTTGTGAACAGATTAATCAAAGAATGCCCCAATTTTACATAGCTTATGACAAGGGCTTCCCTTTGTAATTTCTACAAGTTCAATCTTATATGGAGTTCTGTAGACATTTAGGTGCCGAAAATAACAACAGTAATCTGTTCTAGTGGTAGGCTGGTAGCAAGTGTTGGCAGTTCTAAAGTTTTTTTGGTATGGTTGGAAAAGCTTAGGACATTTTCATGTAACATCCTTTGAAAGTTGATATTTTGGAAGCTCGCTATTTTGAAAATGATATGTAATTTTCTATATTTAATATTAAAGCCTTTGATCCTTTTTCAAATGAAAATGGAATCTAATCTTGTAATCCATGTTTTAGAGTCGAGTCAAAGCTTCAATTTGTTAACTGGAATCTGGTCTTGGGAACCAATTATTCTAAAATTTAATGCATGTTATTTTGAAGTTATAAGGCCTTTATTAGTACTAACAAAGCAGCAGATTATAAGGGTCTTCAGCCTGAGTATCTCAAAGATGGAATGGATTGCCTTTGCAAAGCTATTTAAAGAGACTGTTTGCTTGGCAGTTCCCCTTATTTGTCTCAACACAATATACATGCCATTAACAATCAAGGGTTAGCTCAGACCCAAAAAGACTCTAGAATATTATGGTTGGCTATGCATTTGCCAATCTTTATGACACAGTAGTAGACATGATGCTTTCTAAGTGTTTGAAGCATGGAATTCCCAGTGGGAGGAGACAAGCAGGCTGCAAGAGAGAATTCCATACTTCTGAGCATATTTTTACTCTTTGGGATATTATTGAGGAGGCTCGCAAGGTTCTTCTGATTCTTTTACTATTTTGTATACTTTACGAAGGCCTTTGACATTATTCCAAGACATCTGCTTTCCTTGACATTACATGCCACTGGTATCTCATAGACCTTCATTACTGCCACTACAAGGCTCTATGAGACAGTAATTGGCAGATTTCAGATTCCCACGATCAACAACAGTCAAGAAAACTATTAGACTCAAAAAGGAGTCATCTCTCTTGTCAAATCTCTTTGCGATTTACATTGATGAGCATGAGGACATTGTTTTGAAGCATACCATGTTGATGATGGTCGTACTCTTCATCATATTTTGATCACTATTCTCCTTTAGTTGATGATGTGATCCTTCTCAACATCCCCTTGACAATTTACAAAGACGGTTAAATGTTGTTGATCACTTTTGTGATCTTTGCCAGTTTGTGGTTAATCTAGTAAAACTAAGATTATGATTTTCAATACCTTTAAGGCTCTATGAATGCTTTTTCCAAGTTTTTGTTTTTCTATAAAGGAGAGATTGAGTGGAAATCACAATTCTAGATACTCACTTGGGAGTACATCTCTCAATCTAAAGACTGCTTCTCAGACATGTTTTGCCAAGTGATATGCCTCACTCTCTATCTTAGAGCCCAAGTGGTTTCGGATACATTTCAAGGATACCCCTTCAAACCTATACCATAGGTCTTTAATCAACTGTTTTACGGACCATAGATTTAGGGCCATCAATTTAGAGTTTGTGGAATGGGAACCTATTGAGAGAGTTCATACTATTATGCTTCAACGTAAAATCCATTGCAAATGGACATTGCCATAATGCATTGCCTAGTCCAAGTTTGTTTCCCAACTCCTCTCAAGAATGTATAAAGACTCGTTTTCTTTCTCACAGACTCAAGTCTCTAGGGGACTCGGCTTCAAGCCGTGAGACATGCCAAGTTTTTGGTACTCTATTCTTCAGAGAGAGTTGCCTCCTTGGGTCTCATTGAGCGTCAACAATGTCGCTATTCCTAAGCTAGTTTTATTCTTCAATCTATCAGCATGTAATTGATTGGATTCCTCCATTTAGATACCCATTGGATGTCACACACCGCCTTCTCCCCTGAAGGATTTGATCAGTAAAACTGTCGAGGAAAAAAATTGGCAACATATTCATGTCACTTGGACATTTCCCACACAACCTCTCAGCCCCAAATGGCTTAGTGTTTGTTGTGGCTTGTTGATTATAACATCGTCCACCCATACTAAATACAATGACATTGATTGAATGGTCAAGGGATTCTTCTTGGTACATTGAAGAAGGATCTCCTTGTGAAGGATTTGTTGTCTTCGTTCACTCCGGGAGATGGAGAATACAGTGCATATTATTTTAAAGGTTTTGTTAGCTATGTCAATTGTGGAAGTTGCTATTGTTTCTACAAATCTCAAAAGTTCCTTACCCACCACCTTTTGCCATCTCAACTAGAGGTTATACTCTTTTTCTTCAAAAGAATGTTTTCATATGTAAAGCATCACAGGAGACCTCCTAGACCATCAAGTTGATTATTTCCTTTCAACCTATCCCAAACATTGAGGGTATCAAACATCCCTTAGTTGCAACTAGTCCACACCCTAGTTGCAAGAAATGCGACAGGCCTGGCCTGTTGAGCTTTTCTAGGCCCTACAATCCGTTTGCAACAAAAAGCAATTGTTGCAGACTACTTGGGCCATTTTTCATGTGGGTGTGAAATGTTTTAGCTACAACTGGCAATGGATTGCTATTTCAGGATGGTTACAAGCCGTTTTCTGAGTCCACAAGGGTTGCAGACTCAGAAAATGTCCCACAAACATCCCAAAACGACATTCCATTGCCAGTCGTAGCCAAAATGTTTCACACCCATACAAAAAACAGCCCAAGCCTACAAAATTGAAGTGTCAAAAATTTCAGATACATGAAAACCAAAAATAAAAAATTTACATAAACATTTATTTTGGGTTGCAAACTCAGAAAACAACCCACAAACATCCCAAAACAGCATTCCATTGCCAATCGTAACCAAAATGTTTCGCGCCCATTCAAAAACAGCCCAACCCTACAATATTGAAATGTCCAAAAATTCAGATACATCCAAAAATAAAATATTTACATAAACATTTATTTTGTTTGTCTTGTACCATATCTCTTTATCTTTGTTTTGCAGCAATTTGTGTTAGTGTTTACTAAATAGCACTCGGCTAAGCTAATGTCCCATTGTCTGGTGAACAGTCCAACAGCAACACTAAAGCATCGAATGGAAATCATTAGCACTCGTAAAAATTCCTCACAGGTTCAAATCTTCACCATTTCACTTCTAAGTTATGGATAATGCACATTGCACACCATGTGACAACACATGATAACATAAAATACCACGTTAATTTTAAAATAGGGACTTTCAAACATTTTTTCAGTCAGTTTTTCCAGCTCCCTGCAGCACTTGGTTTGGTTCATACCAGTGGTTTGGCTGAAGCCTGAAGTTTGTGAGTCCTCCCATATGAAATTTTACCCAAGTCTCAACTCTTCATAGCCCTTTGAAGTTTGCACAAAGACAAACCCATTTGGAGTATATTTTGCCTCCATGCAATTGCTTGAGATGTCTTTCCTCTAAGACATTTTGTCAAACAGTTTGAAACCCCTATTTTTGAAATTCGATTGTGAGATTTTGCCGGACAGCTCGTGTGTTAGAACATTAAATTTAAGGGGTCTATATATATAAACTATAGTTTATAATTAAATAAATTAGAATATATAATATTTTAATTTATTTAATATAAACTTTAGGTTTATGGTTAAATTGATTTTTATAATCAATTAATTAAATGGTCAGGGTGCTTCACGAGAAGTCACACCCATTTGAACCAATTTAAAATGACCATGGGTCGGTGAAAAACAATTCATTCAAGTGAATTACAATTGATGTGGAAACGAGTGAGGTGATGGAGTTTTACAGGATTGTATGTTTCTCACTATAATGGAAATCTTACCTTTGTTCGTGGTTTTTTACCCTTTGGGGTTTTTCCACGTTAAATCATTGTCTGTGTTATTTATATTTTTTGCATTATAGTTTAATGTTATTTATTTAATTAAACCATGCAATATTTAATTTGGTTGATTATAGTTTGACTGCTCGGACCTCACATGGTACCAGAGCTTGGTTTTAATAAATTAATTTAATTAAGGTTCTCAATTAAATGTGCAACCGTATCGGTTGGTGGGTGGTTACAACCCACTTTGGCAATATAAATGTGCCCCACCCTCCAATTCATTTAACCTGTATACTTCTCGGGATTTTTGTAAAGTTTATTTGGTCAGCGCTTTGAAAAATCCTCTCTGGACCCACTTCTCACTCACAAGATAAGTCTATGTAAATTTCTTGGCATAAATTTATTTTTATAATGTTTGTATGGTTCAGTAAGAAAATAATTTATCCAAGATTAATGTGAAGGTCTCCGAGTAGGAGACAATCTCCACGATTATAGACCTCTGGACTTTCTCATTGGCTCGGGACAAGAACTTTGGAATGGGACCACGTATCTTTGCGTATTAAATAAAACTTGGCTCCACCTTTTTGTTTTTTCAAGCATATATTAAATCCTTTGTGGGATTCTTTTGTTTATAAAGTTTAAACCTTTCAACTTAAAAACCACTATATTTAAATGGTTCCTTGGCTTTTCCTTGACTAGGCCGCCCCTAGCATATGCTAAGTTTGTTAAATTATTTAAAACTTTTTGTATTTCATACTCCTTTTGAATCGGACTTGGGACAGCTCTGTGGTGGCGCCACATGGAGGTGGTTGAAACATATACAATGGCATTATTTTAAACATTAAAACCCCTCTCCTAAACTCTTTAGTGCTCCACCTTACCCGGTCAAAAGACCACTTAAATATCCTTCTATGGCATGTTACGTGGGCTTGCAATTTGATATGTTTAGCGAAAGGAAAATTGAATGAGCATTGTGGCATGCCCTTAGTTTGGTGCCATGGTTGTAATGCGTGGCATTATTTTGGGCCGTGTGAAACTGCCTTTTTCTCATCAATGCTCCCTTTTGGCTGGAGGTTAAATGTTCCACTATGCTATGTGGACGATTTGGTAAACATGCTTCGTGGGCCTTGTTGGCAAGTTGTTGAATGGTTGGTCCTTGCGACTTGGCATATTAATTGGCTATTTATTTTCAGCCTATTAAAACTACTTTAACACTTGTTTGTTTAATGGTTCACCTTAGAATATGTGCTTGGTAAGTGTGGTTATCAAAACCATGCCATATATGGGAGTACAGCCACTTGGAATGTTGAATTAGCTGCTCCATCCAATCCGGTCTTGGGACCATTCATGGCTTATGAACTGTTGGCAGTTGTAAGATGTGTTTTATTGGGCACTTAAATATTTATACATGCATTATACATATCATTATTTTTTTCCCTAACTGTTTGTACCTGACCAGTCTTGGGGCTGTGACCGCTCCACCTCATGGCCGCCTTCACATATATGCAAACTGCTTCAAGGGGAGTTGATGGCTATTGTTAGTAATGGCTTAGGCCAAGTCCATACTTTAATTTAGCCACATCAGCATTTTCTTGATTTAATTTAATATTTATTATTTAAACTTTAAAATAATATTGTGTCATATATATATATATGGCTATTATTAGTAATGGCTTAGGCCAAGTCCATACTTTAATTTAGCCACATCAGCATTTTCTTAATTTAATTTAATATTTATTATTTAAACTTTAAAATAATATATATATATATATATATTGTGCTTAGGACAATTGGTCTAGATGTTCTTTTTATAGGATTTTGGTCAAGGGTTCAAAACCCACTCCTTTTATAAATGACCGGTTTTTATATCAAGAAAAAAATCAATAAGAAAAATTAATAATTCAATTAACATTTTTTTAAAACGATTAAATAATTATTGATTTAGTTCCTTTCAAAAGGATTTTTTTCCTTTTCTCTAACTATTAGTAAAGTAAATTTTTGTTATGTTTTTGTAAGAAACAGGTAAGAGGCTAATTTCGGCGTGAAAGAGGATAAAAACTCCAAATTTTGACGTGTATTTTCACTTAGGAATGACAGAGGGATTTCCTAAACCCGTTTGCAATTTCTTTCCTTCATAAAAACCTAAGTGTTTATCAAGAAAGTGAAGAATAAGGGTTTAAACATTCAATTGCTGTAACAATCTTGTCTTTTGCTCTTGATTTGAATTTTGGAAGCTTAAAAATGGGTTATAATCACTTCAGCATTGACAAAACGCAGATGTTGAACAGACAAACTACAATATCTGGAAGATCGATGCAAGTGGAATTCATGGCATGCAAACTCTGGAATGTTGTGAACGGTACGGAGAAGGCGTTGATCGGCAAACAGGTGACAATAGACAACGTATCTGCATTTTAACAAAAGTGCAGGAAGCAATGTCTATCATACTGCGAAGCATGCAAGACAACTTCCTACTTCACATTGGAAACCAAGAAAGTCCGAGTGAAACTTGGACATTGCTAGAATCAATGCACGAAGGTATGCGTTTGTCAAAAATTATAAAATTGATTCTTGAGTTAATGACAACTCCCATGAAGGGAGACGAAAAAGTAGTTAATTTTCTAGCAAAATTAAAGATATTAAATCTCAATTAGATGGATGTAACTGTAATTTGATTCAAGACAAATTATTATACTTTATTCAAATGAACATCCATGAGAGGTTTAGGAACTTCATTTCCATTCTAAATTCAAAATATCAAACTGAACAAGATATTCCCGACCTATCTACTTTGAGTGCTCTCCTAATTCAGGAAGAGCAAGTCATGTCGAACTTTGATTCGAAGGAGAATGCCACTCAAGGCATTCTCGCTCAAAATCCTAAGAATAACTTTTCTAGGTTTAACAGAATCAAAAGTTCAAATCAAACTTTACACCACCTAGTAAAGAAAAGAAATTAGGGAATTTAAGAGTCAGTTTTGATGGGAAATGTCACAATTGTGGGAAATTTGGTCACAAAAAGGAAGACTGTAGGGTAAACAAAAACAAGCCAAATTTTAAAAATCAAAAAGGGAATAAACCAAATCAAAATCAAAACAATAATCAAAAACCTAATGTTGTTGTTTTTATATTTGCATTAGTTACTTCAAAAGAAAACGAATGGATATTAGATAGTGGTGCATCTAGGCACATGTCTTATAGATATGATATTTTGACTAATATCAGAGAATGTAATGATCAAATCTATCTAGGTGATCATTCCATTCTCAATGTTCAGAGTCAAGGAAAAGCTAAAGTTTTCAATGGTTTTATAAATAATGTTTTGTATGTTTATGAATTAAAAATGAATTTACTTTCTTGTTCACAACTAACTCAAAACAATTATAGTGTAATTTTACTAAAAGATAAATGGTTTATTAAAAATGAGTTAGATGTTACTATTCTTTGAAGGCATACAAAAGAATGGTTTATATGTTTTTAAAGGTTTTGCATTTGCTTCATGTTTTTCTACTCAAAATAGGAATGATGTTCAATTGTGGCATGAAAGATTAGGTCATGTTAACTTTAGGAGCATGTATGACATGTCTCGGCCTAATCTTGTTATTGGTCTACCACCTATCTCTCATGCCCGGGAAACTTGTGAAGGGTGCTTACGTGGTAAGCAGTCTGCAAACCCCTTCCTCAAGTCATCATGAAGCAAACTCCTCATAACCTCTGGAACTTGTCCATCAGTAATGTTAGAGGACCTTTAAAAGTTCCTTCCCTAAACGGTTTAGTGTATGTTGTTACTTTCATTAATGATTATTCTTGCATGATTTGGTCATTCTTTATTAAAAACAAATCAAATGTGTTATCTAAATTTAAAGCCTTAGTTAAAAATCAGTCTTATCACAAAATTAAAAGGCTTAAAGCAGATAATGAAGATATATATGTTGATAAAACATTTTAAACTCTAAATTAGTATGTGATTACTAAAAATAGTATTATATGCATATCAAAATATGCTTGGGGATGCTTTTGTGTTTGTATTAGAGACGTCCAATACTAATTGCATCGAATGTTTCAAGATTAAAATGGTGAATTTTTCTCAAAAAATTCAATATATTGGTAATATGACATGGTTAGTTATAAACATATTGTCATTAAAGTTGGTATACAACTTGATTTTAAACCTATTAATGTAGGATTTATATATGGCTAAAAGTGAAATCAATAATGATTTATATTGTGCTTATTATGATAATGCTTATATGGATATTGTGATTCTAACCATGTTGGTGTTGTGTTAGATAGAAAATCTACAACTAGATATGTGTTCAAGTTTGGTACAGGTGTCATTACTTGGAGCAACAAAAAGAAGTTGATAGTCTTCATCTCTTCTATTGAGGCAGAATATAGAAGTGTGATGGAAGCAATGAAAGAAGCCATGTGGCTAAAGTGGTTGTTGGAAGAGATACACATGGAAGTTAATGTTAGGAAATCATTGTTAGTGTTCACATATTGTTAGTGTTTTACCGTGTGGTAAAATAGTATTTACTAGTTAGTAATTAGTAAATGTTAGTAGGTTAATTTGTTAATAGAATATATTGTTATAATAACAATATATTCCGTGGTTATGTGGTTATACCTGTAATATTAAAATGGGTTTGTAGTTCCTATTTTGTAGGAGGTAGTTTTCCTACCTCCATGGCTATTTAATAGCCTTTGTATTGATTGTATTAGAAAGCCGAATAGAATATCTTTCTAGTTTTTTTGTCTATGTAAATTATTCATACTTTAGATTTGGTATCGAGCATACATGATCTTTGATGGAAATCTAATTTGTAAAAGGCAGCCCCAATTTTCTTATTGCCCGATTAATGGCAACCTATGTTTGACCGCATTAGTTTTTAGTTATTACGTGTTTGAGTTATTGTTTACATGGATTGAGTTTTGCAAAGATTGGTGTATTTTCAGCACCATTCTCCTTGATTTTGTCATGGTTCTAGTGTTTACGAAGTGGTGGAATGTATTTGGGTTAGCTAACGAAGCGTACTCAAGTTAGCGTCAGGGCCCTGATTTCCCAAAGCATTACATTGGCATCAAATCGATCTCTGCAGATTTGTCACTGTGGAAGGCGTCTTTCTTCCCATAGGAAAGGGTTTTGAGGACAAGATAAGTTTGAACGCAACCATTGTGCAGTATAATCAAATTACAGATGAATCTATGTGACTCTTCACACGTTTGGTGGACTTGATATACCCAATGTTTTAAAAATCGGAACCAGCCAAGGGTTAGACAGCGAGGACCGGACCGGTTTAAAACTTATAAACCGGTTTATTAAAAATACATAAAATATTACAATTTTAATGGAAATAAGAAATTTTCAAGATTCCAAACCATGATTACAAACAATTAGAAACAAAATATGCAAATTTTGCTCATGTATATACCATGTAAGGGTAAATATAGCAAAACGGCACCGAGTGCACTACATATCCGAAACAAAATACATAAACAATGAGGCTCTAAATGGCCTATAGAGTCCAAAAAACAATATGCTACAAGCTACTACATGTTTGATATCAATCATCAAACTCAACACCACTGCTAAGAATGGGATCCTCATCCTCATCAATGTCATCATGTTCCTTTGGCTCAGACACATCGGACTCCTCAGGGACATTTGTAGTAGTTGTAGTAGCACGGCTATTGTTTGCCATGTCTGGTGCTACTAGTGGTTCATCATCCAAAGCCATCCACCCCAAGTCATCAAGATCAAACTATGTCAAGTGACTCTCCTCTATCCATTATGAGGTTGGATCAATATCATCCAAGACAATGGGATTTGTATTAGGTATCATATTCAGTAATTGGTTGCGCCTTAGCCGGCGGTTGTATTGCACGAAGACGAGATCATTCAACCGTTGTTCCAAATGGGGTCTATATAACATCATTTAGGGTTAGGGTTGGAAAAAGGTAACTTAAAAGCTAAAATTGGAAAAAAAAATGTTTTAAGGCAAAACCTACCCCTCAACTAGTTTAGACTGGTCTAGTACGGAACGACCAATTTGACCGGTTTAGTACGGAACCGGACGGTTCAGTACTGAACCGGTATTGAATTGGCTAGTTTTGTACTGAACTGGTCATTGGTTGGTTTTTCTAATGGTTTGCAAATTTTTTTAATGAACAAATCAAACCAAACCGGAACTGGAACAATTTTAAAACACTGGATATACCCTGGCCAATCAACTTCATTTGGATTCAATTCTCTACATTTAAAACTACATATTGGTCACATTGAAAATAGTTTTTCTTTGGATATCGAGTTGCATTTAAGGGATCAAATATTGCAGCAGGACTTGTATTGATTCTTCTTCTTGCCATCTAGACTGCCATGCATGCTCACTCAGCCACTGTTTAACATGTGCAAGTCTCATGACGCCAGCACAAGCTTCCACGAATAAATCAAACTCTCCCTGGTTCGCACTCATGAAGACCAGATTTATTTGTCTTCCCTACTTGGAGTTGTCCATCCATCCTCATTCACATGGTAGTCGTATCATTTAAAAACAGTCTCTAAATATATGGTTAAATTTCCATTAGTTAGAATCTAAATAGTTCATTTAGACTTGTAAGTCATTTTATAATCAGTCATGTGTGGGTTATAAAAAGATTACTAATTAGTAGTTTGTGTCCATTTGTGTTTTTAGAGTGTTGTTGGTTGGTTCTAATAATTGAGTCGTCATAGTTTGAGGCATAAAATGAATTTAGATTTGTAATAAAATAGGTGTCATCAAATTGGTGGTCAATAAGAATAATTGTAAAAAGTGTCAAATCTCTAGTAAATACTATGGTAATATATCAAATGTGTCGATTCAAAAATTGTCGTGTCTTCAGAGTCATTGTAAAAAGTCCATAAAATTAAAAAAAAATTGCCTCACGGACACATTTTCGGTGTTACCCGACGTCCGAGTCCAAATCAAGGGGGCATTTCAAATTGAGCTCCATGATCAAATTCAGCTGAGTTAAGCAACACATCTATCGGAGGACGGAGACATCGAAGGTTGGAGGTCAATCGGCGACCTCTCGTCGATCACCGCCAACGACAGGGGCCGCATGAAGATTTGGTGACATGTCATTCGTAGTTTGTGTAGTATGTGATGGGTCGCCATATTCTCCAATCATTTAACTAACTGATTCGTCTGCTAGTGTCATTATAAAACCAGGGATGTGTGTCCAAGGCTGAATGCAATGAAGCTTTATGCAACTCAGTTGTTCGGTGGTTCCTTTTGGGGGGTTTTGGTTGTTATGTTTCTCTATCTTTGCTAATCTACGAAATGTAATGCTAAACTATTTAAACAACATTACTGTAATGAAATGTGTTTTAAAGGAAATACTTTCTTTGGAATTGAAATGCACACACCAAATCAATATAACAGAATTCAAATAACACAATCTGAATTGAAATTGCAAAATTGAAATGACACACTCAAAATTGAAATTGCATGAAAGGAAATAACACACATTGAATAGAAATTGCAGTAAAGGAAATAAGTAATTGCATTCAAACTGTAACTTATCAGAAACCATGAGCATGCATAAATGTAAAAGCCTCCAGTCGCCTTGGTCGAGTGGGCCCTTTCTCTTCCTCGGGACGGAGGTAATCTCAACACCACAGGATATTCAAAACAACATCTAATATATTGATTCAGAAAAGTTCCATAACATACTCAGTACATAACTGGAAAATAGATACTAACTGTTATAAATTGTATTGCAGATTACTAACATCAACTAACTACTAAATTGTTCTTGAGGAGATGTCTATAATATATATAGACAGTCAATTACACATCATGCCAAAATTGTAGGCCTTTGAGTTCTTCCACTAATGACCCTATTAAAGTTCATTAAATCCTACGGAACTGCTAAAAACAAGATCCATGTTTATAGGTTGTCTATGAAAAAAGTCTTCCATGACTGCACGACGGCTCAAGACTCAGACTCCTTGATTACAATTCCCAGCATTGGCAGTAAATGTCCACTATTATCTTGCACATGTCACCACATTTCACTCACATAGGCGATTAGTGGGAAGTTCTATGGTTAACAAGTTGCATGAAACAAAACAAGAGAAATGCATTGAACTTACTAGGATATAACTATATAAAGCATCCCCATGCACTAATTAATCATGTTTAATGACAAATCAATAATCACATAGATGATATAAACAAGTCAAATAATGCACTCATCAATGTGTTTTCCGTTGTGTGTTTGAGTGCGTTTCGGTGTTCTGTTTGAATAAGTGGAAATTTCACATTGAGAGGGGGAACATGATCCCAATGTTCCATTTCCATTATGTCAGCATTTTCTATGTGTGTACGAGCAGAAGAATTCAACAGAATTTCCTATGTTATTCCCTGCAGTGAAATGTAGTGAAGGCTGATAATAGTACTTGACACATCATGATGTGGTTGTAGGTAAACCACTTGAAAACCTTCATTTTTGGTTTGTCATACTCCAATCAAAAACCACCATTTTTCGTTCGTGGTTAAGACTTTGAAAACCATAAACGGGTTTGTGATCATCCTGCAATAAAAATCACCTATTCATGAAAGCAGTGCAAGTACAAAAGCGAGTTTTACCCATGTTCGCACTAAGGGGGAATGTTAGGAAATCATTGTTAGTGTTCACATATTGTTAGTATTTTACCGTGTGGTAAAATAGTATATACTAGTTAGTAATCAATAAAAGTTAGCGAGTTATTTTGTTAATAGAATATATTTTTATAATAACAATATATTCCGTGGTTGAATGGTTATACCCATAATATTAAAATGGGTTTGTAGTTTCTATTTTGTCGGAGGTAGTTTTCCTACCTCTATGGCTATTTAATAGCCTTTGAATTGATTTTATTACAAAGCCGAATAGAACATCTTTACGGTTTTTTTATGCGTGTAAATTGTTCATACTTTAGAGTTAAAGGAAGTACTCATCTTCTATGTGATAGTCAAAGTTGTATTGCTCTAGTTAATAATCCAGTTCAGCATCAGAGAACGAAGCATATAGAGATACATATGCATTTCATCCAAGAGAAGGTGCTCTATGGTGATATAGATCTCCAGTACTACCCTATTGAAGATCAAGTTGCAGATATATTTATGAAGCCATTGTGTGTCGTGAAGTTCTGCAAGTTTCGATGCAATGCTTGGCCTTTCAAGTTTCCATTGAGGGGGAGTGTGCATGACAATGCCACCTCCTAACGATCAACCATGTGTTTTCTCCTTCACCTCTATACTTCTGCTCCAAATTTAAAGCATTATAAAAGATCTTTTTATGATCTTAGTAAACTTATCACTTGGAAAGCACAATCCCAAAGGCTTTTGGAGGGAGCTGCAACAAAAGAAAAAACACATAAAATAATATCACAAATGCTCAGTGGTTAGAGTATGCGAGGATCCTCTATGAGCAGTCTCAACAGAAGGATACTCCTCCCATAATTAATACTTTGACCGAGCTTTTCTCCATGGAAGACATCAAGCATGGCATCATGAATCTAGCAAGTGGTAAAGCACAAGATATTGATGGGTTGTAGGCTGAATTTTTAAAGTGGGGTGTGGAGACCCTCACTCTGCACATCAGAAAAATATTCAATGAGATCAACCAGAATGGCTTCCCATTGGAGTGGACGACTAGTGTTGTTATTCCTCTATTTAAAAGCGGTGATATCAATAATCCATCAAATTACCGCACCATTATGGTCAATCCTCTCCTTAGTAAACTTTTTGGGGGCATGGTAGAATGTCAAATCAACAGTTGGGCGAAAGAGAGGGTAAAAGAGAAAAAGGGCAAGCAGCAGCTTCCGACCTAGACACTCAACCATCGACCATTGCATCACTCTTAGGCACTTGATTGAAAAGGTTTGGGATACCCAAGGCGAGGAAGCTTTTTGTTGCTTTGTTGATTTTAAGAAAGCTTTTGACACGGTGCTAGAGACAAACTTTGGAACAGGATGGAGGAACTTGGGATTCCAGACGAGTTCAGAGCAACAAAGTACATAGGCTTTATGAGCAAGTCAGAGGTAAAATCAGAACCAGAGAGGGTATGTCAGAATGTTTTGGCAGTGACATTGGTGTCAAGCAAGGTTGTCCTCTCTCTCCCACCTTGTTTGGCTTATACATTGACAAGCTTGAAGAATGGTTAAGCAAAACCGAGGGAGGGGGCATACAGTTGGCAAGTTATGTGGTGAAGTTACTCTTATATGCCGACGATCTTATTCTAATTTCAAAAACAGCTCAAGGATTGAGGGATCATTTGAAAGCCTTAGAATTTTTGCTGGAAGTAGGGATGCAAGTGAACATTAGCAAAACCAAAGTAATGATTTTTTCTTTAAAAAGGAAAGAGAAACAACTTAACTTTCTTTTTTAGGGGAGCCCGTTGGAAATTGTAACAGAATACAAATATCTTGGGATTGATTTGCACAACAAGCTTAGTTGGGAGACATGTAGAACAAAAAGGATACGGGGGGTTGGAAAGCATCTTACCTACTTCAAAATAGGTGCAGGACAACTAAACTTTGGTTGCGAAGTATGGGGAAGTAGCATGTCAAATCATGGATGGAGACAATTAGAAAGAATCCAGAAACATCTAATCACAAGCACTCTTAAAGTCAAGTCAACAATCCCTTATGAGATCTTGTTGGCTGAAGCAGGTACTTTCCTGATGGAAGCATCAGCAATAACTCGGTTGTTAAGTTATCTGAAAAAGGTTGAAAGCATGGATAATCATCGCTGGCCCAAAATGGTTGTGGAGGAAAAATTAGAGCGTAGAAAGAAAACTTGGATGAAGCAAAACAACAAATGGATGAACAAATGGGGCATCAACTTTCAGGAGTGTCCTAACAACAGGGAAATAAAACACTATGTGATAGAAAAATTTAGGACTGCCATGTGGACAGGGCAGATTGGTCGTAAGAAAGCTTATTACATCAAAGAATTTAACCCCACTTGGGAGCATGATGAAAAAGCTTATCTTGGGGCAGCTATCAAGGGTAAAGCAAGGATTTTAGTGGCTCAAATGAGGACCGGTTCGCATCACCTTCGATGTGAAACCGGTAGATGGACTATACCCAAGGAGGATTGGGAAAGGAGAACTTGTCTTTTCTGCAGCAAAGGGGTGGTTGAGACGGAATGGCACTTCATCATGGAATGTTCAACTTATGAGGATATTCAGATCTAGTATGAAAACGACTTGAAGGTGGACAGATTAAATGAGTTATTCGAAGAAACAAGGCTTGAAAAGATCGTGGGTTTTGTGCTCAAGATTCACAGTAGATCTGATATTGAAAAGAGTTTGAATTCATCTTAAAGTCTCAGCTTTTGGTCCCATAGACTCTTCAGTCTCGTGGACATCATTAAAATCTTTCATTTCATTTCATCACTCTAAATTTACTGTCTAGTCCAGTAATGTTGCATCATGTTGTAAAGGAGGTCCTTACTTTATAAAAGGCTCCTAGAGATGTTGGTATAGATTTTCCATGAGAAACTATGAGATGTAGTCTCATAAATCATGCTTAGCCTAAATCATCACTTCTGATTTATGGATTCCAAATACTTTTGTACCAAAAGGTAAGTTTAGCATGATGAAGGTGTATAAATCCTTCAAATGTGATATGTTAGCCTCTATGTTACTTGGAAACTCCAACAGAGCAACGTACTAGCGTATTGACGTCGGCAGATGCGAAATCTTGGTTCTAGTCCTAGTACTTGCCTAAAACGTGTCCGAAACTCCAAAAAGAGTCCCAGTGTATGGTCCAGCCGTACCCAGGACATTTTTGTACCATTTTAGGTTCAGCAGGGGCTTTTTTATTATTGTTTCAGCAAAGTGTTGTTTTTAAACGCCCAAAATAAAAATATAAAGATTAGTTACTTCTGTTTCAGCAGTACTTCAGGAGAATCTAGAATCGAGATTATAATTATATGCATATAAAAATTTAAGTGGGTTGAATGTTTTGAACTTTCATAAATACAAAGTGTTTAAGTGTTTTATTTTTTATGGACAAAAATGAGTATTATGCACATATATATTGTCTGAGACATTTTTGTGTCGTTTCGTACCCAAGGGTTTTTTTAAAATTAGCATTTCGCGTTCAAATCCGTACCCAAACCCATGCTCGTTTCTGGCAGCCTAGGCTAGCCTAAACCCTCGCTATAGTTTAAGGATTGTAAATCTTGTTGTATAAACAGGTAATGTTGGCATATAATCCCCACTTAATATTAAGGGGGAGTGTTAGAACATTAATATTAAGTGTTCTATATATATAAACTATAGTTTATAATTAAATAAATTAGAATATATAATATTTTAACTTATTTAATAAAAACTTTAGGTTCGTGGTTAAATTAATTTTTATAATCAATTAATTAATTGGTCGGGGTGCTTCACGAGAAGTCATGCCCATTTGAACAAATTTAAAATGACCCGCAGGTCAGGAAAAACAATTCATTCGGGTGAATTAAAATTGATATGGAGAGTGAGGTGATGGAGTTTTTTGGGCTGTAATATATTTCTCACTATAATGAAAACATAGTTGCCTAAGTCTCGAGGACAAGGGGATGGGGAGACGGGGGACGGGGTTTCCGTGACAAAAAAATTCCCAAATTTTGGGGACATCAAGGGGATAGCTATTAAAACAGTGTTACGCGGGGACGCATCCCGGCCATTTTCCTCACGTCCCGGGGACTTGGGGACGGGGACGGGGACGTTTCTCTGCCGGCCCTAATTTACAGAAAAAAAGGGGACGACCCCCACAAACCAAGAATTCACTGGGGACGTCCGGTGTAAAGGATCTTTAGGGACTTCATGACGCCCGGGGACTTCACGACGTCCCCAACGAAATCTGCACTTTTCCAACATTAAAACATGTCGAATTTCAGTTTTATAATACTTTTTTTTAATATTTTTTTAAACTTTTAATACATTCTAATAAAAAACAACATGCAGAGTTCTCATAATTGCCATAAACTGCAGTTTATTATTTTGGTTTGCTCGAAAGCGAGTAATTGATTATCATCAATAATGACGAACTAAATGGAAAATGATCGAGAGAAAGATGAAGGCTATAGTAAGTACCATCCTTGTGAATGATGAAAATTCCCAATATATCTCACTCTTTTTCTACTCAAGTAAGCATTGAATCTGCATCTTTGGAATAATATTTTGAGGTGACCATTTTCGACATGTCACTTGCACAGAAATTCAAACTTCATTAGGGAAAGACAAGCAAAACACATTTATTCCGCCTTGCCAATACCACTTTATGTTTTGGGGCTCTCCATATGTCTAAGCAATACTCTCAATAATTGTCATTCTTGTTTTCACTTGAATTGCCATATGCAAACTACAAACCATAACACCTATCAAACAAAGGTTACCTTTTGAATTAAAAATCCTAGCAGCCCATGAAAGAAAGAAAAAATGGATATATATATATATATATATATATATATATATCCATTTTCAAAACATATAGATCTACTTAAATGGGAAACAGAAAAAAGTAAAATGAAAAACTTCAAATAAAGACTCTTACCTCTTAAATCCCCATCGAAATCTTTTGAAGCTGATGCAAATGAATAATTGGATTAATCATTATGGTTTCAATCTTCAAACTTTCAATTTTAAGTCTTAGTTTATTGAATTATTCATGTTATATTTGTAAAATTAATAAATTCTATATATTTTTTATTAGCCATCACCCCGTCGTCCGCAAATTTTCAAAAAATTGTCGTCCGAAACCCCGTCCCACCGTCCCATTGTCTTAGGTAACTATGTATTAAAATAATAAATTAAATATTAATATTTCAATATTTTAACTTTATTCAATGAAATTTAGGGATTTAAACTCTATTCCGGTACTTTCAAGATTATAATTTAATGTTCTTTGTAAAACTAACATCTTTTTAAAAGTAAAAACATCAGAAGTTTTTTGAAAGATTTAAAAAAAAATATAAGACGTCCCCTCCAAGTCCCCAAGTCCCGAAACGTCCGAGACGTCACCAAAATCTAGGGGACGCGTCCCCGCCTAACATTGAATGAAAATCTTACCTTTATTAGTGGTTTTTTACCCTTTAGGGTTTTTACACATTAAATCATTGTGTCTTGTGTTATTTATATTTTTTGCATTATAGTTTAATGTTATTTATTTAATTAAACCATGTAATATTTATTTTGGTTAATTATAGTTTAACTACTCGGACCTCACATCATGCACAAGCGGATTCATGGATTATTGACAATATGAGATGGATGTTTTCCTTAATGTAATCTTTTAAATGGTTCTCTTCGTCTAGATTATTGCATAGCCGTAGTGATAGATATCTATTTAATGTTGTCGTGTTCACACTAGTCTAGAAGTTGTCTTTAGCTATCTAGCTTGGTTTTGTCTAGGTTCACACTAGAATAGGGTTAAGCTTGACTTAGCTCAAGTTGTTATTTAGTTGAGAGATATTTGTGGCTTGTTATCTTGCACATAAGAGTTTATTCTCTAGTGCATAATTAGCCATTTCCTCAACCACTTGTAGCTGTGTAACAAACTCACCTTGGCTATTTATTCCAAGGTGACTATTGTATTATTCATCACATGAGAAATACACATATAGAGAGACTGAGACTTATTTGTTGTGTGGATGGCTTTGCACTATGGTAATGGCATGTAGGAGTGATCTTGCAGATGACTTTTGTCCATTCCTATATGGTATCAAAGCCTCCTTCATGCACCCAATACCCAATTAAAATTTTTGAAATTTTTATTATTTATAGGCCCTTCCGCCCAACAGAGTGTACAGCTGAAGCTTTTAATCCTTTCTCAAAAAATAATAAAAATAAAAATTGTATGGCTGTACCACACGGCACTGCTGAAATTTCTTAGAAGCTTCATATATTTTAAGCATTGGAAGACTGCTTTGGTTTGACAAAAAAAAATTATATCGGTGTTTGATCACCTCTTGATCTGATGTTCACCGGTTGTGCCTCCCACACTCTTTCACTACTTAGTCTCCTCTACTATCATGGTTACTCATCCAACCGAGCAGTGCTACTGTCATACTCCTTGTATTTTTACACATTGGTGTTCTACTTTCAATAATAGATGTTGTAGGGCAGACTATTGACAATGGAAATTGGCAATTTGAACATTTGTTTTGAAAAAATTGTTCATTAAAAAATATATCCGCAGAGCATCAATCTCAAGCCACCAGTCACCAACACTTGCAAGGACCCACGCATCAATGTAGGATTTCAAACGGCATCTACTTGTTGTCTTTGCTATCGCTTCAATCATTTTGTCACAATCTCATTGCACGTCCAATATTATATCTCCAGCACCCCTCAAAAAGACACCGACATAGAAGCCAACAAACATTCTCACTTCCAACAAACATCTCAACCCATTGCTCGGATTCAGCCCAACCACGGTTCCTTCGCCTCGCCATTAGTCTAAAACACCTATCTTTTTGTCCCCATATGCATTTCCATGTGCCACTTGATGTTGAAGCATTCAAAATGCTGCATTGTTTTAAATTTGATCCACCCACATACATTCTTATATGTCCTATGCTTCTGCCGATAGTTGCACTCCCAAAAACCACGTGGAAAACAAGCATCCATTCATTGGATTGACCTTCAAAACACTTCACTCCTCCACTACCAAGATTGACGTCGGTCTCCTTCAATGATGTTGATACATCCATGCTTAGCCAAGTGGAGGTTAAAGATTTATTAAGCATGGATGATAATAATTGAAGCATTGGAAATGAGCACTGTTACTGAATAACAGTTGTACATGCATCTTCTGGCCCAAGCAAGATCTTATGGCCCATGCCTTTTTGTTGTGCTTTCAACTAAACGACATTCTTCTGCCCTACGTGGATCTCCTCCATGGTTTGTTAATAGTCATTCGGCCTCACTGTTGGCTTGTATTGGGAAGTTTGACATCCGACAATCATTCACAATCCGTCTTTGCTTGCCACGTGGATCTCTTGCGACACAACAACCTCATTTGCCATCACACACTTGTTCACGACTTGCAAGTATGGTTTATATTTGACTGTTGTTTACACATTTTTCAAAGTTTTGGTTGTAAAATACTTGCACGTGATTTCTTTGCTACTCATGCAGCATTCGTTTGATATTTGCTAACTCGAGTGGCAATTTGATACCTACCATCATTCCTCCTACCACTATTGGGGTCCGCTACTGCCACATAGCCACTCTTAATTGCATGGCCCAATACTCCTCGCAGCCATTTGTAATGTCCCCAATGAGACAATTTATGCCCCCAAAAGGAACAACCACAAATCTGATCTCTAACAGCAAATTATAGAATATATACTTGATAAAATTACTGCAGATCTGAATTTATTATGGAAAATGCAACTTGCTCTAGGAGTTGTTATTCCACAAAACTGAAGTAAAATCACTCAAATCTTTACCAAAACAAATCAGAAATTTTTTATATGCAAGAACATCAAGAAAATACCAGATTTCTGATCAAAAAGAGGGCTGGAATTTTATTTAAAAATCTGCAGAATAACAGTTTACAGACCTAGCTGAAAATGAAGTTTCCCAAGCCCAAAATATATGCAAACCAACTGAATTTGGCCTCTAAAAGTTTGATATTGAACTGAAAATCAGATCTGATCTAAATGTGCCCTAGAGAGTTCAGAATACTCCTAGAAGTGGGTTGCTCCAATAGAAACAGGCTGGAAATGCAAGATAGAAATCAGGTACAACCTTCCTCCTTCAAACCCTAGCTGGAAATGATATAAATCTGCAACTTTGACCTTCAATACTGCTAGAATTCAAAAAAAAATCCTTAAAACTCAATGGAAACCCTTGGATAGAGCTTCCTCTCACAAAGGTCAAAACCCTAGCAGAAATGATATAAATCTACAACTTTGATCTTCAATACTACTGGAATTCAAAAAAAAATCCTTAAAACTCAATGGAAACCCTTGAATAGAGCTTCCTCTCACAAAGGATGAAGAGTTTTCGTTCTTCAACCTTGGCAATAGAGGGTTTTCGTCCTCTAATGCAAATACTTCAAAGGGTTTTCATCCTTTGAGGTAAAAATGGAAAGCAAATAGCTCAACCAAATTTCAAATATGAAAATATATAAAAAGTGATGCCTTCTCCAAGTATGGCGACTTGCTTTTATAACTTCTCTTGGCCTCTTTGCCCACACAAAGGCCCAATCAGCTCTTTGCACTTTATTAAATATTTCCTCTGCTTTACTTTATTTAATATTTCTTTATCCCCTTGCTTTCTATTACCATATGGGTCGCATTTTTCCACTAGGGGAAATAAAACTAAAGCGACTTTCCTTTTTTTCCTTTCATTATTTTGTCACTAATAATTAATTCAACTACTTACAATAAAATTTCATTATGGAGTTAAAATTATTTTATTAGAACTAGTTTCCCTTTTTTTCCTTCCCTTAGCCGTCGGGAAACAATGAATGGGCTAAGGGTCTTCAACCTATTAATTTTGAGAAAGGGATATTTCAATCCTCCCTTCCCCAAATTGCTTGCCCTCAAGCAATTGCAAGCTCATATGCCCGAATGCCATGTCCAAGATGTAAAACATGTTGTAGTGCTCCCATAGTCTAGATCTTGTACTGTCAAATGAGAGAGTTCTTGCCAAAATATGTAAGTTCTCATGATGCTCATAAACATGAATTTGGATCAAGGGGTCCACATGCTCCATATTGCAAACTTTATCCTTTATTTTATCATGTTTCTCATGAGGAAAACAAATCTGAAATGGTTTAATATGCAGCAATAAATATGACATGTTACCATTTCTTTCATACCTTGGAATGTCATCAAGATCTTCATTTCCTTTTGTCTTCATGATATCTTGACTTTGTTGTACCAATTCCTAGCATTCTTGTCCAAAATAGGTTGAATATCATCATGATAGAACTGTTGTAATAACATAGTATGAAGATGATGCAATAAATCCTTGCTACTACTAACCTCCTTATAAAGAAGATCATCAAAGCGTTTACCTTCTGTTGCTGATTTGGAAACCTCCAAAAGATTTAAAACAACACTACCCCTATTGTGACTCATGATTTCAAACAGAAAACAAGTGGAACAAGAATCAACACCTTTCACAAATTCATGTTCATCAACACTACGGCTTGGTAAATCCATCCCATATGACAATGACTCATTCTTTGGAAGATTGATAGGTACCTTTTGGACTAAAACATCTTTTTCAATTTTGCATCCAACAAGCTCTACATGCTCTTGGACTTGCTTCTTCACAATGGAGGGTTTTCTTCCCTCTATGGCTGAGACCTTTCTGCCATGGCCCTTTGATGATGTTCGGGCATTATGCCTTGTGCCCTTACTATTCTTCAACTCACAGAAATCTTTGAAAGACAACATATCTCGCACCCTGTAGCTGAGGGCTGCATATTCTTCACCCCATGTCTCTCTGTCTTCAACATCACTTGGAGTATCTAGCTCAATTGGTTGTTCCTCTCTTTGAAGAAACTTGGCTCTGAATATTTGAGGTGGAGGCTTGATGGATGTCTTTGTTGGTCCAAATGAGCTTCCTTCACCATTGTTGGTTGCACCTTGGTTACCTAATATATTATGTCCTTGTAGAACTTTAACGGAGTCCATGATTGAGCCGGTCAATGCATCACGCATTTCTCTTTGAGATTCCCTTATAGTTTGTTGCAACTCTCTTTGACTCCTTGTAATCACCTCATGCATGTAGCTTAGCTCATTTGTAGGAGGAGCTCTCTAATCATATGCTCATACATTATCGCTTTCTTTGGAAATGGATACCTTCTTTGATAAACTAAAGGTGATTTCCCTGTTTGCATTCAAATTTGAACTACTTCACAGGATGGCAAGGAACATGCTCTGATACCACTGTAATGTCCCCAATGGGATAATTTCTAACCCCAATTGGAACACCTTCAAATCTGATCTTAAACAACAATGTGTAGAAAATATACTTAATAAAATAATGCATATCTGAATTTATTTAAGGAAAATGCGACTTGCCTTAGGGATGGATGGCACTCAAATCTGATATGAACTTGATCAAATATGTTCCCAAATAAATCAGAAATAACTATGTATAAACACCAAAAAGAGACCAAATTTATGACCAATAAGAGGGATGGAATTTTATTTTATATCTGCAGATAAACCAGTTACAAAATTGGCTGAAGATGAAGTTTCCCAAGCCCAAAATATATATAAACCAGCTGATTTTGGCCTCTAAAAATCAGATCTGATCCAAATGTGCCCTAGAGAGTTCAGAACACTCCTAGAAGTGGGTCGCTCCAATAGAAACAGGCTGGAAATAGAAGGTAGAAATCAGCAAGAACCTTACTCCTTCAAAACCCCAACTGGAAATGATATAAATATGTAACTTTGATCTTCAATACTACTGGAATTCATAAATAAATCCTTGAAACTCAATGGAAACCCTTGAATAGAGCTTCCTCTCACAAAGGATGAAGAGTTTTCGTTCTTCAACCTTGGCAATAGAGGGTTTTTGTCCTCTAATGCAAATACTTCAAAAGGTTTTCATCCTTTGAGGTAAAAATGGAAAGCAAATAGCTCAACCAAATTTCAAAGATGAAAATATATAAAAAGTGATGCCTTCTCCATGCATGGCGACTTGCTTTTATAACTTCTTTTGGCCTCTTTGCCCACATAAAGGCCCAATCAGCGCTTTGCACTTTATTAAATATTTCCTCCACTTTACTTTATTTAATATTTCTTTATCCCCTTGCTTTCTATCCCCATATGGGTCGCATTTTTCCACTAGGGGGAAATAAAAATAAAGTGACTTTTCTTTTTTTTCTTTTATTATTTTGTCACTAATAATTAATTCAAGTGCTTATAATAAAATTTCATTATGCACTTAAAATTAATTTATTAGGACTAGTTTCCCTTTTTCCATTCCTTAGCCGTCGGGAAACAATGAATGGGCTAAGGGTCTTCAACCTGTTAATTCTGAGAAAGGGATATTTCACCATTTCTCTTATTGACACGTAAGAACTCATTCAAAGGTTTTAATTCACTTTTTTATTTTACAAAGTGTTAAAAGAAAACCTTAAAATTGATTTGGCAGAATACTTATTTGAAACATAAGCAAGGTGAAGTGGGAAATGAACTTTTGCTAGAACTCTCAACTCGTCAAAGGTCATGGGTTCAAAACACCCTTTCTTTCCTTTTCTTTTCTTTTCTTTTCTTTTTTTGAATAAATGTTTCATATATTTAACAAACATATTTACAAGGACCTGTACAAACAAACAAAAAGAGTACAGGAGAAGTACAACAATGTTACATTTTCCTTAAACTAATGACAAGAGTAGCTGGATCAGAGTACTCAGAGGTTTCAAATTGCTTAACCTCTTTAAGCAGAAGGTGTCCTTTTGCAAGCAATTGCAATCTTACTTCACCTTGCCAAGTGTGTCTAAAATTCTCCAACGTACCCTCTTCCTCTTTGAAAATATACCTGCATATGAGTTTCCAAAGGATTAAAAGGGTGGAGACATGCACGCACTGGCAAAGACTTAAACGGGTCTTTGACTCAATAAGTGTGACTCCCCAAGAAGAGCAGCTCTCCAATGAAGAGGACGTTGAAAAACCTCTTGCAGCTTGATACAGACTTCACGCCAACATGATTTGGCAAAGGGGCATTCCCACATGAGATGCTTCACAATTCTAATTTAGTGCAATAGGGGCAGCATCCATTTGTGAAGCCACTCTTTGAAATTCGTGCCTTTGTAGGCAGCCCCTGATAGATGACAAGCCATGCAAACACTGTGCAGTCTGTGGACCCAAAGCGATTTAGCATCAAAAACAAGCCATCTCGGTTTAAGAATAGATGACAATAGACATTTCTGATGTAGGAGATGGTATAGCCAGCATGTATTATATTGAAAGATGGAATGATCATCTCCAATCTTATCACATTCTGTGGTTTCCTACTTCCTTTCCTTCTCTTTATAAGGGACTTCTTTTCTATTTTGGGCAGCTTAATATGAGTGGGGTGTTTTTTTTTTGAAAGTGGGGATATATTTCTTCAGTGGGCCTTATCATTTTTAAAGAGAGGCAAAAAAATATTTGAGGTAATATTTTTAAGAGAAGGCAAAGTTTTTCCAGAAATGTTATTAGAGGGGTACAATTATTATTTTTAAAAAGAAAAAAGCTAGAGCTTGCACCCGACATATAATTTTCTGTGTTTTGTTAGGAGGGGATGAGAGATTAGCAGTTGTTCAACTTCAAATTAGCACAACCATGGCCATTGTATGCAAGAGGCTATAATTTATCTTTTACACCCTTGTCATACTATTAAAAAAATCATGGTGTAGTTTCTTACAAGGTTCTTTCCCGACAATTCAAATGTAACCAATATTGCCATCTCTTTGTTACAACTGCAGTTGTATTTACATTCTTATCCTATATATCACAACCTGTTCCTTCAATGTCTTACTAGTTACTACGGCTATTATTGAATACATTGATATTAAATTGTTTTAAAAAAAATTAAACTTAGTTTCATGTCAATTCATCATAGATATTACATTTTCAATGTTTATTTCTAGGTTTTTAAATCAGATTCAAGTTCAATAGAATAATGGAGGCATCCTCCATAAGTCCCACACCTGTACAATCTAATAGAAGAAGAGGTTTGAAGTCCGCTGAATATAATGCCTCCAAAAGGATATTTCAGCAGAGAGAGACTGTCACTGGCACAAATTCAAGGGAAGTCAATACCATTTGCTTGGTATTGGGAAGAAAGAACAAATTAAGGTTTGTAAATGTATTCCTAAGGGAACAATGAAGAATTAAATCAAGGAGTAGGCAATGGTGGAGTCCACAAAACCATATTTGATTTCAATACCCCAACAATCACATGAACCACAAGTTGGAGGTGATATGGATAGGCCCCCTCAATTTGTGACACAAGAACCTTCTTCTACCCCCATGCAAGAATCTCAAATTGCAAAAATGTATGATGCTGCCGACAAAAAAAATGTTGATGGTGTGATTGGGAGGTTATTTTTGGTTGTGGCATGCCATTCAATATTGCTCAGCTCCCCTTATGGAAAGATGTCATGCACATGGTAAACAA
The DNA here is from genome assembly GCA_018340775.1 of Taxus wallichiana var. yunnanensis. NCBI lineage: Eukaryota > Viridiplantae > Streptophyta > Pinopsida > Cupressales > Taxaceae > Taxus > Taxus wallichiana. Next base: position 806,236,157 of record CM031237.1, read on the forward strand.
TGGTCCCAAGAGTTATGTGGCTCCTATTTATGAAATGCTTGAACTGTTTCTTTGATTGATGATAAAGCACGGGTTGAGGCTAGATTGAAAGACATAAAGGAAAATGGTCCTACAGTAGTGTATCATTTTTTCAAATGGATGGACTGATGTTAGTTAGAGCCCTTATGAACATTATTGTCTTCTCCTCAAAGGCTGCTATTTTTTTAAGGCATGCGACACTTTTGGCCATGTGAAGAATGCAGCTTATTTGATGGGTATTTTCAAAATGAACTTGAGCTTGTAGGAAGACATAATGTAGTGTGGATAATTACAGATAGTGCTTGAAGCAATGTACCAGCAGAGGGCATGATTGAGGACGAGTATCAAGAAATATTGTGGACGCCATCTGCGGTTAATTGCATGAATCTCTTGCTTAAGGATTTGTATAATGTTCTTCCTTGGATAAGACAAGTGGTGTCAGATGCAAAGAGAATCCAGCATTATATTGTTAAACATTCCATATCCTAGGCCATATACAGGAAGTATGCTTCCTTACTGCTACTCTGATATGTCAAGACTAGATTTGTATCCTTCTTTATTATGATTGATCACATTCTAAAAATGAAACAATTACTTCGGGAGATGGTGGTGTCCATCGAATGGGAGAGGTGGAGAAGAGGACCTACTGCTAACACCACCTTAAACAATGATATTTCGGAGTACATTATTGGCAGTTGATCTGATTTATTTTGGCGATAGTGTACACATTCGTCTTCATAGCAAACAATTAATGGGGATCTTCTGTACTTTTGATAGTATTGAGCCATGCATGAGTAATGTTTTTAGAATCTTGACCAAGTGAGAAAGAAGAAAGAAAGAAATTATATTAATGTCCACAAATGACCAAAAAAATAGGTCAATGGGACTAAAGGATACAACCATTAGCAATAGAAAGTTCTAGGAAGAGAGAATCCTAGAAACAAACCAATGAAGCAAAGTACAAAGATAAAATAGAGCAGCGTGCCACTAACACAAGTGGCAAAGAAACCAATACAAATAGAAATGAGGAGCGAACAAAAGCCCCAAGAGAAAGTGCCAATGTAGACTTGAGGCACATTCCTTTGATTGAGACTCTTCAAAATATTTTGACAGTTGAGGCACCTTCCTTTGATTGAGAGACAAAGGATTTAGCTTGGGGTTGCAGTGACCATGGATAGAGGATGCTCAATAGTCCTCTTCATGTTTTTATTTTGCTTAATCCAAGGTGGTTTGATAAGAAACCATGGATGGATGAGGAGGTGGAATCATGATGGCAGACCTATATTGATCGGTGTTATCCAAATAGAGATGATCGTGCTAAAAAAATTATAAAAAAGTGGAAAATATATCAAAATGGAGGAGAAATTTTCTCGTCTTGATGCTACTTATGAACGTAATCATTTGAAGATTATAACATTTTAGGATTTGTATGGGAGTCATAAACCTTTGCTTAAAAATACAACCATGTGTGCTCTCTCTGGGTGAGAATTATGAGTTATTTTTAAAAGCTTTACTAACGATGCAGCATGTTACATTATTTAAAATTTCAAGCAATCTATAATTAATTAAAATCATTTTGTTTCATAGCTTTCTAGTGCTTCGTCCTATGAAAGAAACTGGATGCATTCATCCATTCAGTGAAATGCAATAAGCTAGCAAGCAAAAAGGCGGAGAATCTTTTTTATGTTCACTCAAATCTCTATCTTTTTTCTCATGCTTCAACTAAGTATAAAGCAGGTCCTCATAAGATGTGGGATTTATGGTGACTCATTGGATGATTGAAATGATGGTTTTCCAATTGAGGAGGTCTAGGATGATGCAGAAGACATTTTGGCTCTAGAGGTTGAATGCAATATTCCTAGGGAGGAAGAACAAGACAGTAGAAGCATCAGGCCGCCTTCCACCTCAAGTGTAGCAGGGTCCAGCTAGGCTCATACTATTTGTTTTTATATTTTCTTTAGACTTAAAATTTATTTATGTACCCAATGATCATACCAAATGATATACAATTTTTAAGCCTTGTTTCATTTCATATTGTGATGATTAATGAAGGTGATTGACTATTTTGGTATCAAACTTGCACATTATTATTTTTACAAAATATTGTGCTTACACATCTTTGATTTGATGTTCCCATATTTTGTTTTATGCGTTATAACTACGAAAAATAAGTATATAAATAAGAGTGTGTGTGTGTGTGTGTGTGTGTGTGTGTGTGTGTGGAAACAGTTTCTAATTTGTTTCTTATGCAACCTCGACCAACCCCGTTTTCCAACACGTTGTCATTTCCGTCATGTTTATTGTTTCTTGTAACATAGGTCCATACATGGATAATGATAAATCAATGAGTAAATGTCTACATTTGCAAGTTGCTACCAAGATATCAATCCTCAAACATATGTACTACGTATCGTTAATCTGCTTGTACTTAGCATCCAATGCCATTTATTGTCTTTGTCAATAGCTTGAAGCACAAACACAAGCACATATCACCAATTTGCTCTCTACCTCTAGCAATTCTTAAAACTTTTGGTGTTAGGAGTGTCTATAGAGCAAATGCACTGCTTCCTCCTTAGATTGTCCATTTTGGCCACCTTGGCCCATGAAATTCTAGCTGTAGTGGTGGCTAATACTGTGGCAGGACCTTCACCTTCGGAGGCTGATAAAATGAGTAAATGTCTACATTTGCAAGTTGCTACCAAGGTATCCAATCCTCTAACATACAAGGTTTCGTAGATCTGCTTCTACTTAGCATCAATGCCATATAATTATCTTTGTCAATAGCTTGAAGCACGAAGACAAGCACATATCACCAATTTTCTCTCTACCTCTAGCAGTTCTTAAACTTTTGGTGTTAGGAGTGTCTATAGAGCAAATGCACTTCTTCCTCCTTAGATTGTCCATTTTGGCCACCTTGGCCCATGACATTCTAGCTGCAGTGGTGGCTACTACTGTGGCAGGACCATCACCTTTGAAGGCTGATAAAATTTCCACCTTTGGTCTTAATATGCTTCTTGTTCTCCTTGAGATATCCTCCCCTCGCATGGATATTTGAATTTGTACTTAAATAATATACTTAGTGTTTGACCCACTTTGGGTTTTCTTCCTCTAGTTATACTTCCATTGTTTTAGTGTTTTAATTCTTAATCGCTTTTTCAGTTCTTCGGGTTAATCTTACCCTAGTACTTTGCTGTTGTTTGAACTCTAATGACCAACTTTGGTACTGGTGGACATTAATATAGCTTCTCTCTTTCTTTCTTTTTGTTGATTGGAATCTAGTGTAGAGGGCCTTTTTCTCTGAAACAAGGATTTTTTTCAAAATGTTAAAATTATATGTCTAGAATTGAAACCATTACAAAGCCAAACTATCATAAACTTGCCCAATGTATTATACAACATGGAAACCCAAAATGGAGGTCAGGTTGTGTTAAAATAATCTCTAGGACATTGACATAAGTTCCACTGAGAAGCCTGAACCAGTATCCAATGAGCACAAAAACAAGTAAAAAAATATGTTTCACTTTTGTAGTTGAGGATGATATACTACCACACATCAAAACATTTGAATATGCCTGTAGTTTGGAAAATTTGCAATTCACTACACGAAACATTCATCAATTATCTGATATGTTGTTGTGAATCAAGGTCAACCACTTCAAAAACGTAGAAAATAAACAGTCACAGAAATATTCGGAAGGACAAGGAATTAAAAAAGGTATGCATGCAATAAACATTACAATTATTTTGTTGCATCATTATCCAGGTCTTCTCAAACTAGAGCACCATTTTTTGCAAATGTCACAGGGTTGCTCCTAGAGGAAGAACAATGTTTAGAAGTCTAAGAAGTTAACCCACATCAGGCATTTGCAAGAAGACATAGAAGACATCACCATGGTTGAGATCAAGGAAGAGGAAGGAACCACTTATAAACTGGCACAGGTAAGTTTCTTTCAAATAGAACTGATAAACATTGTAACCGTTGTTATAAAAAGAGCCCTGTGAGAAGCGTTACTTGAGAAAACGGCATGAAACAGACATGCAAAATGGAAAAGGAAAAAGCAGTTTTGCAGAGTGATGAAATTAATGATATTGAATGGCTATTGGAAGGGAGGTTTCTGCATTAAGCCAATTTTTAAGGATCTTCTGGATGAACTGTATCAAAGATCATTGGGAAACTTAAAAACATTTAATGACTGCACATGAATAGTTGGTAGACTCATACGTACAAAACCTGGTTTTTTATTTTAGAGCTCTTATTCATATTCCAAACCAGAAAAGAAAAAGCTAGAAGGGAGGAGTACAAAATATAGTATTTTTGCAATCAAAGCACCTGTCCAATGTTATAAAGTTCGTGGCATATTCTAAATTTTACAAGTTATAATTAAATTTTCCCATAAATTGCATTGGTTTTATTATGATTTAAATACTTGCATTAAATTTAGGACAATGCGAAAAAGGAAAAACACAGTAATTTCCATGTTTCCCTCTTTTGTACCATGATATAAACTGTCATGTTGAGCAATATCTAGCCATGAGTCAGTTGGAACTGCCCATGTTGAAAATAGGATTAGAAGAAAGAGACAACTTGCATAATTGCATCAAGAGAGCCTTGACATGATTGGAGTCTAAAGGCGCCCATTTCTTTTAGAAACAGGGAAAGACATCTCTAAAGAAGACTGTAAGGACCCTTTCAAATGCTTGGAAAGGCAGAAATATCACCCCCAAATCTCAATAATAGATCACACATTTAAAGATAAATTTGTCATTTGTTCCACCTCATGGAAGAAGAAAAGTGTGCAAACCTTTTCTCTTTAGAGGATTAAGCAGTCAGCCGCTTTGTTGTTGAGAACGCACCTACATCATAGAGGGAACCAAAGCAATCCAGTTGGATGACAAGGCCATTTATAATCTAAACAAATGTTCATAATAGACAATCAGTTTAGAAGCAAGTGTCCCATGTAGTACAGTCCACAAGCCTTGGATAAATCTCAGTTAGATGTCATTCTTAATAGGAGAGCCCAACAAAATTTCAGAGAAAAAGGACTTTTACGAAGCTCATGTAGATGTCATCCTTGATTGGAGACCCCAAAGAGATTGTATTCCTTCGTATCCATTGTTTGCACGATCCATAAGGTTCCAAAAACAATAATCTTCATCAGCCACAGACAAAAGAAAGAGTTTTCAAGACCAGCAGATCTCCAATAGGAGAAATTTGAGGCTGATTGTAAAACCACCACTTTATGCAGAGCAGAGGTTGCACAATCACCCCGGCGATTTCACATTCACCCGGCAGATGCATAGCTGCCAGCATGCACAGAGTGGTGGTTATGCAACTGCAAATCTGCTGATAGTAGTGATTTTGCCCATGCAAAGAAAAAGGCCAGTAACTGCCACAAACGATGTCTCTTCCAATTCATCCAACTTTTGGGAGTCTCTCATGCACGCGAGAACATCTCAACATGATAAATAGGAGGTTGAGATCCAGGAGAAGGCATCGGTGAACAAAGAACGTTTGATGGTGGGTAATTGGTTGTAGAAGGAAGATTGTAAGTTGAGGAACAGAGAGGAGAAACTTAGGAGCAGGATAGCTGAGTTTGTACTTGTTCCAAATCTCTTTGTAACCTTTATCTTTGGCCATAAGGAAAATGGGAAGCTGGGAAATTGCCATTCCTTCAAGGTTTCTCCACACCAGGGTTTCTAGAATAAACATCTTGTGTCTATACTAATGTTTTAAAAACCGTTCCGGTTCGGTTCAGTTCGACCGGTTTGACCGGTTCATTAAAAAAATTGCAAACCATTAGAAAAACTGAACCAATGACCGGTTTTGTACGGAAACGGTTGATTGATGCATCGTTCAATATCTTGAACCGTCCGGTTCCATACTAAACCGGTCAAACCGGCCGGTTCCATACTGAACCGGTCTGAACTAGTTGAGGGGCAAGTTTTGCCTTAAACATTTTTTTTTCCAATTTTAGCTTTTAAGTTACCTTTTTCCAACCCTAACCCTAAAATGATGTTATATAGACCCGTTTGGAACAACAACGGTTAAATGATCTCGTCTTCGTGCAATACAACCTCGGCTAAGGTGCAACCAATTGAATATGATACCTGATACAAATCCCATTGTCTTGGATGATATTGATCCAACCTCAGAATGGGTAGAGGAGAGTCACCTGGCAGAGTTTGATCCCAATGACTTGGGGTGGATGGATTTGGATGATGAACCACTAGTAGCACTAGACATGGCAAACAGTAGTCGTGCTACTACAACTACTGCAGATCTCCCTGAGGAGTCTAATGTGTCTGATCCAAAGGAACATGATGACATTGTTGAGGATGAGGATCCCATTCTTAGCAATGGTGTTGAGTTTGATGATTGATATCAAACATGTAGTAGCTTGCATCATATTGTTTTTTGGACTCTATAGGCCATTTAGAGCCTCATTGTTTATGTATTTTGTTTTAGATATGTAGTGCACTTGGTGTCGTTTGCTATATTTACCCTTACATGGTATATACATGAGCAAACTTTGCATATTTTGTCTCTAGTTGTTTGTAATCATGGTTTGGAATCTTTAAAATTTCTTGCTTTCATTAAAATTGTAATATTTTATGTATTTTTTAGTAAACCGGTTCATGAGTTTTAAACCGGCCGATTAGGTTCGGTTCGGTCGACCCTCGGACGGTTCGAGTCCGGTTCTAATTTGTAAAACATTGGTGTATATTGTCTTTCTTGTTTGCAATTTGTGTATGTTGCATGTTTCTTTCATATCCCAAAGTATTGTATTTATTCCAGCAACTAAAATACACTAAGTTCTAGCTCAATAAGACATCGTTCTATCATTTCAAGCAAAGTCTTGAAGTAGTACATCAACCTTGTGATTTTGTAGATGTGAAAATAGAAAATCTTGAGAATTTATAGATCATTGCACTAGCAACTACACCTTGGCATAACAACAATGCCTCTAGCCTAATTAATCCACAAAAGGGAAAAAGAATATTTGTCTCATTCAAAAGCAACGCCTTCACAAATCTCTTGAAAACCTGTAGTTTTAAATTATAATAATAGTTGGATCAATAACATGTGCCACCACATGGGGATGCTCATATGGGAATTGACACAGCAAGTTTGTTGAGCTGGTGTTGATGATGGTAACAATGTGGGTGATGTTGTTGATAATGGCAATGGGAATGTTGTCAACTTAGATTAAAATTGGCTATTCAATGTCAAGTTGTAAGCATTTAACTAGATCTAATAGGATAACCCTTCTCGGGTCCTCTGTCTTCGCTTTGCAAAATAAAATTTCAATTATCATAATAAAAATAATATTAATATTAATTCCTCTAGATCACAATCTTTCTCCTAATATTACTATTTAATCAATTCTCTTTTGTAAAACATTGGTTATATTTGCTACATTAGAAATAAAAGTATGTTTTATAACTATAAAAAACGAGCATGGATGCAAAATTTCCACTATACAAAAACTAAGCCTTGAGATAGAAGAAAATTTCACAAAATAAGACAGTATGAAGATTTATAATTAGGTAATATGTCTAAAACAAATTAATTCAAAGGTTAGATGCCATGCATTGGGATCAATCTCTTGTAGCTAGATTCAATTATCAAATCCGTAAGATAACCAATACCGTTAACATTTAGAATTTCTTAATAGATATACAAACAAACAATATTGATAATTTATTCTCACATAAAGTTCAAAGGTATAGATAAAAACTCAAGTCTTTTTGGAAACATATCCAGCTTATTTTACATTTTTAGTGCAATCTCTTCTAAGATATTTCAAGATAGCTACTATAAAATATTAAAACGTAAACTAATCTCTAGATTTTCTCAAGGCCTTTGAGCTTTTAATCATGTAAGAAGAAAGTATGACCTGTGCATCTACTACATATATATCTAACCAATTTGCATCTTCCTTTCCAATTTCCACTACATTGATGACAAATTTTATATCCAAGGAGATAAATGTAAAGCATACCGATGCAAGAGAGTCAATGATCTTTGAATCGTATCCTTGCCACCTACAAAAAATAATACAATACCAACACACTCAACGAATAGTACATTGCAAAATATTTGCTAATAAAAAGAAAACTTAAGTAAAAGACAACCTAAGTAATGAGATAGTCAAATAAGTTAATGTCAAGTACTACAAAGAAGAATGAGTCAAGCAAAAAAAAAACAATTTTTTTCTTCCATTGACTAGAGAGAAAAATAAAAGTAAATTGGACAAAGAAGCATGTATTGCATCCTACTTTGAACCCCAAAACATCTAGTATAATTATCATCAAAAGAAACTAAGAACTAAAAATGAGATATGAAGAAGATAACTAGAGAAAGGCTTGTACCCTTTTTATTATGACACGAGTCACCCTCAAAACAAAGCTTAGGAAAAGTATGTTGTTTGTTGAATACGGGTCGATAACATGGATCAAAGGATAGTGCAACTTTGGGATATTTAAGATGAAACAACCTAAATGGAACATAAATGAAATCTCTAGCTCCAATTTGCACATTCGTGTAATGAAACTCGTCATAAAAAGTTAGCAACTAGTCATGATATGTTTAAGGCATAGAGGGGTACAACTTTGAAATTTGGTCACCTATCATGTGTTTGCATTCCACAAACTTGATGTGCTTGTAGATTTCCCTCTAGTATAAATTAAAAAGGACCCTCTTGAGACATTGTGTAAACAAGGCAAGTAATCCGAGAAACAATGCAAGTAAATTTACTTAATTTGGTATGTTATGGCTGAAGAAAAACCTTTAACTCTACTTCCCTAAAGATGGATCCGGTAGTGAGATCCGAAATGTTGGACAAAAGCAATTTTGTACAATTGTCTCTAGAAGAACCTTACTCAAAAATTGTATTGTTGTCTATAAACCATAGTTACCAAATCCGGCCGGATCTGCACAATATCCGGATTTTTCAGCCGACCTGGATAATTTCAGTCCGGGTAGGCCATAATTTACGAAAAAAAAAAAAAAATTATTTTTTTACATTTTATGTAGTTTTCGGAAAAAAAGAAGTCAACTATCAACCTTATATATTAAAATATAACATTTTACATTACATTATTAAAGTTTTTCATTGTATGTCAATTTTCATATTTATAAAATTCAACTCATATATTTCGGACCAGATTTTTCCGAACTTTTTCAAGAATTCGGATTTTCAGATTTTTTTCCCTCCCAAATGGATCCGGATTTCTGGACCTGTAATTATGCTATAAACAACAATCAAAGTGCAAAAATAGATAGTGGAACCATTTACATATGGAGAACAATGCTAGGGCACTAATAACTGAAATCATAGTTGTACTTAACATTTTGCACATAGAAAGACTTGACAAAAGATGGAAATAAAATGAAAAATTATGTACAAGTATCTTCCAAGATGTATTTGCTTTTTTCATGCAATACATAGTTAATACAAAATTTAAGAATAAAAGCTCAACAAACACCGGAGGAGTGATCAGTGTTACGCAGAGATGCATCCCCTTGATTTTGGTGACGTCCAGAATGTTTCGGGGACTTGGGGACTTAGAGGGGACGTCTCCTATTTTTTTAAATCTTTCAAAAGTTTTCTGATGTTTTTACTTTTAAAATGCTATTATTTTTACCAAGAACATTAAATTATGATCTTGAAAGTACCTAAAATACATTAAACACAGTTTAAATCCCTAAATTTCATTGAAAAATATTCAGATAATAATTTTTATATATTATTTTAATAGCCGTCCCCTTGTCGTCCCCAAAATTTTAGAAATTTTTTGCAGTCTCGGAAACCCCATCTCTCGTCCCCCATCTCCGAGACTTGAGAACTATGGTGATGACATGATTCATCATTCTACAATTACTAAGAAAATAGTGCCATGTTTAGATTGTTGACGCCTAATTCTTGACACAATAGTTGGCACCGGGGTGGTTTGGAACCCCATTTAATTAGGGTTGGAAGTCGGTGTTCAAGTGGGAAAGTGTTGTAGGAATATTGTCCCTTGACCCCAAGGTCTCATCGCATAGGAGTCAATTGCACCTTGACTTGACAAGGGGAACAAGGGATACTGATAGATGCAATGCTTGAAGCTAGAACAGGACATTACCACTATAGTACATGGAACATCCTACGTCGAGTTCCTACCGGATCAAGGATAACTAAAATAAGAATGTTCTTGACTTCAAGTCGTCAAAAGACACAAATGAACAATATAATCTTACGAGAATACGGTGATTTGTCTCAACTTGTAACTAGTGAGAACACACTCTCAACTATGCGTGTTTGTCATGGACATTTGTCCTTGGGGTTGGGAGGTTGTGGGGCTCTCCAGTGAAGAAGGGAATCACTCTATGGAGATGCCAATAGAATGAAGAAGCACACTAATCTTGGATGAGCATCATCTTCATCCAAAACAACCTAAAAAGGACATATGCTCCTAGAAACAAATAGCTAACCCACTATCAACATGAATATTCAACAGCCATAACTCTATAGTTCTAATACATAAAGCATAGAGACAATTTATAACAACTCATCAAAACTCGCGAAGTTCAAGTAGACTCTACTGAATGTTGGAACACTAGCAAGGCATGGTCAAGCTCACAAAAAAAAGGGCCAAATTTGGCACCATTAAAGCCCAATTAATCCCTATGTTCTTACACTTATGGTGGGATTTCCATTTCTCATTTTGGATGCCTTTCGGTGCTAGTGAATACACTTTTCCCAATAATAGACTTTTCCTAGCACCTTCATAGCCCCAAGACCATAAAGAAAATTGACTTGCATTTATCTAATTTTTGCTTGAAGGTGCTACCTTCTTGGAAAAAATCTCTCTAATAATAAAGAATTATATATTATACAAATGTTGGTAATTGGTGTTACCTACACACAAACGCCAAAATTCCAAGATGATGTGGAGTGTCAAATGCACCTCTCCTAAAAAACAATGTACACATTAAAACGTTCAAATGATTAATATATAAGGCTTGTTGAGTCAACTTCATATTTGAGTGGATTCTACATTAGGTATGAGAAAAAACTAAAAAAAAGAAAGTTGGTAAAGATCTTCTCGGATACAATTGTGTAGCTCGAAATTGTTTGACATTTTGAACCCCGCCACTTGGATCCGTCTTCAAGGTAATAGATAGAGAGGAAGCCAATGCTTGAGGAATATGAAGGCCAAGAGGTTTCATAAGTATGTAATGTCCCCTTTCCTTCACAGAGGGCCTAAGGGCCAATATTTAGTCTTAGCCTTGGTCATACCCAAGGGGCTAAAGACTTTAGAGGCTATTGGGTATTCCACCTTGCTTATTTGTTATATTTTTGCGTTGGCATGGGTGTTAAGTGGCTTGGTGGGGGCAAACGTTATGTTTTATCGTTATGGGGGTGACTAATAACACTTTAATGTTATATTCTTTCGTTGGGGTCACTTATGTCCCTATGGCGACTTGGGGGAAGAAAAGTAACTTTAAGTTACTTTATTATTTGGTGGTCCTTCCTAGAAAAGGTTGACTTAGGTTTCTTGGGCCACAAGTTGTTTGGGGGAAATTATAAAAGGAGATTGGGAGGAGAAAGAGAGGTCATTCTTGCATACACACTTATGATTTCCTTTGAGCAACTGCTGTTTGTTTTTTCTAGCTTGTGGAGTAAGATCCCACAGGAACCCTAGCTTTGGTGGTGAGAGATCCATTCTGAAATATCCTTGTAGGATATTACTTTAAAATATGCAAAATACGAGACAAATTGCAGCCAAACAAAAATCTGATTTTTGCAGAAAATTAAATCTAGGGAGAGAACAGAAAATAATGGATAACTCCAAAAATACTTGCACAAATCTCGTGAAATTTTAAATGGAGCTTGCTAATACAATATGAGACATTTATAGAACTATTTTTGGAGTTTTTTGAATAACAAAATGCTGCAGAAAATTACAGCGTGCCCTAAACAGACCTGAAAACTTCTAAAATTAATATCTTAGGAATATAGATGCAAAAATTATGAAACCTTGAAAATATTATCTATAAATATAGGAGATGATATCCCAACCTTCAAATCAGAATTTGAGGAAGTGGAAACCCTCCAAAACAGATTTGCAATCTTCAAAACAAGTCGCCCCACCTAGGAGATGGTTGGAAACCCTTGCAAATGCCTTGGTGATGCTAGACCTTGCAAAGAGATTGTCGTAGATCTGCCCGAAAAACCCCAGAAATCTCTCCTCCAAAAATGCCCAAAAACCTCCAAAACCCTTCACTGAAACCCTTTGAAAATATCTCTGAAGAACAGCCCTGATTTCAGCTCCAAAAATGACAAAGTAGGGTGGATCTTTCACCACCGAAGAGTGTCCTACTAGCTAGGGATGGATCTCTCACCACCAAAACTAGGGTTCCCATGGGATCTTACTCCACAAGTGGATATTTACAAACAGCAGATTGCACATGAAAGAAAAATATAAGTGTATAAATGAATGATCTTCCTTTCACCCCTCTTCTCCTTTTATAACTTTTCCCATGCCAAGGAACCCTAAAAGCCCAAGTCGCATTTTCCCCTAGGGAAGACCAAAATAATAAAGTAACTTAAAGTTACTTTTTCCTTTTCAAGTCGCCATGATCCAAAAAGGTGACCCCAACGCAAAATTAGAACACTAGGAGTTAAGTGGCCCTTTCCAATGATAAAACATAACATCTTGTCCCTTTGAAAGCACTTTATAAACTCACAACGGAAAATTATAACAACTGGACCTCAGGCCTGTGGCGAGGGAAAGGGGACATTACACATTCCTAGCTAGCAGGGCATTCTTCGGTGGTGGAAGATCCACCTTAGCTTGTCAATTTGGAACTAATTCAGGGTTGATTTTCAAAGATCAATTTCAGGGTTTTCAAAGAAGGGTTTTGGTGGAATTTTGGGCTTTTGGTGGAGGAAAATCAAGGTTTCGGAACTATTTTATTGCAGCGATTAGAGCAAGTTTGGCACCACTTCTGGAGGAATTTTGGAGGGTTTGTGGTCTCTTTCTAGGTGGAGCGACCCATTTTGGGATTTTACAATGCTTTTGGAGGGTTTTCAGAGTGCTTTTTCAAGGACTGGCGATTGGGTTTTCATTCATATTATTAATAGATGTTATTTCCAAAATTTCAGAATTTTATCATATGTATTTGAGAAGATATGGATTTTTAAGGTTTTCTAGCTGTCTAGGGTTTTCTGTAATTTTCTGGCAGTCATATATGATCCGAAAAATTCCAAAAATATTGTTCTAGGGTTCTTTATTATCATAGCAAGCTTCCTGCAAATTTTCATGTGTTTTGGGCAAATATTTTGAGAAAAATAAATAAAAATCAGTTTGCTGCCCTAGCTGAGTATTTACGGCAAAAATCAGATTTTCTATTTGCTGCAATTTATCTATAATTTGTGTTTTTGAGTGGTATCCCACAAGGGATATTTCAAAGTAGGTAATTGTGATACATGATAGGGAATACGGGGTTGGAGACAAAGGTCAGCTTAAAAATCTTTTAGATGAGGATTTAAAGAATAAAATGATTAGAACTAAGGATATTAAATTTACTAACTCATTACAAAACTCAAAAATAGGTTTTACTCAATCATTTAAATGGTTAAAATAACTTTGATTATTATTTATTAGTGAATCAAATTACAATGATTGATAATTAGTATTGAGAATTATTTATTTAAGAGACCGAAACCAATAGATTAAAATAATTGATTATTTAATCAATTAATTAGCTTAATTTATTAAAAAATAATCATATTTTTGGTTAATTAAATTGATTATTAACATTAGAAACAAAAATATCTAAAAAGACCTAGTTTTAGAAAGAAAAAATATCTACAAGGAACGATAACACCAAGACACAAGAACAAATGACTTAATTTGAAATCGTCATCCCTACCGAGAGTGTGTAGACATTTTTCAATTTCAATTGCTTCTATAACCTTCTAATCTTTCCAACATCCTTCTAAGCTAGTACATTTGCATCGCTAATGAGCATAAGTGTGTTGTACTCGTGCTTAGCTAATTCTGATCACTTGATATTACCATGTTGAAGGTCATGGGCACGTTCCTTAAACTAGGTAAGAAAAGATCCACCAGTTTCCCGATGTAAGAAATGCCACAAAAGCAAGGAATCTCATTAGCCCCTTTTTAAGCATGGCTTCACAAGGGTCCTTAGAAAATCTAAGTCAATTTCACAAGGTTTTTAAGGGTTTAAAGTAGGTCTTGACACCATCTCTGCTAAAAATCCTTGCCAGTTTTTCCATGGTGCCCCAAACATATGGTAGGTAGGCTTCCTTACCTTCGCATTGGTGTTTGTTTAGGGTGACCATGGTATCTTTGACCTTATTGAAAGTTTTCTTAATTTTCCAATCATGGTACGCATTCTTCTTTAGTGCCTTAAGTAGGCATTTCTCTTCAACGTCCAAGTGTTTCGTATCAAAAACTATAAGGGCTCTTATTAATAATGTTTTCCAAGCGCCGGTTTTTGTGAGGGGTGGTGATGGGAGTCCACCCTAATATGAACATTTGTGGGTTTTCTGTCTAAAAACTTGATAAGATAGGGAGCCATCAGACCTATGGGCAGTTAGGATATCCACAAACGGTAGAAAATGGTTCTCTTCAACCTCTGCGGTGAACTTTATATGTTCAAGTAAGGCATTAAGGTGCTCTAAGAATTCAATGAGAGTGCCCATACCATGCAACCAAGTTGTACTCAAAATAAATTAACCATTTATCATATTACGGGAAAACCAATCTCAAAATGAAAAAGAAAGGTGACGAAAAACTGCTACCCATATCTGTAGAAGAAAATATGCCGCTTATGCATGAAAAATAGAAACGTTAAAGATTGACTGCAATAATGGTAAACTATATTGTCAAACATGCCTTCAAACATAAAAAAGTATTTGTACTTTTGTGGAATTTATTTACTGTGTGTGAGCATTACAAATTTACCCAAATCATCACCACAATTTCTATTTTCCAGTAGTAGTCATTTCTCTAAGACCTTTTTAACTCGTGTGCATTAGTGAGGAATCACAAGGCAAGCGGACCCACAAAGCATACAAGTACCTCTAATATTTGTTAGAATGGAGAAGGAACAGCAATTTTTAGAAAATCAATCACTTTGGGCTTTTCACCTTGTAGCCCCTTAAGCAATCAATTTGCTAAAAACTGTTGTTCCTCCTCCATACTAACATATGCTAGAGGTGAATGTGTGCTTTTGGGCCCCCTTCCCTTGTGACTATTCACCAATGTACGTGAGTTAAAAAGGTTGTAAATAAATAAATACTTGTGGATAATAATTACTGTGGTGATCACTTGCATATTAAAAATACTTCCACAGGAAAAAAATCCCATAGAAGTAAAAATCTGACTAAATCTACACTAATGAAACTCCAATTAGAAATATACCGTTTAATACAAATTATGTGCAACATATGAGAATGCCTATAGTGACCATGTGTTTTGTAGGCTGGAAGAAGGAAAAATCTAGTGCTCTTAAAAATAAACTACGGATTCAATGATTAAATGATCACAGTTAAACCTATCTCGCATATTTTATGGCCAACCTGTTAAACTGCAAAGATATCAATCATTTGAATTTATAGACATGTCTATCTTTTCTGATTTCAAATAACTGCAATTTTTGCAAATTTTACACAAAATCAGAAAAATTGCATCATGAAATTAGAAAAAGAAAAAGGAAAGTCTAATTTATACATATTTACAATGTTATTGTATCCAACCATGCATAATAGCATTAAAGAACATCTTCAGCAAAGTTCTGCTCCATACTTCGTGTCAATGAGCTTAAAAGGTCATGTTGTTGGACTTTGTTCTCCTAGAGAGATCAAGCTCCAACTGTGTCTGCAAAACAAACGATTTCATTATGAAAATGAATGACATGGGAAGTATAAGATTAACCATGTTGCATTCCATCTCATTGTTAATAAATACCTTCACTGGTTGAAGTACATTTTCTATATGAGATTGGACAAGATTGATTATATGAGGTAAACTTTGAGAAATCTCGAAGTACTTCCTGTGAAAAACATTCTCCACTGCCTTGATCACAAGTACAGAAATTTAATCAATCACATAAAACCCTCCCTGCAAGTTTATACAGCTAGATGCACCTAAAACAAGAGTACAGAGAATGCCTGATATATTATCTCTCAAAAAATAGGCACCATCCAGCAATAACCCTTACTTTTAACAACACTGATATGTGACCAAGAGACTTCAATTTTTCTTTTTAACTGGGACCTGCAAGTTTGAGCAACATATTATGAGAATCATTCTTAAGGCATACTAATACAATGATCTCATTATGAGTCTTCTTATATTAGAGGTATGAAGATATCAAAATCATGACACGTTCAATGGAATCAAGTAAGAATGTAACTGAAAATAAGAAAACGAAAAAATCACATTCCTTGGTCCAGTGACTGATTTTTCCCTTAAATACCCCAGTAAGATGAATTGCCTCAACATTAGTTCTTTTTCAGTTCTTTCCCTTCTTTCATATTGCTTACACTCATTGGCTTGCAAACTTAATTAACATTGCTCCCTCTTATTTGTCATTGCATTTCCACTAACTAGCAATGTCCTATCGCAAGCATCTATATCACTTCCATCCTTTACAAACTCTAAAAAGAAAGAAATTATATTATGTCCGTAAATGACCAACAGTAGGCCAATAGAACTCAAAGAGTAGAATCAGTTTCAATAGAGAAGGAATCTAAATTACATAAAAGTAATGAAGAACAAAGCAATAGAGAAACAAACACATAACAATGGGGTGAACCTAAAACAGCTAAACCCCAAATCGTGACAGGAGAGCAGCGATGTCATATGTGTGCAGCTAGGCGCGGACCGCAAGAACCAATAACATCACCATCTATCATCACAAAAGGGCCAACGCACAATCTGATAAGGGGAATGTCCGATGCTTATGGGGCCAAGTCAGACGATCCTTGGAAGTTGGATACTTCTTCGAGAACATCCGTGGTCGAAGAACCTCTGGTGATAAAGAAACAATTAGTAATGTGCAACCTTTGAGGAAAAGAATCAAGGGTGGCCTTCCATGGGACATGAGTTGAGAATCATAATAGGCTGCAGCAGTGAGGGAGAGTGGTAGCCAGTCAATAAGCTAGGAAAGGCGGGCACCGTATCCAATGGCATGCTCAGCATCAAAGTTATGATTCCATAAACCCTCTGTGACGATTTTTGACTCTCAAAAATATTCACATTCACTGCATAGCTCCACAAACTAAGTATTTCATAGCATTTTGACTTATTGATATGTTTCTAGCTTTTGTAGAATTAAAGATAACAATTCCAATGATCTAATAGTATTTTAATCTATATCTATATAATTAACCATATTCCAGTTTTATTTGAGCCTGTCAGCTTCATGTTTTTCTTGTTCCGGTCATTTAGACTTGGATGATTACGATTGTCCTTAAGACTCTTTATTGTAAGACTCGGACTAATCCAGTTGTTATCATTTCAACAAAAATTAAACAATATCTAGCATTTATAGGTATATATTGCTTCATATGATCCAGATTGGTTTCTGACTTTTAACAAGTTCTGCTTTCACAGTTAACTCCTACTTGTGTTCAGGTATCTCAATGCAACACATTTACACAATCAAAAGAATCCTTATTTTTAGCCAACTGAATTAGTCGAAATTCTCTATTACCAACTCTATATATGGTGCTGCCTTGTAATGATCGATTCAATCTTTTATATATTACATTGGACCTCTTACAAATTCAATTTATTAATCTGGAAAAAGCATATTGCACAAGTGACAAAATATCCTTCACATTTTCCTTGAGATTTATTGCTACAAATGTTGATGGCTGGTACTCCATGTTTTCATCAGGTTTTCAAACTATTGTTCTCTTGGATATCGGTTGAGGAAATCAAAACGAGTTGGTTCAAAGACATCCATATACTTCAATGTGATCTGTAAGTCCAAAATGAAATAGTGTCCCGTAATTCAAGCAATAATTGGGTATGAGATGTTCTTTGAATGTCCCAAGGTGATCTCTGTGGTTTCACTTGCTTATCAAATTGTTGATTCCGGGTACAAGAATGGCATTCATTCTATAAGAATCCTTCTAAACTAGAAGGTGTCAGTTTATTATGTGTGGGCTATATGCAAACACATTATCCTCATTTAACTGTTTTGTCATTTCACTAAATCTTTAACTGCCCATACAAGAGAACCCTCCTGAAAACATTGGCATACTGAAATTTCCACTATCTTCATAAAAAGAAGATGCCAATCATATTCAAAAACATACAAAAATTTGTAAGCTTATAATCAACGAAAATTCCTGCTCTTCCTTCCAAAATGCCTATTTGTGCTATTTCTAGCCGCATTGTCTCAATAATGCCTCTTTCCTAAAGCTTTAACCTTTGTTGCAAATTTTAGATGTCCTTTTGTGGTAGTATTCAGGCATATGAAGCACTCCCTCTTAACGGTACAAATTCTTCAGTTAGCATTTTGACAAGCACACTAGGGGCAAGGAGGAGATGTTGACTAGTAGTCCTCTTTTTTTATAAAAAGGACAATTGTATTAATTATAAAAGAGAATTTACAGAAAACCCTTTTCAAAAAAGTGGGATTCCGCCACTTGAAGGGCTATTACAGCTGCTCCAAGTTTTGCAAAAGAAGAGCAAGCAGCTCAAAAGAGAGTGCCAACAACCAACTAACAAAGACACCCAAAAAACACAAACCAAGACACCCATTACAAGGATAACATAGAAAAGAGATTTCAGTCTAAAGCTTAAGATGAGATAGCTTTACCTCCCTTAGACGGTCTCAGAACAGAGAATATTTACAAGTTGACAAAATTTTCCCATCTTGATTTGCAATATGGTCTCTGAAGGGCAGGGCTAGTTAAAAAGACAAAAAAAGGTATTTCTTTGCACCTCCCTAGGGACCATGGAGGCTAGTATCTGCATCACTGTTTCCTTTGAATGTTCCTCCAAAATTCCAAATCATCACTGCCATATTCTTTTGGGAACCACTAGGGCACTGCTGTCCTGAAATGAGGCCTCAATAGGTAAGAATACCACTCTCCTCCCCTATCAGCAGCCTCAACAGAGCTTGTAGATTGCTAGGTGGTCTGGCGTTTAGCATTTGTTTGTTGAATATTAACATGCATGACCTCTTCATTTTTGTCTTTCATTTGTTAGAACTTAGAACTTTTTCAATTCCCTCGGTCCACCTTTCAATGTTTAGGTACTTATGGCTGAGGCAGTTTACACTTTCAGTTTTCTTTTTGAGGTATTCATGCAGTAATTGAATGCATTATTTTTGCTGCTGGATGCAGTTCAGAAACAGTTCAATGCAATTTTGAAATAAGGATATATCAACCCTTTTTTCCTCAATTTTTGACCCACACCATGTATGTTAATAGTTATGGTAATCAAGGCCGGGCACAAATTGGAACTTTTCTCTTTTTCAATTGTATTATGGCCCCACTTAATTTGGGCTGCATTAAAGTGAGGGAGGGGAGGGAAGGCTTGATATCCCCATGAACCTCATGCAGAGGATTTCCACCTTGAAAATTGAGATTGATCATAGCTTGGAAATGGGCTTGGTCTGTCACATTTAGATGTTTAGGTTGAACAGATTTCTACAATTCACAGGTAGAATAGAATCTTGTTAGGAATAATCCATGGATTAGTGCTCACATTATTGTTTGTAATAGTTAAATGTAATATTCATATATTACATTAGTAAGTTAGTGTGTTAGTAAGATATTAATATTGTTATATTAATATCATATTTGTGTGAGAAAAATAAAATTTTGTAATATTATTAATATGAGTTATTAATCAACTCATTATTAATAATATAGGATAATATGTATTAGTTGTGAGTTTATTGAATAAACAACTCACGTAGCTATTTGGGAGTTGTGTGAGAGATTGTTGGGTTTGGGAGTGATTATAGGAGAGATATGTGAGGATATTGTGGGATTAAAGATTGGAGTTGAATCCTTGTTTTAAGGAGTTCATTCTCCTATATATTGTAAGTTCTCTCATCATGTAATTGCTCCAAATTATTCAATCAATAATATAGTGTGTTTATTATATTTTTTCTCTTATTTTGTGTTTATGTTATTATCTTCATTCTGCAACATTGTCTCTTATTGATTTGTACAATTATATAATGTAATTGTTGCTTATTTATATTAGATAAGCTATCAATTTCACATCAAATCTTGCAGGCTGTGAAAAGCTAGGGTAAGCAGGATGGAGACCAGCTATTAAATTAGAAAAGAAAAAAACAGAAGCAAGAAGAGAAATACTTGTGTGTTCAGGCACAGCCGTGACCTAGAAGAATCAATGTGTAGGCTTTGCATGGATCTGGGGATTACAAGGCTGAATATAGTATCTTCTTCATCAATTCTGATTGGTTGACCGTCCTTATCAAAGGGCCTCCTCTTAGACTCTCTTACATTGCCATTGAAATTTTCCATCTCTCTCTTCTTTTACGAGTTTTCCACTTCCTTCCCGTGTTGCATGTAGTAAGCTCTAAGAGAAAGCAAAAGACTGAATATTTTAGTGCCGTGATTACAGGATTTAAAACTACAAATAATGAATCGCTGTCTAGGGACTTTAATGACTGAAATATTTAAAAAGAACAAACAAAGCAGAAGGGGGGTGGAATTTACTTAAGTATCATGACTAGGCACATAAAAATTGGGTAAGACATCTATATTCTTGGTGTATATAGACAAAGTGGTTAATATCAACCAAAAAGAATTTATGTGAAAGTGGAATATTGAGCTCCTAAGCTCAAAGATGCCCATGTGTTGACAGCTCTTTGCTAACCTATCATAGGTGTTGGGCTCGGTCTCTTGCAAAACTCATTTCTTGTTTTTTGACAACATACTGTTCATTGCTAGCCATGCATTCATCTAAGATTAGATTTTGTAATGCCTTTGGTATTTCTACAGGAGTTTGATATTTCATCAGAAGGCCCTTCTATTGTTGTAAGTGCTCCATTTTCCAATTGTGATATGTACTAAATTGTCTGTCTCTTTGTACTGTATTGATGATAAGTTAGGAGTCTCCCTCAACCAAAAAATATGCTTCAATTATTTTTTCATAGTTATCTAAAGACCAATTCTCTATGCTAAAATCTCCACCATATTATTGGTTTTAGAACAATGTATTTCTGATGAGAGCTGATGTTGTTCCCTTCGGAGGTTCTTAGAATTCCTCCTATTCCCGCCTCTCCCGGATTATTTTTAAAAACCGCATTGAAATTCAATTTAATCAAGTTTTGTTGCAGAGATTCCCATTTGACTTTTGCCTCTACTTGGAAGTAGCGATATTTGTAAAAACATGGAAGTCCATTCTATTCCTACCTTCAAATAAATCATATTTGCGGAGAAAAATTTTTTCCTGTTTTAAGAGTACACCAAGGCTGTGCTCCTTATTTGACTTAAAATTTTGCTAACTTTGTTGTAGACATCACTACTTGTGTTTCTAAAAACCCTTTAATTGTGTTTCTTCCACATATTTTAAATGACAAGCCTTAGGTTGAAATGGTGCATACCTTTTATTATTTCCACTTCTGTCTATTTTAATCCATTTCTTAAGTCTGAGTTGGAGTGCAGTTATCAGAAATTTTCCCACCAGTGCTTTGCCAAACTTGGATTGCAGAAGAACAATGAATTAAAAAATGAACAGCCATTTCTTCATCTTATTTACAATTCAGGCAGATTGACAGTCCCATCCATCCCTTTTTCAGAAAGATTGGCAGTTTTTTTCCATTAAATCTGTAGATAGGATTTTCTTGTGCAAGGTGAGTCATTAAAAATGCTTAATTCTGGGCCTGATGACAATAGCTTTCTCCTTTTCTCGTTTTTTGGGCCATTATCTTGAGTGAAGGCAGTGTATGCTGAGCATGCCGTGCATTCTCCTAAGTGTTTTGTTTTTCTTACTACTTTAGCCTTGTTTTTGCGAAGATGGTGATGTGTTTGGTTTTGCTCACTCTGAGTTGGAAAACTGTCACAGTAATTTCGAGTTAATCCCATGTTCCAGTCTTACCTTCTTCAGAAGTCTCTGTAATCTGCAACTGTGATATATCCATCCCCATTTAATGATGTCTTACTGCCCTCTAATCCTATCTCCTCCATTGAAGAATTTCCATTCCAGCTGTGTTGTCAGCTGGAATTGTAACCAAAAAAATTGAATGTATTGATAAGCATGAGACGAAGACACAGACATGAAAAGGTGGTTATTATTATTCAGGACAGTGTTAGTAAGTACAATGTATTTGACCATTTTAGGGTTTAAGACCTTGCCTTAACTAACATACCCAGCATAAACCCATTGGCAAGTAATTTTATCCAACTCACCATATCTATGTTCAAGTGGGAAAATTTACAACTCCTTTAACACTAAAACATGTCTTAACTATTGTTAACCCCCTTAAAAACATTTAGACCAATATGAAGTCCAACTTATTCAGTTCAATCTTCCATCCCAAACCCGAAACTAGGCTGAATCATTCAGGTTGTCATCACCCCTGTGCACTGTAGAGGTTGAGTCCTATCCGACTGGTCTAAACACCCTGACAATGCTCAGCCTGGCCGTTGTTACAATTGTGGAGGTAGAATCCTGCTATCCTAGTAAACTATCCATGTTGGGCTGAAAATTCCTACACCTAGAAGTCATCATGACCTGTTAAAATGATACTCCATCCCTTATATCATCTATCTATCAATCTATCTACAATCTATCTACCTATTTATCTTTACACCTAGCTACCGACCTATCTACCTACCTACCTAACTACCAGACCTGAGGGTTTTCTATTATGCTATTATCAGTCAGGAAATTTTACCAGGTCTCATCCCTCTTGCCTAAGGTGACAAGCTACGAACCATGGTGAGCAGCTTTAAACTCGAATATGAAATATACTATATTTACAAGGCAGACCAAAGTCCGTTATATTTATTGAGTAGACGTCATACTTTGGTTGTTAAAATCTCTACACATCAGACAAATTGTCCATTTAATTTCTTGATTTTCCATTGAATTGGAACTCAAAAGGTCTCTACTATCTAACATGTGTATAATGTTGGTTTTCATCTTTTGTTAAGGGTGACTTAAATTGACAAGAGTTCTCTTTCAATTTATTTTCTTATTCTTTGATAAGGCTATTCAAAATGAATTCTCCCTTAGAATTTTACTAATCAAAATTTATAGAAATGAAAGAATGAAATCATATTATAGCCAACAAATCATCAAAGTAACTTGATGAGAATCGAATGTACATTTAATAACAATAGTAAAAGGGAGTCAAATATGAGCTTCAATGTCTAAAAGAAACAAGAGTCTACAAGCTAAATGCACAATAAAAGAAGATTCTAATAGGCTGAGGATAAGAAAAGGACAAAGGCAATGGCAATAGTGATGACAGGTGAAAGAAAAATAAGGTAATTTTTAATGATCATTGCTTGGCAAAACGTGGAATGAAGACAAACAAAGAATATCATACACATGTTCTGCTAGACACAATAGCAACCTTTTCCACACATACAAATGAAAAAAATGCATTAGAGATAAAGGACAAATAATCACTGCAAAAAAACCAGATAGCAGTAGCAGTGAACTAAAAATGCATTTGAAACAACAATATGGTACAAAAATAATAGAATTCAACATCATGAAGCAGAGTAAATTTTTCAATATTAAAGGTTGATTTGAGATACGGCAGCAAAATGAGTAAAGTTCACAGAAAAACCAGTATATAGCAGGGACTATGGTGGATACGGAACAGTGAATAGGTAATTTGGTAATAGTTAATAAGGGGCAATGGCAATGATGGAAAGAAATTGGGTTAATGTCCACAAATGATCAAAGTAGGTCAACGAGACTCAAAAGTACAGCAAGTTGCACACCTAATAAGCACTGCTAAAAAGAAGTTCAACAACTAAAATTAAATTATATAAAATTAAATCTTTGATAAGGCTATTCAAAATGAATTCTCCCTTAGAATTTTATTAATCAAAATTTATAGAAATGGAAGGATGAAATTATAGTATAGCTAACAAATGATCAAAGTAGCTCAATGAAAATCAAATGTACATCTAATGGCAATAGCAAAAGGGGGTTAACTATGAGCTCCAATGTCTACAGGAAACAGGAGTCTACAAGCTAAATGCACAACAAAAAAAGATTCTAACAGACTAGAAGAATGAAACATAGAAAATGGCAATGGCTATAGCGATGGCAGTTGAAAGAAAAAGTAAGTAATTTTAATATGATCATTGCTTGGAAAATGTGGAATGAAGACAAGCAAAGAATATCATACACATGTTATGCTAGACACAATAGCGAGCTTTCCCACACACACAATCAAAAAAATGTATTAGAGATAAAGGACAAATAATCACTGCAAAAATGCAGATGGCAGTGGTGGTGGAACTAAAAACGTGTTTGGAACAACAATATGGGATTAAAATAACAGAATTCAACATCGTGAAGCAGAGTTAATTTTTTTCAACACCAAAGGTTGATTTGAGATATGGCAGCGAAAAATGTAAAGTACACAGGAAAACCAGTATATGGCAGACACTGTGGTCAGTAGGGAACAGTAAATTGGTAATTTGGTAATGGAAGCAAGGGGCAAATGGCAATGATGGACAGAAATTAGATTTATATCCACGAATGCCAAAGTAGGTCAATGAGACTCAAAAGTAAAGCAAGTTGCCCAGCTAATCAGGGGTGCTAGAAAGAAGTCCACCAACTAAACTAGATTATATAATACTGAATCTATGAAGCAAAAATGAAATAAGAGTAGAGTAGAAATAAACCAAAACAGGTATACCCTGGACAACACAGCATTTACAAAACCCATAAATTACGAATCAATACAATGCAGCAAGATGGATGCATAGTGAGAGAGATAAGCTCTGCTTCACTGGTTAGATTAGAGAGAAGGGACGAGTTATTCTCTTCTGAAGCGTCCGCCCCTATATATAGTTATGGCTATAGACTAGACTGCAAGCTGAGTTTGAGAGATATATAGGCGAGGCCCAGACTCACAACAGCCTACTATACTATCAAACCCGAACTCCAATCTGAACGGGGCCATATCTATATAGATATATAGAGGGGGAGCCCTCTATATCTAACTGACCCCTATAGATCGGGAGAGGACCCCGCCCTTCTCTTCAGGGCCATCGCCCTATCGGAGCTCCTATCTTTGTCCCCGTACTCGTCCATTGATTGATGATGATGACCAAAGGAGAGTACTCAGCTGACCACAGGGGCCGAATCTCTATGGTTTCTAGTTGGGCGGGTCTGCTTCTATTCTCTATAGATGCGGGCGGGCACCTATATGGATATAGGGGTGACTATCTAGAAATTGGGGGTGCCAACTACATATAGATAACCGACATGCACGGCCAATATAGATAGTATGCGAACACGCCGCCATATAGAAATCAAGATAGGGTCTCTCCTCTATGAGGCTCATTGTTAAAAGGGACAACCAACAGAGCCAACAGAAAGAGACCATTAGAGAACAAGGCTCCAGTGTACATCAGAGTCAAGATCAGAAGAATAATGCAATCAAGGGTACAATCATTCTATAGTTTTGCATAATTCTGAAGATAAAGAAAGCTGGTTAGGTTACAATGACATCAGAAGTCTGAAAGAAATTAAATAGCTAGTCTCACATACCCTCCCAACATTTTCCACAGCCCTTTTGCATTACTGTGACCACAATGAACACAATGTAGACAACATCCACTATTACTTTTCACGAGTTGATGGGTGTCTTTCTAGGAACAATTATGCAAGCTTTTTAATGAAGGAAAGACATCAAGCAAGGCCTTCACTGCCAAAACAATAAGGAAAAAGGGTAAATAAGCAATCAAAGAAAAAGAAAATAATGCTGAATGCAAGCAAGTGAAAGCTAAAAGGGAAAAATTTCCATCTATTGGAGCAAACTAGGGTGATTCAAGAAAATCTGCAAGAATGGAAAGCATGATAATTGATATGGCTCACAACAAACAAGGTATTAAAATGATTTTGTATTCGTAGCAGGTCAAGATAAATCAGCAAACATCTGGTACATTGGGTCGGGAGCCTCAAAGCATATGACCTACAAGTAAGAGTGGTTCAAAGAACTTGTCAAAGAAATTAAATTCTATTAAAATCATAGGTGTTGGTGAAGAGAAATGCAAATCTATTCAAAGGGCATAACCCATAGAGTTTTAAGATTTTACCTCTTGCCTTTATGACAATACAGTTGTGTGCTAATGCTCTAAAAACTGGTTCTTTGTGCAAGGTATAATCATTATTAGTATTTTGCATATATTTATGTCAAATAATTAAAATTTTAGCTTACATATAAATAAAAATATCAACAAAAATATTTATCATGTCAAATAGGCTTATTAAAAAGGTTTATTGTGAGTTCTAATAATTCCAATTTCCCTGTTTTTGTAAAACTTTAAGATATTAGAGCATATGCTCAGCCAGCTGGAAAATTGTAACATTTAAATCAAGACGTATGTCCAAGTGAAATTGTGTGTGGCAAAAATAAATAGATACTTATTTTACCATCAACATAGAAACCAACTGAATCTACAGTGAATTGCAGTGTTCTTGCTACATCCTAAGAGTGGAATATTGTCATTCACTTGACTGCAATAGCACAGAGATTTCAAAGCAGATAAAAGTGAAAATGGAAGCCTCCTAAACTACAGATTCAAAGGAAAATTACCTCGAATAATACATGAAGATCAATTGTTGACCTTAACATATTTTGCAGTCTATTTGCTAGCATCAAACCCTGGAGCAACAAAAAAGCAAGATGGTTTGTATTTTAGATTTCACCTAACAAAGATTCAAACCCCTAACAAAAGGGCCTTTATCAAGACAAGTAAAGCAAATGAATCATAATGACTAGACTCGTCAATTCTAGGAAATTTAAAATGCCCACAAACTTTTCCATTGAGCATACGAATGCTGGTCATAAGATAGAGGTGAGACTGGCTAATTCGCAAACATCCTCTTCTAAATCATTATCTCAGCAAAGCAAAATAAAGATGCTCCGTAGAAAAAGTTGAAAAAAATACCTGGATAATTTGTTTGGTTCGAATTTCAAGAGTTGCTCGAACTTCAGACAGCTGCATCTGCAATGAAGAGACAATACCATGAACACATGGATACGCTAATTTCCTGAATTTTGTAAGGCTATATGATGTCCCTTTAAACACTATGTTTAGTACAACTTACAAACTTACCAATGGAGACATGGATGAGTGGAAGGCTGCAATCCAACTTGCTACTGCAGTCTTTATAGTTTGACAGTCCCTGAATGGTAAACAAAACCCACTCACCATTAGCTTATCAGCTATTACTCAAAGCAGAAGCTAAAAAGTAATGAAAATTGTTCCCTTCCAGCGGTTTATAATTAATAATTATATTGGGTAGCTCATGTTTAGACTATTATGGAATTTACAAATCAACTTTCCCCTACATATGATAGTCATTAGGAACATTGTCTTCCTAGTTATGTAAATTGATTCCAACCAACTCCAGGAAATTCTTTAATCTAATTTATCATTAGAACGAGTGGTAGTTCCTTTACAACCTTTTACCTTAGCACTAAGAGAATAGGTTGAAGGTTTGCCATTTTAGATTTAGGAAACAGAACTAAATTAGAAATTCTCACATTTTGCGCACATATGCACGCAAGCATGTACATGCATGCACATACACACATTAAGTATATACACTGATAGAAATAAGCTTAGACATGTAACCTGACTGTTATGACATGATGAAATACAATATTTTATCTGCGTTAGAAAAAAATTTCTTCGGTGGAGACAGTCTATTCTCCCATCATCTGATCACTGATTCTGGTTATATCCCTCCATGCTCATCGACTTTTACATATAAATATCAACAATAGGATTATAGAACCTATACCTTGCAAGAACTTCATCCATCTGTAAGAGATGATTATTTTTATAGCAGCACTTTCCTTGAGAACTTCTTTGAGGGGAGAACATGATATCAAAGGCTTGGGAAGATGTGCCAGCAATAAATCCAGAAGCATAAACATGATGTTGCTATCAAAATGGACCACCGGTAACCTTCTAAGCACCTCCATAATTAACTTCGCTACTTTCTTTTCTGGAGGATCAACTGCCAAGGCGTGAAAACATTTTAGAAACTAATAATACGCTTTCATAGCAAGCAGTTATTCATTGTTGAGCAAAACCCGAACCCTGTGCAGTTTCATTTCATGATAAATGGTGGCCAACATTAGAACCTTCCCAATACTTTGCAAATATATAATTAATTAAAATGGAGGCACAACTATAGTCTTATCTGTAAAAGTCACATTAAAAAGGAATTTAAAGATCATAGCCTACACATCAGAATAAAAATTTGGGTTTATTTCATCTTCAAATATGGTGGAGCATGAAATTGGCACTTATATATTGCCTATATGGGTTTCAAATGAACCTTAAAAGAAAGGATGGAACCAAAGAAGCCACACAATTGAAAAGAAGCCAGCACCAGACACCACATACGGGTAATCTGTGTTGACCTAAGCAAAACATCAGACTTCCAAAATGACGTGGTAAGAGACCGGTGCCTTAAACTATTTATAGCCATCAAAATGTCAGATATTGTATATTTTTGGATTTGATATCTTATATTGCATATTCTATAACCAGAGACCGCATAAGCTTAATATTTTATGTATTTAGGCTCTCCAGTTGATTTTAAACAATGATGTACATGCTCGCAGCAATGGATAGGAAAAAGTATATAAGACGGCCACAAATTTATTTATTTTGAAATTCTTTTATTGTTTATGATTATGTGATTAACTTGGCTGGTTCAGAGAGCTATTCAGGAACAGATGTGAGAATTGACAAGGGGTTATGATTTTTACTTCAGTGTTCTGTCTCTTCCTACTCTCCCAAAAGTCCTTTTCTGAGTCCTCAAGAATAATTGTCTGCAAATTGTTTTGACGGATGTGACTATCTGCTATAAATCCTCAAAAAGGCATGATTTCTGGATAAGTTAAGGTTTTTCTTTTGGCAGCTATGATAGGTAATAGAAGGTATTGTATCAAATATTTTCTCCTTTTTAGTCATTCAAATTTCAGCAAACAGATACACAAAGCGGCAGGTGTAAGGATGGCGAATTCCTGATATCAGTTGTAATAGGCCCTAGAAATTTTCTTTTTCTTCCCTCCAGCAGCTGCATATCTGGGGTTTTTTTCCCTGTCTAAAAGTTTTCCACCAACAATTTTTCATTTTCCTTTTGAGCCTTTGACAAATGCCACAGTATTTTGGCAGACCCCAGCAGGAGATTTAAGTTGGTTTGCAATGAAAGCCTTCAAATATAATATGTTTCAGTTATTTTTATCCAGAATAACAGGGATGATAGCTACAGAAAATTCTTTCCCTGTATTTTTCAAAATATTGCCGGTTGCATGAGGGCTTCTGTCTCTTATTCCTACCGTATTATATTTATTTACCCTGTGTGGTTGCTAAATTTTGTACATCTGTATATATGTATAAGCTGGCCTATGTCCGTTCCAGGTAGCTTACAAATTGATATATAAGGTGCTCAGAAGCTCTCTGTGTGTGAAAAAGGAGGGGCAAAAAGTTCCTTTAATGGATTAGAACATTTACACCTGCAAAAGATCAAAGGGATCTAGTAATCCCTAGCATCAGTGCTTGTGGGGCAATATTTGCAGGAAAATGGAGAGTATGCATGGTGATGCCCCATGGTAAGATTTTATTGCTTCAGAGAATTCAAACTGCAAAACAGATACAAGGAAATATGGGCCCCTTTCAGTTTTGTGATGTAATTGGTAAAGACATGGAATTTTTGCTTTCAGGTTCAAACCAGTTCGAGTGAATTTGGGCCACTTGGAAAGGGATAATTGACTATTTCCATTGGCACTATGAGGGGCCAAATTATACTTGGGGTCCATCATATGGATGTTTCATTCCCCATGTGAACAGCTTAGGATCATACTGTTGATTGCTGGCAAAAGCTAGGCAGAAAAGGGTGTTTTGTTGGGGAATTCTTTGAAATTATGAGCTACATCAATGGCATGATTAAATCTAGCACAAAGGCTAAATACAGCAGACTAAATGGTCCATGAAGAGCATCGTCAAATAATCCCTGAAAGTTGTCTTTTCAAATTACAAAATCAGAATAGGGCCCTTGTTGGAGAGGTTGGAAATGGAACAATAGGAAGCCATTTTCTAACTTTGTAACATAAAACTTATATGATAGAGTGGGAGACACTTCTGCACTTGCTCAACAATTAAACATGTTGTAAGGTGAGTGACCTACAGAACGATGGAAAAGGCAGTGCTAGAAGAATTGGAAATTACAGGCTTCTTTCAATGAAAAGTCTTCGGGCAGCTAGTGCTTCACCATGGTTTGGCAGTCAAAACAAGACTGCACAAGGTGGTATAACAAATCCTTGATATAGTCTATGTCAGAAGGAGGGGCCAGTCAGTCATCTTTTGGAAGTGTCCTGCTGCCAAGACATTTTGGGCATCGTTGTAGATTGCACTCAACTATTTATTCATTTCTCCATTTCTTGGCAATGTCGTTTCTGTGGTGGCCCCAGGAAGATCAGGGATAGTTGAAACATTGGTATGCAATTCAGTTGTTGGCCATTGGTTTCCTGTGAAAATCAATATGTAAGGTTACGTTGCATGAGGGCAATTCTCGGCTCATTTTCCCCTCTAGACTTGTATCTGTGTTTTGATCTGTTGTCAATGCCAAGCCTGCTTGTTTTCATTAAGACATTGAGTCTATTCCTTTCAGTCCCAGGCTCAGACGTTAGCATTTTCATTTTTATAGAGCATAACTTTCCATATAGGTAGTCCTGTTGTTAATCTAATGTATATAATGTTCTTTGATGTTAAATAAGATGTGTTTCTCCGAAAAGAAATAAACAACCAACAGGGAGATTCCCTGCCTCCAAGAATAGTGATAAGACTTCTTCAAGCTGAAAGCATCTTATATTTGCATCCTCGCCCTTACCTCTCTGTTTTCATTCTCCAAATGATATTGATACAATATGATGACAACCCATACTCACAGCTTTTATGTTATAATGTATGACATGATGCTTATTGAAAAATCTGATTATTAGATACTATTTATGATATCTTGATGCATTTGAATTAATATTGCATTATGTGCACATATCATGGTTGCATGGTAAGCACAATGCATAAGTAATAAAGACCAAGATATAGGGAAATAGCAAATGAATTTTACTAGGGCAATGGCAATATGCATGCATGTTTGCACGGTGATATAGGCATTTATGCATTACCGGTCATGAGCAACTTTGCTCGCTGGTCATTCCTGACTGTCTACTGTTTGGACATGCACCTCTTATGACCTTTCTCCATATGTGTGTGTTTATCCTAACCAAGAGAGAGGAAGGCATGTTATGTGTATGTAAGGGAAGGACCAGAACTGTTCAGTATTCACTACAAATAAGGTCCCCATCACAAGGTGCACGGGAAACAAGGTAAAATTCCAATCGAGGGATGTAAGGGAAGGACCAGAACTGTTTGGTATTCACTACAAATAAACTTTTGGTCGAGATGTGGTATCCATGCAGAACACTAGATCACATCCGTTGAAAATAAAATACAATATAATATTTTCCAAATATCCAAATATAATATAGATAATGTCAACAAATAGATAGATTATACACATAGGAAGCGTATGCATTGCAAGGACACAATGACTAACAATAATTATGTTAAGAGTGGATGACATGAGGATAAGAGTGTCACAGACTAACAACAATAAAAAAAAAAAAGCTAGAAGGAAGTCAGAATTATAGAGGCTCCTGTTAAGAACCATGCAATAACCAGGGTACAATAAATACCATTACTTGAATTCCTAAGGCTACATTTGTTTAGTAAAATGTGTTCCTTGGACTTGTAAATAATCTTCCAAGGAAGCAAGCCCAATAGACATTCTCATATATGTTTCTAACTGAAGCCAAACCCTTAATAGAAAGCAATCGCAAACTTTATTAAAGATCTTCTAAAAAGTACTGAACAAGATGGTGATTAAGCTTTTAGATGAACAAGAGCCTCCTCCAGAGGACATGAGAGCTTGCATCTATTGCATTGCCCTTTGCTCATAGCATTTATCATTTGAGAATCGCCTTCAACTTTTTAATGGAAAATCTAAAACCAGTGGTAATCGTTACAACCCAGAAACAGGTCTTCTAGCTCAGCTATGTTTTTAAAATTGATTTTCGAATTGAAGCAAACTACATCCCCAGTGGTATCTCTTACACGCCTCCCCACCAATAGGACCAGGAATTCCTTTGGATGCCCTCTCAAAATTATATTTGCAATGCATTCAATATGTGGGACAACAATTTACAATTTCCTAAACTCCTTAGGACCTTTTTCTCTAAACTCCTTACCAGGAAGATCAATTTAACTATGCTTAAAAATAAACAAAACATCCAACTAACCCAGCAGCATATAATGCACAAGCAAGAAACAGTCATTATCTAACTGTGTGTGGGACAATTTTTATAAAGGGAAACTTGAAAGGATTTTTAGAGACCATACATAAGATATATCTAGTCTATTCACTTTACACTGACGAATTCTTCATGTCCTTAATTTAGGATTTGAAAAGTAATTAGCAGTAAACAACAGCTGACGAACGAAGAATAGAGGGCTGTAACAAACCAGTCAACCATGAATGGAATATAAATAAACCCAGATATCCAACCATTTGTCTTCTATCAGAAGGTAGTTCCTTCCATGTATCTGTCATGTAGACAACACACCAAAGTCAGAGAATGAAGAGTTAAACATTGTTTCCACAACAAAACAAAATTAATGGGTAAATTGCTAGAATAAGAATATTCAAACATAAGAAAAATCTTTACCTAGCCGAGAAAGAATGTCTGACATACCCTCACACAAACAAAAAGTGTTTTCCTCTAAAAGCGTTTATTACTCTTAAGACCTTGCATACTTTCATTCAATATTAAGTCTTCCTGTAAAAATCGCTGCAAAATAAACCAGTTTTAGCAACCTCCAAACTCAATGAAAGTCTTTACAACAGAATATGCTTTGAGGAATGAAAAATGTATGACAAAGCAAAAGAAATTCAGACATAAGATGCAGTTTAAAGTCAAGATTCTTGAGAAGAAAGCAAATATAAATCACCTGGAATATACCAACATGTAATAGTTCATCCAATTGATTAATCACATGGTCAAGGCAATCCACATACTCAGGCAACATAGAAAATTTGTTGGGTTCCATTCTCACAGCATCCAACATCCTACAAAACCAAGAATCCATCGTTTTTATTTTTTATTTTTTCCAAAACAAGAGGGCTAAAAGTGGTTGCCACAAGAACCAGAGAACAAGTAGGTAAACATGTCAGCTATACTACAGATACACTGGTTTATGAATATGGCCAATGTTCTTTTCTTTACAAAATCTGATTCATTTGAAAGGAAGAGATGTAAAAGCCTAAATGGTTATTAGGAAATGAAAGAGATAGCTAGGGACTTGGAACAAAAAAACTTAGTAAAACTAGAAAATATGATCTAAATGAAGCCTGCCATTCATCAACATAATTTTTCCTCCTCAATAAACTCAAACTCAGAGTCAACATCCTTATGAACATTGTTCCCTAACTAAGTAGATATACAGATGAACAAGTTGCCCCCAGAAATATTTGGCACCCCTGCAGAAATTTAACATGAAGATAAAGATGAACAACAAAGGAATTTTACAGGCTCAGTACTCCTGGGTCTGAACTGGCTCTCAAAAAAACAAGCTGAGTTACTGTCAAACTTCAGACTAATTACAAATTAAGATCAGAAGTATATATGAAACTTTGTAATAAGTCTGAGTTGGGTGGTCTTAGTCAGCATGTAGTCAAAACACTTTAGAGAGTTATTGCAGAGATTTTCACCAAGCTTTTGCCAAGTGCCAGTCAACTGTTATTCTTTGGAATCAATCCCCACAATGGAAAACCATTTTCTAACCGTTTGCAAAGAGAACACCCGAATAACCTCATGCTCCAAACATAGCATATACCACCTCCGAATACATTCTCTGATATTTTCAACTAACTGGCACAACCTGATAAAAAGGCAACTTTATGTGTGGTCCTTAATGAGCCAATGTTCCTTCCACCAACTGAATCTTCCTTCATATTATTAAAGCCCTTCTAACTGCTGAGACCCTTCTGTAAAGTTGAGCCACCAATGCAAAAGGATTTCCTTCCCCTATAGGTGTTTCCATTATGTTCCACAATTTTAGAAAATCAGGTGGTAAATACGTCTGCCAAGCCTGCAGTAGTTTGAGCATCCTCTGGACCTCTATCAACCAGAACACTCTACCTATGGGTTGATATTGCTGCCGTGTTTTAAGTTACTTGGTACTCTTGTACTGGATCTGGGTCCCGTTCCAGGTCCAGCCTCTCTCCAAAGCAGCTTAGGTACGTCCCAGCCCGCTCTCATATCCTCAGGTACATCCCGGTTGGATCAAGTATGCCTAGGTACATCCCAGCCGGCTCAAGTATGTTTGGGTCCATCCTCCGGACCCCTATCAACCAGAACACAGTACCTGTGGGTTGACATCTGAAACGAAGATAGACAAATGCAGAACAACTTCCTACTTAATCTTTAGAGGAAAGAAGTGCAAAACAGACCTAGATCTCTCAAATTCAGTAAGAATAATAAACATGCAAGTAACCTACAGCAACATGCAATCACATATAACTCACATAGGACACAGCATATACCCTGGGAAAACCCTTTCGGGAAAAACCCAGCAACCAAGGAGCACTCAATTGTATTATTCAGTAATCAGCAATCTGTGGTTACAATACAATGACAGAGTATCCACTCCTACAGTCCCAATCAGCACAGCTGGAAATTACACAGGCCGCTTATCCTTTTCTTGCAAAATACCAATAATATTGTCTCATTAATTGTATATTTATCTCTAACCCCAAGCGCCTGATTTATAGACTTTTCCAGTGCTTAGAATAGAAGAGAATTAACAGCACTTATTTCCAAAAATAGACAGTCTATAATTAGACTTCTCAGCCACCCAATATGCATGATAAATTAACAGCAGTTTATAAATAGACTTCTTCAGCGCCTTAACAGCATGATGAATTACCAAAATAGACAGCTCTTATCCAGCACCTACATTGCATGGTGAGTTAACAGCACTTAACCACCAAAATTAGCTGCCCTTGTGCATGCTGATTTGGCTTGTGCTTATGCTCCAAAATTAGCGCTTTATTTTTCCTAGTTCACCTTTTATTCTCCCTCCATCTAGGTCTTAATACATAATACATGTGTGAAAAAAATAGCCACATCAAGTGGGAAGCATGTGTACCCATAATTAATACAGAATAATTAATTAAACTCCAGTGTTAGGATTTGCAAGGTGTATGACACCTAATCCCAACATTCTCCCACTTGTCATATACCTTGCAAGAGCAAAAGGGAACATCAACAAAAAGTGAACTAACTGCTAAGGGCAGAAATGCCCATAGCCTTGCTGCACCATCTGAACTTCTCTGTGCTCATAGGCTTCATCATGTAGATCTCTTCCTCTGGGTTTCCATGCAAGAAGGCTGTCTTCACATCCATTTGCTCAACCTCAAGGTCAAAAGCAGCAGCAACAGATAAAAGAAATCTAATGGATGTAAGCTTTGCAACTGGAGAAAATATCTCACCAAAATCTATTCCCTCCACTTGGGAATAACCCTTAGCAACCAGCCTTGCTTTGTACTTTTCTATCTTGCCCTCAAAACTGAATTTCTTCTTGAAAACCCATTTGCAGCCAACAGGTTTCCTTCCTTAGGCAATTGAACTAGGTCCCATGTGCCATTCTTCTTTAAGGATGTCATCTCCTCATCCATGGCCATCTTCCAGGACTCACTATCATTCATCTCCATTGCCTCCTTCACAATTCTAGGCTCATCATAATTAGTAGACAAAACAAATATACATCTAAAATCAGGTGGGCTATACCTTTTTGGTTGCTTTGTTTGCCGAGTGGACCTCCTCACCCAGTGAGGTTGAGGTTGTTCCTCCTCTGAACTGTCCAAGCTTTCTGGAACATGCTCCTTATCTGGTCCATCCTGAACTTCTAGTTCAGCCTCAGGTGCAGCCTTCTTGGTCTTTGGCTCAAGCTGCATTGTTGTCTTCGCATTATCACTTGGTTGCTCAACTTTAGAAGAAGACCTGATCTCTCTGAAGATCACATTCCGACTATACACTGTCTTCTGTGTCACAGGATTCCAAAGTTTGTATCCCTTCACACCATCACCATATCTGATGAAGATACATTTTTCTACTTTGAAATCCAACTTGGATCTCCTCCTTAGGCACATACACATGCCTCACAACCAAAACTGATATGTTGCAGTGAGGGCTTCTTGCCCATCCAAACCTCCTGTGGGGTTTTGTCAACAAGAGCTGATGTAGGAGATCTATTAATCAAATAGCATGTTGTACTAACCGCTTCTGCCCAGAATTTCTGATCCAAACTGGCTCCACTGAGCATACTCCTAGCCCTCTCCATCAACATCATGTTCATCCTCTTTGCAACTCCATTCTACTGAGGGGTGTATAGAATTGTCTTGTGTCGTGCAATGCCATTGTCCTTACAAAATTTATCAAACTCAACTGAATAGAATTCTCCACCATTGTCTATTCTCAACACCTTGATCTTCCTTTTGGTCTAATTCTCCACAAGAGCCTTAAACTCTTAGACCGACCAAAGACCTCGGATTTCCGCTTGAGGAAGTAGACCCATGTCTTCCTGGAGAAGTCGTCAATAAAAGAAACATAATACAAGGATTTCACTAGTGAAGGTACTTTAACAGGACCAAATACATCACTATGAATCAAATCCAAAGTTCCTGATGATCTAGCAGAGCTCGAATGAAATTGAACACGATTTTGCTTTCCATAAATGCAATGTTCACAAAAGTCAAAATCCAAAGAACAATCAACTAACCCCTCAACCATATTTTTGGATTTCAAGGCCCTAAGACCTTTCTCACCAATGTGGCCCATGCGCTCATGCCACAACATAGTCTTCTCAGCAGGAAGTTTCAGGTTCTCAACAGCAGGAACCTCAATGCTATTACATGCAATGGTGCTTCCATTCCGATTCCCTAGCCAAGAGCATGGCTCTGCACACCATCTTGCAGCCCTCCTTGCTAAAGGCCACCTGCACTCCAAGATCATTCGATCTACTTACAAAAATCAGGTTCCTCATCATGTTGGAGATGGATTGTCCATCCATCTCTCACACTTTTGCGACTGAGAGACGAGTTGTCTCCCAAATACACCATCCCACCATCAAAATCAGCATACTTGAAAAACCACTCCCGATTGGGAGTCATGTGGTAGGAAGCTCCAGAGTCAATCAACCATGCATCCTCCCATGCATGTGTGGCAAGGGCTGCAACAAACATGTCACTCATGTCCTCTTGAGAAGCCTTAGAGTCTAAATTGTCATCCAATTCCTTCTTGCTCTTCTTCTTCTCCTTGCAATCCTTCTTGATGTGGCCTTGCTTGCCACAATTCCAGCACTTCACCTTGGACTTTTGGGAGACTTGGATCTCCCTCTAGATTTGGATCTGCTGTCCCTTTTCTTGTTCTTGCCTTTCTCCTTCGATCTACCTCGAACAACCAATGCATCCTTGATGGAATCGGAAGTCTTCCGTCTCAACTCTTCCGAGAGTAAAGCACCCACCACTTCTTCAAGCTTTAGCTTAGTGGCGGTGCTGCTGATTGCCATCACAAGGTTGTCCCACAAATCTGGCAAAGAACACGAGTGTGATGCACTGATCCTCATCATCCATTTGCATGCCTATGGACTGTAGCTAGCTCACAATGATGTTGAACACATTCAAATGCTCCGCAACCAAGTCACCATCACCCATCCTCAAGGAGTAGAGCTTCTTCCGTAGAAAAAGCTTATTTACCAGGGATTTAGCCTGGTAAAGATTCCCAACTTCTACCAAAGGCTCTTCGTGGTGGTCTCTCTAGATACATTCAAAAGCACTGAATCAGCCAAGCAAAGCTGAACCAGGCTCCTTGCTTTCCAATCCATCACTGCCCAGTCTTCATCCTTCATAGATGTTGGTTTGCTACCTGAAACAGCAGCCCACAGATCTCTGTCTATGAGCAGATCCTCCATCTTCAGCTTCCAAAGCTCATAATTTGTGCCATTGAATTTATCTATCTCCAACTCGTGATGTACTTGCCATGCTGAAATAAGATCTCTGCTGTGCACAACTCCCACTCAAACCAAGATTAAAGCAAAAATCTATTTCCTAACCTAGGATCTCAAAAGCTGGCCAGGCTCTGATACCAAATGAAAGGAAGCTAGACAAATGCAGAACAACTTCGTACTTAAATCTTTCAGAATTTGCAAGGTGTATGACAACTAATACCAATAATATCACCATTGTGGTCTAAGTTACCATGTGCTCCCGTACTGGGTCCTAGTCCCAGTCCCAGTCCAGTGCTCCCATCAGTTCAGCCCACCATGATACCAATCAGCCAGGTATGCCCAGGTACATCCCAAATGACTCCAGTATACCTGAGCTGTCTGGAACATACCCAGGTAGAACCTGAGGCACATACACAGTCAACTTTTGGCCTTTTTTTCTTTAACTTTTAGTTTTTTTTGTTAATGGTTTTGACCGCATCAATAAAACTATGTATTGTCCTCGCATGCAATTCAATTGGTCTATTTTAACAGAATACACTACCACTGTTGTCCACTTTTGGTTAACAATGTGGCTAGTCTCATTACCATTAGTTTCTACTGCAAAACTTCTTTAAACTTCTACAAATCATTACAGGCAGCTGCTTGTTGAATAATAGTAAACACTCATAAAATATTATGTTAACAGGATCACCCAGAAAGTATCCTAGAATCATTTAAAGTCTTCATAGATTTAGTAGTAATGACTACTGAAATAATGTAATGGTTGACTGGTACAACTACAATCACACAGTTAAAACACATATGTAACTTTGGCAGACTCGTGACTTCAATAATCACATATTTCTCATGTGTCTAAAACTTATCTTTCAACTGGTTATTTGTTATTTAATTTATTTTGTTTACTCTGTGCATATATTAGATGGTTAATGCTTTTAGCTATGTTTTTAATATTTTATACATTTTTTTATGACCTGACCCACACCCTACACAAGTCCAAAAACAATTTCTGTAGTGCACCCACACCCCGTACCAGTATCAGGATCAGCAACTTAGCACAAACCACCAAAGGAAGCTCACTGAAAAAATCAAAAGGCAATTAAGTCTTTACACCCTATGGTGTTTTAAGTGTTCTCTAGTGAACCACATGCCCCATTCGCAGTTTTTTGATGGCATGGAAATCCTTAGAAATTTCTCGACCCTATTGCAATTTTTTTGGCCTGTAATAGCTTGAGGATGTCTGTAATGTCCCTTTTCCCTCGCCCTTGGCCTATGGGCCAATGCGAGTCCTAACCCTAGTCATGCCCAAGGGGTTAAGGACACTATGAGCTATTGGGTATGAGTATCTAGCCCAGTTGTTATTATTTTTCCATTGACAGGATTATAAAGTGCTTTTAAAAGGGGCTAGATGTTATGTTTCTTCATTGGGGCCACTTAAAGACCCTTTTCGGCGACTTGAGGGGATATGTAGTGCATTAAATGTTATATTTCTTTGTTGGGGTCGCCATTTTGGGCCAAGGCGCCTAGAAGGGGGAAAAGTAACTTTAAGTTATTTTATTAATTGGGCTCTCTCTAAGAGAAAGTGCGACTTGGGGGTTTTAGGGTTTCCTTGACATGGAAAAGGTTATAAAAGGAGAAGAGGGGTGAAAGGATATTCATTCATGCATACACTTATATTTCTTTTCATGTGCAACTGCTGTTTGCAACTATCTAACTTGTGGAGTAAGATCCCACGGGAACCCTAGCTTCGGTGGTGAGAGATCCATCCCTAGCTAGCAGGGCATTCTTCGGTAGTGAGAGATCTACCCTAGCTTGTCATTTGGAGCTGATTTCAGGGTTGTTTTACAAGAGGTATTTTCAGGATTTTCAGAATTAGGGTTTGAGGGTTTTTGTGAGTTTTGGTGGAGATTTTCAGCTGGTTTTCGGATCAGACCTACGGCAGCCATAGAGGAAGGGTTTGGCATCATCTACAGAGAGTTTCACAAGGGTTTTGGCCATCTACCAAGGAGGGCGACTTGTTTGGGAGATTGCAGCCCTAATTTCTAGGGTTTCCAGTTGGCCGTTTTCAGATCTGAAGGTTGGAAAGTCATCTTCTATATTTATAGATGTTATTTCCCAAGTTTCATCATTTTTGCACTTGTATTCGGGAAGATATTAATTTTTGAAGTTTTCCAGCTGTTTTA
This sequence comes from Taxus wallichiana var. yunnanensis, assembly GCA_018340775.1. Taxonomy (NCBI): domain Eukaryota; kingdom Viridiplantae; phylum Streptophyta; class Pinopsida; order Cupressales; family Taxaceae; genus Taxus; species Taxus wallichiana. Next base: position 806,276,718 of record CM031237.1, read on the forward strand.
GGCACGCTGTAATTTCTGGCAGAGTTATATTGACTAAAAAATTCCAAAAATATTTCCCTTGTGTTCTTTATATTATTATCTAGTTCCATTTAAAATTTCAAGTGATTTGAACGGATATTGTGGGATTATTCAAATTTTACTGTTCGCTGCCCTAGCTGTAATTTTCTACAAAAAAAACCACATTTCTGTTTCGCTGTGTTTTGTCTATCTTTTGCATATTTTACAGTGAAATCCTATAAGGGATATTACAGTGGTATCAGAGTTGTTCATCCAGCCTGTTAGAGTTGAAAGATGGGAGACAGAGACAGAGACAGTGAAGAGATGGGAGTAGATCTGATGAGACAACTGTTCACCAACATGGTGAAGCAGCACGAGACTACCAACCTCTATTTGAGCCAGCTTACTGAGAGGTTAGCACAGGGTAGGATCGATGCTCATGCGGAGAAAGGAGAGGCTAGCAATATGGGACAGCATGGGACTAGAGGTGAGAGTGGACATTCGGGACAAGGGTCCCCTCATGCATCTACCAGGCCCTTGGGACTCCACGAGCCTTCCTTCTTGAAGGATCCAGAAGTTTCGCAGACACGACAGCCCGCAGACGTTGTGGATGAGGAATCTTGCTGGGAGAAGTACCGAACATTGAGTGAGGGTTTCCGGGACAACATGCCATTTCAGGAGTATTGCAAAATGAAGATTGGTAGCAGGCCCAGGAGAGATTACCAGCCACAGGTACCTGAGTTTTAGAGGAGATTGGGACAAATCTCTATTCCGCACTTCGATGGCTCTAAGAAGTGTACCACCCAGTCTTGGATTCAGAAGTTGAAGACTTACTTCGACTTGAATCCCATGTGCGAAGAAGATGCAATTAAGTTTGCTATCCTACACCTCGAGGGAGATGCCCATGACTGGTGGCATCATGGATTGATCACACAGGGGCACATGCATATCACTACGTATGCAGATTTTACACAAAGATTGATGAGCAGGTTCGACAGGAGGGACCCAGATAGGCACTTCAGAGAATTGACCCACTTGAGGCAGACAGGTTCTCTAGATCAGTACATTGCAGATTTTCAGAGGTTATCAGTGATGGTATCTGATGTTTCAGAGGTGAGGTTGACTTCACTCTTCATGGCAGGTTTTACTGACGCTCTAGCAGGATTTGTGACGGCATTTGAGCCTTCCTCCCTACATGAGCCAATTAGGCGAGCACGTGATTTGGAGTTGTCCACCTCCAAAATCAAGGTTTCCCCCTCGAATTCAACCTAAGGTTTTTCCTTCGAAAGTTGATGGTTCACACCGAAGGGCCCCCACCCAGCAGGTACCGCAAGGAGACCATTTCAGACGAGAGAGGACATGGAGGAGTTGAGGCGAAAGAAACTATGTTTCGATTGCCGCACACCATGGGTTCCAGGACATGATTGCAGAGGAAAGGGGAATGCCCAATTCATAGAGCTCTTCGAGGAGAGCGAGAACGAGGAGCGGTACTCTCAAGAGTAAGAAGATTAAGATGAGGAAGCGTTGGATAGTGCAGGGGTTGAACAGAGGAGACTTTTCCCCATGAGACTCTCGCTACTTTGTCGAGTACCCTAAAGTACAAGGCATTCAGAGTTAGGGGAATATTACGGTGGTCGAGAATGGTAGATTTACTCGATTGATAGTGGGGAGACCCACAATTTCATTGATGCATCTTTGGTAGAGATGCGGGAATTACAAGTGCGTAAGACTTTGAGGGTTTCAATAGTGGTAGCCAATGGTGAGTCCATGAGATGCATGCGAAGTTCCGCATTGAGTATCACCATGGGTAACCCACATCACCGATGACTTCTATGTGGTTGGTATTGGAGAGACCAACCTTGTGCTCGGTGTACATAGTGGCTCCATTCTCTTGGAGAATTTCGGACTAACTTTCAGACGATGGAACTCAAGTTCAAGTCCGAGGGGAAGAATGTAACCTTGAGGGGTTTATCTTCAGAGGCACCCAGGGTTGTTTCAGCAAAGAGGATCAAGAGGATTCACAGACACAATGGGGTTGATTGGGCAGTACAGTGCTTGGTTTCTACCAAGAACTCAGAGGATGGACAGCCAGAGTATCATGTGGATATACAGGGGCTATTAGACAAGCACAATACAGTTTTCAGCGACATACCATCTGGTGTACCGCCAGATAGGGATTTGAGCATGTGATTGAGCTCGAGGACACTAGACCAGTAGTTACTACTCCTTACCGTCACCCCAAACGGTTTAAGGATGAGATTGAGAGGACCATCCATGAGCTTATTGACATGGGACACATTAGGCCGAGTTCTAGTCCTTTTGCTTCCTCGGTGGTGTTGGTGAAAAAGAAGGATGGGACCATGCGGATGTGCATCGACTATCGGGCATTGAATAAGAGGACAATCAAGAACAAATATCCAGTGCCGCGTATTGATGAGCTACTAGATGAGCTACAGGGGGCAATCTATTTTTCTAAAATAGATTTGCGATCTGGATATCACTAGATCAAGGTTAGGGAGCAGGATGTGCATAAGACCGCTTTTAGATGCCATTATGGACATTTTGAGTTTCTAGTGATGCCATTCGGACTGTCTAATGCACCAGCTACATTCCAGTCTTGCATGAACCACGTGTTCAACCGCCATTTACGAAAGTTTGTGTTGGTCTTCTTTGATGATATATTGGTCTACAGCAGGACTTGGGAGAGCCATATCCGCCACCTTGACAAGATATTGGGAATACTAGAAGCTAATTTGCTATATGCAAAAGCTTCTAAATGTGAGTTTGGCATGACAGAGTTGTTATATTTGGGATATGTGATTGGTGGAGGGGGAGTAAAGGTGGACAGAGAGAAGATACAGGCAATTTTGGATTGGCCTCCACCCAGGACGTTGACACATTTGAGGGGATTCTTGGGACTATGCACCTATTACAGGAGGTTCGTGAAGAATTTCTCACGGTTGACTGCCCCACTGACAGATTTGACCAAGAAGGGAGCTTTCGCTTGGTCAGAAGCGGCACAACAGATTTTTGATCATCTCAAGGAGGTAATGAGTTCATGCCCCGTCCTTGCATTACCAGATTTTTCTCGGCCATTTGTTCTAGAGTGTGATGCATCAGGTGAGGGGGTTGGAGCGGTGCTTATGCAGGATAGGCATCCCATTGCTTACGAGAGTCGGAAATTGAGCCCCATGGAGAGGGGGTACTCGATTTACGACAAGGAGATGTTGGCCATCATGCATGCTTTGGCCAAATTCAGACAGTACCTTGTGGGCAGCAGGTTCGTGGTACGTACAGATCACAATAGTTTGAGGTTCTTTTTGGGGCAAAAGGATCTCAACGACCGCCAGCAGAGATGGGTGAACAAGGTACAAACGTATGACTTTGACATAGAATACACTAGAGGTAAGAATAATGTTGTTGCCAATGCTTTATCCAGGAGACCTTACCTTACTACTATGTTGAATAATACATCCGAAATTTCAGCAGATCGAAGGCTCACATACTTGTTGAGTACTCCAAGAATCGGTTGCATGCGAGATCATGGATGGTATTATCGAGATGACCGATACAGGTGGTAGATGATCTCATTTTCTACAAGGATCGGATTTTCCTCAGATCGGGTCTAAGATGAAGGACAAGATCCTTCGTGGCAAGCATACATGACACACCACTACTAGCTGGACACCCCGGATATTTCAAAACATACAGGTACATCAGGGAGAGATTCACTTGGAAGGGGATGAAGGACGATGTCCTTAATCATGTCAGAGAGTGTATGGTTTGCCAGCAAACCAAATCGGAGCATTCTTTTCCTGCAGGGTTACTTCAGCCTCTTCCCATCCCTGAGCAGAAGTGGGAGAGCATATCGATGGACTTCATCACAGGACTCCCTATGGTGCATGGGCACAATTGCATTTATGTGGTAGTTGATCGATTGACCAAGTATGCACACTTCTTTTCTCTACCTAAGAAGCATGAGGCAACTGACGTGGCTCAGGTATTTTATACAGGGATTTTTAGGCTACATGGGTTGCCTAAAAATATTATCAGTGACAGGGATAAGATCTTCATGAGCACCTTTTGGCAGGAGATATTCAGACTTGCCGGTACCGAGTTGACTCCTAGCACGAGCTACCACCCTCAGACTGACGGGCAAACGGAGATTGTCAACAAATGGATAGAGGGCTATTTGCGGAGTTATGTGACCGGACATCAGCAGGCATGGATCAGATGGTTGCATATGGGTGAGTATTGCTACAATACCACATATCAGATGAGTATCGACATGACTCCTTTCAGAGCTTTGTATGGATACGATGCCATGTCATTTGCTAATTTGGTATTATCAGATAGTGGAGCTCCCAAAGCTCGGGATTGGTTACAGGAGAACCAAGATATCCTGCGAGCTCTTAAGGAGAACCTCCAGAAGGCGCAAAATTAGCAGAAGGTTTATGCGGATCGGCACAGATGTAGAGGTCCTTCGAGGCAGGAGACTTGGTGTTCTACGTCCTCAGAGCCACATAGCATACTCGTCACTCAAGGTATAAGGAAAAGCTAAAACCACGGTTTTATGGTCCATACAGGGTAGTCCGGCGAGTGGGTGCAATTGCATATGAGTTGGATCTTCCAGAGCACAGTAAGATACATAATGTCTTCCATGTGTCATGCCTTAAGAAGGCCCTAGGACAACACATTGTCCCTTCCACGGAGTTGCCACCATTGGATGAGGAGGGGAAGCTGGTTTTAGAACCAGACTCTATTATTGAGGTCAGACAGAGGAAGCTCAGAACAGAGATATCACAAAATATTTGGTACGATGGAAGGGTTTGCCTCTTGAGGATGCTACTTGGGAAGGAGAACAGATTCTACAGCATCCTAGTTTGCATTTGCTTGGGGACAAGCAAATTTTGGAAAGGAGGACTGTAATGTCCCTTTCCCCTCGCCCCTGGCCTAAGGACTAATGCGAGTCCTAACCCTAGTCATGCCCAAGGGGTTACGGACACTATGAGCTATTGGGTATGAGTATCTAGTCCAGTTATTATTTTTTCCATCGACAGGTTATAAAGTGCTTTTAAAAGGGACTAGATGTTATGTTTCTTCATTGGGGCCACTTAAAGACCCTTTTTGGCGACTTGAGGGGATATGTAGTGCATTAAATGTTATATTTCTTTGTTGGGGTCGCCTTTTTGGGCCAAGGCGCCTAGAGGGGAAAAAGTAACTTTAAGTTATTTTATTAATTGGGCCCTCTCTAAGAGAAAGTGCGACTTGGGGGTTTTAGGGTTTCCTTGACATGGAAAAGGTTATAAAAGGAGAAGAGGGGTGAAAGGATATTCATTCATGCATACACTTATATTTCTTTTCATGTGCAACTGTTGTTTGCAACTATCTAGCTTGTGGAGTAAGATCCCATGGGAACCCTAGCTTCGGTGGTGAGAGATCCATCCCTAGCTAGCAGGGCATTCTTCGGTAGTGAGAGATCTATCCTAGCTTATCATTCAGAGCTGATTTTAGGGCTGTTTTACAAGAGGTATTTTCAAGATTTTCAAAATTAGGGTTTGAAGGCATTTGTGAGTTTTGGTGGAGATTTTCAGCTGGTTTTCGGATCAGACCTACAGCAGACATAGAAGAAGGGTTTGGCATCATCTACAGAGAGTTTCACAAGGGTTTTGGCCATCTACCAAGGAGGGCGACTTGTTTGGGAGAATGCAGCCCTAATTTCTATGGTTTCAGTTGGTCGCTTTTCAGATCTAAAGGTTGGAAAGTCATCTTCTATATTTATAGATGTTATTTCCCAAGTTTCATCATTTTTGCACTTGTATTTAGGAAGATATTAATTTTCGAAGTTTTCCAGCTGTTTAGGCACGCTGTAATTTTCTGGCAGTGTTATATTGACTAAAAAATTCCAAAAATATTTCCCTTGTGTTCTTTATATTATTATCTAGTTCCATTTAAAATTTCAAGTGATTTGAACAGATATTGTGGGAGTTATTCATATTTTACTGTTCGCTGCCCTAGCTGTAATTTTCTGCAAAAAAACCAGATTTCTGTTTGGCTGTGTTTTGTCTATCTTTTGCATATTTTACAGTGAGATCCTATAAGGGATATTACAATTTCCCTACATCCATGTCTAAATGTAAGTTTTTATCAGCAATGCACTCCTAGAAGAATCCCCAACATATTCTCAAATGGTTTTGTCTAACATGCTCCCAAAGGATTTCCACCAAGGATCAACAAGCTCCTGAAGGTCATTCATGGACCAAAACTTAGTTATCATCAAAGAAAGTTAACTTCAAAGGAAGAATAATAGCCTTTGTTGTTTGATTCCACCTACTTTTGTATTATTACTCATTACATAATTTCTGCAGGTACATAACATTGATCACACTGTGGTCATAATTAATTCTAATAAAGGAAGAAAGAGGCCTGCATATTTCAGAACAGTTTACATCAATTATTGACATTTATAAAAACAAATACTGCTTAACTTATCAGTATTTCTTTCATTGAAGAAGCATGTCACCTAAGACGTTGATTCCCATTACTCAAGTTGGGGATGAGAAACCATCACTTCTGCTTATATGGAGAGAAGCAAATCTATTCTCCAGCAAATTTTCTACAAATTTAAGGATGCTTTGCCTTAAACAATAAATTTGAAATATCAAATAAGAAAAATTGTTCAGGGCGAGTTATTGCAGCTTCAACCATAACCAGGAAAATGAATTACATTTTTGAAAATGGTATTTCTACCAAATCTCATAAACACATGTTTTTCCGTCAATAATACTGTTGACCAAGCCATTATTATTGACTGTCAGCTATTATTATTGATTGGTATTCATTTTGAGTATATAATTTGTTATTACTAATTTTTACCAATATATTGACATGATACATTTTACCACCTACTATTAACTTATGACTGAAAGCGATTCATCATACCTGCCGATCGACACAATTTAGTATCGCATAATGACCAAAACTCTTCCTCCATTCAGCATGAAAAGGTCATTGCAAGCATTCATGCATTAAATTAATTTAATGCTAAGATAATTAGGACTTTACCTCATAAACAGTGAAGCATAATGTTTTACATAGCCATTTTGGGCCATAATCTCGTCCACGATAAGGAGAACTGTGAGACCATCAGCAAAAGATGCAAAAACACTTGGAATATGAATGCTGTTGAAACAGGTGCATAGTTTGTTGTTTTTTGTTTCTGTCGAATAGATAGAATCGACTTGTCTCACTAAATTGTTTAGCACTGCCCTCAAGCGACACACAACCTCAGAAAACTCCATGAAAATGATAGTGAACGAGCAAATGTCTTCTGAGGCTCTCCTTCCAATAGCACTTCCTGAGAACTGGAGTGACCAAACAAGAGTAGCTTTGTATAGACATTTTTCAGGGCCTGTACATGTCAAACTTATTATTTTTAAAATCACATTTGAAATTTCGCAGTGATCAAACTATTAAAACACTTAGAAATCTTTTCAACATAACAAAGTAGCTCTCTGATTCTTCTCCACAGTCTTATTAATCCAGACAAGCCCAGCCAATAGGCAAACAAAGAAAATAAGCAAATGGATAAACTACAATAAACAAGCACATGAACATACTATACTTGTTTTAAATTCTTTTACTGTAAGGGAAAATATAGTCATGATCTTTATTGTATTCTAATAAACAGGTATGGCAGTGACTATAAGTAGGCGGGACATAAACATGGCAAGAAGAAAATCATAAGCAAATGGACTGCTAATTGTCATCCACACAAAGCAAGAACGAATTGAATAAGGACAAATCATCAAATAGGATCTTAAAAGGGGAATCATTTCATTAAACAAAGACATCAGAAAACCATTTTCATCAGATACAATCTAAAAATGCTTAGGCATGAATCTCAAAGGCAATATTTCTTCAGATATAAACTAAAAAGGTAAAAGAAAGTTTTAACTTTGAAAGAATTAGAGAAGATGGGCAATCTTTTCCATAAGGTCCTAAGAATAGCTGTGGAAGAAAGGCAGTGACAACTCTAGCTATTATCCTCGCATTCTGTCATTTTTTCAAAGACCTGAGTTATACATCAGGCATAATAAACATTAAAAAAAGCTAAAATTTTAAAAGACGCTTTTTCCTCCACTTTACCCATGTAAAGAAAGCATGTTTGACAGAGATGATATATGAACATTTGTAAAATACCTGCCAAGGACCAACAATAGAGAACTTTGAAGATCCAAGGATGACAGAAAAGCAAGATTTTTGCAGAACACCCAGAAACAGTTTCTCTATTAAATCAGTGTCCTTACAGCTATTCCATTTCGCTTTATTTTGCAACATACATTGGGATATTCTATGGTAAATAACTACACTAGCAATATGGCTACGCGAACAACAGGTGGCACATATTTTAAACAGAATGTGATGGGACCTATTTCAACAAGAGACTCAAGTATTTTATGATAATTGACTGGTAGACAGCTATATTACTAGCCGGCATGAGATAATTTGTGATGGGTGAAATGATATTAATGTGCACCTGATCTGTAAACTCCGCCTAGATTTTACAAAACCACAACAATTCTGTCCTACTTCAGCTTATGCTAGAAATGACAGTCAATTGCTCTTAGTGAATGAGATTCTTAGTGTTTCAATTGCTTGCAAAACAGTATTAATGGTGAATTAAAACACACACTCAGTGGTATGGAATTGAATTCAGACTATGACACAAGATATGATTCCTAGAAAACCCCTAAGATGAGGGAAAATCAGTAGGGAAGGGCAAATACTCTCTTTCCCGGATTCTTATTGGGCAAAGAATAAATACAGATACAATGAGGAGCTAGAACAAGGTACAACAGTGCTGTTCTACTCCTATTTTCCTTCTATTTATTTGTTACACTTGCATCTGCAAACAACTACACTCCCGATTGTTCTACTCACTGATGATAGTGTCCAAGCCCTCCTTCCTGCTTATAACATACTTCCAATGTTCTCATGTGCACTGGAGAATACAAAGAGTTAGGCATGGGAAGAGACAGGGTTCTTTTGGCCGCTTTTTTCGACATTTGGCTTTCCCTATGGCAGAACTGCCGGCATGGCTGCAGAACCATCGAGGCGGCTTGCACAACTGCCAGGGCAGTTTATGCAACCGCCGCCTGCACAAGGCAGCGATCTTGCAACTGCTTTCAAGCCTTTCAATTTTTTTCTTCTGTTTTTCTCTATTTTCTTTCTTTGGCATGTCTACTTGAGGAAGTAGTGATTTTCCTGTATCCCTATGGATCATACCTCCCCTTCTCATGAGGCTTTTGGTCCCAAAAACATTTATTGGGGAAGTAGATGAGGAAACATCTCCCTCACTTTCTCCTTCGGGTACCACTTGGCCTACCACAATGTCTTCCGCTTGAGTCCAACCTGCCAAGACTCCTCTAGTCCTCTTCTTGTCTTTTTGGTCGACTACTGCAGCACTACATCCTCAACCCGCCTCAGGCATCCAAGACAAAATATTCTATGAAAGGTAACAACTGACATTCTTCCTCTTCATCACAAATGGAAGGCTCATATAGGTGCAAGTTTTCACAATTCACTATTGAGTACAACCGCATGAAGTGTGGCAAGTCACGCTTGAAGGTACTCTCTCCAACTTTCTCTAGGATGGTGAATGGTCCATAGTACATACCATAGAGGCTTGAGTTTCCTTGCTTGCCCTTGAAGTCTCTCCTTGCTCAAGTACAACCAAACCTTGTCTCCAACTTTGAGCTTGTGCTCCCAACGATACTAGTTATGCCGTGCTTTGTACTTGGCTTGAGATTTCTCAAGTTGCTCTCTAACCTTCAGATGGATCTCCTAATCTTCTCAATGAATTTTTCTGCCTTACTCACCTCTCGAGTCTCTCACCTCCTCTTCTTCTTAATGCCCAACTACAACATCAAGTGGATTGGAAAGCAAGTACCCCAAACATGCTTCAAAAGGTAATTGGATGGTGGATGTGTGGACTGCCCTGTTGTAAACGTGTTGAATGTAGGCCAAGGACTCATCCCAAGTCTGTGGATAAATGTTGTATCCTCTAATCAGTTGTACCAAAGTTTTGTTCACGACTTTTGTCTGCCTATTTGTTTGTGGATAGAAAGCCAAGCTATGCTGCAACTTAGTGTCTATCTTGTCCCACAATGTAGTCCAAAACATCCCCAAGAACCTGGAATCTCTGTCAGAAACAATAGATTTTGGCAAATCCAAATGTACCCACACATTAGCAAAGAAAAGTTTTGCCAACTCTTGACCTTTTACAGTTTTTTTACATGCCATAAATTACACGTTTTTCTGAATCTATCAACATCAACATACAAGTAATCATGGCCATGTTTGGTCATTAGTAGGCCAAGGACTCATCCCAAGTCTGTGGATAAATGTTGTATCCTCTAATCAGTTGTACCAAAGTTTTGTTCACGACTTTTGTCTGCCTATTTGTTTGTGGATAGAAAGCCAAGCTCTGCTGCAACTTAGTGTCTATCTTGTCCCACAATGTAGTCCAAAACATCCCCAAGAACCTGGAATCTCTGTCAGAAACAATAGATTTTGGCAAATCCAAATGTACCCACACATTAGCAAAGAAAAGTTTTGCCAACTCTTGACCTTTTACAGTTTTTTTACATGCCATAAATTACACGTTTTTCTGAATCTATCAACATCAACATACAAGTAATCATGGCCATGTTTGGTCATTAGTAGTCCTCCAACAAAATCCCTTGAGATATCCTCCCAATGTCTGGCAGGGACTGGTAAAAGCATATACAAACCTTACTTCCTTACTTTAGGCTTACTTGTACAACAAAGTTTACATCCCCTTATGAATTTTGCTACTTCATCTTGCATATTGGGCCAATATACATACCTTTGCAATTGGGTCATGATCTTTCCAATACCAAAATGGTTGAATACTTCAGATGTATGTGCCTCCTCATCAATACAAGTCTTTCTCCCCATGGTACACAAAGTTTTCCCCACCGGTAGAGTAGCCCATCCTTGAGATAACACCCTCCATGCCTTTCTTTTCAGCCCCCTTGGACTGCAAGTGCTGGAATGTAACCCCAAAATCTGCATCTTCAGCATAGGATTCTCCATAGGCATCCTTTGTAAAAGGCTCTAGGTAGGAGATAGTGACCAAGGCTGAGACTTTTTCTGTCACAGGTGGCCTAGACAACATGTCTGCCACCACATTAGTGCTGCCTTTCTTATATTTGATCACCAAATGGAATTGTTGGAGAAATCCCATCCATTTGTAGTGTCTTGCCTACTGCAACTTAGTTTGTGCTTGCAAATACTGGAGTGGTTTGTGATCAGTATCTATTATAGTTTCTTTACCCAAAAATACAATGTTTACATTTCTTTATTGCCTCAACTAGTACATACATATATTTATCATGGTTGGATATCCTCTACCTGTTGTAGTAAAAGTTTCATAATGATAACACACTAGCTTACCTCCTGTAACAAGACTGTCCCCATAGCATATTACTAGCATCAATCTCAACTTCAAACAGCTGTGGCAAGTTAGGAAGAGCGAGTACTGGAGCATGGCTAATATTGTACTTCAAAGTCTCAAAAGCTTCATCATGTTCCTTACCCCAATCAAAACTCTTACCCTTGGCTGCAATTATATGTAGTGGTGCTGCAATAGTAGAGAAGCCTGGTATGAACTTCCTCATGTACTGTACTGCCCCTACAAAACTCCTAGTCTCCGTGGCACTCCTTGGTGTAGGCCGATTGGTGATGGCAAGATCCATTCATAGTTCACCTCCTCCAACCACATGCCCAAGATAGACTAGTGATTGTTTAGCAAATTCACATTTCTTCATGTTGCACAACAATTGTTTCTCCTTTAGAACTTGCAAGACTTGTTGCAAATGAGTTACATGTTCTTCCCATGTGGCACAATAACACATGTACCCATGAATGGCTGCAATGAATCATTCATCAATCTCATAAACATAGTGGGTGCATTACACAAATTGAAGAAAAGTACTAACCACTCATACAAACCTTACTTTGTCTTGAATACGGTCCGTCATACATCCTCCTCCTTCATCTGGACTTGGTGATACCCGGATTTAAGATCCAACTTTGTAAAGTACTTGGCATGTTGAAGTTGGTCCAAGAGATCATCTATCTCGTGGAAGTGGATATCGGTTCTTGATGGTGATCTTGTTCAGGGCTCGGTAGTCTATACACATTCTCCAAGATCCGTCTTTTTGTACCATCACAATGGGTGATCTACATGGAAAAGTACTCAGGCAAATTACCCCTTGTTCTAGCAGCTCTTGGAGTTGTTTCTTCACTTCATTGCTCTCCATCAGCAATTGCCTATACAACCTGATGTTAGGTAGAGGAGATTCTGGCAGTAGTTGAATCTCATGCTCTACTTCCCATTTTGGTGGCATCCCTTTTGGAGTTTGGAACACTTCCTAAAAAGACTAAATTATGTTATCCAAATCCTTCAATTTCCAGTTAGAAACCTCAGAAATTTTCAGCCCATCTTGTTTATCCTTCAATAAAAGTAAACAAAATTGATTATGATTTGCCTAAATTAGTCTCTTTGCTTGGTTGGCACTTACCAGGGCCAGCTTAGGCTTGCTTTGGTGTGCCTTGATGTTGTAGTTTACTCCATCCTTGACCCATCTGTATCAATTATCCCTCCTCATGAATATGGCATCCCTAACATACAAGCAAGGACTTCCAAAAACCACATCAAATGCATCAAGTGGAATCACATCAGCTTCTACTACATCAATAAATTGAGAATTAATTCCAAACTTGAACTTACATCTTCTAGTAACCTGAATTTCTACACCTTTTTCAACCCATCCTAAGGGATAGGGGTGTGGATGCTCATAAGTTTCAAGACAAGCTTTTTCACAACCGCATCAAAAATCAAATTGGAATGAGAACCAAGATCAACTAATGCATCTACCTTAGTTTTCTTGATTTGGAATAACTTACTCATCTCTTCTTCTTGTTCCCGACTATACATATTGGTGGTCGTGCATCCCAGCCTCTCATTTATATTAGAGGTGTTCTCCTTTTCAACCTTAGCCTCGGTCTTCAAAGTTGCCACTTGCCTGAGACTTCTTGGAATCCTTGGAACGATTCTTTGGGTGCAACTTTGGATGTAAATTCCAAAATGTAGTATCAATATATCCATTGATATCACAGTCTTTACAAATATTCTCGGGATCCTTACAAGTGTTTAAAGTGGTGGCAGCTTTCTTACCCTTCCACTTACCCTTATTGGTTTGGTTGTTTTGGCTTTGACTCTTCATTTCCTTGCTTCTTCTCATCCTCTAAATAGTAAGCTTGCACACAAGCTTCATTGAGGTCCTTTGGCTTTCCCCGTGATAAAGTCGTCGGCACAATGTGGCACCGCCAAGACTCTTGTGGTCTTCTTCTTGTCTTTGATCATTAAGAAGCAATTGAAACACTAAAAATCTCATTCACTAAGAGCAAATGACTGTCATTTCTAGTGTAATCTGAAGTAGGACAGAATTGTTGTAATTTTGTGTGTTCTACGAGAGTTTATAGATCATTTTGATATTAAAATTGATTATATATCCTGGAGACTATGGAATTTGTTCTTGTTTGGTTTGTATGACAGTGACAAGGTCACAAGGCGGAGACTTACTACCTTGCGATCCAGAGATAGCTACAAGAGAGTGGAATCAAAGGACAAAAGAAATGGCAAGAGAAGGAGAAGAAGAATTGGCCGGCAGAGTTGCAGATCGAGACCATCGTGGAAAGGATGTTAAGGCATCAAAAGGATATCTCAGACCCGTAGAAGCTCACAGCTAATAGGCAAGAAGCCATAGATGAAATAATTCAAGCGCTAGCCAAGAAGCTTAGCATACGAGCAAGAGAGAGCCATGAGAAAGAGTTCGTGCAAAGCCAAAGGACCTCAATGAAGCTTGTGTGCAAGCTTACTATATAGAGGGTGAGAAGAAGCAAGGAGATGGAGAGTCAAGCCAAAGCAGTCCACAACTCAGCCTAAGAAAGAGCAAAGCCAACTAGACAAGAAGGGTAAGAAGGTTGCTACCACTTTAAACACTTGTAAAGATCCCAAGAATTTTTGTAAACATTGTGATATCAATGGACATACTGATGCAACATGTTGGACGTTACATACAAAGTTGCTGTAATGTCCCCAATGGACATTATTTTACCCCTAAACGGATTTTAGGCAATCCCAACTTTAAATATGCAAAATACAGACAAATTACAGCCAAACAGAAATTTGATTTTTGCAAAAAATTAAATCTAGGGCAGCGAACAAAAATAATGGATAACTCCAAAAATACTTGCTCAAATCTCTTGAAATTTTAAATGGAGCTTGCTAATACAATAACAGATATTATAGAATTGTTTTTGGAATTTTTCGAATAAGAGAATGCTGCCAGAAATTTACAGCGTGCCTTAAACATCTGAAAACTTCTAAAATTAATATCTTTTGCTAGAGAAGTCCAAATGAGCTGAAACTTTGGATCTTGGGCCACAAAAATATGAAGAATAATATTCCAAAAATAGTTTTCGCATAACAAACACGAAACCCTAATTTTTCCCTAAAAAGTAGGTCGCCCAACACATTTAGGGCATCAATTCAGCTCCAAACTTGACAAGCTAGGGTAGATCTCTCACTACCGAAGAATGCCCTGCTAGCTAAGGATGGATCTCTCACCACCGAAGCTAGGGTTCTGTGGGATCTTACTCCACAAGCTGGATATTTGCAAACAGCAGTTGCACATGAAAGAATATGCATAAGCTACAAGCTTAAGACACAAATTAGAAAATATCAAATGGTATGGAATATGTTTCCCTTCAAGTCGACTTCTCCTTATAAAGGAAGAAGAGACCCAAAACAACCTCTCAATATCCAATTAGTTCCCAAGGATTTTCCTATGCAAGACATTTAATATTTTCCCATATTAAATGCTTTTCCCAACAACTTTTCCCCCGCTAATGCAAGTCACATTTTTCTAGGGGAAATACATAGTAAAATGGGCATTTATCCTTTTATGTTCCCATTCCCCTTTTTAAGGCAAGTCGCCTTTTCACCTAGGATGGATAACAATTTATATTTGGGCCTTTTCCATCCTTGATTTAATAATTATTAAGTCATATAAATTATTATAAGTGCTCTATATATATATATATATATATATATATATTTTATTAATGGCACTTTATAATAATTAAATATAACTTAAGCCGCCCTTATATTTTCCTTTGGTCCGTCGGGTTGACAAAATAGGCCAAAGGTCTTCGAATGGGAAGGGGATATTACAACAGCACCTAGAGAATCGCTCCAAGGACTCCAAGAAATCCATGGTAGCTTTGAAGACTAAGGCATAGGTTGAAATAGAGGACAATTTTGATGTAGATGAGAGGTTGGGATGCACGGCCACCAATATGTACAATGGGAACAAGAAAAAGAGATGAGTAACATATTCCAAATCAAGAAAACAAAGGTATATGCATTAGTTGATTATGGTTCTCAATCCAGTTTGATTTCAGATGCAGTTGTGAAAAAGCTTGGTCTTGAAACTTATGAGCATCCACACCCCTATCCCTTGGGATGGGATAAAAAAGGTGTAGAAGTTCAGGTTACTTGAAGATGTAAGTTCAAGTTTAGAAATAATTCTCAATTTATCGATGTATTAGAAGTTGATGTCATTCCACTTGATGCATTTGATGTGGTTTTCAAAAGTCCTCACTTGTATGTCGGGATGCCAATTCATGAGGGACAACCAATACAAATGAGTCAAAGATGGAGCAAACTACAACATCAAGGACACCAAAGCAAGCCTAAGCTGCCCTTGGAAAGTGTCAACCAAGCAAAAAGACTAATACGGGAAAATCATAATCAATTTTGTTTACTTTTAATTAATGATAACCAAGAGTGTTTTAGAATGTTTACTTGAGGAAGTAATGATTTTTCTAGATCCCTATGGATCAGCACCAATGACCAAAAACAAATCAGCGGTATTAGAAGATGTGAATAGGGAAAGAATGAAGAGGAACCAGAATGCACACATCATAGATTGTGTGTCCTGTCATTTTGTTTTGCAAGAGATATTTACAAAATGGTTGAGGTGGTTACAACCAAACATTAGTTAATACATAACTAATAGTGACTTAATTATAAAAGGTAAGTCTTATATTCTAATACCCCCTCTTAAGGCTTACACTACAAAAACAAAAACAAACATACTTGACAAAAATTAAAATAACAAAACCAAATAAAGCCACACATACCTCAAAAGTTTTCTTTGAAAACAGTTCTTTGACCAAGTAGAACTCCAAGTTGTCTTGTAACCTTCATAAAGGTGTAGTTCCCGAGCTGAATTCCCAAGTTCCCTGGATTCCACCTCCCCAAACTTTCAAATTACGAACCTCCTAAATTATTGGACAACCATCCATATTGAGCTATATCTACAAGTGCTCCATAAAGTTGTCTCGTGACCCTCGTAAGGATATAATTCCCAAGATCCACAAACTCCCAAACTAATTGGGCAGCCATCCATGTTAAGCTTCATCTACACTAAATCCCTTCCCGACTTCAAAGTGTATGCTTCTTTAAAATAAGTATTCGAAATTTTGAATATGAAAATATTTAGCAAAAGAACATCGACCAAGCTAAGAACTTTGAAAACGAGAACAACAAATAAAGGAGCGTTCGAAACTAGAACAACGTATAGCTAGAACTATGATTGTAGCATTAAAGGTCATGGCCCCCGACCATGGTGAGCCCTTTCCTCATGTGTCAAGTCTCCTTGCTATATGGGGCTTCCATGCCTTGTGGCAAAGGTGTGTTCACATTCGTCTAAAGAAGGAAGAGTTTATACCACGCAGAATTGATCCTAGGATCGATCCCCATGTTTTCTACCCTTACACTGCGAAGATTTGCTTGATTCTAGTGATGGAGAAGACCATTTCGAAGTCGGATTTGTATGGCCCGATCCGTGGCACTTCGGCGCTTAGGGTCGGCTCATCCTGGGATTCGATCTGTTCTTCGCGACCAAATCACAACAGTGTCCGGAGGGAGATTCTTTGGGATCTTCCCCTTCCCCACACTTTGGCTCGCTTGTGACCATGGAAAATAAGTAATCCCCTTGTTCTAAGGAGGTTGTTGTCTTTGATGATACCACTTCCCACAACATTTAGTTCTTCAACAATTTGTCCATCAACTTGCCTAAATCCTCTAACGATCGGCCACCTCTATCCTCCTGGGGCCTATAGACAACACATGAAAAGATATGATGTTAAAACGCTCAAAACTCTTAAACTCTACAAAACGATTCGCCAATAGCTAAACGAAGAAAGGTTGTGACCGTGGTTTTTGCCTTCAACTGGGGTTTATTTCATCTTTTGAGCTTGTTTTCGTGGGAGTTACAAAGGAGGGCTTAGAGTGTGACAATTATGCGGCTCAATTGTTGGAGGATACCGAGAAGCTCAAGCCCCAAGGTGGAAGGTAAGAGGCTCCCCATCACCCATCAAATTGTATTGTTCACAGTCAGAGGCCTGAACGGGAGGATTTGAATTTTTCGTTGTTGATAACAAGGATTACTTCAAGGGTCGCATGCATCTAGAATCAAGGGGATTGATCCTTTATTTTTTGCGTAAGATGCCAAATGAAGAGGATTTTAATCCATAGTGTCTACTGAACTAGGAGAACAAAGGGAATTCATTGAACTCTTATTGGGGTTTGGGTTCAAAATATGTGTGCCTCTTGTTTAACTTAGATTCCCAAACCGTCATGTGTTGCAATTTGAAACATGGCACATTCTTGGTAGTATGGCATATGTCCAATCATGGCGAGCAAGCATCAACCATAAGGATTGAGGCCAAGCTCACTATGCTCTTTGATTGCAATTTCTTGCCTTCGCCTCCTCATTTAAGTCACTTTATAGATCTTTTTGTTGTGCGTTTCGCAAACTCCTCATCCTAGATGGCCACGAATTCATTCAGTTCAAACCCTCAGGCGTGTGTGTAGAGGTGGACTTGAAGTGGAAACTCCCACCTTTCATTTCAATTTGCACCATAGATGTGATCCAACAACATAAGGTCTGTTACCTCAACAACCTCATAGACATCTATAGAGGGGGCACCCCTCCCTCTATATAGATATGGAGATATGGAGACGAGCCCTAAACTCTCTAATCTATGGGGGCAGCTATAAATGTTTGCTTCACATGTTAAGCACGGAGCATTTCATCAAAGATTGTCCTCATCGTAAGCCCAAGCAAGGTGAAATGGCTAGTGAAGAAGGGATCTCATCCCCTTCCTCATCCAAAAATCTAGGAACTAGGGGCTCATCTCGTAGATTCAGATTTTACTAGCAGGGGATTCAAAGGATCTGCTACTAGTGGTTCTAATTCGACTTGTCGGGACATACAGTTGTGGTACCTTGCCTTTTGGTGCTTCAAGTTCGGTGTAAGATGTGCAAGTAGTTCCGCCTCTAAGTAGGCCCACATTGGTGAATTCTTCTAAAGGGCCCAAGAATCAGCCTCAAACCAATAGCTCTTATTTAGAGTTGTGCCCTCTCGCGCTCCTCAACCACATGCAATGGTACCATGGTTTCGGGGGCCAAATGGTATGGAAATCGAGTCTAGTTGGCAAGTTAAGAGGAACAAACATAAAGTAGTTTCCTCGCCTACTTGCAAGGACAGACAACAGAGATCTTAACCCCAAGCCGCGTATGAAGTCATAGAAGGATGTGCCAATTCACTCTCCGAGCGTCGTGCCCTAAGCTTTGAGATGGACAGCCGGTTTAGTAGCCTTGGATTTCTTCCTCATTTGGAATGCGCGTGGGACCCACCCATTCGTAAGGAGTTTGTGCATGGTGTTTTCCAATGGTGCAAACCAAATGTGTCTTTTCTCCAAGAAGTCAAATCTGTTGGTTTTGCGCTTAGAAACAAGATGAACTACTGTTGGAATGGCTCTTTTTAGGCCTCTCAACATTATCAAGGGAGTGGGTGGTGGTGATTGCCCTCTCCTTGTATCTTCAAAAATTTATGGTTGCCTTTGGTTCGAGTCCTAATGATCACAGTGTTTGGATCATACTTTTGGTTGGGATAGGATGATTGGGTTGTATGTTCTCTATGCTCCCAATCTTCACTCAAAACAACGTAGGTCAGTGAGACTAGATGGCTTCCTTTGTTCTTGTTGCAGAGTGGATTGTTGGGGGGATTTAATATGGTGGAGTGGGAGGGTGACAGAGGTGGAGGTTCAGGTTTTGTGGTCAATGGCGCTAAAAATCAGGTTCGGGGGCTAGTACAAGGATTCTCTCCAACTTTTTGACTCTAACGATAACCAAAAAGGGCTAGATCATGGCAGCTATTTTACTTTGTCCAACCATCGTCAAGGCGGTTAAAGGGTTCAAGCTTGACTTGACCATTTCTATGGCCCTTATGAGGGTATGACTTTCTGTGGTCGGCATTGCCTCGCTGACGTGCTTATGGATACTACCTAAGATCATCTTCCAATCCAAACCATGATTTCTTTTGGTCCTTCAATCGACTCACCACCCTCTTCCTTATTCAAATTGAATGTCTCTCATTTGGAGTTGGAGGAAGTTTGTGCCCTTGTTCATAGACTCTAGAACCTTTCTCCCCATTTGGTTGGTGATCAGCGGTTGGATCCTTTGGGGGACACGATGGTCTATCGTGCATGGTCAAGTTTGTGAGAGAATGGGGTAGGACGATTGCATGGAAGCGGAGAAGGAAGTTGTGTGAGGATTGATAGCATCTTGAGGTGGTTCACATTGCCATTGAAGCTGATTTGCAGAATGTGCACCTTTAGGAAGAGGTTGCAAAATTGGAGTCGACTTTTCACCATGATGAGGAGTATACTGCCAAGGGGCCCGGATTCGATCACGTCTTCAGTGGATTCAGGAGGGTGACAAGGGTTCCAAGTTCTATTTTGACTTCCTCAAGAGGAAGGTTGTATGAAAAGGTTCTTGGCCTTCGTCACCCTAATGGCTCCTGGCCAAGCACCCTTCAAAATCAAAAGTATGTTTAGTCACCATTTCCAAAGTATTTTTGCTTCTCTCTAACAGATAGGGTTGTGGCTGGCAGAGATTCTTGTTGCAAAGTGGTTCCCCATAAAGTATATAGAAGGGATAGGGAGTGTTTGGATAGAGACATTTCGAAGGAGGAGTTGCACGATTCCTTATTTTCCATGCAGAATGGCAAGTTGATAGCTTCCCTATGCTACAAACCTGATATGATAACTTATTCACCCCAAAATTCTCTGATTTTCATACACTACACCCACATTCCTGTCTTAATGAGATCATAACAAATATTTACAAGGCCAAGAACCTCCATAATGTGTTCCAATAGAATCAAGATTTATCTCACATGATATATCTTCATTAGATGTCTCAAACAGTTTTGTTCTTAAA
Organism: Taxus wallichiana var. yunnanensis; assembly: GCA_018340775.1. Lineage (NCBI taxonomy): Eukaryota > Viridiplantae > Streptophyta > Pinopsida > Cupressales > Taxaceae > Taxus > Taxus wallichiana. The sequence goes on from CM031237.1 coordinate 806,297,164, forward strand.
GTGTCTTTGGTTGATGTTTCCAACTAAATGGAAGGTACTATGGTCTTAAACCTGTCTATGTACACTATACTTGCTTTCACCTTCTTCTTACTCTGCTAACAACATCAAAGAATAAAAGTCCAATTTCATTCATCATACTATTTCCACTTGCACCTAAACAAGATGTTTAGATATCGTTCTTTATTCTTTGATTACTGTTTTGTATTCATCTTGGAACAATATCTCACACTCCTCCTTGTCCTGACTTCTAGTACAGTCAACATTTAAAGTCTATTCCTTTGTTATAAAATTACTTCCATCAATCTCCCAAACAGTGCCCTTCAACTAGTCTAGGCTACTAAAGAACTGAATATTTAGGCCTCTAACATAAGGAAATTCATAAATCAAATGAGTTTACTCTGTCTAACAAATTCACTCCTTTCAGATATGATGTCAAGTTTCAATACAAGATCATTCCTTTACTACTACTGTTATAGCATCTCAACCATGAGACTTAAATTCAAAGCTAGAACATGACATTTAGCAGTAGATATTCAGCTCACTCACCTTATGACAGTTATTACATCATGCAAATTCTGGTAGGAAACAACTTACAATCCATTTAGCCAATGTCTCTCTCTTTCCTTCTAATGATATGTCTTGACTCAGGCTAGTAGGTCTGGTTTTACATATATTTAGGTCTAACTTTCATCAATCTTAGTTCTTCTCATACTGTCAATGATTCTAGATACCCTTTATCTTCTTTAGGACTGTCAAGAAGTTTTAGAGCCCAATTCTTTGTCAATTCTGCCCAATTCAATTTTTACCTTGTTCAATTAGGTCTCTAGCGAATTGTAACATGCTCCTCCATGACTGTCAAGAAGATCTTCCATCTGTGGACATGAAACCTTATAAAACCTTTTTCAACATGAAATGCATTCCCATTAGATGATTAGTTCCAAATTATAGCTTCTGAGACGCTATATTGGTAGAGTTATGACAGTTTTAAGCTAAACCCTAGGACAGGGGTTTCAATCAACCCGAGAGGAAAAATATAAGATATCTCTTGTTCTTATTGGTTTCAAAGCTAAAACTTGATCTTTTGAGCTCTGTACTGATAAGAGGAAACTTTCTTCTTTCATGAACATGTGCCCAAAATGCTTCTAGGATTGTAGGCTATAAGTTTTGTCATTAAACCATGACACAGAACACAGATATAAGACTGTACACGCCTGATCTTGTATAGATTATGGTTCTAAGAATTGACAACCATTAACATGGATAAGGAGAGTCTAGATCTATGTAAATAAACTCATGAAAACATCTCCACCATGTAACATACCTCTAACAGCAATAATTCCTTTATTGATCAATCACCTACTCTTTATTTACAAAGAACGGGTCTAGAGGCCTTCTTCATTCCTCTCCCACACACACCTCCTGTTCTGTCTTGGAGTTATTCATCCTCCTTACATTTTTGTAGTTTATCTTGTCTCCACTAAGAATGATTCGATCCTATCATGAACAAATCAATATTACTAAGAATAGTTTATAGTTGGGATACTCGCTAAACTTTCTCAACAAACCTTACTCAAACTTGCTTATTTTAGCCTTGGTGTACCAATTCTTCCTCCAGATTGTTCTTGACTGAGCATAAGGGTAGAATATGGTTCTACTATAGGTAATTTGACCTCCTTTACAATTTACAACTTGCCATAAGGCTTACATGCCTTCACACATTCAAAATTTTGCCTTTTTGGAGGGAAAACTCAAACTTTACCTGCTTAAGAACAAATGAAGCATCCAATGGCTTCTTATTAACTCTGAAAGACCTATTAAAAACCCTTACATCATGAATGAGTACAAACTATAATATTTACATCATGAACATAAACCACCTCTTGATGTTCCTGCATCACAAGTCCTTGGGCATGGATGGCCTACCTTGTGAGTTCTTCAAGGTCGTGTGGGATACCATTGGTGACAATTTTTGTTCTCAGGCTTCTGAGGTGTTCATTTTTGGGCGTTTTCGAGTCAATCAAGGGTTGATCAAGATTCCTAAGAACACTCTCAAGGGCACTATTGGGGGTTGGTGGCCTATTATACTTCTTATTGTGCTTATAAAATAATTGTCAAGGTGTTAGCTTTGAGGATTCGCTCGCTTTCTAAATATTTGGTGCGTTCGGAGCAAACCGGGTTTGTACAAAGAAGGTTTATTCTTGACATTGTAGTCTCAACTTTTAAATCTTTGGATTGGGCTGGAGAGAATCGTCAGTAGTCCCTGATTCTAAAAATTGACTTTGACAAAGCATATGGTTGGATCGATTGCTCTATCATTTCGGAGACGCTGACTTGCTTGGGTTTTGGCCCTCGTTGTGTTGCTACGTTGTCTACCCTTTCCACCCTTTTCACCGATGTTTCAGCCTTTGTTTCTGTTAACAATTCCTTGTCCCCGCAAATCCTCCTGCACCAGTCCATCCATCAAGGATGCCCTTTGGCCCCTTATTTGTATGTCCTTACAGCTAATGCTCTAGGTAATTTACTTGGAGATACCTAGGTTGTTGTGCAGATTTTTGGTATCCAACTTCCAAATGGTTCAAAGATGACTAATAATCATTTTGCTGATGATTCACTTTTTTCGGTGAAGGCAGAGCAAGAGTTGGTTGATGGGGCCCTCTCTTGTCTGAGCATTTTTGAAGTGCTTCAGGAGTTGTTACTGAACATAAAATGGACTTCTAGCTTGTTTGATTAGACACTCCTCCACATTGGATTCCTACTGCTTGGCCCTTTATCCACCTTGGGATCATTGTGTGTTATTTGGGTATTCCTTTGGTGACAACTTCTCTCATGTTTACATGTGGGATTAGTTCTTTTGAGGCTTCAAAGTAAGCTTCATGGGGTGGCATCATAAACACTTATTGTTTGTTGACACTTTGACAGTGGTGATTTGTATTCTTAGAGTTTTGGTGTCTTGAGCAGATTTCAAGGACTTATTTGTGGTCCAAATTTAAAGGGTACAGGAGTCTCCCTTTAGTTCCTTGGAGTATTTGCACCATTCCCAAAGATGAGGGGGTTTGGGCCTTAGTGATGTTGTCACCCAGGGAAGCATTCTTTCAACTAAGTGGGTGGTGCGATTGCTTGAGAGTTTTGCACCCTGGCAGATTTTGTTTCGGCATCGAGTGACCTCTACACAGCATGCTTGCAAAGTTCAAGGATCTTTTGGCTTGTGAGATATTCATTCGACACCTCATCTTTTCAAGGCATCGGGCTCCCTCATCTTTAAGAGCATTTGGTCTGCTTGGAAATCAGTTGTTTGTTTGGTTTGTTGGCATTGGGAAGGCAATAGAGCTGGTTGGGATCTTGCTTCTCGCCCAATTTGGTGTTGGAGGGATCAGGACTTGTGTGTGACGAAGCTACATCGCTTTCAGGTTTGCATGTTGTGTAGGAAGGGCATTTTTGTTTGGGGTGACCTATGGGATTTTGCTACTTGCTCATGGAAAGAGTGGCCCACACTTTGCTTAGGAGTATGGTCTTTCGCCTTTGATCATCCTTTTATCATCGAGCTGAGAGGTCTTATTCCTGAACTTGAGCTTTTAAAATGAATATTGGGATGGCTGGTCCGATTTGGAGGGACTAGAGGTGGAGTTTTGGTCGTCTTCTTCAAATTTACTCTCGTTGTATGTACTTGATGCTTCATCGGAGACACGCTTTATTCCCGATCTTGAATGCTCATTGGCTCTCCATAGATTCGAAAGATAGATGGATTCGTCGTCTTCACAATGTTTGGTCATTTCGGCTTTCCTACAAGTTGAGAGTGTTTGCGTGGCTTGTTATTTATCAGGATTCCCTCCAAGGCCAGGCTGGCCAAGAGTGGTTTCAAGAAAGGCCTTTGCCCTGTTTGTTACCGTTCAAAGACTAAGAAGCATATATCTTTTGGGAGTGCCAGTTTGCAACGCAGTGATGAAGATTCTTTGAGGATCAGTATTCATTGTCGCTTCATAACAGACTTCATAGGTGTTTTTCCTTGTTTGGAGATAGTTGCTCTCAGGTTCGTTCTGTATTTGTTGGGCTAAGGCACTGCCTAAGGGTCCTAACCCTGTTTGTCCTTTGAAAAACTAAATACAAGAATGTTTTTACTCAAGAGCACAACTCTTTGTCTTCTTTTTGCTCTATGTGAAGGGATGAGGCCAGTCATCAGCTTCTTCCCAAAGGCAGATTGTTGATCAAAGATGCTCGTTCCTTGGACCCTAAAATGTATTCTGATTTGATTCCTGCTCTTGTTGCCCTTAGGATGAGGTTATGAATCATGATTGTCATTGTATATACCAATCTTTGCTTTGTATAACTCCTTGAAAATATTTTGTGTTAATATGGCATATCTTTCAAAATAACAAAAATACATATTCTTCGTCAACGAATTCCTCACCACTTTCAACATCTGGTGGATCTTCAACAATGGCTATATTAACTTCATTTGATTTGTCTTCCATCTGCATTTTTACTATTCAGGTGTGAAACTTGAGGCCAGAATATTTGTCTAATGGAATTTCCATTCTTAGACAAAATCTCGCAAGAAATAATCGTTTTCCAAATAGAATAACCCATAAATTAATGCAGCAAAGGAAGTACAGTCTGAATACTTGAATTTTGATTTCATATGCGGAAATTCATGCAACAAGGATTTTAAGAACTGATTTTTTTAACGCAGCAAAGAAAGGAAATTGTACCATGCAGGCATGGGCCCTAACAGCAAACAACCCTCCAAAAATTGTAAATCTGGAAATACGTGACTGTATTTTCTTTGTTTTGCCCTAGATACCTTCAAAAATCACAATTTTCCTTTCCTTCATAATTTTGGACTGTGTTTTCTACAAAAACGTGCCCTAAATCATGTTTTTCTCTATTGCATTCTATCTGTCACATTTTGTCCTGAAAACATCTTATTTTTATGCCCTAATTGCACAAACAACCCTCAAAAATCCTTCAAAAATGGTGACTTCTTATTTTTGTGCCCTAGCACTTCGAAATGCCCTCAAATTCATCTAAAAACACAGAAAAAAATTGTGCTCTCAAATGACGTTTAATGGCTTTTTTTTGCACCTTTGCAATGGCATCGACTATATTTTTTTCCTTGAAGCCTCACATAGCTATGTCCTCTTCAACTTTTGTTCATCCTTCATTCGTGCCCTACGCTTTGATATCAATCTCAGAAGATGTGAACAAAGAAAGAACGAAGAGGAACCAGAATGCACGCATCATAGATTGTGCATCCGCAATTTTACTATGCAAAAGATAGTTACAAAATGGTTGAGGTGGTTACAACTGAACATTAATTAATACATAACTATTAGCGGCTTAATTATAAAAGGTAATCCTTATAGTCTAATAAATGGGACTCAACAAGTACATCCAAAAATAAGAGCAATGAAATTCCACTGTAAGAAAAAAATTCAAACACTCTGACTACAATGAGCAGATGAACACAGAACGAATTTAGACACAGATTTTGAGGTCTTCAGCAAGGCCAAAAACCAGAGTTGAACTGCATTAAAAAAGATAGTTGTTATAATGAAGTGACGCTGGCTAGAACCTTGCTACTTTCTTTGATATAATGGTGCTGAAACTACTGAAATATATTAATTTCAGAGTTGTCCAGTGCTTCCTTTTAGTTTACAGAACTTCCTTCTAACAGCTGTTCTGATTTCCATCAATCTGCTTACATTCTACCGTATTGTCATAAAACAATTTGCAAATATGACAGTATTCCCTTTCTTTCTTTCATTATTCCTCAATTAGTTTTGTCATGTCTCCACAGAATACTTCCACAATTAGCTCATCAGCATTTGTGTCTTGCAAATGATCCCTTATGTTCTATGCTACGCTCACACTCCAATCTCAAGGGTTTGTTCACCAATTCTTTGCACGTGATAAGGGATTCCACCTTAATCTTCTCAATATACTTGGTAAATAAGAAAGAAAGAAAGAAAGAAAGAAATCTTAGCGTCCACAAGTGGCCAAAGTAGGTCAATAGGACTGAGAAATACAACCAATGACAATTGCTTGTGGGAGCTAGAAAGAGACATAAGACTACAACCTACAACCTAAGAGCACAATAAAAATTTCAAACCATACTTACCAGGAGATGGGGACAGGTATGCCATTTTTCAGAAAAATAGGAGATGGGTACTTAGAGACAACAAAAAAAAATATACACATAATTTTAAAAATATATTGAAATACATAAGTAAATTTTACAGAAAACAATATCATACAACCTAAGAAAAACGTTAATAACTTTTTAAATTAAATAGATAAGATGTTAACAAAAGATGAGACTAATTAGCCCCCAAGGTTGGCTTTAACAGCATGCCATTGCGTTGGTGACCACTAGGTCATGGGTTCAATTCTAATTAAAATCGTGGTACATCGGGCTGGGGCATCGGTTGTGTCGTCCGAGGACTAGTACGTTGGACTCACCCTATAAACTGCACCTTTGTGTTGTGCCAGGTCATTGGGTCCATCCAAGACTATGGAATGAGTTAACATAACACTCCGATCATGAAAATAAATAAAAAATATTAGAGTAATTATATTGATATCTCATCATATCTAGGGTCAAGGGTACAAATATATATTAAAAAAACTAAAATGCAAGTCTCTAAGACGAGTACCAACAAGTACCAGTCCGAGATGCATTTTTTTGGTAGGAGGCGAGACTCCTTGCAACACCGGTTCAAACTAACTAGATTGGGTAGACCCAAAACATATCCCGTAAAAATGTTAGCACAAATAATGTGATGTATTCCAAGCATTACATAAAGATATAACCACGGAAGAATAAGCGTCGCAGAGAAGAAAATATCATTGATAAGGACCCAAATAGGGAATAAAGATTGGTTCTAAGTTGTATGAGATGGAGGACCAGCTTCTCCATTAACCACCAAGTAAGAGCAATCATAATATCCAATAATGTCCATGAATGAATGTCATGGACTTAGCAAACATGATTGACTCGATCCGGTGGGGTCACAAAAAAATGCCTCCCAATAAATCTTCTAACATCCACGATCAATGGTGCTCTATTTATAGAGAGGAAACTACTAATGTGTTTGACTAGATCTCCTAGAATGTAAGTGAGGAGTAAGAAACCGTACGTACTCCGAAATTGTAGGGTCGCACCGCCGAACGATGTTACACATGCCCCAATGATGATACAAGTCTCCTTGCAAGGTGTTCGGAATCCATAAAGGCTCGCCAAGTATACGCTTATATCCTGCATGCCCCGCTCAGCCTCTGCATGCTTTGTTTTGCCCTTTTCCCCCTTTCTTCTTGCATTTTTGTCTTCAGTGACGAAACCGCGGTCCTATGCGCATTTTCCAGATCCTTCCGACGATCGCGTCAAACGTAAATCTTGAGTTTTACACGCTTTCTTCAACCACTTTGGCTTGCATTAATAATTTTTGTCCCCTGGTAATAGTGTTTTTCCTTTGTTTATAGTAAAAGAGTTCTAATGGGAGTTACCCTCTCGGTAAATGCATTGGTTATAAATAGCCGACTTGTTTTCAAGCAATGGCCCCTCATCTTTTCAATTCTCTTATATGGTCTTTCAATTTCTTGCTTAGAATTCTATCAATTTCTTGTTTTGCTTCCATTGTTGGTCTTTTAGAGGTCATATAGTCTTCTTGTTTCAAGTCTTGTTCCATTGTTGCTTCATACAATCAGTTTAGCATAGAATAGCTTCATTTCTAGACTAGAATCCATTAAAGTTGCAGGTTTGGTTTTGTCACAAGGATAGTTTCAAACTCTCGGACACTTGTGTTGTATCCCCGCAATAAATCCCGCTAGGAATTGCATAGTCAAGCTCTGTTCACTTGCGTTATCCCTCTCCTACTCGCATTGTATTCGGTTTATATCCAAAGCTGCCATTGTTCGAATGCCATCTTCTGTTGATACTATCATATACACACTTTTCTGGATTCACGAGGACACAAAGGAACAAGGAGATCACACTGAGGGGACAATCACACACAACTGGATTTACCATTGTTATGTAAACGCCAGGTTTGAGCTATCAAAGTTCTAGTTACGACATATCAAATAGAGTAGTGAATTATTTCATTTCACTTAGAAGTTCGCTCTCGATATCACCGGGGAAGCTGTGGGGATTGATAGTTTCGAGAAACCGTGATTCATTCCTCACTTCAAGTAGGATCGAGAGCCTTTCAATTTAATATATTTAGTTGTTTAGATATTTAGGATAAAATTACAACTGCACAAGCAAATAGCCATACCGGGCTACTTTGCTTGTTTTTATTCTGTTACTAGATCAGTTGTCCATTTTATAAAATATACTAGAGTAGCTGCTCTTTAATTTCATTAAAATACGTCATTGAAAATACAAAAATAGAAGAATGCTTGCATAACATGAATACTTCTTTCATAATCAGTTTATTAATGTTAGTTAGAAGTTGAATCATTTTGTATGACAATCATAGGACCTAGAGAGCCTAGAGAGTATATATTTGAACCCGTAGTGCCTCAGCCAAATCTACCCACAACATTAGCTGATATAGATCAGGACCTTAGGATACAAGTCTTTCGAGCAACGGCAAACTTACAAGCAATTAGTGAGCAACAAAGAGGGTTAAATATCAAGGACGAAAAAGCTTACACATTTTGGTCAAACCATCCTAACTATAGATTGCCTTGATAAAACATCTGAATGACCGTGCAAGGATTCGAAAGAGAACAAACATTTGGTTGCGATCCTTTAGTCCCACAGCCTGATGCAGGAGACCTCCTCATTGACATAGATACTAGCTTACGCATTCAAGTTGCCAAAACACCTGTACGGTATTCCGAGAAAATCATACTTCTAGTTCTAAACATAGAGGCTGAAAAGGCATACGTTTACTAGATAGTTGGAAGAAGGGATTGATTCTTCATATGACCATAACAGGTCCACAACAACCACGAACTCACGAATGTGATCCACAAGTCCCACAACCCAACGGGCCTACAAATCAATTAAGTATTGACACCGCTTACGAACGCTGGTATTTAGATCTTCACCACTCCCGCCAGATATCATAGTACAATTCTCCGTATTAAACATAGAAGCCAATCAATCTAATATTTTTTGGGCTAGACTAGAAAATCACCCATAGTTAACTACAAATCCACTAAGTCACCCATCACCATTTTATGACCTTGTCTGGAGATATATACGAAGCTCCCACATGTCACTTCCCACGTATCCAACAACCAAGAAATAGGATCTCGGCAGAGCTCGACATTGATTGGAGCCTCCGAACAACCATTATATCCGAACGAACCATTACACCAATTCAAGTTAGGAGGGCCTTCTTCGCCTTAGATTCGCAGATTCCATTATTGTGTATTGAGGATATAAGATTACCCGATTAGCTTGTCTGTATCCATTCGCATTCAACATCCACCAGTTGTCTCGACACGACCTCGAGGAGGTCGGGTACGAGGAAGAGGTACTTATAGATTTCCATGCTCGCATGTCACTTTTCCATCGTACAAAACTGGTGAACCCTCTACGTCAAGGAATTGTTAGAATATTTAGTATAATGGTCTAAATCATAGTTTACATACTCGACGAGCCTACGGTACTCACTAGAATTTATGTTGGATGAGTTTTATTCACATATACTCGCGAGTCTATGATAAGGCGAGTTCTAGTGGTGCAATCACAGAAAGTACTCGCCAATACTTGGCAAATATAGTTCACGGACTTGCCAGATGCTGAAAAAAACATAGATACACATTCAAACACAGATTTCACATTGTCAAACAATGAAAAAACGTGGGTTTTTTCTTTTTTATAAGCGGTGCACCTCTACACATTCTAATCACACAAGATTTGAGCATCCTTTGGGTGAATTTGAGGTAGTCTATAGTGGACTTATAGAGCAGATTTAAGGAATTTCAATTTCCAGGTTAGTTCCTTTTTGTTCTATTTTCTTTTTTTTTTTTTCCAAGCATGTAAATTCTTTCTAAAATGTTAATATTAAGTTTCTAAACATGATTTACAAATTTACATGCATTCCATTCAATTCCCATAAATTTTATTCATGATTTACACTAGTTTTTCATAATTTATGAATGAAATTGCTAGTTTTTTGCCTAGACATTGGGTTTACAACATTATAGTTCAGGATTTTTTATTTTTATTTTAAATTGTATTTTTCCTATATAGGGTTTACATTTACAATTTACGAAAAAAATTAAAAAGTTGTTTTTTATTTTTTTATAATTGAACATGTTGCAGGTTAGCATTTAATGGCATCTAGCTCCGCATAAAGCTCAACATCGGCAAGTGGAAGTTGTCCCGCCGTAACCCGTGCACGCTTTGAAAGTATGTCATGTGTGAACCAACCGAAGGTATCTGTAATTTGGACATTCTACTCAAAGAAGGTTTCTGCAGGCATCAATCGCCTCTAGTACCATTTCATATGCATTGTTCGTCGTGACATCACCATGTCTCGATACCATGGAAGAGGTAAAACGAGAGATGTGAGCAACGCTTGCTTTGTTGGACAAGAAGAAACTAGAGACAAGGGTACAAGCAACCATAACAGCAACCACTAGACCCAAAATGACAGCAAAAACGGAGATAGATATGGCAGCAATTGTGGTCTCTAGTCATGGACATGGGTATGAGGCACATCCACCTCATCCAATTCAAGCAAAAGTGAATCACAATATTTTTTTGTACCTAGAAACATACTTAAGGCACAACCTTCACTGTAAGGTACAAGGTGGAACAAGGAGGTGCACGAGGAAGCAAATAAGGCATGTGCAAATTTTTAGTATTACAACAACCTTCCCTTTAATGTGGTGAAGAGCCTATACTTGGAGTATTTGGTGACGGCAAAGTGATAAACAGTTGCGGGGAAAGGATGTGAGGCACCCTCTGTAAGAGACTTAAATGGGAGGTTGCTCTAGGATGCGATTGCAGATGCAAAGTCAATTCTAGAAGAACAAAAAAACAATGCCAAAAGTTTAGATGCGCCATTCTTTCAAATGGGTGGACAAACGGAAGGAATAACACCATAATCATTTTTTTAGCATCAAATGGTGACATGGTTATTTTGAAGTAAAGTGATGCCTCTAACACGGTGAAAGAATGCATGAAATTTGAGCCTTGTGTTGGAGGAGTTTGTCTTAGATGTAGGCATCGAGAATGTTGTGCAAGTTGTCACTAACAATGCAAAGAAAGACATGTGACATTGCAAGACTACTTCAAGAGAAGAATCCATCACTCTTTTGGACCCCTTATGTGGTTCATTGCCTTGACAATATTTCGGAGGACATTGGAAAAATCAATTGGATGTGACAGGTTGTAAAAGATGCTAGAAATATCACAAAATGCATTTATGGTCACCCTTGGATTCTCAACTTGTGTAAGCAAGGTTCACAAGCTTTGCAATTAACTTCTTAACATCATAAAGTATTTGTAGTTTGTTTACACCGTTGAAGCAAATGTTAGTGAGTCAAGCATGGTTAGACTCAACATACACAAATAAAATAGATAAAGAAATGACCACAAAGATAGTTTTTTATAATGCCTTTGTTAAGTGAGATGCAGAGATCATCAAGGTAACTTCACACTTCAATTTAAATTTAAGTCGACTCCTTTATTTTCAATTTTTAAGTGTATTATTATTTACTTTAATGGTATGTAACTTTTATTTGTTTGTAAGTGTCGGAACCTTTCGTGAGAGTTTTGTGCTTTAAGGATGAGGAGCAAAACCCAATGGGACACATTTATGAGGCCATCCAAAACTATTAAGGTCTTTTTGGGAGTTAATTGATCAAAGAGCGAGAGAATCAAATCCACCAACCCATTCATGCAAAGCAGGTACTACAACCCCAAGTTTTTCTTCTCAGATGGCTTCACAAATGTTAATAAGAAGGTTATGGAGGGCCTCTCAACATGCATTGAGAGGATGACACCTGAGGTTGAGGTGAGAGACCTCATTATTTTAGAGTTGCAAAATTACAAGCAAGCTAGGGGGAGGCTCTTTTCTTCACCCCCTAGCTCTCGAGGGAGATCCACCTAGACACCGGTGTAACAAAAATTGTAATCTTTACTTATATCTCGCAAGGTTTTTCTTTAAAGATACGTCATATTAATACAAAAATACTTGGAGAACGCTATACGAGAGAAATGTTGGATATATACAATGACAATCATAACCTCGTTCTAAGGGCAACAAGTGACTAAATAAAGTCATAATACTATTTGAAGTCCAAGGTACGGGCATCCTTGATCAACAAAGCTACTTTGGAAAGAAGTTGATGGCAAGCCTCATCCCTCCACAGAACAAAAGACAGACACGGAGATGTCCTCTTGAACAAAAACATTCTTGCATCTAATTTTCCAAATAATGAATAAGGATGGGACCCTTAGGCAGTGTCATCGCCCAACAAACATATAACAAACCTGAGAGCAACGATCTCCAAACAAAGCAGAGCACTAATGAAGTGTGTTCTAAAACAACGTTGAACACTGATCCTCTAGGTATCTCCAACTCTACCTAGCAAAGTGACACTCCCAAAAGGTATGTTTCACAGTCTCTAAACGATGACAAAGGGGGCAAAGACCATCAGAGAATCCACTCTTGGTTAATCTAGCCTTGGAGTGAAGCCCCTGATAAGCAACTAACCAAGCAAACACTCTCAACTTATAGGAAAACCGAAACGACCAAACATTGTGAAGACGACAAATCCATCTATCCTTCAGATGTGTGGCGAGCCAACGAGTATTAAGAATTGGGGATAACGGATGTCTCTAATGCGACATCAAATACAATCGACAAGATTCATACTAAAGAAGTGGGCGGTCAAAGCACCACCTCCAATCCCTCCGAATTAAACTAGACATCCCAATATTCATATAAATAACTCTGATTCAAAAATAAGGCCTCTCAATTCCATAATTGAGGGACAAACAGAAGCAAGGAGACCATACTCCTAAGAAACAGGACGCCATTCCTTTAAGAATGAGCGGCGAAATCCCACAAATCACCCCAAACGAAGATGCCTTACCTTCTTAACCTACAAGCTTGAAAGCACGAAGGTTTCCGCCACACAAGAACCCTAATCTCTCCAATGCTAAATAGGGCGACACGCCAAATCCCAACCAGCTCTACAGCCCTCCCAATGCCAACGAACCAAGCCAACAACTTCCAAGCAAACCAAATACTCCTAAAGATGAGGGATTCCAACACTTCGAAGAGATGAGGGGCCGAGAGAATATCACATAAACCAAAAACTCCCCAAACTTTACGATGTTGAGCAGAAAATCATCTAATGTTGAAACAAGATCTGCCAAGGAGCAGAACCCTCGATACACCGCACCACTTACTTGGCGAGACAATGCTAACATGTGTTGCAACATCAATCAACCTCAAGCCCCCTCATCTTAGGCATGGTGTAAATGTCCCAAGGAACTAAAGGCAAGCCCCTGCTCCCCACCAATTTAGACCACAAATAAGCTCTCAAAATCTGCTCAAGACGCCAAAACTAGGTCCTATTGGGCAACCAACAAGAAACATAGTTAATCGGAGAGGCTTGAAGAATATAGCTAACCACGGTCAATTTCCAAAGCCAAATGGGAGGTTCTTATGGTGCCAAACATGAAGCTTCTGAAGCCTCCAAAGGCACCAATACCACATTAATATGGGAGACAAACTTACACCAAAAGGAATACCCAAATAACACAAACTAACCCCGAGGCGGATATAAGACCATGCGATAGGGAACTAATGTGCAAGAGTATCCAAAACCACCAAGCCGAAGTTTGTTATGGTCACGACTATAGCCTCTCACACAATGCAAAAGTTTGTCCAAATAAGGGCTCCATCAACAAAATCCTTTTCGCCCTACACGAAAGAAGGGATTCATCAAGCAAAGTGATGGTTAACAATCTCTAAACCATCAGAAGCTGGATACCACAAATTTGTCTTGCAACTCTGGCAGCCTCAAGTAAATACCCGAGAGAATTTTTGTCAAGACATAAAGATAAGGGGCCAAGGGACACCCCGACGGACGGAATGGTGCAAGAGGATCCGTGGAGACAAGGCATTATTAACCAAAACAAAGGCTGAAACATTAGTGAAGAGAGTGGACACCATGGCAACGCAGCAAGGACCAAAGCCCAAGCAAGTCAACATCTCCGAGATGAAAGACCAATCAATCCGGTCATAAGCCTTGTTGAAATCAATCTTCGTAAGGGATTGTTGACCTGTCTCTTTAGCCCATTCCACAACTTCGTAAGCAGAGACCGTATTGTCTAAAATAAACCTTCCCTTCACAAAACTAGTCTGCTCCTAGCGCACCACATATTTAGCAATCGAACGAAACCTCAATGCCAAGGCCTTTGCTATAGTTTTTGTACGCAACAGTAAGAAGCGTAATAGGTCGCCAACCCCCAATAGAGTCCCTAAGGACGTTCTTTGGAATGAGCTTAATCAACCCTTGATTGAGAAACTCAAAAAGATGCCCAAAATTAAACACCTCAGAAGTCAGGGAACATAAATCATCACCAATGGTGTCCCACATGGCCTTGTAGAACTCACAAGGAAGGCCATCCATACTTGAAGATTTTTCATTTTGAAAGGATAAGAGAAAAGTGAAGTTCCTCCTTCAAAATGACTCTATCCAATCTCTTTGTCCCCTCACAGAGAGCTTGCGTAAGGAACCACACTACAACAAGCATCTCTAGCAACCACCAACCCATCCATCATAGCCAAAGGAGCAAAAATGTTTTGAAAATGCAAGTTGAACAAACTTTTGATTTCCAAGGTATCCTCAACGAGGAGCCATCAAACCAACGCAGCCAAGAACCCTTTCGGCGAAACCTTCATCTTGAGAAAGTTGAGGTAAAACTTTGAGCCTCGTCGCCCTCATGAATCCACCGAACTTATAGAAATTTTAGTACTTTTTAAGTTGTGATTTAGTATGGCGAAACTATCAAGCAAAGGGTTCCCTTCCCTCTACTCTTACTTCGGAGTGGGCTAATATATGTAAGGTGCTTTCTTTACAGTCTATAAGCTCAACTTTACCCTGTCTTTAATTTCCCAAAGAGGGATGACAAAAAGCAATCATGGGTTCCTCCTCCTATGTAGTTTGGTAAATTGAATGCGGATGGGGCTTCTAGGGAAATCCAGGGATTGTTGCGATGGGGGTATTGGAAGAACTCATGATGGGAAAGTCGCCTTTATGTTTGCTGAAAAATTGGGTACCACTACTAATAATATTGTTGAGGTCAGAGTTGTTTATCGGGGACTGCAAGAGGCTATTAAGTGTGGGTGGACTCAAGTGCAGGTGGAATCTGATTCCAAGATCATTGTTAGGATGCTGACCATTACTGAGAAACAAAGGAGCTCAAATTGGCAGATTGAGAGAGAAATAAATAAAATCAAAGGTTTCAAGCACAATTTCAGACTATGCAAATCACACATATTCCTAGACAGAGAAATCAAGTGGCAGATGCATTGGCAAATTGAACTCTGGATAATCATGATAGAAGTTGCTATGGTGATCTGTACGATAGAAAAGTGACATGCGAGCATAAGAATCTACAAGTAGCTCTTCTTCGTGCACCCGACCTCCCAGGTCGTGCCGAGACAAATGACCGGTGGGAATGGAATATATGTAGGTATAGACAAACTAGTTGGGCAATCTTATGTCCTCAACACGCAATAAAGGGATCTCGAATCTAAGGCAAAGAAGGCTCTCCTAACTTGAATTGGTGTAATGGATCGCTCAGATATAATAGTTGCTCGGAGGCTCTAATCAATGTCGAGCTTTGCCGAGATCCTATCTATCGGGTCGTTGGATACGTGGGAAGTGACCTCTAGGTGCTTCGTGTATATTTCCGAGACAAGGTCATGAAAAATGGTAGTGAGAGGTGTAGTGGATTTATAATAAACTATGGGTGGTTTTCGGTCTAGCCCATAAAATATTAGCTTGATTGGCTTCATGTTTAATACGGAAAATTGTGTTATGATATCTCGGCGGGAGTGGTGAGGATCTAGATACCGGCGTCAGAACCGGGTGTCAATACTTAATCGACTAGAGCAGTTGGGTTGTGGGACACAGGGATCACAACCATGAGTTCGTGGTTGTTGTGGACTGTTATGGTCATGTGAAGAATCAATCTCTTCTTCTCGACTATCTAATGGTCATAAGCCTTTTCGATTTTCTATGTTTAATACCGGGAGTTGTGCGATCTTCTCAAATACCTTACGGGTGTTCGCAACTTGTATACGTAACCCGTGTCTATGTCGATGAGAAGGTCTTGCATCCGGCCGCGGAACTAATGGATCACAAATGCCCAAATATTTGTTCTCTTCGGGTTCTTGTATGGTCATGTGGATATCCTATCAAGGCAATCTATAATTGGGTTGACTCGACCTGCGAATGTGTATGCTTTGTCGTCTTCAATATTCAATTGTCTCAATTGTTCACTAATCGACTTGTAGGTTTATTGTCGTTTGAAAGACCTGAATCCTAAGCCCTTGATCTATATCCGTTAATGTTGTGAAGAGATTTGGTTGAGGTACTACCGGTTCGAACACATAATCTCTGGGCTCTCTGGGTCCCGTAATTGTCATGCAAGAGATAATCAAACTTTAACCGAAACAAGTAAACTAACTATGAAAGATATATCTACACTATGCTTATATTCCTTTTATTTTTGTATTTTCAATGATACGTATTTGAACAAAATTAAAAGAGCAGCTATTCTAATATATTCAGATAATGGACAATTAATCTAATAATATAATTAAAACAAGCAAGTTAGCCTGATGTAGCTATTTGCTGTGCACTTGTGAATTTATCCTAAATATTTAAATAACTAATTGATCTAATCGAAAGACCTTCAATCTTACCTCGAAGTGAGGAATAAATCACACTTCTCGTAAGCTATCATTCCCACGATTTCCCTAGTAAATGAAAGCAAGTTTTAATCGAAATAAAATGATTTGCTAATCTATTTGATATATTGTATCTACAACTTTGACAGCTCAAACACGGAGTTTTACTGAACGATGGTAAACCCAATTGTGTCGTGACTTGTCCCCTCGGTGTGATCTCTTTGTTCCTTCGTGTTTTCATGAATCCGAGTAAAAGTGTGAATGTGATAGCATCGCGAGAAGAAGATACTCGAACAATGGCAGCTTTGAATATAAACCGAATATAATGCAAGTAAGAGAGGGATAGTGCAAGTGAACAAGAGCTTGACTATGCGATTCCTAGCAGGATTTATTGCGGGGATACAACGCAAATATACCGAGAATTTTGGGATCTATTTCTTGTGACAAAACAACAACCTGCAACTCTAAGATTATCAAATGAACTCTAATCTAGAACTGAAACTATCTTATGCTAAGTTGACTGTGTAGGATAGCAATGGAGCAAAATGAAAGTGGGAAGATCAAGTGATCTCTAAAGCAAAAAGAGGAAGGAGCCTTGAACTGAGAGGCTGAGAATTCATAAAAATCTAAACCTATTGAAACTTATGGAAGAACTTCAAAACACACTGAATAATAATTCATAGAGAGAGGGGCCATTTTCTTGTAAACAAGTTGGGTATTTATAGCATTTGGATTTACCAGAGGGTAAGTTTGAATTGATCTCTTCTAATATAAACAAAGAGAAATCACTATTTACCAGGCAGCCAAAACATAAATGCAAGCAATAGTGGTTGAGAAATGCAGTGCAAATTGAATTTTTATGTTTGACGAAATCGCCGAACATTCAGAAGACGCGCACAAGACCACCACCCTATCAGGCGGCGGTCCAGATAGGGCGGTGGTCACGGGACCGCCGCCCAGGCAGGGCGGCGGTCCTGTAACTTAAAGACCAAAATGCAAGGAAAAGGGGGGCAGAGGTTAGAACAAAACATGCAAAAACTAGAAAAGACTTTCTAGGATGCAAATGTATACTTGGCGAGCTTTTCTGGATTCCGAACACCTTGCGAAGAGATTTGAATCGTCATTGGGGTTTCCGTAACCAATTTCCGACTGTACAGTACATACAATTTTGGGTACGTACATGATCCTCCACTTTGGTGGCCTCAACGGAATCAGGAAGATATGAAAGCTATTATAAAACTTGATTGTCCTTAATGATTTTTGATATGTTTATTTTCCTTTATAATGCTCAGGATTGGACAAATAGCTTTCAAGCTTGGCATCGTTGTAATTGTAAAAATATATTTTCTGTGAAATAAAATCTTTGTTTGTTTAAAAAAAAAAATTTGTCGCCAAGTATATGTCGAGTACGAGTATGCAAACTATGATCCAAATACTTACTATCATAAATGTACATTGATATAGGAACTAAATGCACACCAAATACTTATTATTATAAAAGTAAATTGATATAGGAAATAAATGCACACTAAGAAAATATAACATTGCACTTTTAAAAGTTAGTAATAAGGGAGGGTGCATTTTTAACCTTGTAACTAAAGGGCAGTTGGCATTTGGTTGGTCATTTCTCTCACTTTATGTATTCACCAATTCCATTTCTGATTTGAATGAAAAACAGCACAGCAAAACTTTCTCTCCATTTCTGAGTTTTTCTCCTATCTCTATTTGTCTTTCTCTTGAAATCTTCATCCACCACAACCAATATGAGAAGAGTGAAGGAGGTACCCTAACAAATATTCTTAAAGAGGGGCAATCTTAACTCTTACCAAGCTATCATTCTCTGCATAGCTAATTGTAGTATCCTATGGGCATTTAATGCCACCGACCACTGGAATAGGTTAGAGGAATGAAGTAAATAGTCAAGTAGTAATCAAGTCCCCTACAAAGCTTGAAGCTTGAAGATGATCTCAACAGAATATAGGCCTTGTCATTGTTGGGGGGACAGCAACAAAAGGTTGCTTTGTGCATATACTAAAGAGTTCTTTAAAGCTTCCAAAAAAAGCAAAAGTAATTGGTTATGGACCTAAAGATAGCACTCTCCAAAAATGTGAAACTTTTGGACATAGAGAGCCACCCCTATAAATCATTATTCGCCTTAAAAACTTTTATCTCAAATTGGCACCTACAATCGAATTTAGATGAGGATCTTCATCTCCTTGAACTTTTAGCATGCTCAAGTTTTCCCATTCATATAATTAGGCCAATAAGGTTCTCAATCTTCTTGCCAACTTGGGCACTTCCTTAGTCTCGTATCTTATGAGCATGATTACTAGTTCAATAAGATGTGTGGCATGCCCATAAATAGAACAAGAAAATATAAATAAAACAAGGTTAATAAAAGTCATAAAGTTACACGAATGGGTTCGCCATACCAAGACATGAACAACATCCAAAAATGACCATACAAGATCACTAAGAAGAAGATGAGGTCACAAAACAACTAGGGTGTTACGGAACCCAAGGTACGCAGTGGTCACATGATCAAAATCTCACACAAACCATCCACTCTTGCTTCTGCTAGTCCCAATGACCTAACCAGATCAGGCGGGGTATAGACTAGTCACTACACAACTACTTATACCTTGTTATAATAAGAAGGAATGGTAAGTCCTTATAATGGCAATAAAAATCATCCCTTTGATCATTGTGATTCCTAATTGTTTAACTTTTGTTGTTTGGTGGAGCTCCTTGATAAATACTTTGATGGGACGACAATTTGTTTTATTTAAAGGGTTGAGCATTTCACACTAATCAATTACCCACCCCAAGACACAATAAGCCTTGTGGCTCATCCCTCCAAACAATTCATTGGCAATGAGACGACAAGAATCTAAGGAGGTGGCTCTAAAATCATTATTATGAGTCCTGATAGCATCCAATCAAGTCAGAACTTATTCGCATTCTTCTTTAGCTTCTTCAAATCTAAGTTTTATGCTCCACGAAGCATTGTTATGGCAAATGGGAAGGCTTGGTTGCAAGGAACATGTAAGAGGTGGTGGAAGGAGGATCGTGGTCTGGTTGTGGCTCCAAGATCTATCTATATCATGACGGTCCAAGATTCTATAGTTAGGGCGAGATGGATGGATAGGTCTAGGATTCTATAGATAGGGCGGATGGATGGATATGTGCGGTCGATCTCTTCTCTATCTAGAGTTCGGAGCGCCCATCTATCTATATGCCTATAGTTCTATCTCGAGTAACCGTATCTTGAATACCCGTATCTATCTTACCCGAGCCATATAGAGAAAGAAAGGAGAGGGGGCATTCCTGATCTCAAGATGCCGAGCTTGATAGGGCCATATAGATCTCAAGGCGTCGTATCTATAGGAAGGGCAGAGAGGCGGGTAGGACCATTGATTCATTGATTCCCTATCCGATAGGGGAGATGGGGAGATATAATTTCGATGAAGAAAATTAGAAATGAGGAAATTTCTAAGAACTTTAATGTGCAATCTACAAATTTTGAGAACTTGTGGCATGTTGTCCTAAAACCTAATGGCCTTTACCCGTTGGCATGAGTGAAGTAAAAGTTGGGCGATGTGTGAAGCTGATCTAAAAGTATTGCTCCCGACCACATATCCTCGATAAGTTCCTCGAATGCTTATTAGAAAATAATGTAGCAAAGGAAAGCTCATTGACAAACTTGGCCAATGTAGTTCGTAAGGAATGGTGCCAAGTCCATTGCCATCTATAATGTAACACTTGAGAGCCTAGATGCTCGCCAAATTGGGGTGGAATGGTTCATGTTGAAGTTCATGACATCGCAACCTACACATGATGGTGAATTGTGGTCCTCAACTAAGCTTGAGTAAGGTGTGGATTGTCATAGCGGCAATACCAAGCTTTGGAAGTAACATAAGGTGGTGTGTTGAGCATCACAAGTAGACGTGGTTTGAGGAATCCAACCCTGTCCAATACCGCCCAGCACCCACCTTCTACAAGAGACAAGTTCGTGCCATCGATCAAACGGTTAAAAGAAGGGAAGGGGTGCTCAAACATGGTGTTAAAGAATGTTGGTGTACGGGTCTCTACTATTGATGTGGTGGACTCGATTGTTGGTGTGATCAACACTACTTGTGGAAAAGGCATGACAACTATAGGGGCTCAAGAAAGGACTAATATGGAATAGAGGATGCAACTACCACCTTTAAAGTTTGGAACAATGCCAAGGGGGCACTCAACTCCACATCTTGCCCTAGATGATGAAAGCTAGTAGTCATGCCTAGTCATGGGTAGCCAAAGTTTTTTGTTGTATGGGTGTTGATGTAGACGTCATTGATTTCTTTCACATAGATTAATGTTTAGCTTTCAGGATTAGGAAGGCATAGGAAAGGTCAGGTTTTGTACTGTATTCCTCTTGACCTTTTGTAGTATTTCAGTTCAGTATTTCAATTAAACTCAAATGGAAGCTTTGTTATACTCGACAAATAAGTTTAGTTGGTTTTCATGTGGATTTGAAATGGCTATTGAAATGATTGTAATCGTAACCCAGGCTTGATGGTGATTTTATTTTTCTACTTCTAGCAGATAAAGGACCTGCTGACAACCCCATTGGTGCCAATCATGTCTTATAAAGAAAAATACAAAAATCAAATTAAGTTGAAATGAAAATTCTGTTCTTTTCTGCTTATTCTATTAATATTTGCTCTTTTTTGGTTTTTCTCAAGTACTCTTACTAATCGTCTCTCTAGCCACACCAAATCAATGTTAAGTAACTCTATAAAAGTATGTTTACCATGCTTGAATTTTTTATCAAATTCTTACATGAATTTGTCCCATGCTCTGAGATTAGCTATTAGCCATCCATATTATTTGTCAAATATCACATCACATTAAATCTTCAATTTCACTCCCATTCAGTGTATGAAGATTTTGTCTATCCTCGAGGACTTCTATTGCTTCATTTATCTTTACTTCTATCCCGTCTTTCTCCTACCCTTAACATGGGTCAAGGGCATCTCGACATCAACATCTACAAACCTTGATCACAGTCTCTTCAACTTCAAGGCCTCTGCACTCCCATTCAATGTATAAAGATTTTGTCTATACTTCCATTGCTTCATTTATCTTTACTTTTATCCCTTCTTTCTCCTGCCCTTAACATGGATCAAGGGCATCTCAACATCAACATCTACAAACCTTGATCGCAGTCTCTTCAACTCCAAAGCCTCTCTACATGTTGCCAATCATGTCCCACGCCTATATTATGTCCTCATGAGCTTCCATCGACTGTCTAAAGACAATAGGAGAACCTTCATACAAACACTTAGATCAGGTGATGATGGAACCAAACCTGAGATCACAAACTTATCAAATCCACCCATGATCCTTGTAATTGCCGATAATTACCAAACCCACCAACATCACCAGCATTGCTATATGTTCATGTCAAATCTTATATCCAACGAGGCAAAGACATGAGGATGCATGGTGAAACATTAGCACATCCATTCACCAATCGTGTGCATTGTTACATACAATATGTAACAATCTAAAACAGTTCATATATTACAAATACATGTTTACAGCCAGTAACCAAGTGGAATTGATGACCATACTAAAGTCCCCTAGATTGTCTAACTCTAACCATAAAGAACAAAATTGAATGGGTGTTGAGATGGAAAATTTGGTGGCACGCAACGCAGGTTCGTGACCATTTGAGCCTGTAATGAAGGTTCGTGACAAATTGGGGTAACCAATCAGAAACCCATATTCAAAAACATGTTGACTATTACAATGTTTATGTGTGTGATTTTCTAATAACATACTTAAGGGAATACATCAGATGTTTGGTGTATAGAAATTATAAGAAAGTATAAAATAATTAGCAAATCTTTCCTCTTCAAAAATTAAAAATGAGTATATCTGCAAATATTTGCGGATAAATATAAGCTTATTATATATATTTATAAATTTGAAGCCTTTTCCTTTGTAGTGGATGACCAAAAGGCATCCGCCATTAGATCTTCTCTAAGCTTCTTCTTTGGTAATGCATGCAGGGTTGCGAAATCGCTTGCACCTAGGTGATCATTTTGATGGTATATTTGGTTGAAAAATGTTTTGGAGAACTGCGTTGCAATTTTAGTGAAACTCTCAACGTTTCAAGCCTGCTTCTAGGCCCATCTTCAGGAGAAAAGATCTAGGCGAGGATTGATCCACGAATAAAAAGGCCAAAACAATCAACATAATAAATAATGATTTTCCTTGAAGTGGATAGGTTGGTCATGCTCATGGAGAGACATGAAAATTATTTTGTTCATTCATAATACAACAAATTACCGGCTTCCAGCAGTCAATTAGATTCCAACCCTCGTCCTATTCAAATTATTCGGATTCTTTTCAATTTCCACAACCTTTCAAATTCTTCTCCTCATGTAATGCTCTTCTTTAGCTATTACCTTCACTTTATTCGTGCAGATATGATGACCGGTGTTATGGGAGTGCTCGGCTAATGCAGATTTTGGAACCAGTTATGTGACAGGTCAGCACAACGTTCTTGTATCCTAACTTGAACAGAACATCCTGTTTCCCCAATGTATAACTTACCACAGCTGGATGGGATAATATAAATCCCTTTGTGACATGTAGGATTAGTACGATCTTTAGCCTTATCAAGCATGTTCCCGATTGTATTGAGAGGGGAGAATGCAACTTTAATGTTCTTTCTTCTGAGTATCTTTGCCAATATATCTGTTGCCCTTTAATATAAGGAAGAGAAACCTTACTTATATACTCGACCACATTTTGATTCTTACGGGGTTCTTTTCTAGCTTTTGGACCACTTTTTGACCTGACCACCATTATAACCATTTCTAATGAAAACCGAAGATAGATGTTCAATTTCTTGGTCAAGATGTTCTACATCTGATATTCTCATAGCACACGTAACAAGAGTGTTGATAATGCCAAGTTTTTGGGCCGGATGGTGATGAGAATCGGCATGCAAACATCTGTTTGTACGAGTTCTTTTTCTATATACCCGGTGGGCTAAAGACCCATCATTGTTTTTATGATGAGAACATCCAAGAACAGTATTTGATTATTTTCTTCAACCTCCATTGTAAACTTAATGTGGTCAGATCTGCTGTTTAGAAGTTCAAGAAATGAATCCAAGCTTTTCCTTCCATGTGGCCAGTTTGCATTAGTGTCATCTACAAACCTTTTCCACCATTTTGGTTTTAATGGAGCCGAATCGAGGGTTATTTTTTCAGAGTATTCCATGTATATATTGGCCACCACAGGTGATAATGGGGACCCCATTGCAATACCTTCAACCTGCTCAAATATGTTTCCTCTAAAGGTGAAATAGGTAGATTTCAAACAAATTTTTACCAAAAATGTGGTCTCGTCATTAGTAAGGCTTTTAATGATTTCTATCGCTTCATTCATGGGGACTTCAGTAAAAAGTGAAACGACGTCAAAGCTAACCAAAATGTCACCATCATCGACTTTTAGATTACTCATTTCATTAACCAAATGAGCTGAGTCTTTTACGAAAGAATTTGTATTACCAATAAGACATTTAAGATATACCGAGAGAAATTTGGCTAGAGGGTACAAGGGAGGACCAATAGTATTAACACTGGGTCTCAAGGGAATGCCTTCTTTATGGATCTTCAGCAAGCCGTAAATGCAAGGAACCAAACAATTTTTTGGAATAAGTCTTTTCTTTACACTCTCATCCAACGAGGAGTTTTTTATGGCGCGTTCTATCTCCTTCATAATCTTGTTGCTTGGGTCTTTCTCTAACTTTTTGCAGCTCCCGGAGGTGGTTAAATGATTCATCATTTTCGTTTCATAGTCCTCCGTATTCATGATAACAGGAGTGTTCCCTTTATCTGCCCTGAGTATTATAATATCATTATTAGTTCTTAGATTCGTCAGAGCGATGGCTTCTTCTTTAGTGATATTGTCTTTTGGAGGTTTGCACACACATCACTGCACACTCCTGTCTAACCTCTTCAGCTAATTTATTCAGGAGATCCTTGATAGAAGTTTCGAATTTGCTGATCAGATCCTCAATAGGGATACGCTTGGGAGTAATAGTGAAATTTAAACCATGCTCCAGTACGTTGGAAAAGGCCGCATCTAAACTCAAGGAGGATAAGTTCACTACATTAGTCTTGTTTTTAAACGCTGCATCAGGCTTTTGACTACAATGCAGCGCATTGAATTTTCTGAATTGTTTACCTTTGATATCCTCTAGTGCCATCTGCATTTTTCGAGCTAATGCTGATTTTAACTTTTGCCATAAATCTTCTCGAATCTTGTTGGCAAGATTCATATGTAATGCAAATAATTTCTCCAATAAAACATGTAATGACTTCCTGACCCATTTTACTTCTGCACGAACAATGGAGAGACTTGCCAATCTCAGCGCCTGGGTACATTTGGTGTTCATGAGGAGCTATAAACTTGTAGGCATCTCTAATCTTGTTGTTTGTCACGGGATTCATGTTGGTTTAGGGTTAACTTTTTTAGGCATATGGTGTTTGTTAGATCCCTTCGTTTTTTAACTTTAGATTTATTTTTCCCTTAGGAGCCCGATGGGAGAGAACTAAAGTTTTAAACTTTATTCACATGGCTCAAATAATAAATATATCAAAAAAAAAGATCTTTTTCGTGCCTGCCATGGGAGATATGTCGGCTGGTATAAAAGCAATTAATGTGAAGAAAAGTGTTTAGGAGAAGAAGGCAGGAAATGAAAATCAAGAAAATGGTTATAAGGACAATTTTTCATTCCAATCACAAGGTTTCAGAAGTGGTTAAGGAGTCTACAAAGAAGGGGGTAGAGTGTTGTTCAGAGACACCATGCACAAAGCAGAGCTGTTACAATTTCAGGATGCGAATTTTCAAGTTGCTGGTGGTGAGTGGAGCATTGAAGGGAAAACAGAAGGGCGTGGTGAAGGAGAGAAAGGTAGGGTTTATTATGAACCTCTCCCTAAGCTCTCATTGTCTAAAATTATTGAAAATGAAAAATTAGGCTAAAACTTAAGAGTGTAGGCATTTTCTTGTTTCAAAAATGAAGAAAATCTGGCTTCAAGAAGAGTTTTTGATGACTGATTATACAAAATCTATGGAAAAAGTTGGGTTTGCATGTGCCATTTAATAGGATGACAAATAAGGGCATTGTTATGATTTTTCTCAGATCTTCAGCTATGTCAGGATAAGTCATTGAGCGAGTGTTTTGGAATGTCGGAAAATCTTTGTCAAGGATTTGCCTTGGAACACTAGCATGGATTTTGAAAAAGATAACTGATTCATACTTAGTTTAGATATTCCATAACTAATTCACCAACACGAATCTTGACACATGAAATTTCATCTTATGAACAATGCTTGTTATACTACAAGACCTTTGTTTAAGAAAACAGATTAGCCTTAAAATTGTGATGCCTAAGTGCTAAAATTAATGAAATAGTTGCATTGCATGAACAATAAACAAGTAAATAACTGAAACAACACACAAAAAAATAATCAACTCAAGGATTTAACCTGGAGAAACCCAATGTGAGAAAACTGTGGGTTGAACCTCCTCATCTCCACTATCATTATGCAAGATTTACAAGCCAATTGCTTCAATGAAGCCTCCAAAAACCTTGTGGAACTTTTGCAGCAATACTCCAACGCTCTCCTGTACTTGCCTTGCTCTAAAACTTGCTTGTACAACTTGCTTGACTGTTCTACTCAATAAAATGAGTAGTACAGTTTCCTGCAAAATGAGCTGGTATACTTGGGTTTTGTTGTATCCAAGGATGGATCTAGAAAAGATGAAGGCTATCTTGCAGTGGCCTACATCAAGGAATACATTTGTGGTAAGTGATTTCCATGGATTCACAATCTTCTATAGGAAGTTTATCCATAACTTTAGTGGAATTATCAAAGGAGATAGAAAAGAATTTGTGTGCACAGAAGCAGCAGCCCAAAAGAGTTTCGAGGAGTTGAAGAAGAAAGCAGAGCAGACACTATTAGAATTGCTTAATTTCAACAAGGTATTCCAAATTGATTGTGATACCAGTGGAACAACAACACAGACAGTGTTGAACCAAGAGGCCAGACCTATTGCCTTCTGCAGTGAGAAGCTCAACGATGCAAAAAGGAAGTACTATGTAAATGATCAAGAGGTTTATGCAATTGTGAGATCTCTTAAGAAGTGGAGACAGTATTTGCTACAAAAGGAGTTTGTCTTGTACACGCATCATTAGGCCTTGCAGCTCATCAATAGCAAGGTACGTTGAATCAAAGGCATATTAAATTGGTGGAGTTTCTTCAATGTTATTCATTGATCTTAAAACATAGATGTGGAAAGTCTAACAAGGTTGTGGATGTTTTGAGTAGAAAGAGTCTTTTATTGACTGAGATGCAAGTGCGACTAATTGGATTTGATTCCATAAAGAAATTGAATAAGGGGAATGCTAACTTCAACAATGCCTGGGTAGCATGAAAGAGTCTAGTTAGCATAGACTGAACTCCTTTGCTGGACTTCTTTTTGAATGAGGATTTGTTATTCAAGGGGCAAGAGTTTTGTACACCCCAAGGATCAATGAGAGACAATTTGGTGAAGGAGATGCTTAGAAGATGAATGGCAGGATATTTTGGCACGGTTGCATGAGAGGTATTATTGGCCAAGAATGAGTACAGATAAGAGAAAGTTTGTGCAGAGTTGTTCAGCATGCCGGCATGCCAAAGATACAAGATAGAATGCAGGATTGTACAAGCCGTTGCCCGTAGCAGAAAGGCGGATATAAGCACGGACATTGTGTTGGGATTACCTCACACCCAAAAAGGCAATGATTATATTTTTCTCGTTGTGGATAGGTTTTTAAAGATTGCATATTTTATTGCTTGCAAAAAGACTAGTGATGCCACTAGCATAGCCAAATTATTTTCCAAAGTAGTAAGATTGCATGGATTGCCAAAATCCATTGTAACTGATAGGGATAAAAGTTGTTCGTCATTTTTGGACAAAATAGTGGAGAAGTTGAGTACTGAATTGCAATTCAGTTCAGCCTATCATCAATGATAACATGGACAAACTAAAGTAGTGAACCGAGAAGCCTTGGAGATTTGTTGAGAGGTCTTGTGGAGAACAAGGAAGGCAATGGAATTTGGTCCTACTACAAGTTGAATTTGCATACAACTCAAGATAGTGTGGGGTACAGTCCCACAGGTGTCACTAAATTGAGAACCCTGGCAGATGTAACCATGAAGAGTGCAGAAGCAAATGATTTTGCATAATATATGCAGGAGGTGCATAACTAAGTAAGGAAACGGCTAGTGGATATTATTGAAAGGTATGAAGAGTGTGATGACTGGAAGAGAAGAAAGAAAGAATTTCAGGCTGAGGACTTGGTGTTAGAATATTTGAGGAATGAAAGGTTCCCAAGGGACACACATAGCAAGCTCAAATGGAAGAAGATTGGACCATGTAAAATTCTGAAAAGTTTTTTTGAGAATGCCTATGAGATTGAGATTGAGTTGCCTGAAAGGTTGGATCTCTCCAATCTTCAACGTAGCACACCTACATACCATCCATGAAGGACACAGATGAATCAGATTTTCATCTTCCTCAATCGAAACAACAAATCCCCGAGAAGGAAAAGGAAGAGATAAAAGCCATTCTTGATTGTAGGGTTGTCAAATAGACAAGAGGCAAAGAGTATCTACAATATTTGGTCAAGTGGAAGAACAAAGCAACAGAAGATTCAACTTGGATGAATCCAAGTGAAATTGGTCGTTGTGACCACAGCTTCGTGGATTTCAAACCATTCAGTGAGCAAGAGCTCACATTTTCTCCTACCAAGGTGTCTGATGCAGAAGCATCCCTGAATTGTTTGCTATCTTGCATCAACCAAAAATCTTTCCTTTCTTTTTGGTTTTTCCATTGTGTTGTTCGTGCCCAAAGGAATTTCCTCTACAAAACTTAGCTGAGTATTTGGTCTAATTTCTAAGGCATTTACCTTCAAAGGAAATAGTGCCCGCAAGCAATGACTATACTCTAGAGCTTTACCTTTGATTATTCAATCTTGTGGCCTTGAGCTTTTGTTATGATAAGACATCACCTTCAAATATTGAATGCAGGCTTTGATTCTTTGTTATAACGGCCTTGGGCAGAATACAATCGGCCTTGGGTATAATTTTAAATATACATACTCGATGTTACAATAGCCGTGGTCGCAAGGCTAAGGATTAACAATTTAGACACTATTAAGCCCGTAGGCTTTATTTTCATTCAAAACTTTGAAGCCCATGGACTTAGTATTGTTTCATATTAAGCAATGCCATCTGCTGAAGACACTAAAAAGAACTGACAACTTGAAATAAGTTCACAGACCATTGATCTTGCTCAAATCGACAAAACAGACAAGGATGTTTCATCATGGTTTTTCTTTGAATATTAAAAGGACAACAACCTATAAATAACATACTTGGTGGGTTCCACAAAACGGATTCAATATTAAGGCCTTGGTCTCTAAAACAGAAATGGAACGCCATTACAAATTTCTGCCCCATTTGATCATCTGCCAAATTCGCAAAATGAACGAAGATCAGAAGCCGACAGACTGACATATCCTAATAGGTTCAATATGATCCACAGACTGTTCGATACTCCACTGGACAGTGGATTTGAGCCCCTTCAACATACCAGAAAGGTGTCAAATGAAAGCTTCCCTTTGCCATTGGATGGGATGATATGGAGTTGAGGCCCGTGGGCCCTTGATTACAATGAAAGCCTTTAATAAAAGGCAAGAAAATTTAAGGCCACCGCCTTAATAAAAAAAGGAAATATAAGGCCCGCAGACCTTTATTTTTATTAGGCCCATAAGCCTTCACTGCTTAACAAAGTAGTAATGCCCGCCATTGGTTTGACATATGCCAAGCATTGATTGGGCATGAGATACAAAGAAATATTCCCATGGGAATACACAGAGACTCCAAATGCAGGAGTCGGGAGGGATTGGAGCAGCTGCCATGATCTCCTTATGATCATTTGAGGCATTACGCCAAGAAATGGTTACATGGAAGGAAAAAAACCAATCTTATTAATTGGTTTTCAAGACAAAATTTTGGGTTTGGAGCTCAGGAGATTTGATTGGGAAGAGAGTAAGCAGATATCAACTCTGTGGAACATAACCAAAGCAGCCTACGGGCCATTTGTGTTGTTTGCAAACAGATAATGAAAGAAACAATCTCTGGAAGTAGAACATAAACGAAGCAAACTGAGGGCCATTTGTGTTGTCTTTAATCAGAGAATGAAATAGACAATCTTTGGAAGTAATTTATGGCACGTACAAAGCCTTAAGGCATGAAAAATTGTGTGAATGTTTGTTATATTGAATGCTGGCTAAATCATTCTTGACAGTCAATAAATTGATATTCAATCGTGAGTCTAGGGTGGACCTCTGATTGTCTTTAGGACATCATAGAATGATGCTAGCTAGTGACTGAATGTATTTTGCTTTATTTTGAGTGATAAACAATCTCAGATGTCTTCCGCATTAAAATTTGTACGTTTAGAGTAACTTTTGTGTTTGGCTGCAACAACAAGGTTGAGTGCATCATGTACATACATTCTACAATTCCAAAATTCACCAAAAAGACCACATACTTGACCCTGAGGGGATAACTTCTGCAAATACATGAGCAAATGACTCAAATATGGATCCCAAACACCAAAGAGCTTGAAAAGGCAGACGAAGAAGCATTTGAACTTCCTTAGGATTGCTTGAGTCTATGGTTTTGTCGAACATTGGGCAGGTTTAGCTGTATATGATCCCATTTTTCTAAGTCTATTTCCAGCAAGGCAGATTCAACTGTATACACACATTTTGGTAATTCAGCTAGAAGTATGCCTATTTTAACAAATACTTGTGACCCCAGCGTGTTCGGATCATTCTTGAGCCTGCCTCATTTGTTTTCCCGTACTCTCCATTGTTCTGCATCTGCCATGACAAACTACACTTCTTGAGTGAGTATGAGTGTCTCAACTTTCAAGTTACTTCACTAGTCATACAAACCATTAAGTCTTACTTAATTACATCAATTAAACGGAATTACAACTTGCTTCAGGATTCAATTCATGATAACTAACAGCTGAACCAAGATGGATAGAGCTCTGTGATCTTCCCCCGCAGCTCTTCTCTATCATCCCATAGGTTCTTAAGCCACTTGGCGTCGTTCTTCCAGTTCATAATGATAGGATTACCTCGTACATATGAATTCGTGAGTTTTGATTCCTTTAAACGCTTCTGATGTGTTCCTAGATGACCTAAGTTTTGATGTGAAGCATTGTAAAGTTCTTTGCAAATTTTTAGGGTTAGGAGGCCTTTCTGCATGCTTTGTCTGTGAAAAGACAGTCATTTGAGGGAAGATCGCCCCAAAATGGTTGGTAACAAACCAGCAACCCAAAATACCCGGAGTCACAGGCTACTGTGGTTGAAATGCAAAAGACAAACATCCCTAGAAAACAAGAAAATATTGCTAATAATAATGAGCCTCCTAAAGTGTGTTCAAAGAATGATGTTGTTATGCAAGAGGTGCTAGATATCCCTAGTCAACAAAACAATTGGTGCCTGCATCAGGCCACCCAAGAACTTAACCATAACTAGTGTGCTTGTGGATGTGAACCTGAATCAAACTCTGCTTAAGCTCTCGCTTGTTATCTCTACTGAAGTGCTTTGGTTTTTATGGAAAAAGAGGAACTTGGATGTGTTTCAAGGAAGAACAGAATCTCTACTAACTTCATTAGTAGAGTCGGGCATTTATTGGTTATGTTGCAAGTGACAATTCAAATAATAATTCTTGAGCGTGAACTGAGGAAACTCTTGGCCACAAGGGTGATAAAGAACAACAAATACAAACAAGCTAACAAGATGAGAAACTTTCCCTCTCCTCATTTTGAGTCATAGCCTCCTCCGGGATTTGATACTCAATTTGGCAATCGGTTTGATAATTTGGGATGGGTCAAGATGAGACATGAGCATTGGGATACCAGAAATGGAGGAAAAAATGTAGACTTTGAGTACTAGCAAAATTCTATGAAATATGTGCTTAATGATTCCAATGAGATGTCTACTTATGACTCTGCTGCCAGAGCTGAAAGTAATACTGTTGTGCCTCATGATGCTTTGAACCTTGAGAATGATAGAACTGGTATGAAATAGAGCAAGGAAGCAGTTGTATAGAGCATAGTATGAAAAATAGTGATAGAAGCTTCAGTCACAGCTCTTCTAGAAACAGTTTTGCTTATTTTGAAATTGTACCTAATGTTGGTGCTCTGACAGAAATTCAACCTCTTGCTCTATTTCCTCAATTGTTGGATATTCCTCTCCTTGTGCAAGGAAATGATGTAAGTGGTGACAGCAGCCTTCATATGGATGCTTCTTCCTTGGAGAGTATATTTCTAGGGTATCCTCTTTGACGCCTTTGACTGAGTTCAGTGTTGAAATAGTGGAGAAAGTTTGTTGAGAAACTAGTAAGCTCTCTCCTGGAACCTGTAAATGATCTCATCTGAGCAAGATCAGAAGTTGGCTTAAGAGTTTCAGAGAACGAGAGCTATTGTGATGCCTGTGGACAAAAGGCTTGGCAGTGGGTCTAGGAGTGGCACTCATAATGTTGTATAGGAAGAGGTGTACAAGTGTTAAAAGAAATTGCAGAACGTAACTCACGTTCCTCATGATGAAGATGATGTAAATGGGAATTCTAGGCGTACAGCTCGTTTGTTCTCGCAGAAGATAGGCAAAGGAAAGAAGTTGATCCTTGCTGAAGATGGCGTTATGGGGCATGATACTACTGAGGTGGTCTTGCACGGCCAATGGCTGAGTTCTAGTGCTTATACAGATGTTCATATTACTGAAGAGACAGCTAAGGACAGGTACCATGTCAAGCAAACTGCTAGTGAAACAAATGAAGTCAGAGGTCCTGCTGTTGCTCCAGACCTGGATATGCTGCCTAATGTTGATGATAAATTGAATGGTGCGGCAGAGATGTGAAAACTTTGAGTTTACTTGAAAACTGTGGTTATGACTAACATCTATTAACACTTTCGTTGAAAAGACTTGATTATATTTTCACATATAGGCATTAGTTTGTATTTGGGGGATGCTCTGTTGGGCAATACTTTGATAGCCTGCTTAGGTACTTTAGTTTGCAGTTCGGGGATACTATGTTGGGTAATACTTTGATAGCTTGATTAGGTACCGTCCGTTATAGATGACTGATATTTTGTTTTATCCCAAGCTTGGGGCATATCTGCTGTTAGACTTTCTATGCAATACACAAAATGTCTATAAATTTTCGCAGACCTAACACCTTCATGTACATTTTGTATAAAACTACAACAACCTTGGCTAATGATTCTTTGAAATATTTGATAATTGGCGAATATAATTGTAATGCCCCCTTTGCCCACCGAGACCTTTGGCCCATTTCACAACCCGATGGCCAAAGGAAAAACATAAGGGTGACTTAAGTCACAATAAGTTAGTACAAAGTGCAACAAAATATTTATAAAATTAATTTGCACTTGTATAATTTATTTATTTGACTTAATAATAAATTTGTAATCTCTAAATAGGTGCATTGGGTCTAATATTATGTTGTATCCTTTCTAGGGAAAATAGAAAAGAGGCCCATGTTGTGTTTGTCATCCCTAGGCAAAAAATGCGACCTGGACAAAGGAAGGAAAGTGAAGTTTAGAAAAGATAAAAATTATAGCTCTTCCCAAGGAAAGTGCGACTTGGCATGAAGGGCCATTAGTTAATGTTTATTTGTCCTAGGAGGAAGTGCGCCTAGGTTTGGGTATACTTTTAGGGTATTTTGGCACTCTTCTCTCATTGGAAGATGAAAAGGTCATTTTGTAATATTTTTCCTATAAAAAGGAGAGGGGCGGCTTGGGTAGAGCACCATTGTAATCATTTATCATTTATGAATCTGATCTTAAGCCAGGTGCTTTTGTATAAAATATTCTAAGGACGAAACCCTTAGTATATTGCCTCTAGAGGACGAAAACCCTCTTGGAGATTAGGAGGAATTTACACCTGGATCTTCCATAGAGTTTATAAGAATTTCAGTATTTTCCAGCAGCAGTTAAGGAGTTTTTGGCAATAAAGGATTGAAGAATTCATCGCAGCAGTGTCATTGTATTTTCTGTGTATGAAGCGACCCACTATGTGGCTGGTTTTCAATGTCTTGGACGCATCTCAGGTCTGAATTTCATTATCATCAATTGTACTGATTTCTGGAAGTCCAAATAACTATTTTTCAGTGATTTTTGAAGGTTTAATAGTGTTGTACACAGTCACGTAAATCTGCAGATTTCTGTGTTAAATTCCAGCCTGTTTTATATTCATAAACATCAGATTTTGCTTTATAATAAATTGTTACAGTTCTGAGCTTTGTTAGTGCAAGGATTGATAGGGCTGATAGTGATTCTATGTGGATTTTCCATCATCAAAACTAGTCGCCCTTGCTAGAATACAGCTGAAACTGCTAAATTTATGGTTGCACAGTCTTCAAAACAGTTCTGGTTCAGTTTTAGGCTAGGTTTCTATGCAAACCCCTAGTCGCACTTCTCTCATAAATTCAGATCTGTATTAGTGTGAATGCTTTAAAAAGTCATAAATCAGCTTTTAGTGTCTTAATTGATCTAAACTGCATTGGAGAACAAGATAGATCCATTTGGGGATCTTTCAGTGGTATCAGAGCATCAATCCTCCCACATGGAGGGTTTTGTTTTATGCAGCCTAAAGAAGTTGGGCCACACAGATATTATACAAGGAGTCAAGCTCGTATTCGAACAAATTTGAATACTAAAAGTGGTCGAGAATCATGGACAGAAGGGAGGATTCACACACTCCTCCACGACGAGAGCGACCTGATCCAGATGCTCTTTTCAGCGGTATGATCGATTCCCATCAGGAAATGATGCAGACTATGAGACAGCTGATGGAGAATTTGATTATGGATAGGACAAGAAATCGGCATGATAGAAGGGAAAGATCTGCATCCATAGCTAGCAGCCACAGAAGGCACAACAGGGTACCTACAGAGGTGGGTAGCGTGAGAGGTTCCCCTCCACGTGATCGGAGATATACAGAGGAAAGGAGACCCACGAGGACTGCGGATCGACCTATGCAGCCTAGATTCCTACAAAGGAGGAGCCACCATTAGTTGAAGAGCCACTTGAAGACATAGCCTTTCAAGATACTGTGATGGCAGCGCACGATGAGTGGAGAGCTCTACCACAGGAGGTACGGAATGCCTTTCCCCTCCACCGTATTGTGCTCAAAGGAGGGAAAGCTTGAGAGCTAGACAGGTACAGAGGCCTAGAGAACAGCAGAACAGGGAGTTGAAGCAGGCCACCAACAAGGTGACCCTTTCCACATTTGATGGTAGTGGAAAGATTAGTGCCAAAGCATGGATTCACAAGCTCGACACATATCTCACTCTCAAGCCTATGGAGGAGTAAGAGGCTATCCAATTTGCCACGTTGCACCTTGAGGGAGTAGCGTATGATTGGTGGCACCATGGGCTTATCACACAGAGACATGATCTTCTGCAATCATACAGGAGTTTAGTGAGAAGTTGATTGCGAGATTTGATCGCAGGGATGTAGAGCTTTACTATAGGGACTTGGCACAACTTCGACAGAGTGGACACGTTGATGCATACATCAACGAATTTCAGCGTATAGCAGTGATGGTGCCAGAGATGCCTGAGAGGCGAGTGGTGATGTTGTTCATTGAAGGACTTCATGACAGCTGAGAGGATTGGTCAAGGCTCTTAAGCCTACAACTTTGCATGAGGCTATTCGGACAGCCTTGGACTTGGACACTACTCCCATGCAGCCCCAAAGGAAGAATGTCAAGGAGGAAAAATCAAAACAACAAGAGCAGCCCACTTCTTCGAAGGTTGAGTTTACACCCAAGAAGGAGATTGTTTCAAAGAGTGAGCTTCGCCGGAAAAATTTATGCTTTCATTGCAATGATCCGTGGGAGCCGGGGCATAGGTGTCTTGGGAAAGGCAAAATCCATCTCATAAAGGTTGAGGATGAAGAGTCCGAGGATGAACAGGAGCAGCCAACAC
Organism: Taxus wallichiana var. yunnanensis; assembly: GCA_018340775.1. Lineage (NCBI taxonomy): Eukaryota > Viridiplantae > Streptophyta > Pinopsida > Cupressales > Taxaceae > Taxus > Taxus wallichiana. The sequence continues at coordinate 806,333,205 of CM031237.1, forward strand.
CAGGCATTGCAAATGAGGGTAGACTCACCTATCTTTCGGGAGCACCCAAGTATAATCCATTCATGTTTGAAGGCACAATGTTCGGGTGTAGGATCATGGCACTTTTGGATAGTGGATCTACACATAACTTCCTAGATGCAGGTTTGGTAGACCAAAAAGGTTTACAATGTGATAACTTTGAAGGCTTTGATGTGACTATAGCAGGAGGTCTCACTCTTCCATGCAAGAAGAAGGTCAACCAAGTTAGCATTTTATTTGGTGAGTATACACTTTGTGATGATTTCTATGTCATGGATTTGAAAGATAACAATGTTGTGCTTGGCATGCAATGGCTTCATTCGTTGGGAAGAGTCACCCAAGATGTGGAAGCTATGGAGCTGAGTTTCCAACACAAAGGGAAACAAGTCACATTGAGAGCACTCAAGTACACGCTGCCCCATCAAATGGCAGCTAAGTCTATGATAGTTTGGGACCAGGAACCATCTCGTGAGGACATCTACGAAGATTTTTCACTGCATATCAGCACGGACCAGCAAGGATGTGATGAAGAGTGCGGCAAATTCGAAGCATACATGAGGAGGCTGGTTTCACTAATGACAAGTAAGTTGCATAAGTTTTTTTGCAGTGTTTGAGCAGCATTGTATAGTGCATATGAAGCTATTAAAAAGCTTCGGCTGGTCTGGGATCCTGGAACTGGTAGAATGCAGAATTGTAGTTTATGATTGCTTGGGGGCAAGCAATCTCGGGAAGGGAGGACTGTAATGTCCCCTTTTCCCAATCGAAGACCTTTGGCCCATTTCGTCAACCCGACGGCCAAAGGAAAAATATAAGGGTGACTTAAGTCACAATAAGTTATTACAAAGTGCAAAAAAATATTTATAAAATTAATTAAGCACTTGTATTAATTTATTTGACTTAATAATAAATTTGTAATCTCTAAATAGGTGCATTGGGTCTAATATTATGTTGTATCCTTTCTAGGGAAAATAGAAAAGAGGCCCATGCTGTGTTTTGTCATCCCTAGGCAAAAATGCGACTTGGACAAAGGAGGAAAGTGAAGTTTAGAAAAGATAAAAATTATTGCTCTTCCCAAGGAAAGTGCGACTTGGCATGAAGGGCCATTAGTTAATGTTTATTTGTCCTAGGAGGAAGTGCGACTTGGTTTGGGCCTATTTTTAGGGTATTTTGGCACTCTTCTTTCATTGGAAGATGAAAAGGTCATTTTGTAATATTTTTCCTATAAAAAGGAGAGGGGCGGCTTGGGTAGAGCACCATTGTAATCATTTATCATTTCTGAATCTGATCTTAAGCCAGGTGCTTTTGTATAAAATATTCTAAGGACGAAACCCTTAGTATATTGCCTCTAGAGGACGAAAACCCTCTTGGAGATTAGGAGGAATTTCTACACTGGATCTTCCATAGAGCTTATAAGAATTTCAGTATTTTCCAGCAGCAGTTAAGGAGTTTTTGGCAATAAAGGATTGAAGAATTCATCGCAGCAGTGTCATTGTATTTTCTGTGTATGAAGCGACCCACTATGTGGCTGGTTTTCAATGTCTTGGATGCATCTCAGGTCTGAATTTCATTAGCATCAATTGTACTGATTTCTGGAAGTCCAAATAACTATTTTTCAGTGATTTTTGAAGGTTTAATAGTGCTGTACACAGTCACATAAATCTGCAGATTTCTGTGTTAAATTCCAGCCTGTTTTATATTCATAAACATCAGATTTAGCTTTATAATAAACTATTACAGTTCTGAGCTTTGTTAGGGCAACGATTGATAGGGCTGATAGTGATTCTATGTGGATTTTCCATCATCAAAACTAGTCGCCCTTGCTAGAATACAGCTGAAACTGCTAAATTTATGGCTGCACAGTCTTCAAAACAGTTCTGGTTCAGTTTTAGGCTAAGTTTCTATGCAAACCCCTAGTCGCACTTCTCTCATAAATTCAGATCTGTATTAGTGTGAATGCTTTAAAAAGTCATAAATCAGCTTTTAGTGTCTTAATTGATCTAAATTGCATTGGAGAACAAGATAGATCCATTTGGGGATCTTTCAATAATCTATGAAAAAAATCTGAAATTAGCCAGTTGGCAAAAATATGTCCCATGGAATATACCTTGGCCTAAAGACACACCCATGCATCATTTAACATCAGCTAAATGAGAAAAAAAATATGATTTGGATTTGTGCAATTTCCATTAGGTACTTTTGGGATCATTGTGTTCGTATTTGTCATCTTCGACATTTGGTGTTCCTCTATGGAACCCGTCTTCAGTAAAGAGTAGAGTGGCTAAATAAGCGAAGAGAAATGATCTTCAATAAATGTCAATTTTAAGAAAAAAAAGGTCATTTTACTATTGATCGCCTTTTTCAAAGAATTCAGAAATTATTTTAGCATTTTCAACACATATACGATGTTTGAATTTGTTGGAATGCCCTGCCAGTCCTGATTTGTCCAAACAAATATGCATGATATCTTCACAATGCTTCTTAATTCTAATTTGAACAGACCTTCCCATTTTGCCTAAGTATTGCTTCCTGCAGCAACATGAGAATGAATGGATCTGTTTAAACTTTAATGCAAATGAGGGTTCTAGGGGTCCTTCAAGGTGTCTAGCATATGTAGGAGAGTATTTGGTGGGGCGAAAGCAATTACTGTGTTCTTTCTTCTTAGGAATCTCACTATTCTATAAATAGTGTTCTGGATATAAAGGAAGGTGACTTCTGAACCTTGCCTTGTATCTTCATTCACCACTGCATTAATTTGGCTGCTAGCTTTCAGTGTTTGACTTTCCCAGTAACTATATCCTTTGTGTACCTAGAGAGAGGTGATTTCTCTTGATTCAAATGTTCACTGTACCAAATTCCAACAGCTCTAGACGCTAGTGTATTTAGGACAACCTACATTTAAGCATGATACTTAAACAAGGAGAGTTGGTAATACACCGAAAGGACACAGTAATATCCAAAAATAAAATAAAACAAGTATCAATGTGGAAATTTAAAAATGTAATTATACTGAGATTACGGTTAGGAATAGGGTAAGAGATGAGTTGGTGATATAAAGAAAGGACATAGTGGTATCCAGAAAAACAAAAATAAAAAATTATCTGGAAATGTGAGAAATTTTAACACGCTGAAAGCATGTTCAAAGAAAAAAACCACACCCTGAACTGAAAGGATCCGGTAACCTCAAAGACCAGTGACTCAGAGGAAGAGCATCCCATCAAGTATATGGGAGCACCTAGCTGGTCCAGACATAGCATTACGGTTCAGGTTTGCACTTAGCATGCGTGCTAAGGTTTGCACCAAGTCAGCTGGTACAGGTAAAGCAGGTGCAGATACGGGTGCAGAGACCCCATATGCCAGTGCGGCAGTAATTTTTAGGGGCTCAGGTATGGCTTTGGGTACATCGATACAAAAAAATATAAAATATTAAAATATATAGCCAAATAAGCAAAATTAACCATATAATATGCATAGAGTAAATAAAATAAGCTAAATAACCACAAAAATATTATAATTCAATGCCAAGCGTCAGGCACAACTAAAAGGGGAGTATTAGATTGCGGATGGAAAGCGGAAGTGAAGGTGCGACTGCGGAGGCAGAGGCAGAAGCTGCGGATAGACTTGAAAGAGTGCATGGATTGGAACATACCTTACACAGCAATGATCTGCAAGGAGGACACCAAGACGCAAAGGCTCTGGTCACTCCTCTCAAAGACAAATACAAAAACGAGGGAGAGCAGATAGCTATGTGGACGCCAAGACAGTCAAAACCAGTAGCCCCTCAAAGCCAAAATAACCCTAGATGCAGGCGGCTCCACGGCAGAGCAATCAGTTGAAGATCCAGCCTACTCTTTGGTCTACAGTAACTTGTGAGTACATAAACTTCAACAACCTTTTCCATGGTTGTGGCAATTTCTGCAAGCTTTGAATGACTCAAGTCCATCCCAACCTCAATCCAGAACTAATTAACAACCCCATGCTTTTTCATCCTCGCAGTTGATTAGAATTTTTATGGATCTTGTTGATATTCAGGGTAACACTCGACCTTCCCGGCTGGAAACCACCAAGCATCCTTTGGGTTTGAAGAACACCTTGCTACCTACTGATAAAGTGGCTTCTTCCATGCCCTTCTCCTAGGTATTGTTGATAATCCGCTAGGGATTCCCAACAGCAACCAAATACATAGAGAGGATTATATGGGAAATAGCTCAATAGAGCATTCTAATCATCTGAAGATTGATCTCGCTTGGGAAATTCTGTCAACGGAGATAAATATCCTTAAATCCAGGGCTATCATTGGAAAAATCATTGGTAAATGGCCTGCAATCGTGAATGTCGAGAAGTGGATTTGTGAGAAAATAATATAACCCTTAGATTCTTACCCAAAGGTTTTTTCACAGCAATTTCCGAGAGTCAACAGAAGAAGTCAGACATTTTGGAGAAGCGACATTGGATGAGGGATGGCTCTGATTTGTTCTTACAACCTTGGGTGCCTAACTTTAACCCTCTTCTAGCAAGCATGGGAGTTACTCTAGTTTGCATCCAGTTATATACTCTCCTAATAGAATTTTGGGAGGAAAGCTTGTTGCGAAGGATTGGAAGCTGTATTAGGAAGGTTGGTGAAATTGACAAAAACCCCTAGATGGCGCTATGACTTATACAAAACTCTGCATATCCTGGGATATAGCTAAATCAATTCCGCTAGAAATTGTGATCCAATCCATGCAGTGGGTGTGGTGTCAAAAGGTGGATATTGAGAAGCCCGCAGTCAGATGCTTTCTAGACCATCAGCTAGGACACATCAAGGAGCGTTAACCTGTTCAATTGCATTTGAAAAGGGGTCTCAAAGTTTGGCATCCCAAACCAGGGCCGCCCTCGGATGCCCACCTTAGAAGAAATGATCTCACTCAACATGCGGAGAACACTCCTCCAGTCTCAGCAAAATCTAGCATCCGGCCTTGTTTATCCTAGGCAAGGGAGGTCGAATGGAAAGGGAAACTTCAAAAAAATGACTCTGTGTACGTTGAAAGCCCAAAGTGAAAGCATTGCTAAAGAATCCAGTGATATTGCAAGACTTCTTCATCAGAGCTTGGCAACGGATAATGGCAGTAATTCAGTCCGAGGGTTAGAAAATTGGGAGAAGCCAAAGGGTTGGATCTTTCAGATGACAAAAATGGCTTAAATAATTTGAAGGAAGTTACAATTCGTCAAACTTCAAGCCTACTGAAAAAGGCCAATTGTGGCTCCAAAAACAAAAGAGGTAGAAAATCCAGTGTTGAAAGGACTTTGGAGGCAGTGGAAGCCAACTCTCAGAATCTCATCAGCCGCATATTTAGCTCTGGGAAACAGGAGGTGGGACTCCCTCTTCCACACATTGAAAATTTTATCCCAGATTTGTTGGGGTCTTAATGCCTATAACCAGTATAGTTTGGTCTAGAATGCTTGTTATTCCCTACGCTGAATGCTTGTATTGGTTTTTTTGGTATGGAATTAATTCTTTTTGGGGGTCGCTCTCTTCTATTTAAGTCCGTGGAGCTTGGCTATTAGCAATTTCAATCTATCTAATTTTTTTACTTGTTCGTTTTGGCATAAATTGTCGTTTTGAGGTTTGGTAATTAGAGGCATAGAGTGCCTCTGGTTTTTTCTTGTTATTCCCAGGGTTTCACATCTTTAGTTTAGATGCTATTGCAAATGTATTAATTTTTCAGTATATTGGGAAAGGGACGCTCACAACCCTTGTTAACGAATCCAAAAACAAAATCAATGTCAAATGTCATGATATTCATTGGTCAAACTTAGAACAAGTACATTGTGCAAATGTTATAATGTATACACAAAAATCAAGACAAATCAGCATATTCATTATATTAGCAAAAGGATGGAGTTTCAGCCCTAAGCAACTGAAAATATGAAGGTGAGAGAGCAAATGTGCAATATGAGGTAAATGTGTTGTTTAAAAAGAGTTTGGGAGTGTCTTTTAAGGTTTTGATTATTTTTTAAGTCCTTTTGACTTTTTTGACATATTATGATATAAAACTGAACAAATTAAAAGAAAAATAACTATTTTTTTGGGTTGGTTACATTGTGGGTTCACACTGGTACACTATGAGTTTACATTGGGTAAGGCCGGACGTACTGGATACAAACCACCAGGTGCATATCCCCCACGAACCGACGATATACCCGAGCAGGCTACATCTTGTACGCCTGTAAGGGTATACCAAGTAACATAGGTTTACACTTCACGTTGAGATTAAACCTATAGAGTAACTAAATTACCTATAGCATTAGGGTTGAGGTTTAGGCTTCACACTTAGATTGAACCTATAGACTAACTAAATTACCTGGAGTACTAGCGTTACAGCTTGAGTTTCACAACTTATAGCATCAGGGTTATGGTTTGCAATTCATACTGAGATTAAAACTAGAGTAAATAAATTACCTGTATCATCCAGTAAAACTATAAAGTAACTAATCCTATAGTGCCTATAGCATTAGGGCTAAGGTTCGCATTTCACACCTATAGCATTAGGGTTAAGGCTTGCGCTTCACGATGAGATCAAACCTATGGAGTAACTAAATTTCCTATATCATTCGGTGTAGCCACAGAGTACCTTAATTACCTGTATCATTCGGTGTAGCCACAGAGTAATTAAAGTACCTGTGTCATCCCGTACTACAATCTCACGGGTTTTGGGAATTTTTCGCACAAAAGGGATAAATCAAACATTGACAATTCCTACTGAAAACTGAAACAAATTATTACATTAGGGTGAAAATTTTGGAAACATACTTGGCGAGAAAGTCGAGATATCTCGAGACAATCGTATGCAAGCACTGTAATAAACTTGTTAAGCGGGATATTATCAGTTTCGATGAGAGTTAATAAGCTCGAACAGTCTTTTGCCTCCGTGGAAATATGTATCGGATCAATGTTCACATCTGCGGCACTTATTGTAGCAGAGGCCTCGAAAGGATTGTCGTGCAATGGACTGAGCTTCTTCAGTGCTTGGCTGCGCCATTCGTCCACGACTCTTCGCAACTTTTCGTGTTGTTCCTCCATTGACACCACTGCGATACAGGAACGATTTCAGGGACTTAAAATCGCAAACAATGAAGGTAAATTTGTTATTAAATCAGGCGAATTTCTGAAAATACCAGAAGCCATGGCGGAAATTATGTATCAGTAATATCAGCAGTTACTCGATGCTATGAGACAAAATGAATTGGATCATATAGCGTCCCTGTAAGACAAGTAATGCAGTTCGTCCTGGTTTTGCCTTTGTTTTATTCCATGTCGTCTTTGATCTTCAAACGTGGCGAAAAACTTCTGCCTCGGTGAAGAGCAGCTCCAGCCCAAGTTTGTCAGTTCCGTTTCTTTTTGGAAAATGCAGGAAATAGAAGATCGGTTAAATTAAAATGGAAAATAGTCACCGAGTAAAAGAATGAATAAATAAAGATTTTAATAATATATCCCATACACAAACTTAACACTAAAAGACTCCCCACTCAATGGGATCAAAAGTTGTGACAAGAGTGTTCTAATTGTTTGATTATTTTGTACGAGTTTTCCCAATAAAAAGTCTAAAAATTCATTGTTTTTCTCAAACCTCTCTTCCTCAAATAAGGGTTGTCTCGTGCACTCTATGTTGTAGTGGCATTTTGTCTCCACTTGTTACTAAAAAGGTATGCTCTCTTTGTATAGTCTTTTTAGGCAATGTCTATTTATCGATTTCACACCTAAGATGATGTGAACTAGTTTTTAATTGAGACATCAACATTTTCACCTTCCATTTGATTTCTACTGTGAAATAGATCTTTTTTCTCCATGGTCCCAAGTTGGGTTAAATTCCTTGATATAATATTCTTTCTTCCTCTCAAGTTGTTTTGTCGACATAACATTCCTAAATTTATCTCATATACTTTTGTATTTCCTCGTTAATGTTTGGGCACTCTTACATGTTAATGTCTCATTTATTCATCCATGTGTTCTTTGTTCTTCCTAGGTCTTCCTTTATCACCATTCTAGGTCATTGATGAGACTCTATATTTTGTGTCTTTTTGAATAACTTAACATTCAAGTCATTGTCGAAGCCTCTAACAAAAAAGTCCATGTTTTCACTAACAAAACCTCATACAAAATTAATGTTTTAATTTTGAGGCTACTTGTGATTAGGTGCATTTTGGTTCTCTCTATTTCTCTCTTTTGGAGAACTAACATATTATATCCCCACACTCCACACCCATATAGGACCATCAATATGACAAGCAAGCCAAATAGGGTTCTCTTGGTTTTCCAATCACATAAATTTTCATTCTTGTATTGATTTTGTAACAAGTGTAACACCTTCCATCCCCTTGTATTTTTTGCCCTACAAGTCTCCCAACTAAGCTTGTTGTGAAAATTTAGCCCATGATACTTGTATTCTTCCACCACTTCTAGTAGACTTCCTTAAAAATGAAGTTACTTTATTTTTCTTTCCTCCTGCAATGAAAAGATCATGATTTTGGTTTCATTGGTATTTACTTGCATTCCAAGCCCTTGGCAAAAGAGCTCAATGCCCCTCTAGTGTTCTCTCAAATTATGTGTTGTCTTTGTAATTAACATGATATTGTATGCATAAAGGAGCAACTTTACTACACAATTGGTTAGGTGGACGCCCTTCCACTAATTTTGTTTATCTACTCCTATAACTTAAAATGTATAGCCCAAACAAAGTGGGTGAAAACAAACATTCTTTTTGACACCAATATCACTTCCAAAACTTTCTAGCATTCCTTCACCTATTCTAATTTTGTCCCTGGCTTGTTTCGTATAGCCTATCTAATTTTACTCTATACTCATCTAGAACTCCAAGTTCCTCCATCTTACTCAAGAGTTTGCTTAAGTATTGTGTCAAACACTTTTTGAAGTGAGCAAAACAATAAAAGTTTCCTCATCTCGCTTATCCCAAACTTTTTACCCAAGTGCTTGAAAGTGACACGGTGGTCGATAGTGGAATGTCAGCAACTGAAACGTGCCTTGTCCTTTTGCCCTTTTTCCTTGTTTTTGCCCATCTACCACTTTTATGCTCTTTCATGCTCTTGAATAGCCTTCCAAGAATAGGATTTACCATGATAGTGTGATTGTTTAATAGATTATTGTTATCCATATTTATGTATAGAGGGATAATGATCTTGGTCGATTAATCAGTCAAGAATCATTCGGAATGATACCATTGAATATGTTTTTGATGTGTGGTGTGAGGACTTTTATACACCAAGATAGATATTTGTAATATCAAGACTAGGGTTAACCTAATTGAGATAATGTGGTATGTTGTATTAAGATAGTGTACAATAGTATATACGAAAATACATTAAATACAACAATGCTAAAACATGAAAAGATAAAATATTTGATTAAACACTCTTCTAAAAAGTAGTACATAAATTAGGGTTAAGGTTTGGAACATATTAAACCAAGATGGGCTCTAGCTATGCGAAAATGATTTGGAACTAGATAAGGATGTTGTGAAGGGTGTGGTAAATCTATCTATAAAATATGAGAGGCTAGAAGTGTGTGGAGTACAAGCTTGTCTACGAATAGGTTTACTCGGTGAAGGTGTCATGGGGCTATTGAATGTGTTCTTTCTTTACCATGACTTGCAACGTACCTATAAAAGTTCTTTGCAACAATATTTTTGGATTTGGGATTAATTTATGGATCTTCATGATAACTCTTGTGTGGTTACAAATATTTTCTTTTTGTCTTCTAGACCTAATGGTTTGAAAAATTGTTATTCATCATATGTGTTGGTTGATCTCAATGAGCCCCCACGAGATACATGAATCATTGCATTACATAACAAAGTGCATTTAAGCAAGATCAATTTACACGTACTTTTACAAATCCTAAGGTGGAGTGAGATCGCTAATTTGACCCTCAACACTTGGAATTAATGTTTGGCTTGACTTTACTATGTGATGTGATCCGGGGAGAAAATGATGGATGTATTCAACATTATATAACTTATTGTAATGTGCTCCAAAGGAAATATGGTCCAATGTTTGGCTCAAAGACCTTCTTAGAGTGTATTTGGATTTTGGATCACTAGATGCCCCCGATACTTTAGGGTATGCATGTTTATATACCTAGATTTTGTGAATGATTTGTCACTCAACTAACCCTAACTCCACCTTTGTGGTAGCTTGTGCATTTGAGAATATGATTGTTGCAAGTATAAGGAACATGTTTGTCATCCTTCGAACAAATTCATCAACCTGAATGAATCTTAGGTTGGTGAACCGTTCAAGCATATGATGGAATCATGATACATGAGAAGGGTTGTTGAGAATCTAAAGACGTGATATGTATTATGTGAATTGGTTCTTGAGATGCTAATATGAAGAACAAGTCATGACCTAGTGGACTGGGTGCATGGTGAGCAAGATGCCTTTAAGTCTAGTTGATAAATGTATAAGTGGGATAATTATAAGGAAAATGTTAAATGATTATCATCAACTACCAAAATACCAAATGTTTAGCAATACTTGTGTCCCTCTTTTAATATAAAGAATGGAATTATTGGATTAGAAGTGAAAAGGGGTAATCAAATGTTGACCACTCCCTCCCAAGCTTAGGGGTATGATGCGTGTAAGCTTAAGAGTGTACTCCCACGCCATATGTTGATATTTGTAAACCATATGTCTAATATGTTTATTAATTCTCGAAAGAGATGTATAAAATCAGTAAATAGAAATTAAAATGTGCAAGTGTTATAAAAACATGAAACAACTAAACTTGATTTCCCTTAGTGTTGTTGGATGGGAATGTGTGAACAAAAAGTGCAAGAAATTAGCATTAGGATGTTATACCACCATATAGCATTAGGTTTTTGTATCGACATCCAACGTTAAGTATTTTGTGTCCCCATATAGCGTTAAGTAGCTTGTGTCACCATTTAGCATCGGGTAGCTCTTGTCACCATCCAACACTAGGTAACTTGTGTCACCATTTAGTGTCGAGGCAACTTATGTCACCATTATATTTATCATTAAGATCATCCATGTTGATATAATCGAGTAAACTTCTTACATGTATTTGAATCTATAGGATGGATTTGTGCCAAATCCATATGGATTTAATACAAAACCTATAATGTGCAATGATGGACCATCCCAAATCCATACAAATCTAATATAAATTTTTATTGTGTCCTAAATAATTGTGTATAACCTTTGTGAATACTATCACATTGTCTACCTTGTGAAAATGAGGCCAAATATGTGTGAACTATCAAAATATCCCACAATATTCCCCCTTTTGAGACGATGGATGTTGCGATTGTATCACTCGGCCCAAAAGAGAAATTGTTAGCTATAAAAAGCATGTAACCAAAAGCGTTCAAGACATGAACCATAAATATCATGTAGATTAAACATGGTGATATAGGTAATGTGCATCAGATATGATCATTAGTGAACAAGTAATAGATTTAATCTCACGAGTAGGTATATAGTAAACATATCCAATTATCCAAAGGAATCAATAATTAAGAGTGTAAAAATGAATGGTAGAGTTATTGGGGTTAGCACACCTTTGGGTACAGATATACTAATCAGATCTAAGCATAAAACAATCAATACGGAAATAAAGAAGAAGAAACAATACACGAGATTTAACGTGATTCACCCAGTGTGGGCTATGTCCACCAAGAAACAACCAATTTATTATAACAAAGGAAATACAATGAAGATTTGCAATCTTCCACACCTTCTTGGATATCCTATACTTTCTTCTCTACAAATTTGGTGCCTTGAAAGAAGAGGAAGCGACGGAAGCAGATCGAATCCGATCTGGTTGTTAAGATAGATGGATCCGCATGAAGGCCCGAAGATGTTTCCTCCATTTTCCTTTACCTAACCTCCTCAAAAATTAAAGTCTCAGACCTCTATGGCGTAGGTGAGGCTGGGATCTTTCCAATGGTGTCAGATTTGCAATATTTCGAGCCCTGAGCCGAAATATATGCCCCTTCGAAGTTTGTATCGGGTCCTTACAAAAGGGTGAGAAAACAACTTGAAAACTGGGTCCCCTTTTGATATAGGACATGTGACAACCGGATTAGAACAAAAATTGGGCATAAGGGTCCACAATTTACCTTTTCCCTTTCCTCTGATTCCCCGCTTTGACTTTGACTCAAGTTCAAATTTTGACTTTTTCCTTTGCCTCATTCTGGAATGCAAGCTCGTAGGTCCGAAACATTTTCCCTTCATATTTTCTCTATGTGTGGGGTTGTCTTGACCAAATCTGTCAGGGGGGTGAATTTGGGATAACAATTTGGCAACTCACGGGGACATCTGCCTGCTAGATGAAGAGACCAGTGGCCTGAAGCATCCATTGGGCATGCGGTCTACACGATGAACATGAAATTGATCCGAACTTTGAAACTCCAACCTCGAGCCATTTGGAAACCCACTTTGAAACTTGGAGCTGATCTTCACCAAAAGCCAATGAAATGGATGCAGAGACCAATACAACAACACCAAAAACTATGTACAAACTGAAAATCATACATGCTCCAAATGGAACATGCGAGTGTGCAAAAGCACTTCTTCTATTGAAAACAAACCTACTTACTCTACTCTAACCAAGAGCAAAGGGAACTCAAACAAAACCTACAACTAACAGGGAGAAATAGCTTCCCTTCCTCAAAAGCGGAGTCATGCTGATTTGATTTGAAGATGAACATGGTTGGTTGGATGAGTGAAAAGCGATTACAAGCTGGTCTTCCACCCAAATGACCAAAGTATCAACTGAAGACAAATCCAATACCTCTTTTAGTTGCTCTACATTTGGATTGAAGAGGTATGGCAGCTGATCCTTGGCACTTTGCATATCATCCTCATGCTTAGAGGCAAGCATGACTGGTTGTGGCTTCTCCTTTGGCTCTAATGAAGCCAAATACCTGATTGGGCAAGGTATGATCCATTTGATGTGCCCATAGCTCTGAGTTTCAACTCCGAAAATGGAGTCCTCCTAAAGATCCTCCTAAATGAATGGTGTGGAAGAAGTGGTGAAACTCTTATGCTCTTTCCCTTCCTCTTCTTTTGGATTTGGAGCAGCTTCTCCTTCCTCTGTTGTTTGAAGACCATCTTGCCCTTGGATAACTTCTTCCTCTAGCATGAAGCTTGTCAAAGAAAACTCTTCAAATTGCTACTCTAGAGGACTGTTTGGGACAACCATGTCTTCTTTAGAATTTTCCTCCATGATGGATTCATCAACCAAAACAGGCCCTTCGAATGAAAGAAAGAAATTATCAATGATGCCTTCTTCTTCTATTGTTACAAAATCTGATTTGGTCTCATCCATTTGCTCCTTCCCAATGGGACTCTGAGTTGATTGTTCTTCTTCTTCCTTGGCTGATTGTGTAACTTGAATTGGATCAACATTTCTCTTAGATAAATTACCATTGTGGACACTACACTCGAGCAACTTGATAACTGATCTTCTTCCTTTCCTTGTTCTTCTTCTACTGCAACAAAATCAATCCTAACCACCATTGAGTCTTCAACCTTGGCCTCCTCTGTAGGCTTAACCAGCAAGGGGATCTTTGTAAACCCAAATTTGGCAGCCCAACTCTTCAAATTGTCTATCATTTCTTTTCTGTTGGGCTCCTCTTCTTGTTGTTCTCCTTTGGATTCTTGAGTATCTTCCCAACATGGACTTGGGAAAGTAAGAGGAGTGACGAGGTTGGGGTTTAACCAACTTTGCAATTGTTTGTGGTGGGGAGGAGGCGGAACTTCTTTTTATTTGTAGGGGATGACCTGTTTGGAAAGGAAAAGGGTAGAAGAACTAAAATGGGATGGAATAATAGGGGATGAAGAAATGGATTTCACACTTGGGGAAACATATAATGGGAAGCTTGGAAATTGAAGCTCAAATTGAAATGGTGCATCTTGAGGAGCGGAGATAAAATTACCGAGATAATGGTGTAAGATTTACCCATTGACAAGGCTTCCTGACACCAAATTCATAGGCTTCGATCTCCTCAGTCCATTGTGCAAGTTGGGCGCAAGCATTTCAACCATGAAGTCTAGCTTCTCCTAAGGGCTGTAATGTCTTGGAAAAGGGCCTTCCCATGGACAAAGTGCCCTGTAACCAATCTTAAATGCCTTCATTCATGCTATGCCCATTGACCGAACCATGCCAGCCTCCATTTTTTGAATCTTCTCCAGTAGACCAAAGATCCTCTCTGCATCACTATCGCTATCATATGTGTCCCCTTGTCCTTGGTAAGCTTCATAGTCAAACTAGTTTTAACACTTGCTCACATGGGTAAGCATAATGGTCCTAGATATGTTTATAATGTTGATACGGAGGAGTTGGGAAATACATTGGAGGTGGATGTATCCTTTGTAAGTGTGAGTTCCATGAACGAAATGAAGTCATGATTGCACAACCTCATGGAATGGGAGAAAATGAAAGAGATGGAAGAAGAAAATGGATGAAATGAGTGGAAATGGATGGAAAAGGTCTCGCAACTCGAGAGAATGAGTTTTTGACTGAGATGGAGTCGACAGATGTGCTTGATAGTGCCTTCAAAGGTGAAATCTTCACCAAGAGCGCATCAAAGGCTCGATGAAGTGAAATGGTAAGCTACTTCGAGACTTGTCCCACCAGGCGTGCTAAAACTGTAAGTGTGAAATCACAACACCCCCAAATGAGTTATGGATCTACTTTTATAAGGTAGGGTCATTTGGTGTGATTTACATAACATGGGACCATCTCTTAAGTTGTGGGACTTGCAGACTTGAGATGGCCCTCCGGAGAAAGCCGACTTCTTCTTCCTAATCCTAATGCTAAACTACTCCTAATGCAGAAATGACATCTAACTATACCTATCCTAACAATGGCAAGGAGACAGGGAGAGAGAAAGAGCATGAAAATAAAGAAATCCTACACTACAGAGGTGATAGCACCTAGATAAGGGAAATGTTGATCACAAACCCAACTGCCTGAAATGGAGAGAGGTGAGCAATGGAGAGGATGGACAGATGCATCATAGACCAAGGATAAATTTCACACAGAACACCATTTCAAACCCCTTAAACACAGCTCCCAAAACCTATAATGGACATGAGAGATATGCACAGTATACCCTGTAATGGTGAGAGGTGAGAAGAGACAACAAAATGAGTAAAGGACGGAAAAATGCATCACGAAACAGATTTATTGCTCCAGGAGTTCACACAGTACACCATTAATGGGCAAGAGGTAGGAAAATGCCATTACAAAGCCAAGGGAGGAGGCTTAAACTCCACATTTGACCCTAGAGAAGAAAGAGAGAGGGGCGAGGAAGAAGAATGAACAACAACCCTTTACAATGAATCATTCCCTGTATTTATAGATTTGATCAGAGAGAAGAAAGAGAGAGGAAGCGGGAAAAGTGGGTTAAAGCGCAACCACTTGTTGTTAATGCTTCTGATAAAATATGCCCCAAATCCGTCTTTCTTTGCATGATTCCTTGATTCGGTGCCTTGAAAGAAGAGGAAATGGTGGAAACAGATCGAATTCGATCTAGTTGTTGAGACAGATGGATGGTGCTAGATTTGCAATATTTCAAGCCCTAAGTCGAAAGATATGCCCCTTCGAAGTTTGTATCGGGTTCATATAAAAGGGCGGAAAACAACTTGAAAAATGGGCCCCCTTTTGATATGGGACACGTGGTAGCCAGATTGGAAAAAATCGGGCCTAAGGGTCCGCAATTTATCTTTTTCCCTTTCCTCTAATTCCTCGCTTTGGCTTTGACTCAGGTTCAAACTTTGACTTTTTCCTTTGCCTCGTTCGGAATGCAAGCTCGTAGGTCCGAAACGTTTTCCCTTCATATTTTATCTATGTACGGGGTTGTCTTGACCAAATTTGCTGGGGGGTGAATTTGGGATAACATAACTTAGGGATGTTCGGCATTCTAAAGGTATAAGGTGAGGTGAAGTGTCTATATTGATGATAAGATTTTAAAATGGGATTATGATGTTTATACTAATTAGTGTGTCTATTTATATAACAATAAAGGGTTCATTGAAACTAATAGAGTCTAAATTCGTGTGTGTGTGTAGGTAAGCTCATGTGGTGGATGGGTCTAACCTCTACGCGCGTGCGCGTGCGCGTGCACTCACACGTGCACATGTGTGTGTGAAGATGCATGTAGGTAAGGTCATGTAGTGGATGGGTCTATGTAGACAAGAATAGTTATCAACTTATGAAGTAGTGTATCATTCACAAAAAAAATTAGGGTATTCTTATCAAGTGTTTTCATGGGTTCCCTGGTAGGAATTTCATCAATGAACGAGGTAATCATGTCAAGAGGCTTGTGGGGTTGTAGGCGTGTCTCTTGAACAATTGGGTTATCTAAAAAAGTAAATATTAATACTTTGTGCCTTTTTTTGTACACTAGTAAAATATTCCTCACAAGCAAAACATGACCAAACATGTACTTTCAAGAGATTAAATATATAATGTAGTGCATCCATAATTTTTCCAAAATTTTAAAGTTTGTTAAATATTTTTAGGATTTATTTGGTGGTTAGTTATTAAATTATTTTTGGCCACCTAATGGGACACAATATTATGCTTTGACCTTATTGTTATCAATGAGGTTTGAATCTTATGACATTATAAGAAACGCGTGCTAGTTGAATGTCCTTTACATTGGTGATAGTGACTAAACAAGTGAAAATTGAACTTAGGGTTTTGGTGAGGCCCCTTCCATGACCTGTGGAGGAAGTAAAAACAATGAAATTGCGTTCAAGGAGCTTACTAACTATCAAAGTAGGAGGCTCTGAAGACAGGAGGTCCATTATCTCTACAAATATTATGGAAACGGATTTGATGGGGTTATAAAGTGAGAGGCTTATTGTCATATATGTTTGGGTAAGATCGAGGTAACCTCCTTAAGATTTATGGTATGAATTCAATCCATTAAGTAAAGGGCATAATCTCATGGCATATTACGAAGGTCATTAAGAATAAGTTTCAATAGTTTAATTTGTAAGTGGGCCTTAGGCTTAGAAGGCATAATACTTTTCATGATTACTATGTTAAGCCAATTTAGCATTTTGAGAAAAAAAACACAAAAATAGTTATGGTGTTGAAAAGTAGATTTAAAATCTAAAACCCTGTGGGTGAGGAATGAATTCGTATGTTGGCATCATAGATATATAAATCGAGTTCACTAAAATGTAACATCAAAACTAGGTTTAATCTAATTAATATATTGTAATATGTTGTATTAAGGTAGTTTATAACAGTAAAGGCAACAATATATTAAATTTAATAAATCCTAAATTATGAAAGATGAAATATGCAATCAAATACTCTTTTAGAAAGTGGAAAAAGTTAGGGTAAGGGGTTGGAACATAATCACCCAAGATAGGACCTACTTGTGTGATAGTGATTTGAAATTGGATAAGGATATTGTGAAAGGTATCGTAAATCAACCTCGTAAAATTTGGGAGACTAGAATCGAGTGAACATGTCCATCCGCCTAGGACAAGTCCTCTTAGCAAAGGTGTCCTAAGGTTGTTGAATGTTTCCTCTACTACCTTGTGACTTATAATCTACCTCTAAAACTTAGTTTGGTAGTGTATCTAGATTCAACATTTATGCCTCGATATTCACAATAACTCTTTTGTACCTATACATATATTATTATTGTCTTCTAATCCTAACGAACTAAAAATGTTAATCATCATATATGTCGTAGTAGCATCGATGTGTACCCACTTTGAAAAAGGAGTGCTACACTATGTACCAATATGTTGAAGTGGGATCAAGCCTCATGTAGTTCTTTGAATCCTAGGGTAGAGTGAAGGTTAGGTGAAAATAAATATGCATCCACGATTTGGCCCTCAACACTTGGTAATTATGTTTAGCTTGGTTTTAGAATGTGATGTAATCTAGGGCAACAAAATATGGATGTATTTGAACTCAAATTGATTTTTGTAACGTGTTTCATAAGATAGATGTTTCAATGTTGGGCTTAAAGATGTTCTTAGAGATTGCTTGGATATGGGATCCATAGATGCCCCTAATAGATTAATATGTAATTGACTTATGTAAATTATTTCCTACTCAATCAACCCTAATTTAACTAAGGTGACTTTTTACATTTGAAAATGTAGTATTCTGACAAGTACTGAGTGATAGGTTCATTGGACTTTAGACATATTCATTAACCAAACCAATTTGGACTAGAAAATTAATTTGTGATTAGGATGGAATATGATCTAAGACATTAGAAGGGTTATTAAGAGTCATAAAATGTTGTGGACACCAAAATTTGCACAAAATCATTATTGCATCGTGTTTTTGATAGTTTGTTATATACACTAGTTTTAAACAATGCAACAAGATCTTTGTGACATCAGTCCTTTGTTGATTTTCTCTTTACTACTTAACATTTTGATATTTACCTCTTCGATGGGATTTTACTTTTTTATAGAGATCTTTAACAACTTGTTGTTACTTTTTATTGTTATTTTAGCTTGGTCCAAGACTATACATCAAGGTCGGGACCATACCATATGGTCCTAACCATTGTGTATGGACTTGGCCCCTTTTTCACTTGTTTTATCTTCATGGGCACATTTATTACTCTTTTGCCTTTCGATTTATATCTTTTAGGTTGGCATTTATCACGGCTAAGGTCTTAATTTCAAATTAAGAACTTGTATATATACAAGTCTAACCTAAGCATTTATTATCTAGCAATCACCTATCTATCTACCACTTATTGAGCTAAAAAACAAGGAATACATCTACATATTGCATACACAACATAGGAGGGCATAATTATGAATTTTTCATCTACACATAAGGGTTTCTATTGGGATAAAGTAGCATAGACTTATCGATGTTGAGGCACAAGGCCAACCTAGGTCAAGGGATAGTTACATGCACCTTTACACAAAGAACTAAGAGAACTACATTGAGTATGAAATGTAGTGCAATGCTTGATGATTCACAAGTGGGATGACCGTTGAGGTCAATCCAAATCAAACATATGTATCTTTATTTTTAGATCTAATGTTTGCTTGAGTGTATTGCGGGATAGTTAGGGTTTGTTTTATAGGTGTTAGGTACAACATCTAGGGTTTTATGTGAATTTGAAAGTATTAAAGAGATATTAATAATGGTACAAAGTGACACTAAAAGTGATAAACCCCAATTACTTGAAGGTCCAAAATGTATATAAGGTTTAGGACCGTACCCTATGGTCTTGACCTATTTTGTATAGTCTTGACCTTGTGTTTTCACAACTCCAGATAGTAATTGTTACAGATTCCAAACTCTACCCTTAACTAAATCAGCCATTGACATATCCTAAACATCTTCTAAACCAACTAAGTGATTTTTTTATTTTGTTTGTACTTCCAATTGCATAGGCTGATTGTATGGTTGATTGTTATGATCTAAGATGTAAATCTCAGTTCTTTCAGTAGTGTGATATGTGTTATATTATTGTGAGTACAAACCTAATTAAGTTAACATAGAAATTTAATTTAGGGTAAACATTTTGGTGAACTCGTTTTTATCAAACCCTTCACTTTGTCTAGGATTTTATTAGTTCCTTGTGTATTAGGCCTGCTAATTTTAAAATTCTAGGACTATATTAGGGTATGTGTGCATTGTTTCTAGGAGTATCCATTCTTCTTTGTGTTGTCATGTCTTGTTATAGAGCTTGTATAAATTGCAGTGGTTCCCATCCCTTTAACCAGGTCCATACTACATGTAGTTTACCAAACTCTAATAATACTTCTGAGCTTATTCCTATTCATCATATTTTAGTTTATGGTTCTACCACTTAGTTTTCTAGCAAAAGTCATAATTATGAGGTTGGCCCACTTTTGAAGGCTATCCCTTATGATGTTTCCCTAGTCATGTTGCCTTTAGTATTGTTACTTTTATTGATCATGTTACCTAGTAACCATTTTTGTCTTGCTCCCACCGATGATGGCATGGTATTCAATTATGATCAACAGGCTAATCCTACCATGTTTCGAGATTTACCACCTCGTTTTGCTACTCCACCTTAAGATCTTCCTCCTACACCATATTTTGTACTACCCCAATCTATTGTGGAGGTCTTATAAGAAACATTTCCCACAATCAACTTCACTACTAATGTTTCTCCTACTCGCTATTGCAACAACCAAAGATCTATAAAACTCTTGTGAGACTACTTGTAGTACTACCCCTATTATTGAAGGTAATATATATGCTTGGGAAAGTGATGGTGACTAACCATCTTCCCCACACTTGGTGATGCTCCTCTTGAGGCCATAGATCCCATAGATTCTAGTGATCCTAATACTATTTCTAGCTTGTATGAAGAGGATATTCCTTCCATTTATACATTGATTGATGGCATTCCTTGTATTTATGATAGTGATTCAAAATATACCCATAGTGAATGCCCTAGTGATGAATTGTATGATGATTCTTCTATTGCACATGACCATAAATGTATTTCTAATCTTCCTCTTGAATGTAAAAGTAATGTTAATAATGGTACTATTCATATGCCTCTTGCAAGTGCTTTTACTCATGTTTCTACTTGCTTCTCTTGAATGTGAAAAGAATGTTATTGATACTACTTATATTCATAATGTTATTCTTGAATACACTAATCATATAGTTGATTCTATTCCAATTGCACATAATTTTATTTGATTCAACTTGTGTTTCTACTTCTTCTACTAAAATTAAAATTAATACTTGTATATCTACTTCACTTGTAAATGATAACGTGTTTACTTCTCTTAACTCAAATGAACATGTTAATGCAATTTTTTAGCTTTAGCTTCTTATCCTAGTTTGGATAATGTTCTTATGGATAACATCCCTTTATATCATCAACATAAGGCCAAACCTATAGAATACCTAGTGTTAGCCAAGGTAGTTGCCCATAAGACAACACCTCACATTACTTTCAAAATAAATAGTGTCCTTATGGCTACCATTAATGATAAGGTGCAATATTTAAATGAACCTACACAAACTTATGCCTATCTCCTCAAGAGGTCATTTCCCTTATGCATGTAGTAGGTGATTTACAATATAAGATTCAAACCTTGACCCTTGAGAGAAAAGCTTATTATTTTAGCATTGATTCAAATACCATCTATGGAAATCACATTCCACACAAGATCTTCCAATCCATGTTCCCTAGGAATTTTTTCATGCCTACATTTTCATTGTTTGATGGCACTTCAGATCCTTATTTGCACCTTTTTCATTATAGAGCCCTTATGTCCTCATATAACAATGACCGGTTGCTTCTTAATGGTTTCCATCACACCTCATATAGGATGCTTCATATTGGTTTACACAATTACCTAACGAATCTTTAAGTAATTTCCTAGAGCTTGAATATGATTTCCTAGTTTGCTTTACTTTCAATAAAGGCCCCAAAACAACATATGGTGTTTACCCTCCCTTCATTAAGGTGCTTAACGAACATGTATCTAATTATATCTTACAATTCAAAGCTAATATGCACTTATTGTTATACCAACCCATTGATTTAGAAATGTAATATATATTTTGTAGAGGCCTTTTTGGACCCTCAAAGCACACTTATTATATGATACTTTTGATATGATTATATGATTCTTTCACTAAGCTATGTTGTCATGTTCTAAACATAGATCAAGATTTTCTTCTACCAAGTCACCCTAAGCACGTGAATAAAGATAATACGGTTGTTTCTATCTCAAATGATTGTGATCCACCATTAGCACCATCATTTACTAATAATCAAGTTAAGGTTTTGCATCGTGGTAACACTTCCTATCAACCTCCTCCTAAACCTAAATTTTTTATACAAGATCCTCCTCGCTCTCAACATAGACTAGTTTACTTTGATAGGCTTGATTACCACATGATATTCTACTTTCCCTCATGGATAAGAGGTTGATTCATTTACCACCTAATAATCATCACCTTCCCATAAACTTACGTGAGAATGTGGATGAAATTTTTGCAAATTTCATTTCATTAATGGGCACCGCATGACAACTATTGTTATGCACTAGATCAAAAGCTCAATTTCTTAGAAGATAAAGGCATCATTACTTTTGAGACATAGCATTTTGATAGATATATTTCACCTCCTCTGCATTTTCATCCCATAGCAAGTGTAACCCTTTATCCTCCTACCAATGCAATGAATGGTGCTCCTCACAATGAAGCAACTCATCCACAAGATTCTTCACAATTCACGCTAACATGGCTTGCCACAAAGAAGAGGTGGGTACCAAAAGTTTCACACGTGACTTACACCTCTTCTTTAACACCATCCACAACACATATGGTTAAGTTGGATTATCTGTATAGTATCCACACTAGTGCTAGTGTTCTCTTAGCTCTCTCGTGTCTTTACCATACCATGATTCAACCTAATATTTTCTTTCCACAACGCTTATCACTTTTACTTTTATATGTTATTCTTATTAAGCCCCACTTGGCATATATCATAATCTCCTTACCTTATTTCACGAGAATAGGTTTCCCCACCATATATGCTTATGGGAACTTACGTGGAAGCCACGGACATTATACTCCTAACATTTCACCACGTATCATTTACTACACCATCATTACCTACTTCACAACTACTAGAGTCAATCCATATCCTAGTGTCAAGAAAATCAAAGATGCAGAACAATCCTACAACAAAAGCAACATCTATCATCTATAAGCTACTCATAAATACATCATAATTCAATGAAATTACACAATCATAATCACATGTCAAGTACTCAATGCATAATCCTAACAAAACTTTAATACTCATGACATCATCTACAATTGTTACAACACACACCACACACACACAAAAAAAAAGAGTTTTACAAAAATGCCATATATAATCTACCGAGGGTATAACCCTTCGTGCGAGTCACCCATCCTCATCACTACTATGAATATGCACTAATTCTCATGAGCTCACGACTCCTCATGTGTCCCTACGCTCTCCCAATCGATCAGATCTCACATGATAATGTGTTAACCACTCATGTAGTGTGACATTATACCAATACCTTTGACTAAGACTCCACTAATCATGTTACCAAGTCTTATACTAGATTAGCTCGGAGACATGGCTTAGCCGTCGATCTAGCTCTTTTCAACTCTCATCTTGATCACTTTGCAAAACGCTACATATGGTTATTGCCAGTACCACTAGATCAAATAAATAGATGTGGTTGCCTTTATATCATCAACACACTATATCATGCCACCAATAATCACATCCCCAGGCACATTGCGAGAGAAATGTCCACACCGATGCATCCATAATTGTTGTTAATAATAGGTGTCACTTCTAATCAATGCAATATCTATATCAATAACTATATACTTCACAATCTCATCTTTTACAACTCATTAGAAAAAATCATCTACTAAAATACTTACATTGTGCCACAATGATTGCCACTACATCCTCACCGGGGAATTTCCCCCTCATTGTTACCTCTCCATCTAAAGGTGGAGGTATGCCCACACCTCTTATATATCCAGTACAACAATTCCCCTAGATATTCCACCACAATTGGAAACAACAATAACCATCGTGTTTCACTCCACCACGTTGTGTGGTTGCAATACACCCTACATCATCATGGTCACACAATTTGATCGTTGGATCCACTTTCATCATTTGGTGGTAGAAAAATCTATTTACATTGGCCCTGTTTGGGCCCCCTATATGTGTGCTCCATGTGTCGATCTCCTCCACACGTATGATGTTGGGAGAACCTTATAAATAATGCTAAACTATTATGTAACATACTATATTGAAATAATTCCCCTTAGGGGAAAGCGATCCTCCAACCACATGATCTAACATATCTATTGCATCTCCACATCATCCTCAAACCACCCTTTGTAGTCCATATATAGCTTCCAAATAATATCTCGTGGCCCCAATCTATCTACTAATGATATGTATGTCATGGTATCGAGCCATCGGCACCCTAACATCCTCCATCTCACTTTGCAAATATATCTAGATGCACCAAACCCACATGTGGCCGACCAATGGGCCACATAATTTGCAATGTGCTCATACACCCACCCATGCAATAATGTCATTGTTGCTACACCACCACCATGGATCTCTGACATAAAATTATATAGGTCTATGTATAAGTGGGCTAATACACACCAACCCCATGCGTATCGTCACCCATAATTATCTATGGCTTGACATATATGCTACATCTTATAGGATATAGACACACCTCCACCATCTATAACCATATATGATTTTAAAAATATTGCATTATAATTTTGCAATCATGAGAACACTACAAGTCACAATTTAACTCGGTATAGTTGTAGGCTCCTCAAGACCACCATGGCCCACCCAGAATCTTTGCACCTATCTCATGTGATACGACATGTCGGGGTAGTACCTAAACCCTCTTACCCAAAATAGGCAGTCGCAATATCTTGTAAACATGCTCCAATGTCATCGTCATCTCCCTTATCAGGAGCCAAAACATGTTAGTGTTGGAATTCCACCACTCACACAACATTGTAATCAAGTGCATATTTGGGGGCAATTCCCCTTATTGAGTCACATGTAGTAATCTGGCTCTATCAAGTATATCTCATCCCAAATCATCTAGACCCAACACAAATAGGGGTTTCATGTGTTGACCACTACGGAACTCTCATCGATGAATATCTATCTACAAGCACAACAAGTGCAACAAAATCATGTTAGATAATCACAACACTACAAAAATCTTATCATACATCAATACAAAATACAAAATTGTTTCTATATAACCTACAACAACTAACACCCACATCGAGGCATTTCTTATAATTCGTATCCGGATCATATGGATTTAGGTCAAGACCATATGATTGGGGTAGAACTATACGATTCAAACCCAATATCAAAACATGACCATTCGGCCTAGTCTTGTCCCGTATGCATAAAAAAAGGGAAAATTTACCCTATTTGGAACAAAATCATCAACATTAAATGCACTCAACAACTCATATGTCATCTGCTACTAAATTACATCAACCACACGTTCAAATCATTCTTGCACGACCTCTCCAACTATTGGAATTGTTGCACACTTAGAGCTCTTATCACACTCAATCAAAATCACACAATGAAAAGTACCTTTTACTTTTTCAATTTACTATTTATAGTAATTTTTTACAAGTGTCATTTACATAACCTCATTTACTGCATACTTGATCTAGTTAATATGGGCCCTGCAGTTGTGCGGGCCAAATCTCAGGCTCTATTTTCCCATTTTCCATGTTGTCTGCATGATTATCATCATGTTTTTCATCACTTTTGTGTCAATGCATCATTACCCTACTTTTCCCTCTCATGTTTTACACTCTCCCTTTGGGTGAAAGGGAGTAAATATATGGGGTTGATTATGGAAGGTCATCCCCTCCATCTTTTTGATTTGCGAAATCACTAAGCAAAAATACACTAGGTTAGTTATGCACTGGCTATCCTAACCCTTAAATCACTAAGAAAGTATAATGTGTTAGCTTAGGAAGGCTGCCCTCTCTCGCACAAAATTTAATTCAAATTTAACAAGTTGGATATGCACGAGGCCAAATTTTCTCATATGTAATCTCAACACCAAAGTGGTCACTCATGATTACCCAAAACATAATACAAGCACCCATATCACAATATGCATATGTATAGTGCATGGTGGGGCAATGAGACGTCATTCCCTTTCACCTTATATGGGTTTTTAGCAAATTTTGAGACCTAGATCCACCGCAGTAATGTCTTTTCATTATTGGGACGTGTTATTGGGGGTAAGCTAAGTAGCACTATGATACTCTTCCTGGTGTCAGGAATACCCGAGTCTCACGTTATTACAAAATTAAAGAACCTTTTGGGGATTTCATCACCCCAACACTATAATACTACCAAGTTTGAATCCTCACGCTTTCAAACACTTCTCTCCACAATTATGATATCCCCTCAAGTAACGCCTACAACACACTTCTCCCGTATCTTTGCGTGGGTCAATTGATGACTCATGTTGTTCACAACAATTGGTTATTTTCCATCAGCATGCTTGTATGTTTCTTGCTTCAAAGCACTCTCACGGGTACGACTTCCTTTTCCTTTACACTATTAAATTATATTAACTAGCATAAAGTGAGGGCAAATATAGACACCAAAATATGCACAAAATCATTATTACATCATGCTTTTGTTAGCTTGTTAAATACAGGAGTTTTGAAAAATGAAATAAAATCTTAGTGACATCATTCCTTTGTTGATTTTCTCTTTGTTACTTGAATGTGCTTAACCTTTTGCTATTTACCTCTTTTATGGGATTTTGAGCATTTTACGAGAGATCTCTGGTAGTAGCTTGTTGTTACTTTTTACTTTTATTTTAGCATGGTCCAAGACCATACAATAGGACCGGGACCGAATAATACAATCCTAACCATTGTGTACGATCTTGGCCCCTTTTGTTTTTTTCACTTGTTTTATCTTCATGGGCCCATTTATTACTCTTTTTTCCTTTCGGTTTATATCTATTGGGTTTACCTTTCCACGAACCAAGGTCTTAATTTCAAAGTAATAAATCATATATATACAAGTCTAACCTAAGTATTTATCATCTAGCAATCACCTATCTATCTACCACTTATTGAGCTAAGAAAGCAAGGACTACATTTGCATATTGCATACACAAATGAAATAATTCTAAAGTTTTAATCTACATACAAGGGCTTTTATGGGGATGAAGTAGCATATCCCATTGTTGGTGTTGAGGCATAAGTGCCACCTCGTGTCAAAGGATAATTGTAGGCACCTTTGCGGAAAATACTAAGAGAAATATGATGAGTCTAAAACGTGGTGTAGTGCTTAGTGATTCACAAGTGAGGTGACCGCCAAGGTCGGTCTGAATCAAGTAGGTGCATCTTTATTTTTAGATCTAATATTTACTTGAGTGTATTGTAGGATAACGAGGGCTTATTTTACGGGCTTCGGTGTGACTTCTAGGGTTTTATGTAAAGTTAAGAATATCAATGAGTGATAAACATCAATACAAAGTGACATTAACAACGGTGATAGACCCTAACTACGAATGTCCAAAACGTATATTAGGTCTAGAACCTGCATCCCTATGGTCTTGTCCTATTTTATACATTCGACCTTATGATTTCATAACTCTAGAAAGTGAATGCTACAAATTCTAGACTCTTCCCTTACCAAGATCAACCATAGACACATATTGAACATCTTCTAAATCAACTAAGTGACAATTTCCATCTTTTTGTACTTGAATTGTATGGGCTTGATTATATGGCTTATCATTGTTATCTAACTTGTAAATATGAGTACTTTCAATAGTCTAAAATTTGGTATTTTTGTAAGTAAAAACTTAGTTAAATTGGCCTATGAATTTAATTTAGGGTAAACAAATGTGGGTTGTATGAGGTGCATTGATTCTTGAGATATAGGAGAAGAGAATGCTTCTCATCCACAATATCTCTTCGGAAAACCATTGCCATGTAGAAGATCCATGCACACACAAAATAGATCTCTAAAACTCTATATGTATTTCTTGTATACATGTGTGTTGTTTTTATAGTAGGGAGTGTAGGTTAAATATCATAAAAAGGTTATTTTACTTCAACCACTTGGTTGTTATGAAAAACCTATATATAATCAACTAAACAAGTGCATTAAATCAACTTGTATGTCCACAAATAGTTGTCACTTCAAAAATATAAGAACAAACTCCTAAATAAAACTAAACCTTCTATAGTGTGAACCTAGATGCAACCAAGGTAGTTAGGAAAAAACCATTTCTATCATGTTGTGAAAACATCAACAAACATTGTCCCTTAAGTGTAAAATTAGGGAGAGGGTAAAATTGCAAGGAGACAAATCCTAAAATATGGGTCCGAGAAACTAGACCAAATCAAATACACATTTATAAAAACTAGGAAAAAGAGCCACCCGGGTAAAATGTGTCACTTTGTGAGGTTGCTTAAAATACAAGTAAAACAACAAAAGTGGCAAGAGATAGTGTATGTTGTAAGGAATTTCAAGAAGAAAAATGTGTCGGTATTCGAATGTAATGTTGAACAATGTTTTTTGTGGATATAATTTCACTAATGAGCTCAATCTTGCACAAGTGGAATGGATCCATTATTCAATCATTAAAGAAATCAAAATAACTCTATAAGCAATAAAATAAATCCTTATGCAAAGAAGATTATCAATGGTTTCAAATGTGCAAAAGAGTTCACTAAAATGAATTTGATCAAATGCCTACAATTAATGTATTCGAGGTTTTAGAAATGAACACGACACCCAAAGAACTAGGATTAACACACACACCCTAGTAATGTTGATCACATAGAGTACACAAAAAATTACATGACAAGAGGAAAATCTAACACTATATGCACTAAAATAGCTCCTTGTGAAAAGAATATTATTGGTTTATTGAATAAGTGTAGAAGATACAAATAAAATATCTCTCATGAAGATGGCCCTATTGTGCAATGGTAGATTCAAATAAGCTGAAGGCGGAGGATAAAAAATTAGAATGGAGCACATGCTCATGAGGGTAGACTACGATGAAATAAAAAATGCTTCATGGCTCTATAGAATTCAATACGACTATAAAATGATCCCATAAAACAAAAAAACCCACTAAATGACGCAAGAAGCTCAATAATGTTATCAATCTATAGAAGATGCTAACAATAACAAGATATTTTCTCCAAAGACAACCACAAAAAAAGAGATCTCAACTAATAAAGAAACAAAAAAATTTAGGAGGAATAACGAGCAAACAAAAGCTAGATAATGGAGGATCCATGCCTATAGATCCCTCGCCAAGAATGATTACAATACCACCATAAATGACAAAAATCCATCCCAAATGAATACTTATGGTATAATAAGATCAATGTGTATGATTAGGTACAAAGTGCATAATTTGTGCATGCAAAAATATATATAAATGTAACAAGTTAAGCATGTATCATATAATTAATCTTAGGACTCTCATGCACGAGTGAAGGCATAGAAAAACTCATGTGTTGCTCAAGATTCTCACCAAGAGTAGAGAAAATAAAATTTGGAGCTCTATCATTGAGTTATTCCATTGAAGTACATGTTTCAAAACCAATATGATATGTTAGGCTAAAGAACAAGTCATGACCTAGTGGACTTAGAGCGTAGAATTGAGAAGGATGCTTTTAAGTTTAGTAAATAAATGTGTAAGTGAGATAATGTTCGTATAAATGTCAAGTGATTACTACCAAGTGCCTTAAGACCAAATTTCGGTACTAAAATATTCTAAGTGTATTACATTTTTCTTGTGCCTCACCCCTTTCTAGCATCTGTATGACTTGGGTGATACTCTCTTTGGAGAAGAGCTTAGTTGTCATGGTCATTATGATTATAATGCCTTTATCTTCATCTCACTCATAGAGTAACTTTTGATATTTTAGTGATTGGGTGTCTCTAATATTATTATTTATTTATTATTTCTTATAATGTAGTCCCCTCCAAAAGCCTTTGGTTTATACTTTCCTAGAGAAACCATATCTTTCCTTCTCATGCTTGTATAGTCTTCCTTTTTAAACTATGTCGAGTTTTCACAAGCCTTCTTATTTTCTTTATCCATCTAGAAAGTTCTCTCAAATTTCTTTTTATTGTCTTGCACGCTTCATCATACCATGGATTTTTAAAAAATAATTGTATTCCCCTTCTTTAACCTAGATATTTTACAAATATTTAACATTTTATGGATTATTGGAATCAAAATATTGTTATTTACTTAACAACTAGCTATCCACGATATTCCAATTTCTAGAAAGTTTTTATAAGAGTTGCCTTAAAGAGTTATTTATTCTCACGAATCTTAAGGATTTTACCTTGAAGAAGTGCCTTCATTTGATTTTAGTGGGTTTGTTCTCCTCGTTGATTATTTATGTCCATAATAACATTTACATATATTAGATTATGTAGGATTTGGGTTCTACAAGGAAATCTCTAATTTCTAACTCCATTAATATTGAGATATAACTATGCGAACAAATAAAATAATCCACCACACTTTGGTCATTATATGTTTTACAAGTGATTTTTCCTATATCCAACCATGTTCTCATGCCATTGCATCTGTGCCATACATGCTATATAATCCCAATAATTTTGCCTTGTATTGTGGAACACCCCAACTTCCATATTGTGATGTCCTCTCCAAAAGTTGGTCTTTTTCTACCTCTAGTTGTAACATATTGTTTTCTACTCTACCTTCATTTCTCGAGTTGAGGGCTTGGTTTTTCTTGTATTCCGTTGAAGTCTCCTATTACCAAGACTTTCCCTAATGTGATAAATGTAAAAATGTCACTTTTGAGAAATATATAAGGGTCCACACAATCTTTTTTTCTTATATGTTTTCGAGCCTCGGGGTGTAAATTAGCATGCATTGACCCAAATTATTAGTTTGTTTTCCACTATTTTTAGATGTATGTATTGATTATTTGGATCCTCTTTATCCACTTCTCAAATTCTACACCATTCTTTGTCGCTTCTCTATGTCCCTTGTTAATTTCAATGCTTTCATTCAAAATTGATATTTTCCTATATCTTTATGAGGTTTCTTAGTTGTTGGAGGGATATCAATTATTGGTAAATGAGTAATGTAAAGTATGTTTCAAATTGGCACATATGTGGATGCAAATTTGTATAATGTGATACCAATTGGGATATCAAAATTGGTGTTTGATGTAATTAAGGTGTACTAGTTTATGTAATGATGAAATAAGATCAAAATACAATAAACACACATATCCTAAATAATGTTTAGATAAATATGAAAACTACACAAGCATAAACGTGCTAAATAAAGTAAGTACAAATTAGGTTTAGAAGAGATTGCATCAATTTCATACTAAGATGGAGTGACATGGTGATATGATTTTATATGTAGACTATTGTTACATTGTCTTGAAAATCTAAAAGTGGGAATATGAGAGGAGGATAAAGTCACATATTGTAGATAAAGTCACCTGGGAGACTTTCTCCAAGATTAATAGTTTTGTCCTCTACATGGTTATATTGGATCTCATCTCTCGGCATTATGTTCTTATGTGTCAATAGATTCACATTCTATGACTATAATTTTGTGATTGCAATTATGTAGTAGATTAGTACTCTTTCTTCTTCTTCTTTACTTAGAGACTTAAAAAGGGTTAGTTTTCTTGGGTTGAGTTGCCCCACAACACCTACGTAGCAATACTATGAAGAGCGTTAAACCCTCATAATTCCCCACCCGATGTATGAGTGTAATATGTATATCACAATGTGTTTGGAAATGAATACCTTAATAGGACCTTTGACACTTGGCAATTAACTTTGGTATGATATATGTTTGTAAAATGACCTAAGGTAGTTGTGTATGATGAGTGGAGACTCGTTATCCATATTTTTCCCCCCAGAAAAATTGATCACCATGACCCACAAGAAGAAGCCAAAGAATTCACATTCAAACCCTATAATCAGGCAACAGAGGAACTCTACGATGGAGTGGCAAGGCCTGCGCAAAAGATCAAACGACCCCGTACAAGAAGAAATTCAAGAAGCGACTTTGTTGAGTGAACTTGTGCTTCAAATGTAGCAAGCAGTTACAAGTGGGCTCGAAATGGAATAACAGGGGTTGGGGTAGGAGGTCGAGCAGTTTCAAAAGAACTAGAGGCTCAAAGGAAAAGCAACAACGAAGATTCAAAGTCTACGAGGATTTGTAAAGGGTTCAGAACGGGCCCAAAAATGACTAAGTATGGAGGAGACAGCGGAAGGAGCCAAGTGTCCAAATGATGCACCACCAAAGATTAAATCCAAGGGGGCAGACCCAAATGAGCGCCAAGCTTCCATGCATCTAGAGCCCTAAAAAGTCACATCGACCGTTGAAAAGTCTTTGATTTAGCGGAGGGTGCCAAGTGTCTTAACGATGCACATTCAAAAGCGGGATCTAGGCCAGAGACTCAAACTTGCACTAGCCCTCCACGTATAAAATGGTCAACAAATGTCAAAAAGGAGAGCGAGCCCAAAATGACTAAGTATAGAGTGTAGGCGGAAGGCACCAAGTGTCAACACGACGCTATTTCATAGGTAAAATTTGGGGTGGGTTTCCAAACAAGCGTCCAGGCCGCCACGTGTCCAAGGTCAGACTTTTGGCCCCGCCAAGAAAAGAGACTCAGGAAAAATACAAAGAAGCCCAAGGAGCACGCGGAGGCTGCCACGTGGACCCTGTATGGACAAATTCTTTAAAATATTGCACACCCACGATCTAAATATTCAAATGGCCATATCTTTTGACTGGAGACTCAGATTTGGGCGGGAGAAGACTTTTTGGAAATGTCTTGACACCCTTTATGCCATGGAAACATAAAATATCATTCTTAATAGGATTTGGTGGGTGAAAATGGGAAAACGTCTTCCAGACCATTAATACAAAGCCTAATTTCTCCAACTACTAGATCTGATTCGATTTGATCCACCGGGGAACCAAACATGACAGATTTGGGGTGGATTTGAGAAAGGCATTGATTGATAGTGGTTGAGCTTTCAAAGTAGGATTCAATGTGTATCTCTAGGTGGTTGAAGTAGGATTCTAATTCTTCCCTCTTCTCTCTCTTATTCTTCTATATATTGTAATGAAGGGGCATATTCAAAGGGTTGGTCGTTGTTTCTCCTTTGCCCCCTTTCTCTTTCTTCCTTAGGGTAGAATGCGGAGTCTAAGCCTCCTCCCATGGCTCTGTAATGGTGTTTTCTTACCTCTTGCCCACTGATGATGTATTGTGTAACATTTTGGAGCAATAAAATCTGTTTCGTGATGCATTTGTCCATCCTTGGCTTATTTTGTTGTCTCTTCTTACCTCTCATCATTGCAGGGTATAATGTGCATATTTTGATGCTCATTGCAAGTCCTGGGAGCTATGTTTAATGGGTTTCAAAGTGGTGTCTGTGTGAAATCTATCTACGGTCCGTGGTGCATTCTGTCCACACTCTCCTCTTCTCACCTCTCTCCACTTGGGATCGGGTGCACGTGATTCAACCACTTCCTTTTACGGTGTATCACTTTGCTTAGTGTAGGCTCTTTCACCCCTCTCTCTCTTTGTCCCCTTGGAATGGTTAGATTAGGATAGAATAGGTTACTCGCTGCACTTTGGAGTAGCTTGTGGTAGGTAGATTAGGAAGCAAGAACCGACTTTCTTCGGAGGTCCATCTCAAGTTTTGCAAGTCCCACAGCTTGAGAGATGGTCCCATGTTGTGCAATCACACTTTGAATGCCCCACTTCACACTCGTGCCATTCGGAAGTGCTATGATTCTACACTAATGAGAGACTTAATGTTGGTGAAATGCTTGAGAAAGTGAATTAGCAATTGGTTGTTTTTATGATCTCTTAAGTAGTCCTCAAACATGTGAGATCAAAGGCCTCTTGAATAGGTTGTGTGAATGTGCTTTTATATGTGATTGTTATGAAAAAATTCTCACTTCATTGAGACTGTGATGACTAGGGTAGCTTTTGATTTTAAAAAGGACCATTAGAGATTTTGAGGATGAAGTTGTTGACTTAAAAGAAAATTACATGAATGGATTTTTTGGTCATGAATGACTTCATCCCGATGAAGTGTAAATTGCAATCTATTAGTTGGAGACAATGGCCATACACTCAAAGATATGTTATATATTTTGAAAGTAGGATTTTGAGTAGTCAATGATGAATAACAAGTTTGGCCTATTAATTAGGAGTGTTAATTAAGAAAAATGCATGTAGGAATTAATCATTTAAGTATACAACAATTAATGGCCCTAGATAAATGCCAAAGATTAATTGCCAAATTCCATTGGTCTATATTTTCACATCTGAATTTACCCCCTTTTTAATCTAGTAAGTAAAAATTGCTTGATTAAAATAGAATGATGTGAAGCACAAACCTCCCATAAGGACAAGGCATGAGCAAGATACGATTGTTTGTGTTCCTTCACCTTTTTGTATAGTTGTACATGTGAACATGTTTTCCACATGCAAATTTGTGTATTAAAGTCCAATAAAGATGCTTATATACAATCAGTAAATAACATAAACTGAAAATTAAAAAGCATCAAATATGTACACTTGTTTGCCCCCAATTATGTATGTGAGGAAAGAGTAATTTAAACATAAATACAGTGGTAGCGATCGGTCCCTGCTATGTGAAGCCATCCATAACAATTCTTCCCTGTTAACTAAAGCCTATATCTAGTGATTAAAGCAGGGTAAGTCTGCTAAGTGATGCATTTCTCCGGCAATTTATCATGTGAAGTGAAGTTGTGTAAATGTCTTAATGTAATAATTACGTAAATGTTGTTATGTACGATCCATATAAATTTCACGATGTAATGTATCAAAATAATTGTGTGCATATCATCATACAATGTCATCCGAAGCATTGTATATGAAATCTACATGAATATGTTAGAAAAAAACTATAATATGTTCCCTTTTGAAATGTGGCTCGATCTTACGAAGGATAACTCAGCTCAAAAGAGAAAGTGTTGGTCATGTAAAACGAGAAAGAAATGGGATAATGAGGTTCAAAAGGGGTGGGATAAGTGGTTACCTTTTTAAAAAATAGCAATACATGAATTTGGAGAGACTTTTAGAGGCACCTAGTCAAATAATTTTGTGATTGCATAAGAAGATAAATTGTAACATTTTAAATCTAGCTTTTAAACATGTAATTTTTTGTAAAAACCAAATGAGATAAGTATGTGAAATTTACTCATTTCTATCAATTTGACATAGTAAGTTTTTATGAAAACATAAGAAAAGTGCATGTGTATGGACACACTTTTTGGAGCAAATGAATGAATTTTTAAATAAAATTTCATACAAGGATTTAGAAAATGTTGAAGATTGTTGAGAATATTTTTCAATTAATATAATAATTTTACAAGTAAAGAAAGTAGGAAAATGAAAACGCAAGTGTACGGACACAACTTTTTGAGATTAACTTCATAGATTTGGATTTTTTTAAAGTAGCTAGCAATGAGTAGATTGTTGAGATTTAAATATTGTAATCCATTGGTTAATCATCAAAATTTTATTAAACTATTGGTATTACTAGTGAATCAATCATAATGAGTTACATTATATAGAAATTAAGTAGTAATTGAAAATAATAATCTATTCAAATAAAAATTATATTTTTAAAAACTAAATTCTCTCCTCTATAAACCCATATGATGTTTTTAAAAAAATACACAAAGCTAGCAATTTTTTTGTGCCTACAAATACAAAAATGTTTAAAATTATCAAAAAGTCTTCATAGTGACCAAATGTAGTTCCAAACTTACGAGATCAAATTCCATAGTGTAGACACAAAATCACGCACTTAGGTACATTTCTAGGTCCTAAAAGCATACTTGCATTTACATGATTCCTAAGTAAGAAAACTAGTAATTGACAACTATCTTTGGCCTCTTTGCTTTGTTTCTTGTTTTCTCTTTGGTATTTTACACCCTACTGACCCGATCAAGATTTTACCGATTTATTTTTATCATTCCGACACACGGCCTATCCAAGACAACAATGCCCAGTGCTCGTTTCCCCATAAGCACCCCGACCCTTTCTCACTTTACTCACTCCTTTTGGATCTCTTTTATCTTTTGGGAATATTTTTCACTTATGAGTCGGCCTTCCAGTTGTCAATTACAAAATTCAAACAAGGGAATCATATAAATACATAGTTATGTGTTCAAAATAAGGGACCAAGCACTAAGCATTACTATCATCACCTAAGCTTGCATCCAAAAGGAACCTAAAACACTATAAAGCATCCATCTAGCATCCATTCAAAGGACAAGGATTGCATCAACTTTGCATACACTACATAGGAGGGGAAGTTCATTTTATTCCATCCACACATTCTACTACATTGCTACATTTAGCTACAACCCACTATCAAGTGCAACTTGCACAAGGGAATCCTAAGGCATCATTCTCACACACACTCACAAGAACTACACAAAGTCTTAGATGTAGTGCAATGCTCGAGTCATAAGTTCACTCTTGGGGTGACCGTCGGGGTCAATCTAACTCCCCATTTTGCATATTTCTTTTTAGTTTTAATGTGGTTTGTGGGCTTGTGTGGTGTAAATCTCTTTTTAGTTACAGGTACCCTCGATGATCATTATACGACTATCAGTGATCAACAAGAATTAACAATGATGACCTTGTGACTGGTAAAAGTATATTCGACTATTTTGCGACCATGTGTGCCCAATGATAGCATCGGTCTCCAGTGCCCACTCCTCCTTCCGTGTGGGCACCCATGTCCGGATTTATCCATGGTTTTCAAAATTTATAGTGAGTAATAATGACACTCTGCCCTCATATTCAACATTTTTCCCGGTTTAGATTAGTCCTAGATCGCGTGGAAATTAACTAACTCCTCTTTCCTTCTTTTTTGCTTAGGGTTTCATATTTTTTTATCTTAGGTTCCTATGTCATTTATGTATTTTACTATTTATTTTAATAAGTGACTCTGCGATATTTAGATTTAATTAATTTAAATTAAATTAAATCATTTGGTGAACCCTACTCGTGATCATACACTTGGATCCTCATTTTTTTCTTCTCTCATGGCTCCTAAAAATCCTCTAATCTCCTTGCATGACTTACTTCAAATATACCCACATTGTAAATATTTTCTCAAAAATCCCTAGACACTATGTATCTCCCTTACAATACGCCACCCGCTCAAGTAAGTGTTATTTTCGATCGTCTATCTGATGACTCTATCACTCCTAATCCTCCATCTAATCAACCCATCTTAGAGTCAATTCAAGCTTTGTATTATTTATTTCAAGACAAAATCCAAGCTATGGAAACCATGATTACATCTCTTAAAGTTGAAATCCAACATCTCAAGGATGCTTCTCAAGCCCATGTTAGTTCTTCTTCTACATCTCATTCTACTTCTATGACTTCTACATGTGCTCATATCAGTGAACCCCAAGTCTTGTCACTACCCACACCTCTCAAGTTTGATTTCAATACTAAGCAACATGATATTCTTCCTCAGCTCCTCAATCACCAATTGATCAACTTTCGTCATCTACTCATTACTATCCTCCTTATCGGCTTGCAAAATATCAAGGGCACCCATATTGTAATTATCATCAAATTAATGGACATAATGACAATGATTGATATGCTCAAACATTACAAATTGGCCACCTTAAGCATCATGGTTTTATTTCATTTTGTACATAAAATGTTGTTTCATGATCATCTCCAATTGTTAAATGCATTGGACTCCTAAATTCGGTCTTTCCATGTCTAATGAGCATCATTCCATCATTTCTAATGTTCCTTCTTTGGTAATTCAAGAGTCGCCTATCCAACCAATTCTAACTAAGCAACCTCCTCTAAAAATCAGTCCAACCCCTCCTCTCAAGTCTTCTACAATGTTATCAATCCCACATAAGCTACCACCATTCAAGATCCCTCCCCATCCTACTCCACTTCCGCGTCCAATTATCTTTGTCAAACAAGTTAATCCTTATATTGATGGCCAAGACACATTTCAAGCTTCGCCACCATAGCATGGTCCTTCTCACATCAGCATTGCATAGATCTCCATCACTCACATACTTGGGGGCATCATAGCTACTCCCTCTTTTCATCGATATCAAATGTCTCATCATCTCATGTACTTGGTGCTTTTTGCGTTTAATGTTTACTATTTTGTAAGCATCACTATAAACCCTTTGATACACGCTTTGTATCATCATTACCCTATGATGCACTTTAGTTCCACTGTTTATACACAACTGCATAGGGTCTAAATTTGAAATGAACCTCACCACATTCACTCTTCACGCTCTATGCTTCATGATCTATCTTTCTAGTGCACACTTTCAAACCATTTCTGATGACACACTCTTGTTCTATGGTTCATTCTTGATTGTTGAGGGTCTTTTATAAATGAACCTCATTTCATACACATTTGTTGGGGGCACGCTACTCCTACCACATTCACACATTGCATACCATTCCATCACACTCATATACTACATTTGCATATCTTGATTGCATCTACTCTTGCTAGCTTCTTCTACTTACATGTGCACTTTTATTTCCATGTTATACAAATACTTATTATGTCAATATATTTTCTATATACACATACATGTTCACTTGGTCTTTTGGAGTGAATGAAAATCTCTTACAAGTCTTTACACACTACAATGATGCTTGGCACTATACCTCTTACTAGTCCCACCGAGGCTCTTGGGGGCATCTACTTTCTCACACATTATAGGTACTTTCATTTCATCATATATTACTTCCTATTCTTATTAGCATACTACTTTCTATTGATACATACATGCTTTGACATACTCTTTATCTTTCTAACATGCTAATGAGTGCTTCATGTGAAGCATTTTCTTTATAAGACTATATGCCACCATGGTTATCTAGTGCATTTTGCTTGTCATTATTTGCTATTGTATGCCATTATTTGTGGGATATGCCCTATGTCTTGTTTATCACATTGTATGCTTTTGGTCGCTTGTACCTTGATTGTTTTGTGATATTATGAGTGATGTCCCATGTTTGAAACCCGTAATTCATGGTCCACATTGTATGCACACTTACTTGTTACACTATCTTTCTATTATATTCTTTAATTGCACTAAAACATATTTTTAGCCATTTTGTTTACATGTGCATTGGTTTCTACCATGCACATACCCTACCCCCTGCATGTATCATCTTCATATCAACATCATGTCCTCTCTTTTGGGCCGCACACTCCTATAGTTGTTGCATGCACCCCAAACGAGGGGGAACATACATTGGGTGAACAAATCACACCATACAACATCTCATAACTACAACACAGTACAATACAACACAATCAAATATAGGTTCTGAGGTCACAGAACTAGCTCAGAATAAGACTTGGGTCGAAACACAAGATAGAACACCATCACCCGAGACTTAGAAAGTAGCAGCGCTGGGTGCTGTGTCCTCCCGAGGACACTAATGTCCCTAGGGAACACAAACTCAACTTATCATATCAAAGACAATTCATAAAAGCCTTCAAAGTAGTTTTATAGTTACAAACACAATCCTCGAGCAATAAAATGCATTCCATCTCCATTTCAATCATAATAAACAATATATTTGGAACTAATTTGAGACAACAGAACAAAATAAGGATGTTCCATCAATAGTGTTGCTTATCAAAGAGTCATGGATGGAGAGTAATACTAGACCTCTCTCCCCAACATTTTCTCTTGAGTGTGAGATCGCCCAAAAAACTCGCACTTGGCGTGAGATCACCCAAAAACTCACTATTGGCATGAGATCACCCAAAAACCTCACACTCGACGTGAGATCATCCAAAAAATGCACTCTTCACAACAATTCAAGACACTTTTTCTATCTTTTACATCCTTTACACTCAGTCACATGAGAGTGCGCACTTTCATTTTACTTATTTATGCACTTTTCTCTTATTTATCATATACAAGACTTTGACTACATTCTTACTCTTCTTTTTGTAGGTCCATCCTTACAAGAAACAACAACAACAAGCTACAACAAAGTACAACACAACACATACATTTCACCCCTAGGGTGACTTTCCTTTCCTAGTTTCCATGCTTCACTTTTCATCATTCCACGCTCCACTTTTCTACTTGGCACACCTCTACATGGTTATCATGTATGCATATTCTATCTACTTTATGTTATCGAGTATTCACTCAAAAACATAAAGTGGGGGCAAATGTAGACATAAAATCATACACTTGGGTACATTTCTTGGTCTTAAAAGCATACTTGTATTTACATGGTTCCTAAGAAAGAAAACTAGTAATTCACAACTATCTTTTGCCTGTTTGCTTTGTTTCTTGTTTTCTCTTTAGTATTTCACATACCCTAAATCCTGACCCAGTCAATATTTTACTAATTTAAATTTTTGGCTCTTAGAGACACGGCGGACACCAGCACCCAAGTGCTCATGTCTCCTTTGGGCACCCCTAACCCTTTCTCACCTTACTCACTCCTTTTGGGTCTCTTTTGTTTTTTGGGCATTTTTTCACTCATGGGTCGGCCTTCTAGTTTTTAATTACAAAATTCAAACAAGGGAATAATATAAATACATAGTCATGTGTTCAAAATAAAGGACCAAACACTAAACATTACTATCATCACCTAAGCTTACATCCAAAAGGCACCTAAAGCACTCTAAAGCATCCATCTAGCATCCATTCAAGGGACAAAGGATTGCATCAACTTTGCATACATTGTATAGGAAGGGGAAGTTCATTTTATTTCATTCACACATAATACTACATTACTACATTTAGCTATAACCCGCTATCAAGTGTAACTTACATAAGGGCATCCTAGCGCATCATTCTCACACACACTCACAAGAACTACATGGATTATGAGATGTAGTGCAACACTCGGTCATAAGTTCACTCTCAAGGTGATTGTTGGGGTCAATTCGAATCCCCATTCTACATCTTTCTTTTTAGGTTTGATGTGGTTTGTGGTCTTGTGTGGTAAATCTCTCTTTTGCAGGTTATAGGTACCCTCGATGATCATTATGTGACTATCAAATGATCAACAGGAATCAACAACGAGGACCTTGCGACATGGTAAAAGTAGATTCTAACTATTTGCACAATCGGGGCACCAAGTAGTAGTCTCCGGTGCCCAAGTGCCCTTATCCTTCCGTGGTCACCCATGTTCGGCTTCAGACGTGGATTCGAGAATTTATTTAGAGCATTAATGACACTTTTCTTGCACCTGTTCAACATTTTTCCTAGTTTAGATCGAGTCCCCAAACCGCATGGAAATCGATTAAGTCCTCTCTCCTTCTTTACTTAGGGTTTCATATTTTTAATCTTAATTTCTTGTGTCATTTCTGTATTTTACTGTTTATTTCAATAAGTGACTCTATAATATTTAGATTTAATTAGTTCAAATTAAATAAAATCACATAGCCAAAATCCATGGTTGTTTATGAGAGAACAACATTTTTAAAGGAGCAGAAAGGCCATATGTCCTTTAGAAACGATAATTGCATTTATTTATTTTTCCATTCACTGTCTACTTTACAACTACATCTACAAAGGGCGACGCCCTTTGTAGAATTATAACAAAATCATAAAATTCATATTTCTTGTACGATTTTTACAAAATAAATGCAATTACAACTTCTCAACCAAACTCTGCACATTAAAAATGTTTGAATTCTCCATTGTATCATTTCAAACATCGAAATTTATCATTTTTATTAGAATTTTGATCCTCGTTTAATTACAAAGCATGAAAAATGATCATGGGGACCATTAGTTGTTGCAAAGACAAATTTAAGAGAAAACAAATGAATAACTTGAAGTTCAAACAAAAAAGAAAGAAAATACAAGCACATAGGAGAAAAAGAAAAATGCCCAAATAAAGGTCAAGGTACTTATTCTATAATAAATAATGTTTTTATTAAGAATAACATGTCCAATTCAATAGAATTAAATTTAGAAAAATCTTCAAGTGAGAGTAGAGAAGAAAATATATTGTCAAATGATGAAACTGAATATGCAAGACATGGTAATGAATGATGAAACACATGGATAAACACAAGTGTACAATGAAACATTTTTTCCTAATGAAGTATTGAAGCATGATGATATAATGGATTTTCATGATGATAGCGAATATGATCATATGATGGCCCCAGTTGAACCCATTCTAAATGAAGAGCAATTTACTAGCCCCGTAGAGTTATATGTTGACTTAGACACACATCCCCCTCTTATGGTTGAAGCAATAACACCAACACATATAAGAAATGATGTCTTATCTAGGCCCACCCCTCCATTTAAGATAATTAGAAGAACACCAAGATATTTGATTGAAATAGATGAGAAGATATTAGAACCCATGGAAGGTAAAATGTCAAAATGTATAGCTAGATGTCATGCTAAACAAGTATGAAACTATGCATTTGAGAAGAAAAAATGTACACAATGATTTCACTTATTTGT
Organism: Taxus wallichiana var. yunnanensis; assembly: GCA_018340775.1. Lineage (NCBI taxonomy): Eukaryota > Viridiplantae > Streptophyta > Pinopsida > Cupressales > Taxaceae > Taxus > Taxus wallichiana. The sequence goes on from CM031237.1 coordinate 806,375,367, forward strand.
TAAAATTCTAAAAATAAATAAAGAGAGTCCTATGATGCGTGCTTTGTGGTTGAGAACAAGTAAAGCTGGAGGGAAAAATATTTCAATAGTAAAGAATCTAAGTGAAATATTTAATTCAATAGGTAAAACTAGTCGAAATAAAGATTTTTTTATAGATAAAGCGGGTTAAAGGGACCCATCCCTATTAAAAAAGCAAAACACCGAGCCGGTTCCTGCAGTAAACAACAAGGTTTTAAAAGTAACAAGGGAAACAACACCTACAACTAAACACCAGCTTCAAAAAGCATTAGAATGACCAAAACAGCCTAAACAAAAATTATTTCCCACCCTACGATGGAAAATAATCCTCAATGTTGCCCATTTGACCCTTTTTGTTTTTTTGCTTTTTTACTTCGAACCACTTGCCTTGGTCAGTCGAGATAACCAACGCAAGGTCATTAGGGATTGCCGAAGCAATCATTTTATCTGACACGGAATCCCTATCTGATTCTGAACTTTCTGAAGTATGTCCCCTTTTCATTCCACCAATTACCAAGTGATTTTCCTGAATTCCCATCTCGGTGTCCTCCTTCTCTGTGACTATTTTATTCTCAGGGGTCGAATTATTCAGAACATCCTTAAAGTTTGAAGCGGATACCAAATCTAGGTTAACAAAGCCCCAACCACTAGAAGAAGTCAATCCATTCTTTTTTGTAGATTTGTTTTTATTAAAGGGACAAGTAGCTTGTAGATGACCCGTATTTCTGCATAATCTACACCGGAATGCAGTATTCTCATAGTCTAATATCTGGATATGTTGAAAATTACCAAATTTAAGATTGATCCGATCCGGTAATCCCTTGCTCAAATCAATTTCTACGCATATACGGGCAAATGAACAAAGGCCCGAATGCGTTCTATCCAAGTCTTCTTTGATAAAATTTCCCAAACCATTACCAATATCCTCCAGGCATACCATAGATGCAAGGGGAGGTTAGGGAGCCTGACCCAAACAGGTGTTTTGGCAACCGAATAGGTGTTCGGATCAAAATCTGGAAACCATGGAGTTATAAATAAACCCGCATGCCCCCAAAACCATAGACCATATGTCAAACATCATTGATAGTCTTCCGCTTCTCTAAAATGGACAACGAAAAATCCCTTGGAACAAAGGGATATTTCACATTTATTGGTCCAAGTTTCAAATACCCACTGGTACAGTGTTGAGGATGAAGGCCAGAACCCATTAAACCTACCAATCACTGCATCTTGTGATAAAGTTTTGAAATATTCCTCCACTTCAGGGTTCTTGATGGTTACAGAGGGAATATCCTCATCCAGATCGACCAGGTAGGCCAGATTGCTTGTTGTTTTATTGCCTGAGGATCGGCCTCCACTATTTTCCAATATATCTTTGAAATAAGAAGCCTTCCGAGGGGATCCAGACCATGATGGCTTGTAGCACCGTTGCCGATGCTCCTATGACTGTTTTTATTTTTCCCACCGCTCCCCACCGAAGTCCAGGTAGATTTTGTAACCCTAGGAATAGGGCCCAACTCCTCCACCTTCTTATCTCACCCTCCAATACCGTGCTCTCCTCTTCCAGCCTTAAGACCCCCTACTGTCAAGCCGTGCTCATTATTTCCCTCTGCCATGGCTAGCGAGCCCTCTCCCCTTCCACCTACGGCCTTTCCCTTTTTCTCTGCTTTCGCATTATGTCCCTCCATTCTTTCGCCCCTAGTCGAAATAAAGATTAATGACATAGTAGTATATAGTTAACAATAAATGTATTCCATGGCAAGTGGAATAAGTATTCAAGTTACACTCTCCCATGTTGTGCTCCTAGTCTAATGGGATGAGTTGTAGTATTTGAGTAGAAGTAGTTAAGAATAAATGTCTTAAACAATCATCTCCTTTACAAGTGGAAGAAGTAGTCAAGGTGTGCTCTCCCATGTATTGTTCTATTATAATGGGATGAGTTATAATGTTTTGATAGAAGTAGTTATTGTTGGCTAGATTTTCTGCATTGCTGAAAACCTAGGCAGTCATGAGATAAATCTCCCTCATTTACCGGTGAGGCTCCCGTGTAAGATTTGTCAATAAAATATGCTAGTATCTATATGGGGTATTACTTTAACCATGCAGCTCATGAACCATAGTTGTATAGTTTTGCAACAAGTAAGCAGCTGTTAAAGAAAGAAAATATTTAAAGAAGAAGGAAATAATAAAAACACAGGGAAGAAATAGGGAAGATGTGCAACCCAATCAATAGATTACAGAGTTGATTGCATGCACATAGACATGACCAATAGATATTAACACACACATAAAAAAAGAAACTTTCAAATCTAGATCTAAAATAACACAAAGTTTATAAGTAGATATGAGATAAAAAGCTAGAAACAAAATGCACCGTTGACACAAAGTTCTTGAAATCTGCTCCTTTCTATTCCTTTCGCTTCAAATAGCTATCGGGGATTTCAAAGACAAAGTCCTGGAACACAAGAATGTTGCTTACAAATTTTGATCCTTTAACCCGTAGGTTCTTCCTCTACTTATAGCATGTAGAGGGGAAATTACAAATAGGAAGCTTTTAGTTGAACTGACACATGTGGAAGTTGGAAAGGAAACAACTGGCAATCTCCCTCCTGGAATTCCTCTTTGCATGACATATATGATTCAGAATCGAAGATAGAACATTATATTTTGCATGTCTTCCACCTATTTCCAAGTAGTTGACTTCTTCAAGTAATGACTTTTAAACCAATCACTTAAGTTTCATAATTTAATTGATTGCTCAATTACTTTGTCGAGAGGAAATAAGAGAAAGAAGAAGAAAGAGGAAAGCTGCAGTCTTGTCCTTTTTCATATTCTCGCATGCAAATGATTCTTTTGCTTTTGATTCTCACCAAACTAGATCGGAAGCAAGTAATTGTGATTTACTTGCGGGTATTGCTTTGACATGTCTTCCCTCTTATCCTTGAAGCTTTTACAATTCTTCTCCAAGTACATGCATCAGTGCAATGTTTTCAATAACTCATCATTTTTATTTTTAATTGCATATGAGCAATTAAAAATTTGGAAAGCACTCCGGTTAATGAAACTTCAATGAAGGCTTCAACTTGAAGATTGGGAGAACATGCACAAGGTCTTGGAAGGAATTCTCCATGCACTGACTTCTTCATGGGCTGCATTCAAAACAAGAGGATGAAGCCTTTGTAATTTTGGATCTGGATCTAAATCTGAATTTGGATCTATGCATGATTTTGCTGATCTTTCTTGTTCATCCCGCTTTGCCATGGCTGGAGCGATCTTTGTCTGAGCAATTCTTTTTCTTTTTATTTGGCCGGAATTCTTTACAACCGGTGCAAATCTAGAGATTTCTTTAGATTTAGAGGATATGTTCAATGTATTGGACATTGATTTAAGCTCCCTTTCTCTTATAAAAGCCCCTGTAATGAATTCTGCAATTAATTCAGACAAAGATGGCAATCGGAACATGAACACTTGATTTTAATTATAAAAATCTGCATATATCAACCCTGTTGCCCCAAAATTTGATGTTTTGTTTGCATGCAAAGCAAGCATGAATTTTGTCAACTTCACCTAAGCACCTGTACCACTATGCAGACAATTAATCAAATTTAATTAAAGCTTCTTCAAACCTAGGCACTAAACTTTGAAGCCTTCCAAAGATAGAAAAAACACTTTGTTCAATGCAAAATTCATCCTTAATCTGGGCGCCAAAATTGCCTCTGGCTGCACTTCTTTGTTGAAGAATTAATTAATTCATCATTATGGCAACCCATTCTTATAAACCTTCACCATTCTATAATTAATAAGCGCCTCTCCTATTCCTCGCAATTAATTAATTAATTAACATGCTTTTCTCTTCAATTTGGGTGCCTATATTTTGTGCATGCTCATGGCTGTCATTAAATAAATTAAATTTATTTAATTTTAGCTCTACTTTCACGACATTGACTTCACAATGTGCTTTGACTTTATACACCAAAAATAGGAATTAATTCCATTAATTAATACTTTAAAAGGTATTATTTCTCCTCAATATGGGTCGCATGATTTTTTGCACGAGAGGGGGCTGCATTAAATAAATTAAATTTATTAAATTTTAGAATTCTATTTCAATATTTTTTATCCTTTCATCATGTGTTGAATTTTCCTCGTCTTAGGCACCAAAATTGGTGAATAAACATTAATAAATATTATTAAATGCGTTATTATTCACCCAAGGTGGGTCACACTTTTAGCAAGGGTGAATTCTATTTTAAAAAGTCAATTTCTAATGGGATTATTCACCTGCACCACAGCTCCAAAAATCCCATGATCCACTTAAGTTGTTTGATTTTCATAATGAGATTTTTTTGAAAGATAGCGGGTAAGAAATTTCCATCAATGCCTTAAGTGATTTTCTTTTATTTCACAATGAGAATTTTCACCTGCAGGCGGGAGTAAGAAATTTTCGAAAACTGCCCTCGCCTCTAATAATCCCATCATGACTTAAGTGGCTTTTGCCCCATGGGAAAAGTACCCACTAAAGGGCAGTACAAAATTCCCACCTACTGTTGCCACCAAAATCCCAGAGCTTAAAACCTTCTTTTCCCAAAAATGTCCCGCTCAAGCATTTTATGTGCCGATGGCTAAGTTTTTTCTTTTTGGGACTAGAGCTTGGAACAATTATACGTGGAAGGCGCGGATCGGCCGAGTTAAAAGCCTCCAGCAGGCCCAAACAAAAAGGGACATCTGGGACAAATGGACGCGAAATGCCCGAATGGCCGAAAGAAAGAAAATTTGTCCAAGTCCTTTACGGTTGGAAAATGGGACAAAGGCGTGGAGGACGCGAACCGCCAAAGGGACATCGGGACAAATGGGCGAAATTTGTCCCTAAAAGAAAGAAAGAAAAGACCTGGGACATTTGGGACAAAGTGACGCGGAGGACGAACCGGCCGGATCGGCCAAACAGAAACTTCAAAGACAAGGACAAGTGGGACAAAGGGGCGCGTGGGATGCGGATAGCCGAAGGAGCCGAAAGCCAATCAGATCACGCCACGTGTCACCGCAGTAAAAGGGACGAGGAAGCCCATTTCGGGCGGATCGGAGGATTCTGTCCCGCGAAGCACTGGGACATCCGGGACAAAAAGACGCGGTGGACGCGAAAATCCGGCAGGCCCGTGGACAAATCACAGCATGACACGTGTCGCCAAGGAAAAAGGTCCAAAAAGTCAAAGGGGTGAGTTTTCGAGCACTGATCCGAACCAATGAAATAGTGCCACGTGTCCAAGTTTAAGGGGCCCACAAGAAAAGCCCGCGAAAAGGTGGAGAGAGAGAATTACTCAATCAACGAATCGTGAGCCTCGCCACGTGTCGTCCAGATGGCAGAGCGCGGGAAAAGAGATTTAAAACCGTTTCTTGCCTGTTTTGTGCCCTAAATCTTCAGACCTTCGTATCTTTCGATCCAGAGCTCGGATTTGCACGTTCTTTATATCAACGGAAAGCTGTTGAAATTCTCTACATGATTCTGGGATCAATCTCACATTTTGGTGTAGTTTGAGGAGAAAATTAAGAAAACGTCTCTGACGCGTGGTGATAGACAAAAGTAATGCTTCAACAACCAACTTTAATGCAGCAGACAGCTCGCCGCTCCTGTTAGACAGCCCGCCGTTTTGCTAGGATCCGCCGCTTCTGTCATAATGAGATGATTTTAAATGCTACCAAGAAGTGGTTGGGGCAGATTCTGGATTTCCTCTCTTCCCTCTCTCATTTCTTGATATATATTGTAAAGAAGAGCTCCTTTAAGGGGTTGGACATTCTTGTTTTGCATCCTCCCTTCTTCCCTCGCTTGCAAGAGAAATTGTGGAGCTTTCAAACCTCCCATATGGGTTGTAATGCCAGTCTTTTTTGCCTCTTGGCCACCGCAATGTATCAGATCGACTCTTGAGCAATAATATATGTGTTGTGATTGACTCTCAACCCTCTCATGTATTCATCATTGTCATTTTGATCTCTTATGCAGCTTTGGTTACCTCGTGCATGGTGTTTGTATTGCATCTATGTGGTCTGTGTTAAATTTGCAAAACGAGTGTCTAACATTCCTCTGCATCACCTTTGTAGTTTAGGTTTTATTCTATGCATTTTCTTACCCCGTCTCCTCGCAAGTTAGATTAGGTTTTAGCAAACCCTCTCGCATTTTTTTGTGTGCATCTCGAACAGAGGAATAGAACCAACCTTCTCTCGGAGAATATTTTCTCATCTTTACAAGTCCCACGCTTGGAGAAAGGATTCCATGTTGTGCAATCACACTGGATGCCTGAACATCAACCTAGAAGCCTGATTTGCATCCAGGGGTGCTGTGAGTCTGCAACAACAGTTTTGGCACATGCCCGGTGGGACACTAGAGGTCTCATTTTTATTGCAGCAAAGTTGATATGCATCTGCTGCAGTTTTCTTGCTTATAAGAGCTATTATTTGCATATCTGGCGACTCCAAGGGGAAGAATCAACTGGTTTCAGCAGTGCAGGCCTGAAAACTCATGAGAAGAATCACCACAAGGTCAAGAGTTGGAGAAGAAGAAGTGTTGTTTGAATACCTGCAGTTATCTCCAAGAAGAAGGCAAAGAGGAAGAAGGATTCAAAGGTCTCCATCTCCACCAAACAGAACTCTCTCAACTCCTCCACCCGATGTGCCTTTCATTCAAAGATAGAAGGGTTTTAAGACCGATTAGAATGGCTCGTAACAATCCCTATGTCAACTTCACAGCAAAGCAGCCCACTTGCTCTCAATGCACAACATCCAGCTTCCTATCAGCCTCAAGAACATTCCCTACTTCACCGGAGAAAATCGACTACTCCAGTGATCATGTTAAAGATATTGCTAACCTTTGCGCAATCCATGAAATCAATGAAATGCAAGTGGCACGCTCAAGCCATCGCATCTTCCTTCAAGGGTAAAGCATTACAATGGTTTAGGAGCCTCTGAGCTGGTTCTATCACAAACTAGAATCAGCCTGTGTATTGCACTTCACGAGCAATTTGGAGAGAAGGGAGACAACTTGTCTCTCTTTGGAGCAAAGCCGACAAACTATCAAGAGAGCCCCAACGAGCAAATTGATCGACTTCAACTTCAGATTTCAAAGGTCTTGGGATAGGATTCAAAGGGTGGCCAAAGCCAACAGTAAGAAGGTGCTTTTCTATATTACCTTAAAGCTTTGAATTTTGATATTTCTATGTTAATTCAGTCCATGGGAGGCACAACAATCCCTATGGCTTATAGCATTGCCATTAGAGCCGAAAACTGTCTTATTCAAGCTGGTAAACTGGCTCCTAGGCCTCCCATGCCCTTGTATCCAAACTTAGAAAATCCAAGCACTAGTCAAGCACCCACTTTGGCTCCTGTTCCCACTCCTAGAAATCAGAGTTCAAATGAAGCTTCCACTTCATCTCCAAGTGCTTCAAATGAACTCCAAGAGGTCATGAAACAGTTGCAAAATTTGGGAAATGAGCTGGTTACTATTAAGAGGCAACAAGCCCAAGGTTTCAGACCTTCCTATCAACCTCAAGCTCAGCCTAATAGGCAGCCATACCAACCACAAAGACCACCTAATCCAGTTGCAAATGTGAATCAAACAAGGCCTCCCTCTAATAGACCATTCCAGCCCTATAATCCAAATGCTATATCTGCCTCTAAGGCATTAGTGCCAACACAGAACAACATTGCTCAGGAATATGACTGGTGCTTTCCATGCAACGAGCCTCATAACCAATCCATGTGTTTCAATGGTGCTCTCAATCAAGCACTGATGGTGACAACTACTGGTGTGGAGGGTGAGGGCAGTCAAGGAAACAACCAACAACAAGAAACATTCCAACAACAATCAGCCCCAAATGACACCACATTGGTGAACTGGCAAGCGGAAGATTTCTGTGGCATGAATCAAGTAGTTTCTCAAGGTGTCGCAGCCAACACAAGGTCAAAGAGGAGAAATTTGGGTGAAGAACAGCCATTAGCCCCAGCCAATCCACCACCTTCCACGGCTCCACAAATGATTGGCAAGCAGAGTCCAGTTTCAAATACACAAGGGCAGCCAAGAACAGCCCCTAGGCCAACTCAAATGCCAGCTGTTGCTGCCCACGTACAAGGAGTAAGTGTACAAACCAAGGGACAACAAAAGGATACTTCATCCCCGCATTCAAGATCATCAACAGATGAAGAAGACTAACGTCAATATATCAATGTGGGAATCCCTATCCATCCCAGACAAAGAGATCTCGCCGCAAGCTGCCATGAAGGATTGGACAACTTCAATCAAGCAGTTCGATGCAAGACAAAGTGCTTACAAATGCTACCCACACCAAGGAAGCCATGGAGGGCAACAAGGTAAAATGTCAAGCCCCCTCCTTTCTATGTTTCATTAATCATGGGGATAAACTAGTACACAATTCGCATGATTGATTCCGGGCAAGTAGCTCGCTGATGCCCAAGCAAATAAATTGATCACCTGGTCTCCAATATGAAGTAATATCTAAAGGGGTAGTGCAATTGGATGGGACATCAATAGCAATAGTTGGAGTGATTAAAAACTTGAGTCTTACCTTGCATGCATGTCCAAATGTTGTTGTCTTACAAGATATATCAATCATAGACCTTCCACCACTCTTTGCCCTTTGCTTGTCAAGGGACTTCACACCCAAGATCGGGGGTATTTGTCTCGCCGATTGGTCCACATGCTTTGTTTAACAAGGTATGGAACTAAGGCTACAATTAGGTCTGAACCTATTGCAAACTTCCATATTGAGCCTTACACTCCAAGTCAGATTAATGCCAATTGCTCAACATTTGATCAAGAAGATCACCCTAGTACTGATGAGGCTGACACCAAGGTTGGAAGTATCCCGGACCTAACTCTCGATGAATGGGCAAACAAGATACATGCTTTTGATCCCTATCAAGAAGTAGAAGAATCTGAGCTGGGAGTCTATTATATACACGAAGAAAATCAACCTGTTCCTAGCATCACCAAGCCAAGCCATAATGATGACAATGAGGTATGGCGGCTGTTTTTGACGGATCAAGGAGTAGGCAAGGTGCAGGAGGTGGAGCCATGCTTGTTTCACCTCAAGGCATCAAATATTATTCAGCTTTTCGTTTCCAGTTTTCTTGTTCAAACAACACAGCTGAATATGAGGCCTTGATTCATGGACTTCATTGGGCTAGGAAAAAAGGGATAAATAACTTGCAGGTGTTCGGGGATAGCGAGCTAATCGTCAACCAAGTTAGAGGACAACATGCTATGAAGAACGACTTGCTGAGGAGCTACAAGAATAGGGTATGGGACCTCATTGAGGATTTCGAAGCTTTCAACATTGTGTCCATACCCAGGAAGAAAAATGAAGCCGCGGATAGGCTCGCAGTAGTTGGAGCAACGTTTGATGTGGTTGACAACATCAAAAGGGAAAAAACACAGCCACATATCCATGTGATTGTGAGGCCAGCAGTTCCAGATAATAACACAAGCTGGCAGGTGTTTGAGAACGATCAACAGATCGTCAATTTTCTACAGGAAGAGGCTGAATTCTCAGCTAGAAATCAAGACAGATTAGAGCAGCAGTATGGGGATCAAGTAGTGCAGCTGCATGGACAAACAAGCTTCCTAAGGGTTTAGTAACATTGGAGTCTATCTTCAACCCTAACGACCAGTTCCGTAAGGAAAAGGCTAACATACAAGTCAAGAGAGAAGATTCAGAGCCAATTCTGGTTGGGGAAGGCAAAATACTTCAAATTGGTAAAGTGGCCACTGAGCAAGAGAAATCAGATTTCACAGCCTTTGCCAAGAATTTCCAGATGTCTTCGCTTGGAGCTATGAAGACTTGAGAGGATTCAATCCGAAGTTGGCACAACATACCATAGAATTGGATCCAGATGCTAAACCCATCAGGTAGAAGCAGAGACCTGTCAACCCTCACATTGAGCCTCTAATGAAGAAAGAGCTTAACAAGCTAATAGAGGCAAGCATTATATTCCCGATCAAGCACTCAAGTTGGGTTGCAAACTTGGTTCCGGTCAGGAAGAAGAGCGGAGAAATCAGGTTGTGTGTAGATTTCCGGGACCTCAATAGGGCATCTCTCAAAGACCATTACCCACTTCCTTCAATGGAACAAATATTGCAAGTAGTATCCGGTTCAGAGAGATTCTCTCTCCTAGATGGCTACTCAGGGTATAATCAGGTGATGGTGAAAGAAGATGACCAATTCAAGACGGCTTTCACCACCAAATGGGGGACCTATGCCTACAAGAAGATGCCATTTGGACTATCAAATGCTGGAGCCACCTTCCAAAGGGCAATGGATATGGCATTTAAGGGGTTGATCAACAAAATAGTCTCGATATATCTAGATGACATCACCGTATTCTCAAAAATGCAGCGGATCACCTCTCTTTCATTCGAGGCAAGTATTTTAGAGATGTAGAAGATTTGGGAGTATCATCAATCCCAAAAAGTGCATATTCTTGGCTCACGAGGAAAACTTCTAGGCCATATTGTTTCAAAGGAAGGGTCGATTTATGACCCAGAACGGGTCAAGCAATTCAAGCATCGCCATTGCCAAGTCACAAGAAGGCTCTTCAAAGCTTTTGGGAAGGATCAATTTTGTCCGCAGTTTGTTCCAAACTTTGCAGCTCTCGTAAAGCCAATAACGCTGATGTTAAAGAAGAGCATGGCATTTAAGTGGACATCTGAAGGCAAGGCAAGTTTTGAGGCAATAAAAGAGGCTATATCTCAAGCCCCAACTCTCGTCAATCCAGACTTTCCAAGGACTTCGTGCTATATGCCTTCGGTGGAGAGACACATTTCTCGCAATCCCGCACAACAAAACAAAGAAGGATTAGAACAACCATTGCTTTCTTCACCAAGGCTTGGAGGAATACGAAACTAGATACTCTTTCATTGAAAAGCATGTACTTGCAAAGTGATCAGGAGTTTAAAGAAATTCAAGCACCTAGTCTCAAACAACAAGATCCAATTATTGGTCTCTCATGCGGGAGTCAAGGACTTCCTTCTAAACAAGGATCGAATGAGAAGTGCAGTAGGGTGGATAACTGTGTCATGGAATATGACATCGAGATCAAGGTCACCAAACTAGTACGTGGAAAGGGACTATGTGAACAGCTAGCCTGAGTCAACAAAGTGAAGCAGTGATGAAAAAGAGACTGTCTTGGTACTACAGGATGGCCAAGAACATGAAAATGATGATGTGCCTACTCCTTATTGGACTCAGAATATGATACACTTCCTAGACATGGACTATGCCCTCCGGAAATGAGCAAAGCAAAGAGGAGATACTTCAGATTACAAGCCATTCCATATGTGCTTGTTGATGGTGTTTTGTTTAAGAAAGACATCAATGGGGTTCTATTGAGGTGCATTGGGACTGGTCAAATTGAGAGGGTGTTACGAGATTTTCACGATGGAGATTCTGGAGGACATTTTGCCCCACGAGTAACAGCTCTCAAGATAATAAAGGTAGGGTATTATTGGCCCACGGTGTTCAATGACTGCTATACATGGATAAGAAAGTGTAAGAAATGTGCACTCTTCACAGGCAAAGAAAGACTAGTAAAGACTTCCATTGCACCCAATCTTGGTTGACCAACCATTTCTGCAATGGGGATTGGACTTCATCGGGGTCATCAACCCAAACTCAAGCCAAGGCCACAAGTGGATTCTCATGGCAACGGACTACTTCACCAAGTGGACTGAAGCAGTAGCGCTCAAAGAGGCAAACGAGTCTAATATACTAGAATTTTATGAAGGAATAGTGACCAGGTTCGGTGTGCCGGCCACTATCATATCAGATAATGCATTGGCATTCGTAGGTTCCAAGATTACAGAATGGGCTGTCAAGAATGGAATCTACTTGAGCACCTCTTCCAATTATTACCCACAGGGTAATGGACAGGCAGAGTCCACGAACAAAAATTTGCTAAGAATCATTAGGAGAACTCTTGATGAGAATCAGAGGTCTTGGCATACCAAGCTGAAATCAGCCTTATGGGCTGATAGGATCACTCCCAAAAGATCCACAGGTAACTCTCCATTCAGGCTTGTCTATGGAAGAGAGGCAATCTTGCCCATGTCATTAGAACTGCCTGCATTGGAGTTCATGAAGCAGTTGGAGTTGGCTGAGTTTGAACCAATGGAGGCCAGGTATGCAGAGTTGATGGAATTGGAAGAAATTAGAGAACGTGCAGTTCAAACAATTGAGAAAGATCAGGCCTTAGTGAAAAGATGGTTTGATAAGAAAGCAAGAGCAAGGACCTTCCAGGAAGGGGACCTAGTTCTGAAATGGGATGCAGATCGGGCAAAACCAGGAAGACATTCCAAGTTTGATGCCATTTGGAGCGGCCCCTACATGGTCATTAAATGTAAGAATAGCAATGCCTTCCAATTGTCTACATTGGACGGAGAAGAACTCCCGATTCCGGTCAACGGAATCTATCTTAAACATTGCTAAAAAAAAAAATAAGAGGTTCACCCTTGTAAATATTAGCCTAGATTTCAATTCCTCTAAGTGCGTATGCACATTGTCTTGTTGTAGTTAGGTTTCAGTTTCCCTAAGTGCTTTGGCGCAGGTTTTGTCGCTCCTAGATTGAGTTTTTTACAGTTCAGCGTGCTCTCGTAGAGGGAGTTGCAGCATCAGGCTCATTTCAAGTTATTGCTTATGACTCCATGCCCAACGGATCGCTAAAAGGCCACTGATCTTCTACCTAGCAGGCAGGTGACCCCGAAAAGTCACCAAATTGTTATCCAAATTTCACCCCCAGAGTTAATTTGATAACATGCATCAGAGTTTTTAGTTCCAAGCAAGTAGATTGATTCAGGGAAAATCGTAAAATTGGCTAAGTCCTGCTCAAGGCCACCTTTGGGACAGTTGGAACAATTATACGCGGAAGGCGCGGATCGGCCGAAAAGCCTCCAGGTGGCCCAAACAGAAAAGGGACATCTGGGACAAATGGACGCGAAATGCCCGAATCGGCCGAAAGAAAGAAAATTTGTCCAAGTCCTTTACCGGGAGCAAGCGGGACAAGAGTGCGCGGAGGACGCGAACCGCCAAATCGGATCGAACGAAGAATTTGTCCAGATAAAACAGAAACTTCAAAGACAAGGACAAGGACAAGTGGGACAAAGGGAAACTTCAAAGACAAGGACAAGTGGGACGGGGGATGGAGGACGGAAGGGCCGAAAGCCGAAAGCCAATCGATCACGCCACGTGTCACCGGCGTCGAAAAGGGACGAGGAAGCCCATTTGGGCGGATCGGAGGATTCTCATGAGAAGCACCGGGCATCCGGGACAAAAAGACGCGGTGGACGCGAAAATCGGGCAGGCCCGTGGACAAATCACAGCATGACACGTGTCGCCAAGGAAAAAGGTCCAAAAAGTCAAAGGGTGAAGTTTTGAGCACTGATCCGAACCAATGAAATAGTGCCACGTGTCCAAGTTTAAGGGGCCCACAAGAAAAGCCGCGAAAAGGTGGAGAGAGAGAATTACTCAGTGAATCAGAGCCTGCCACGTGTCGTCCAGATGGCAGAGCGCGGGAAAAGATTTTAAAATCCATTTTGCCCTGTTTTGTGCCCTAAATCTTCGTGATCTTCATATCTTTCGATCCAGAGCTCTCGGATTTGCACGTTCTTTATATCAACGGAAAGCTGTTGAAATTCTCTACATGATTCTGGGATCAATCTTGCATTTTGGTGTAGTTTGGAGGGAGAAAATTAAGAAAACGTCTCTGACGCGTGGTGATAGACAGAAGTAATGCTTCAACAACCAACTTTAATGCAGCAGAGACACTTTCGCCCTCCCTGTTAGACACCCGCCATTTTGCTAGGATCCGCCGCTTCTCGTCATAATGAGATGATTTTAAATGCTACCAAGAAGTGGTCAGCAGATTCTCGGATTTCTCTCTTCCCTCTCTCATTTCTTGATATATATTGTAAAGAAGAGCTCCTTTAAGGGGTCGGACATTCTTGTTTTGCATCCTCCCTTCTTCCCTCGCTTGCAAGAGAAATTGTGGAGCTTTCAAACCTCCCATATGGGTTGTAATGCCAGTCTTTTTGCCTCTTGGCCACTGCAATGTACTGTATCGACTCTTGAGCAATAATATATGTTGTGATTGACTCTCGACCCTCTCATGTATTCATTGTTGTCATTTTGATCTCTTATTGCAGTTTGGTTACCTGTGCATGGTGTTTGTATTGCATCTATGTGGTCTGTGTTAAATTTGCAAAACGAGTGTCTAACATTCCTCGGTGCATCACCTTTGTAGTTTAGGTTTTATTCTATGCATTTTTCTTCTCCCAAGTTAGATTAGGTTTTAGCAAACCCTCTCATTTTTCGCAAGTTAGATTAGGAATAGGAAGCCTTCCTCGGAGAATCTTTTCTCATCTTTTTGTGAGAAAGGATTCCATGAGGAATCACACTGGATGAACATCAACCTAGAAGCCCGATCTCATCTGTGAGACAACAATTCCTTCCGGCATGATGTCCATAGATGATCTCAAATCTTTACAAGTCCAACATGGGGTAGTCTCAGATTTCAAGGTGAAATGCGGGACACACCTGATTATGAATAAATGTCTTCCATGATTATCTTTGTGGCAAGTGGAAGAGGTAGCCAAGTTTTTCCCAAGATTATAGATAAGTAGTTTTATATTCTTGGAGTATTAATGAAGTGGTGAGCTATAAGTACATCTCCGAAAAACTCAATGTAACAAACACAATTTTGTAATATCATTTACGATCAATACAAATTCTTGTTTGAATATCTTAAGAAGAACTTGTGTTTAGTTCTTAACCCAACTATTAGGGAAGAGGAAGGGTCCACTCTTACCTAAAGAGGAAAATGATTTACTATCTTCTTATAGTATGATTGTTATTATTTATTGATTGTGTATTTGATTTAATCTAATTGTAATTAAATCTTATTTCAGAGTAACTTACTGTAACAAATGATACTCAGATAATTAAATACAATAATATGCAAGCCCTAAGCATTCAACAATGTAAAACCCTAAGCACATAAAGGGAGAAAGATGACTTGGTTGATTATGTGTAACCCGAAAATGATCGGGATTTGTGTATCTTGGAACATGGAAACAATGTTTCAAAGGCTTGATGAGGGTTCAAAACCCTTGGAATGTACAAGATAGAAGTGCCCTCAGGAGGACAGGAATGCCCCAGGCTCTAATGACTGATCTGAGTGCTTGTGTCTGCTAAAATGCTTAGAACGTGGCCTTTTCTGGGTCAAAAGGTCTTCATTGTTACTCACTCTTTGTTGCTCGAGTTTTTTTGTTAGGTTGTCGGTCGCACCTTTGTAACTCTACAAAACAAATTAATACTTACACATGCCCATAAACCATATCAAATCTAATAAAAATATTCGAGAATGTGAATTCAGACTAACCTCGACGGTCACCCAAAGAGTTAACTTACAACCGAGCACTACACTACATATCAGACTCCATGCAGTTCTTTATGTGTGTGTTTATCTCTATCACGTGCCCTAGGTTGCCCTTGTGCAAGTTACACGATGATAGCGAGGCTAGATCTAGATTATCCTTAATATGCATAACATGTGTGATGCAATATAATAAAATCCTCTTATACGGTGTATACAAACCAATGCAACCCTTGTCCCTTGTATGAATGTGTTATATATGTACTTTTTAGTGCTCTTGTGCTTTTGTGCAAGCTAAGGTGGTGATAGATAATGCTTATAATGTTTCACCCCTTATTTGAAAGAAGTAACTAAGTATATATATAATTCCCTTGTTTGAATTTCTTGATTGACAAGTGAAAGGCCAACCCAAAGTATTAAATGGTGACCAAGAAGCGAAAAGGACCCAAAAGAGTAAGAAGAAGATAGAGAAGGACAAGAGCACCCAAGAGGGACAAGAGTGTCAGGTGCTTCATGCGAACTAGACACTAGTGTTTGAGGCCATTAAAAGGTAAATCATTCAAGTGTTGGCAGAACTGTAAGATGTGTAAAGCCATTAAAGCACTAGAGATAAAGAAACTAAAATTCCAAAAGGAGTTGTCAACCACTTGTTTTCTTGCTAAGGAATTATATATACATTAGTATGATTTAGGACCTAGAAATGTACCCAAGTGCATAGATTTTGTGTCTACATTTTCCCCACTTTATGTTGTTGAGTGAATACTCGATAACATAAAGTAGATAAAATATGTGTACCTTGTAATCTGGAGAGGAGTGTAGTCGATAGTGTGTCGAATGGACAAGTAGCCATATGAAGCGTGAAGTGATTGTAATGTGAAGCACGACAACTAGGAAAGGAAGGTAGACCCTAGGGTGAATCATATGTATAGTAGTATGTTGTTGGAGTTTGTGCTTGTTGATGTGAGCTACTTCTTGTTTTTATAAGAAAAAACCCCAAAAGAAGAGCAAGAGAGTAGTTAAAGTCCTGTATATGAAAAATAAGAGTAATGTATGTATAAACATGTAAAAAGTGTGTAAAAGTGGTAGCTAAGGAAAAAATGCACCTAATGTATGAGAGTATAGGATAGAAAACTATCCTATTTTCTTTGGAGATGTTGTCAAATTGGGTTGGGAGTGAGAAATTCCCAACCAAGAAAGCTTCAAGCCACAATTTTGAGTGTCTTACCACTAAGGATGAGGTTTTTGGGCGATCTCACACCAAGAGATGAGTGTTGGGGAGAGAGGTATGTTTTTATCTCCTTCCATGACATTTCTCAAATGATAAGTGCCTTTCAAATTGGCATTTCCCGATTTGTAGATAAAGACAAGTGTCCGATAATATAGATTCATATTATAACTTGTTGGAAAGCGTGTTAAACTAAAAAATTGTTTGTTGTTGCCCCCGACACACTAACACTTTGGTGGGACACAAGATCCCACCATTCCTATCTAATACTAGGCACTAGTATGCGCTTTGTGTTTGTGATCTAATTCTTATTCTAAACCATTTTGTAATTGTGTGCCTTTGCCAATTATGTCTTTGTGTTTTTCTATTTTGGAGATTTGTGTTCTTGAGAAAGGGTGATTTTTCACCCAATAGTTGCCCCCCTCGTTTGGGGTGTATATGGCAAATGTAGGAGGGGGCCGCCCAAACAAGAGGACATGAAACTTATATGTATATAGTAGATTAGATACCTATAGGGGGTAGGGGATTTTCATGGTAGAAACCAAGGCACATGCAAACAAGACAAACTAGCAAATAAGTGTTAGTGTAAAAGAGCTTGGATGCGATATAATATAGTGTAGATAACAACTATGAAGAAAAGAGTTGCCATGAAAAATGGGTTGAATACATGGGACATCGCTCATAATGAGATTTAATAAAAATAGAATTAAATCTAATTGTAGAGTAACCGATATAGTAAAATACAATAAATATGCGAGATGATAAACACTGTAATGCAAGACTATAAGTAAATGGGGAAATAGATGACTTAGCTAAGTCCTACGCAATTTGGAATTGATATGAGCGGTGTAAAGTTCTGAATTGGATTGAAATAGTGTTATTACTACTCCTGTAAATTATTGGATTTGAGAATGATGCTTTACACAGCGCCTTTAATCTTGGACAAGGGCACTTGAGTGTTGGTGACTGTTCTTGGGTGTCGGCTGCCATGCGAAGCTTAATTTGCTTTCTTCTGTATCATTATGGTTTCACTATAATTTTTCGTCATTCACACGATATTTTTCTTTGATCACCGAGGGTACTTGTAACCTTCAATATAAACCCTAGCTATTTGCACAAGCTCACAAACACATCAAATTAGAATGAAAAATGTAATATGTGAATTTGGGTGACCCATTGATCTGTCACCCGATGAGTGAACTTATGAGTGAGCGTTGCACTATATTCTAGACTCCATGTAGTTATTTATGCTTGTATGTGTAAGAGTGTCCTTAGGTTGTGCTTGCTTGATAGCGAAAAAATAACGGGCTATGGCTAGATAAGATACAAATGTGTGATATGGAATTGAGCACTTCTTCTTTCTATGCAACATATGCAACCCAAAAATGCGAGTCCCTTATAATGGTAGTGATAATATGTAGATCTATTGCCCCTTAGAATTGTTAACCGAATAATAGAGCGTATGTTGTGTATATATGGATCTCTTGTTTGAATTTTGACATTAGTGACCTAAAAGGTCGAATATGAGCTAGAGATAAGGATAAGAAAACTAGAAATCCTAACTACAAATTTCAAAATAAGTAAAAAGAACAAAGACTGACAGGAGCACCCGAGAATGGATAGGAGCGCGCTGGCGCTAGTGTCCGAGAATGGGCGGTATTTGGTGTTCTCGAGATAGATATTGATAGATGTGAAAGTGTAGGCACTAAATCACGCACTTTGGGTACATTTTTAGGTCCTGATCACATACCACTATTCATATGATTCCTAAGCAAGAAAAGTACTAATTGACCAATCTCTTTGGCCTCTTCATTTTCTTTATGGTTTCCTTCTTGGTCTTAAACACCATGTTGCCCAGTCGACTTTCAATACTTCAACTTTTTAGAGTCGGACAACAACGCCCTGTCCTCCCGGGGCGATTAATTAAAATTGATGTATTTTAGAGTTAATCTAAGAAGTACAACAGTAGATAAGAGCTAAACTAAATAAGGATCGGGGTGCTCGGTGGGGACCATGGCGCATGTGGGCGCCCGATTAAGGCTAAAATGATGCGAAAAAAACAAAAATAGACTAGGCATGTATGTGCGAGAGGTCGACAATGACTTAAAAAGAAAAGTAAAATGGCCAAAAGATGGGGGTAATATGAATAGTAATATGAGACCGAGACTAAATAATACCCAAAGTGCATGATTTTGTGTCTACATTTGTACCCACTTTATGTTGGTGAGAGGAACACTCGGTAACATAAATTCGATAGATATGCATACGATGTCCTCGTAGAGTGATGTAGAAAGTGTGCAAAGGACTAGACAAAGTGTGGAGTGATAAAAAGATGGAGCGTGGAGACTAAAGATGCAAACGAGTGAAAAGTGATGAAAGTGAACATAGGGTAGAAATGTGTGTGTAGATGTCGATGTGTGTATTATACCCGCACATTAGTATGAGGTGTGTCTTTGTTGTAACATGTTGTTGTTGTTGACGTTGTTGTTGTTGTTATTATTAACTACTTGTTTCTCATACGATCGTAACGTGTAAGAAGAAAACGATCAAGTAATCAAATACACATGTATATAGTAAAAAGGAAATGAAAAATGTAAAAGGATCATGTGCACCTAATCCGTGATGAGAGAAAGAGTGTAGAAAGGATATCTTGTATAGTCTAGGTTTTTTGGGTAATTCGATGCCATTGGCCGAAGTAGTGTAGGGAGGAATTCCATTGTATCCTCTAACGTGTAACTACTCCCTTGAGAATGTGTGAAGAGATATCTGTACTACCTAATTTTTGGGCGATATGAGGCCACTGGCTGAAGTAGTGTGGAGAGGAAATCCACTATGTCCTCTAACCTGTAACTACTTCTTGGAATGCTAAGGACAACCTATCCTGTAAAATCCATTGTGTACGGAGTTCGTAGACTGGTTTGAACCCACTCGCTATATAACCCAAAATGTGAAGGGCAAAAGCGGCCCGAATCGAACCGAATTGGTATACAAGTGTTGTGTAGTATGTAAAACCCCAAATGATGCCCCCTCTTTGGGGGATCATGTGATGTCACTGATAGGACAATGTGGCCCCAAAAGAGGACCAGACATGTGAATTGTGCTCTGTATGGGGAAGGGAATTCACTTGACAGAAACCAAGGCGCACACAAACAAGTGGCTAGGAAACAAGTGTTAGTATGAACAAGCATGCATGTAGAAATCAAGTGTAAGCTACATAGACAATAGAGAAGCTATAATGTAAGTAAACACACAAGAATACAATATAGACCGCCAAAGTGGGTTGCAAACATGGGACACCAATCACACGATGTCGCAAGACACTTAAGTCCATAATGGCCGCATACAACAAACAATTGTGCACACCAAACAAAAGGCAAGGCCCACATACAATAACAATCAAAAACAAGCAAGTACAAACAACAAATAGTCATGGAAGCAAGTAATCATGCAAACAAATGTTACACATGAAGCACCCGTTAGCATGTTAGAAAGATAACCAATATGTCAAAAGTGTGTATAAGCAAGTAATGAAGAGTGCTAAGTACAAAATGAAACAATAACACCTAGAAGAGATGAATGTGGATGCCCCCAACAATCGTTGTAGGAGTGGTAGAAGGCGAACATCCATGTTGTGTGTAAGAGACCTGTATCTGCAATCACAACTACAAAAAGACAAGAACGCACATGTGTGGATGGTAAAGATAATTACATACAAGAAATCTAGCTAGCATGTGTGATAAAGTGACCACATATAAGCAAATGCAAACAAGAGTAAAAACAACCAAGTCATGCAATATGATTTGGATGGATGGAATGGAATGTAATAAGGATGATAGGATCTGCGTGCCCCTCAAGTGAATGGAGTTGTATGCAATGACTTTCATTTGGTTTTCCCCCTTAACAATCAAGAATGAACCGTAAAGGAGAGTATGTTATCGGGAAATGGTCAAAGTGTGTGTTATGTCTACCGCACTTTTGTGATGAATGTGTATGTGTGTTGATTGATAAATGTGACCTAGAGATGAATGTGTATGTGTGACCCTATAACCGAAGTGTATATCACAACAAGATGAGTGAAGGAGTGATGATTTAGCCTAAAGTATATTTCACTAGAAGATGAATAGAGGGAGTGTTGATGTAGCCTAAAGCATGTAGCACTACAAGATGAAGGAATAGGTGACCATTTAATCTATAGTGGATGTCACTAACCTAGGAATTTTACAAGATATAAATTTGAATGATGAAAATGTAAGAATGATAAAGGTCCATTTGATTAGTAAACCCTTGGTAGTCGAGTATGGACCGAGGAACTAAAGTGCATCATAGGGTAGTGAGTGCATGAGAGAGAGTGTACGTGATAATACATGACCATATGATGCATGAGATGTGTAATACATGATGAATAATATGTAATGAAATGTGTGTAAATAGACATAATGTAAAGATGTGCGCTACGTGGTATGGAAGATGAGTAGGATATGATGTTAGACTCGTAAATCATAAAAGTATGACACATGTATGATGAAGGCTAATATGATGTATGATGTTTAGATGCGTAAATGTTAAAATAATGTAGCCTAAATGTAGAATGTAGAATGTAGAATGTATGGTTGGAGATGTGTGAATAAACGCAATGTGTAGTACATATTGTGTAGTGTGTGGGGTTCATGTGTAGTATGTAGCCCTCAACAATTGAGTGTGAACCAAAGCACAAGAATGTGTCATCGGGTAATGACAATGCTACAATGTGTGATGAGTATGTCTAAGCTAGGATATTGATGTATGATAATGCGAAGATGATAGATGCGTTAATGCTAATATGGTGGGGAGGGGATGTGTTAGATGTTATCCCCCTTGAGCATGTAAGATGAAAGACATAATCATGTAATGTCATCTAAAATATCATTGTTTTTAGGGTCATAGTTGAATGGATAAGCATTAGTTACTTGATAAGCAATAGTGTCTGGTTGATCATGTAATGAACCATTAAGGCGTAAGTTGTACATACCCATGGAATATTCCTCATCAATAAATGGGGAAGTGGACAACTATGTGCATACCAACGAGTGATATTTTGTGTATAGCCAAGAAAGGAACTATTGCAAATGAATATGCGTGACCGAAGGGCATAGGAAATGAGATATCAATATGATCAGGATCCAATGTGCCCCCTATATAAGTAAGCCAAGACTCTCCTAATGTGAGTGGAGAAGAGCGAGGAGTATGTGATAGATAGACCGTAAGATGAAAGACATGTAAACCATAAGCAACGGTAATAGTGATGAAGCCATAATATAGATGAGGATCATGAGTAGGAGGATAAAGGTCCTCGAAAGTGAAACCAAGTCAAGCTAGACCATCATGTGAACATATAGTGACATCGCAAGTAGGATCAAATGGAATATGTTCCCAATATGAATCATTCATGAAAAGTGTGCAAGTAAATGGTGGGCATGCTAATGTAGGTGGTGCATGCGAAGGTGTAGGTGATAGAGCGATGTCCATAGAACATGCCCCTGATAAAGAATCATAATAGTAGTAATGGCAGGTGGCGTAGGAGAGAATGCATCTATCATATAAATAACACCTTCAAATTGTGGCAAGTGAGGTGGTTTTTCCATAGGTTGAGGGCCATATGTAGTATCAGTGTGTGGAATGGGAAGACTAGTATTGAGAGCTCGATCACAATATCAGAATGGATCGCGGTCATGAAAAACAACATACTCAATACCCTCATGTAGGAATTTGACATAGTGATGCACAAGAGATGCGATCATTGCTTGCATGACATGAAGCCATGGACAACCAAGCAAACAATTGTAAGAAACTGGGAAATCAATGAGAAAGAAGACAATGTTGACAATTTTGGTCCTATAGTGATAGGTAATGTAATGTGACCAACACATGGACGAACGGAACCATCATACACACGCAGTGAAAGACAAGATGGACTAACATCACTGGCATAGAAAGACTAAGCTTCTTAAGGAATGACATGGGACATAAGTTGAGTTCAGATTTGTTATCAATTAAAGTGCACTGACACCTACATTTGGAATACGACATATGATATGCAAAGGTGGGTCATTGTCAAAAGTAGTGAGATCAACATTAAGAGTAGACAAGAAAGCAATATGCTAAGAATATGCGTTCTCAAAGGTATTGTACACTACTATGAATAGATGAGTGGTGTCAGGAATATAAGTAGTGAGGAGAAGATTGATGATTTTAGCTCATAATTTAGGATGAATAAGTAAAAATTCATGAATGGAGATAGCCATGATGAAGGAACCCTAAAAAGAAAAACGAGGATCCTAAGAGAGTGTAGGTCGAGTCAAGTTCACCAAAATGATTAACTAAAATTGGTGTATTATAGAGTTAATATAAGAAGTACAACAATATATCATAGCTAAACTAAATAAGGAAAAGTGACCCAAGCAACTAAGAAAGTAGAAATGTAAAACCCTAGAGTGCAATGAGAGTTAGAAAGAACTTAGCTGATTTGTGAACTCACTGATGGGACATGTCGCGAGAGATGGTGGAGAAACAAGAGGAGGAAACAACTATGCGAGGGCCAAAAAGGTGCAGATCTTGGCAATCTAAGTTGGTATTGGGGTGCACTGGGAGAGGATCGGGGCACTGTGGGCTCCCGAGTATGAGTTTTAGGTGCCCTAGTATGTGCAGGAGGTCTAGAAACTAGATTTGTTGGGCTCAAGGTGATGCGAAGCTTTCACTATCTGTCGCATCAATGTTGTTGAGTTGCACTATATGTCACTGATAATCCTTGATGAAGAAGAGACCTGAGAAACCCCAAAACACGCATCAAACCCTTAAAAAGAAAAATGTGAATAAAGGGGTTGGACTGTCCTCAGCTTCCACAATGGCAGACTTACTAAATGAGCATTGCACTACATTGTAGACCCAAATGTAGTTCTGAGTGATTATGTGTGAATCATGCCTTGGGTGCTCTTGTGTCAGTCACACTTTGTGAAGTAGCAAGCAATGACTAATTGTAGAAATGTAATAAATGGTGGATGGAATAAAATAAACTTCCCTCCTATGATGTGTGATGTAGATGAACCAACCTTGTCCCTTGTGATGGAGCTACATAGATACAAATGGAGCCTTGGATGGATGCAACCTTAGGTGGTGATAGTAGTGACTAGTGTTTGGTCCCTCATTATGGTCTCATAACTTTATATTTATATGGTTCTCTTGATCTAATTTCGTAATTAACCTCGAAGAGGCCGACCACCAAAAATATAGAATGCTCAAACGGCTAGAAAGTGCCCAAAAGATGGAGATAAAGTGGAAAAAGGATCGGGGCACCACTGATTAGGACCGAGGGCACCGAGGGTGACCTAGTCAAGGTTAAAATGACACAAAACAACAAAAACAAACTAGTCATGTATGTGTAAGAGGTTGACAGTGATGACAGAAAGCAAAGTAAAATGGCTAAAAGACGGGGATTAATTAGTACTTTCTTCACTCAAAAACCATGTGAATAGTAGTATGATCGAGACTAAATAAATACCCAAAGCGCGTGATTTTGTGTCTATAGGTGCCCCCAACCTCTTTGTATCTTCTAGCATATTTTCTAGTTGTTGGGCATCTTGTTTTCTTATGGGTCGACCTTTTTGTGGTTAATTACAAAATTCAAAAAAGGGAATCATATAAATACAAAGCTATGTGACCATAATAAAGGACCAAGCACTAAGCATTTATTATCACCACCTAAGGTTACATTCAAAGGCCATTACAAGAGCATTCAAGCATCCATCTAGCTTCACACAAGGGACAAGGGATTGTTACTCCTACATACACGCATAGGAGGGGAAGTTAATTTTTCCATGCACACATCTATCTACATCTTCTACATATAACTATTGCTTGATATTCAAGTGTGTCTGGCACAAGAGCCACCTAGGGCATGATTCTACACACACGTAAAACTACATAGAGTTTGAAATGTAGTGCAACACCGGATCATAATTTTACTTAGTCAAGTGACCATTGAGATCGATCGACTCCCCATTTGCATCTTTTTTTAACATTTGATGTTTCTTGGGGTTTTGCAGTGCTCTTTCTATTTGCGAGGTTATAGGAGAATCTCACGGACTTAGTGTGACATAGAGGTGATCAACAACGAAGGAAAACGACATAAAAGGAACATTCAAGAAACTAGTTTCCAGCCATTTTCATAGTCACGGGTGCCCAAATGTAGACACCCATAATTACGCCCAAGCAATTTAAATACTTAAATTGCGTTACTTATCGTCTTTCTCGCAAATCGACAACATATCGTCAAAAGCACTCATTTTCTCTCATATCATCATTAATTAATTACACTAAGCTAATTAATTAAGTTGCATATCCAACAAATACCCTAATTAACGACCTTCCGTTAATAAATCACCCCTTCTACCTAAACTAATTAATTATTATTAATTAATTATCTTTCCCTTCCATTTAACCAATAAATCAATATTTAATTGATTTAATCCCCTTCTAATAGCCTAAATCGTACTAATATTCCTCTAATTATCTTCTATAAGCTTACATGTACCTATTAGTTAATCGCCTTTGATTAATTAAAACACCCCCCAACTCCCATGACTTGCTAAGCATAAATTAAACCCTTCTAAAGTAAGGTTACCTTTAATAAAACAACCTTATCCGTTCCTAATCATGTTTTACCTTTATCCCACATTCATGAGAATGTGTTGAATCCTTTATCCTTTGGGCTATATAAAGACCCCTCCACCTACCTTTTTACTTACACCTAAACTTTCTAATAGAGTGAATGCAAAGCATATAGCAAAGACTAAGAGCTTGCCTTTTGTCCTTTTGAGAGTTCATCATCTTGAAGAGTTAAGCCTCTTTCTTAAGTACTTAAAGGTCATATGGGAGGTGTCAAAGGGTCTTCAGAGCCCAACTTTGATAGCCCTCATTCCTAGGTTACTTGGCATACTAAGGAGAACTATTTTGATAGCCATGGAGCTTACTTAGGTCCATTCATTTATTTTTTGTTAGAGAATAGAGGAGTTTAGATATTTAGCATTGTTAGTTTCAAAGTTTGTATTGATGAATGCTAGCATCTAACCCTTGTTTAATTCTTATCTTGATGGTGTTTAGTTTGTTGTTCAATTCTTGCTAAGTTAAGGATATTTAGGTGTTAGTCTTTACTCATATTAGCATTGTTTTGAAAACAAACACATGCACACACCAATAGTGGTCTCAACACCCATACACCCTTGACCGATCCAGTGCCCAGTCCAAACTGTTTGACATACGCATCTTTCTAGGCTTGGTTGCAATATTACGCACTTCTATTTTGTCTATTCTCTAACTCTGTACACTTCTAGGATTATTGTGAATGAACTAAGTCTTCTTTCCTCCCTCTTGCACTTAGGGTTTTACATTTATCTTGCTTATTGCTTAGGCCAAATTTGTACTTTATTGCTTATTCATTTGTTGTTATGTTGCTTGATATAGGTGTTAGCATTAAATTCTTTTTTTAAAAATCATTTGGTAATCCCCATTCGTGATTGGTCATTCGAATCCTCCTTTGGCACATCATATTTTCTATCATGGCTCCTAAGGTTCATCATATCTCTTTTTATCCGAGTTACTTCAAATGCATTCACCTTATAAAGAGGTTCTTCAAAATGCTCTAGACATCATGTATCTTCCTAGAGATATACCACCCACTTAAGTCAGTCATTATCTCGATCATATTTCGATGACCTTGTTTTGATTCTAATTCCAATCAATCTATTTATAAATCCATTCAATCTCTTCATTCGTTATTTCAAGATAAATTTTAGGCTATGAAATCCATGATTGCATCTCTAAAATCTGAAATCCAACATCTTAAGGACGCTTCTCGAGGCTCATGCTTAGTTCTTTCTCATCCTCATTCTATGTCTTCTACATGTGCTCATATCAATGAGCCTCAAGACTTACCACTCCCCACACCTCTCAACTTTGATTTCAATGCTAAGCAACATGACATTCTTTCGGCGCTTCTTGGCATCAATTGATCAACTTATTATCTACTCATTGCTATCCTCCCTATCAAATTACAAAATATCAGGGTCATCCATATTGCAATTATCATCAAATCAATGGACATAATGACAATGATTGTTATGCTCTAAAATGACAAATTGGCCACCTCAAGCATTATGGTCTCATTTCCTTTGCTACACAAAATATTGTTGCATGTTTATCTCCAATTGCTAAGTCTCATTGGGTTCCTAAATTTGACTCATCTATGTCTAATGAGAATCATACCATTATTGCTAATGTTCCTTCTATGGTAATTCAAGAGTCGCCTAAACAACCTCCTCTCAAGTCTTCTACAATATTACCAAGTCAAGCTAAGCAACCGGCAGGCTCTCAAAATCAGTCTAACTCTACCTCCTATAAAATATGATCATAGTGTGTATGGAGTGGCATAGGAGCGGAAAGGGAATCCATAAGCATAGATAGATGTAACAAGGTGTGCTCATAGTGTAGATAAGAGAAAGTGCTGCTAGAAAGATTGACTTGAAGTGCAAAGCAAAAGTAAGGTATATGTGTGTATGTGAGTAGTATGGATAGGCAACTGCTGATTAGAACATGCAACTATGGGGTGGAGTTCGATGCCCCCCAAGTGTGTGAGTGATGGAGATCTATCCAATGATGGTAGAGAGACCATGCCATGGTGGCGGATGTTGAAATGTGTCATGAGAAAATTTATGGTCATCACAATGGTAGGTAGAATCAAGGGTATGACCAACATTAGAATCAGAGTCAACAACATTGCTAGGATTGAAATCTAATGTGTGTAAATGCTAATCGACATATCAAATGGTTCATTGACATCATAAGCTTCATCCGGGTCCCAGTCATTGACATAGGCATTATTTGGATCGAAAGGAGGAATTATAAGTTTAATTTTAGGAGGTTGGTGAGGGATCTCAACTTGTGGTGAGGGAATTGGTTGTTCTTCCTTTGATGGTTTGGCCTTAGATGGGGCTTTTGGTGACTCTTGCATTACTGGAGAAGGAACATGAGTGACTATTGCATGATGCTTGCTAGACATAGAAGGATCAGATTTGGGAACCCATTGGGGTTTGGTAATTAGAGATGAGTGTGTAACATAATGTTGTGTAGCAAATGAAATAAAGCCTTGATGCTCAAGTTTCTTGATTCTTCATTCTAAAGCATAACAATCATTATCACGATGTTCATTAATTCTATGATAATTATAAAATGGGTGACCTTTATATTTTGTAAGGTGATAAGGAGGGTAGTAATGAGTAGGTGACAAGGTGATTATCCAGTGATTGAGAAGCTCAGAGAGAATATCGTAATGTTTGGCATTTTGATCAAACTTGAGAGGCATTTGTTGTGGTAATACCTTGACCTTGCTTATATGAGCACATGTAGTAGACATGGGATCAAGATGGGGTATAGGATAAGAACTAACATGGGCATGAGAAGCATCCTTAAGATGTTAGCTTTAAGTTGTGATGAATATAATCGTTGTTAACGTAACTTGAAATTGATCTCGAAAAAAAGGTGTAAAGCTTGAATTGACTCAAAGATGCATTGGTTGGTTTTGTTATTAGGACTAATAGGGGGGTTGGAGATACGATTGAAAATTGTACTTATTTGTGAAGGTGGCATATCGTAAGGGAGGTACATTGTGTGTACGACTTCTGTGAGAGCATCTTTGCAAACAGGGTGCTTTGGAAGTAATTGATACAAGGAGACTTGAGGAACTTTAGGGGCTATCTTTAGGAAAGAAAAGGTAATTTACGAAATAAGAGCCCTAGAAAGTGACCCAAAGGATATGAATAAGGATGAAACCCTAGGAAGAACTATGTCTAAACAACATATGGAAATAAGAACCCTGATGCAACTAGCGTTCGGGGCTAGGGAAAGAAAAAACCAATAGAATAAGAAAAATAAGGATCCAAGTGGTCAATCACGAGTTGGGGTTCACCAAATGATTTAATGTAACTATAATTAAATCTTATTTCATAGTAACTTACTGTAACAAATGATATTCGAGATGATTGAATACAATAATATTTAAACACTAAGCATTCAATAATGTAAAACCTAGAGTAAATGAAGGGAGAAAGATGACTTAGTTGATTTTGTATAACCTAAAAATGATTGGGATTTTGTGTATTTGCTAGAACGTCTTGGAAACTTGAGTGTCACAAAGGCTCGATGAGGGTTCAAAACCCCAGGAATGTATAGAATAAAAGCACCCATAGGAGGACAGGAGTGCCCTAGGTGTTAATGACTGATATGGGCGCTTGTGTATGCCAAAATGCTCGGAACATGGCCTTTTTTTGGGTCAGAAGGTCTTCGTTGTTACTCGCTATTTATCACTCCTTTTTTGTTGTTAGGTCATTGGTCACACTTGTAACCTACAAAACAAATGACTACCTACACATGCCCACAAACCACATCAAATATAATAATAAAATATGCAAAATATGGAGTCGATCGACCCCAGAGGTCACACAAAGAGTGAACTTACGATCGAGCGTTGCACTACATCAAAAATTGTATGTAGTTCTCCGAGTGTGTGTATCTGCGTCCCATGCCCTAAGTTTCCCTTGTGTAAGTTGCATGATGATAGTGGCCTAGATCTAGATTATTCGAATATGTATAATGTGTGTGATGGAATAGAATAAACTCCTCTCATATGCAATGTATGCAGACCAATGCAACCCTTGTCCCTTGTATAAATGTGCTAGATACATACTTTGTAGTGCTCTTGTGCATTTATGCAAGCTTAGGTGGTGATAAATAATGATTCTAGTGTTTGGCCCCTTATTTGAAAGAAGTAACTAAGTATATATATCATTCCCTTATTTGAATTTTTTAATTGACAACTAAGAGGTCGACCCAAAGTGTTAAAAGGTGACCAAGAATTGAAAAGGACCCAAAACAGTAAAAAGAAGATAGAGAAGGATAGGAGAACCCAATAGGGACAAGAGCGCCTACAAGGGACATGGGCACCTCGATGCTTCCGTCCTAATTGAGTGCTAGTGTATGAGACCATAAAAGGTAAATTAGTCAAGTGCCAACAAAACTGTAAGATGTGTAAAGCTAGGAAAGCGCAAGAGATAAAACAACCAAAAGGCCAAAAGGAGTTGTCAACCACTAGTTTTCTTGCTTAGGAGTCATGTATACATTAGTATGATTTAGGACCTAAAAATTTACTCAAGTGCATAGATTTGGTGTCTATAGTGTTTAATTCAATACTTTTGTGTGAAGATTCACTTTTAGCCGTTCATTTTCATTTATTTTCCTTTCAGTTATTTATGTTAATTTGTTAACTTATATTTACTTTCAACTGTTAGAATAGTTATTGAAATTCATTTCAATTATTTTCAATTCTAGGAAGAAGAACTGGTAAATCATGATTTTCATCGTCTCCTTTTGTAGATGGCCTTGGACACCGATTTAGGTTGACAAATCAATTAGATTAAGAGATGAGGATATAACAACACTCGCCAATAAGCAATGCGACCTTTGATTGAATTTTTTGGCATGAGAACATAAGGGTCTTGAACTATTAAGAAAAATAAAATATTTAAAACTTTAAGAGCCACATCCAAAACATTTATTGGAAACAATCCAAAAAGACTCTATAATAAGTTTCTTCAATAATATAAGGATAAATTCATGAATAACTAAAGGCCATTTGATATGTGCAAGATATTTTATGACAAAATAAACCAAACACGCAGCAATTGTTATAAGGTCCACATTGAATTTTCTATGCATTTTGATGTTTTTTATTATATACATTGTACTTTACATATTGACAATATTATGCAGGAATGTAAGGTACCTTCTCCACCAAAATCTGCAAGAGATTTAGTTCCAAGCCATTTATAGAAAAGACTTGATGGCTAGTTTTATTTTTCCCAAAAATGTTTAGATGGAACATGTAATAATTGTGGTAACTTGTTGTGTTGGAGTGGTTGTCTACATGAGGAAACTACACATGAATTTGGAAAGCAATTGGTTGATTTTAAGAAGTACAAATCTATAAAGTATGCATTAAAAGATGGACAAAAGTCATCAAGATGTCAGTTGGTTACGACTCGTGTACTTGTATCTAATTTCATAGTAGAATTTAATAACAATATTTACCAATATGTAAGACACACACATGGATCTTGATTTTGGATGTACAATTCGAGAATATGCATGGACAACTTCCCAATTGTGACCATTGTTTCACTTGTAAATTTTGCTGAAAATTGTATACTACAACCATAAAATGAGGTTTGATCCCGTACTATAATGCAATTCAAGTTTTTGTTTGGTAAATATTACATTTACGTGCACGGTATTAGCATAGATGATGCTAGAAATATTTTTAGATAGTACCAATTTTACATCGGTGATGATATATCTCGTTCCCTTGATCTCATCCAAGGTTTTTGATATGTTTGACACGAATTTGATTGTTAAAGATATCATGTTCAATGAACACTTGTGTTTGGTCCGACAATTGTGCAACTCAGTTTAAGAATTCACGCATGTTCTATTGGTTGAGCAGGATGCATGTGAAGATTGGAGTTCAACATTTTTGGAGTTTATTTGAGGGTAGGCATGCAAAAGGGGAGCATGATGGTGTCATTTTATGTGTAAAATGGGCCTTCAAAAGAGAGGAGTTAAAGTATGATAATAGTTCAAAATTAATTGACGCTACAACTATTGTAAATTTATGTAGTCAAACATTTTCAAGTGGATCAAAAAAATTTTCATGCGAAAAGATTCTTTTGGTTAGTGAAGTAAGAAAATAAGGAAATGTATGAATATTGTAACACATTAATTGGCTCGAATGATTGACACTCATTTTGAAGCAGTGATTCTAGTTTTTTGACTATTTATACTAAGATCAAGACATGCTTTTCTTTAGCTTGTGTGCATTTTGATTGGAATGAGTGTCAACCAAAAGAATCGGTTGATGAACGGTGTTGTGGAGATAAGGAAGCCATCATGAGAATTATGGGATAGTGAAATGACATTAACTGATTTTGAGCACATCTCAGATATTATAGAACTAGTTAAAATATTTGTAATATAAAACTTGTTATAAATTTTAGAGATATTTGACTTTTTGTAAATATACTAAAAATGTGGTAACACTTTGAATGTAAGGCATATTTTTTACTCTTTGTGGATGAAGGAAATACAGATGGGACACATTACTATATTTTTCCATGTGTAGAGTCAACAAAGAAATTAACTACAAGTGTCATTTGATGGCGAAGACCTAGTTCATCCTATCGGATCCGTGGTTTCATAAGAACTTGGATTCAAAGATATACCTTCATAAAAATGTACATCAATGGTTGTTTGAAGACTTTGAAACCCATAGGAGGATACTTCACTATTAAAATTTAGTTATTGCTACAAATATTAAGTTGATTAAATTCTATGGAAAACCTTACAACAAAGATTTATGGAAAGCTCCTGAAGTCGATCATGTAGCGATGTTTGAAACCCTTAAATCGAGTTGATCTAGAAGGTTTATTGGAATGAATTAGCAAGGTTAGTTTTGAATTATTTTTATATTTCCGGGTCTCTCCTCGCCCTCTATTTGTCTCTCTCTCCCTCTCTCCCCCTCTCTCCCTACTTATCCCTTCCTATCTCCCTCTCCCTCCTCTCTCCCATCTCTCTCTTTATCCACCTCCTCTCTCTCCTTCTCTCTCCCTCTCTCTATGTCTATGTATATGTCATGTCTCTGTCTCTATCTCTTCCTCTCTCTCCCTCCCTCCCTCCCTCCCTCTCTTTCTCCCTCTCTTTTAATCACTCACCCTCTTTCCTTCTCTCTCCGCTTTCTTTGTCCCTCTCTCTATCTACCTCACTCCCCTCCATCTCCCTCTCCTCCTCCGTCTCTCCCCACCTCTCTCTCTCTCTCAACAATTAGTCAAGGTAGGCATTCCTTTATTTACTATTACTTTTTCATATCGAGACATGAATTCACTTAATATATGAATTATCTCACTCTCTCTCTCACCTCATTTGTCTATCCCTCTCTCCGTCTCCATATGTCTCTCTACGTCTCTCCATCTCCATCTCCCATGTGTATTTATTTCTCTCCCTCTTCCTCTCTCCATCTCTCCTTATGTCACTCTCCTTGTTTGTCTCTCTCTATCTCTATCTCTCTCATTTTCTATCTTGTAATAATTATTCAAGATATACATTCCTTTGTTTAATTATGTTATTCATATCAAGGTATGAATTCACTTAATATATGAATTCACTTAACATATGAATTCTCTTTATCCCCCTTGCACCCTCCCTCTCTCTCTCTCTCGCCCGTCTCCCTTCCTCTCTCCTCTCTCTTGCTCTCCCTCTCCCTTATTATCACTTTATCTCCTTCCCTCTCTCTCTCCATCTCTATCTCACCCTCTCTCACTCTTTCTATTCCTTTATCTCTTCCTCTCTCTCACACACACAACAATTAGTCAAGATAGACATTCCTTTATTTACAAAAATTAGTAAGTGAATCGCCAAACACCTAGTTTGGTGTTTTGGTGTGGACTTACATTCACAAGTTAATTGACTAGAGATTGAAGCCTACTAGAGAAGGGTATGTCTATGGAAAAAAATCTCAAACCTCCTCTCGAGAGAGGTTAGAATATGTAAAAAAATAGTAAGTGACTCGTCAAATACCCAATTTGGTGTCTCGGAGTGGACATGCATTAACAAGTTAATAAACCCGTGATGCTGCACGGGAAGGGCATGTTTATGCCAAGCAATCTTAAACCCCTTCTCAAGAGATGTTAGAATATGTCAAAAATTGATAAGTGACTTACATTTGCTAAGCACCTTTTAACACCCGATAAGTGACTTCCATACGCGAGAACCTCATGGTACCAAACCAAAAACATCAACATGTCCGAGAGGGCTATTACACATTATCAAATGCATCGTTTGGCTACCCAACTATCTTGATCCTTCTGGCTACATTGGTCGACAATGTCTCTTGATAGCCACGGGAGAAAAATGTTGTCAAACTTTGATGGGCATGTTATCACAAACTATTGCTCTTGTGAACGTATATTCTAATAATACTCCCTACAACTCAAAGCATTGGGTCCATCTACAAAATATATTTCAGTCTATCTCCGCTCCCCACTTTTTGTTGCGGTGAAAAAAACACAACATGCCAAAAATGTCAATTTGAGTCAATGTTAGGGTGTCTAGTGGAACCGACAATCCCCACATGTCCAGCGGGATGGTACATATTATAAAAGGTGTTGTTCATCTACCCAACCATCCCAATCCTTCCCATCTACACTAGTCAAGCGATGTCTCTTAAGAGCCACGAGAGTAAAAATATTGTCAAAATTTGATGGGTAATTTCTCACAAAACCATGACACTTGGAAATGTACCATATGATCCTAAATTTCAATATCAACCCAGTCTACATATATTCTCTCGGTTTCTCTCATCTCCATGTGGTTTTCTCACGGTGGTAGTAAACACAACGTCTTTAAAAGCATTAGTTAGAGTCAATGTTTGGGTATTTAGGATGATATATTGTGAGCAAAACCTCATGACACCAAATTAAAAGTACCCACACATCCGAGAGGGATGATACACACTATCAAAGGCATCGTTTATCTACCCAACAATCTGGTTGTTCTCAATTACATTGGTTGAGTGGACGTCTCTTAAGAGCTCTAATAGTAAAATGTTATCAAACTTTGACGAGAGAGTTCTTGCAAAACACTTGGCACTTGAGAACATATTGTCTAGTCTTAAAGCTCAATGTTAGGCCCTTTTACAAGATCCTTTCTCACTTTTTCTCAACTCTTCTCAGGTTTCTTACAACTTGGTAACATACGCAACACACAAAAATCATTAGTTTGAGTTAGTGTTGGGGTGTCAGGAGTGATCTTTTTTGAACGAAACCTCATGACACCAAATAGATAACACACATGTATTTGAGGGATGGTACATGCCATTAGAGGCATTATTTAACTACCCAACGATCCCGATCCTTCTCAACCACATTGGTTGGATGGACGTCTCTTAAGAGTCATGGGAGTAAAAAAATATCAAACTTTGATAGGAAATTTTATAGAAACCATGATACACAGTAACATATCATTTGAACCTACAACTTAACATTTGGCCTATCTACAAAATACTCTATTAGTTCCATTTGGTTTTGTTATAATGATAGTGAACGTAACACACCAAAAAGCATCAGTTTGAGTCGGTGTTAAGGTATGGGGTGATAAGTTACAAATGACACCTTGTGGAACAAAGCGATAATGTCCTAACATCTTAGCAAGATGATACACACTATCGAAGACATCATAAAACTTTCCAACCATCTCGGTCCTTCCCGATTATATTGGTCGAGTGACTTTTCTTAAGAGTCAATGCGAGCAAAAATTGTCAAACTTTGACAGCAAGTTCTCGCAAAATGTGGCACTTGGGAATGTAACGTATGAGGCTACAAATTGGTAGAGGGCCCATATACAAAATTATATGTCATTTTATCTCATATCTTTTGGTTTTGTTGCAAATGTGATGGATGAACATAATGAGGCAAAAAAATTTAGTTTGAGTCAGTGTTACGGTGTATGGGGTGAAAATTTATGAATGATACATTGTGGCACTGAACTAATAATTATCACACATCTAGGTAGGATAATACATGTTATTGGATGTGTCGATCGACTACCCAACCATCCTAGTCCTTCTCGGTGACATTGGTCACACAATGTCTCTTTAAGAGCCCCGAGAGCAAAAAACTTTCAAACTTTGAAGGGAAAGTTTATACAAACCATGACACATGGGAACATCCCATCTAAACTTACATATTAGCATTAGGCCCATATACAAAATCTTCTCTCAGTTTCTCTCAAATCCACCTGGTTTATTTGTGGTGATAACAAATGTAATGAGCTAAAAATCATCAATGTTAGGGTATTTGGGGAAATAATTTTGAACGACACCTCGTGACACCAAATCAATAATGTATACATGTCCGAGAAGGCCGGTACACACTATTAGAGGTAATCATATTGGTCCTTCCTAGATACATCGGTCGGGTCACGTCTCTTTAGAGCCTTAAGAGAAAAAACTCGATCTCGGATCTACTAGCTTGTCACTTACACTTTTTGATGTATTGTAGCCTCAACGGAGTGCATGGAAAGGTACTTACAAATTTTTGCATTTTTTAATCACTCTCAAGTTGAGATAAAATATTGATTAACATACACATACCCTTCATGAGTGCAATTCAATATTTGATTAACTAACTTATCAATGTAATTCCATGCCAAAACATTAAGTTGCATGCTTCACAAGTCAGTTACACTTTTTTGACATATTATAACCTCTTATATAGATGTGTAAGATTTCTTAGTATTGTAATGTCATTCTGAGTAGATATTTATCACAAGTTGTGACTTACTTGTGAATGTTTACGATTTTCTTATATTTGCATGCCCTTCCTTCGTAAATTCAATCTCTATTCAACTAAATTATCAATACTGAGGCCCACACCAAAACACCAAATGAGGTGCATGGAAAGGCACTTACAAAAATTAGATTAATTAGGTCAAGTGTTCTCTTACATGGCTGATATTTTATGAGACCCTAAATTCTAGTATACATTTATTAAATATTGAAAATTTTTATATGTAATTTGGTTGTAGAATTATCTTTTCGATGCATTACATGAAATATTAATTTATGAACTCTTATTTTCTTTTAGACTAGAAAGAAATTTAGGAATCAATAATTTTATTAAAACATTGTAAGGTCACCCTTAACTAAATTATGTAGTTGAAAATGTTGTTTGAATCCTTTAAAAACTTTCCTTCTCTTATAAAGTGTATAAAACTATGTGCTTGATTTAGATTCATGTTGGGTTATATTTTATCATGTTAATTATTGTTTACATTAAGATAACATTAAACCATAGGCTTGGTATATGAAAATGGAGGTTAATTGGAATTTGGTGAAGATGTGATAAAAATATGAAGTTAGGTTTTCTTTGGTAGATCTTGTGGAAAATATCAAGAATAGATATTTGGGCTTAGATTGAGTTCTTTGGTAGTTATACGATGATGATAGTGCTCTTGGACTATTACATTTTATTTTTGATTTTCAATTCTTCAAATTATCGATAATATGAAGGTGAAGTAAATATATTAATGAAGTTTCATTATTGTGTTTAATCTTGAAAGCATGCTAAGAGTACCTTCTCTTTTGTGATAAGAAACAAAATGCTACTCAGGGATACTTGGCTTCCCATTCCTCAATTACCAAAAAATGATGATTTATATCACTATTATTGTACTTAGTACATTTATTCTTGAGAGAAATCATCCTTCTATTTTAGTTTTGTATAAATATTAATGAAAAATTTAATAGACAACTAAAATAAAAAATGGAATACACAAATTGTAATGTTATTTACATACAAATGAAAATTAAGTCAAATGTGCACATTATCATATCCTAGAAAAACATAGAAGTTTTGTCATTAACATACATCATGAGCCATGTAGGTATACAAAATGGACCATATTGCTCTCAGGCAGTACAAGTAGCCTTACATATATCTATATATAATTAGATTTAGAACTATATCTATAACTATTTATTCAGCTCCTCAAACTCCCTAAATATATTTCCCCTCTTCGCCCTAGAAGTAGAGCCAAGGGTGTTGGATCTCAACAAACAAGGAGAGATCCTCCTCTCTCTCGATTGGTGCTTGCATGCATGATAAATAAAGTTTTTTTTTAAAATAAGCATGTAAATTAATCAAGTTTTTATACATTTAATTGAATTTATACGTCTAATGTAAGCATTATGTCATGTACCACTTTGCTTTTTAGGTCATGTGGTGTGGAAGACACATCCTTGCTCGTGGCAACATTCATTTGCAATCATCAATGATATAATTTAGAATTTAAAATAAATATATAAATGAATTTCAAATATAAAATGATTATTTAATTAGTAAAGAAAAATCATTATACCTTTGATGTTACATCCACAACAATGTCATAAACAAATATCTTTGAAACAACCTTTTCAAAAGGTTGTGATTATGGTTGGAAGAGAGGATCAAGCCGATGAAAGTTTTTCCTCACTCTCGGAGATCACGAGTACATAGTTGTGAATCCTATAGAGTAGAAGAATGCATATAGTTTTAAAGATATTCATAAAAACATAAGTTCTCATGAAATTTAAAGTAACATTATTTGAAATAATAAATTACAATTACATTGCGTTCTCACCACTCGAGTAGCCTCAAATTTGTTGTGGGGTAGAAAATAGGTGTTGGTAAATACCCCTCGATATGTTCCTTTGTTGTTGGTTGCAATGCAATATCGAGACATTACTATTTACATGGACAATGTAGCTAACAATCTACCAATATCAATCGACAATAAACAACATAAAGAATACCTCGATAAATTTTAAAAATGTACTTGTATATATAATTTTGCAACACTAATAGATGTTCATAACAAAAAAATATAATCCGAAGGGGTGGCCATGACTGCGCCATCAACTATATAAGATATAAAAGAAAAAGTCATAATTATGAATCAATTACTTGTAAACATATT
Source organism: Taxus wallichiana var. yunnanensis (assembly GCA_018340775.1). Lineage (NCBI taxonomy): Eukaryota > Viridiplantae > Streptophyta > Pinopsida > Cupressales > Taxaceae > Taxus > Taxus wallichiana. The sequence goes on from CM031237.1 coordinate 806,413,684, forward strand.
AAGACAAATTTATTAGTACTTTACAACAAAATTATGAATAATTACCTCGTAAATAAGTAATAAAAATAGTTATGTCCTCAGTATCTCGCTCGGTGCCACCCTTAATTGCTCTAATAACTAGAGGGGATACATTGACATCTTGTACATATTTAATGCAAAGCATCCCTAGATGGTGGAGTAACCATAAATAAAATAGATTGTTGCCTAGAATACCTCAAAGTGGTATCAATAGGATTTACAAACTAGCATGAGGTGTTAGGTTGTGGAGCTAAATAGCTTCACTGGAGCATGCAATGGAGACTTGCTAGAAAATACAATAACCATCATCGGTTAGGGGGACCGACATCGAGTCACCCGAGACTCGCATCGATCGATTAAGTAGAACCGCCGCGGTTAAGGCTAGCGGCGTCGGTTACCTATGCGGTGATGTTTTAATTAACTCTCAAGAATTAGATCTATTTTTAACATTAAAACAGATCTATTGATTGTAATTACATGGCTAAGTGCCCTAAGTTTATATACACCTATATAAGTATGAAAGATAGGGTTTAGAAGTATAATTAAGAGAAGGATTGAATTAGATCCTTGATTCTCCTAGATTGAGAGGATGAAGGTGAAGATGAAGAAGAGAAAGAAAGAACATGTTACATGAAGATAGAGTCTCCATGGAAAGGAGCTGGATAGAAGGAAATATCAGGTACATCTGAATGGTGAGAAGTGGGTAGCGTCTTCTACTGTATTTTCTTTGTATAGTTATTGTCTCATTGTAATAGCTTGCATAGTATGCAAAGCACATAGAGTTTCTTCTTGTAGATCCACATGTTGGTGAGATCTTGTATTATAGATCCATGTAGATCTAGTCTTGTATTGTAGATCCATGAGATCATATTGTATTGTTGATCCATGTAGATCTAGATATTGTAGAGGAGGTTGTCTTCATGTTTTCACAGGTTATGTAGTGATGGAGAGACAAACTTACTTCTTGGTGCATAGTCATAGTTGCACATATGGTAGACCCATGTGAGAGGTCTTGTTTGCAGATCCACAGAGAACTTGGTAGTAGTTAAGAGATGCAATAGTTCCTAGTTATGTGAGATCTGTTGGTGGTGTTTAGAGGCACGGTTGTAGTGCACTCATGGAGATCCGTTTAGAGATCGAAGGAGAGGAGATACTCTTGGAGAGATGCATTGCAATCTTATATTGAAGAGTTGGTTTGTACTCTTGTTGTATTATATATATGAGATCTCTATCTTTGGTGGACATAGCCCACATTGGGTGAACCATGGTACATGTTGTGTTATGTGTATGTACTTTGTCTTGATTTGGATTATTCTAGTTTATACTTCCCTTCTTTGTAGATTTTGGGAATTGTTTATATCACGTGTGCATGATTTTATTTGTTATTAAGTCATGACACTATTCTGCAGATCCCAAATTCCCAACAATTGGTATCAGAGCTTGGTTAGCTTAGTTATTTCAAAGCAAGGGTTTGCTTCATGGTTTTGTTAGTGGTTTGACTGACATATATGAGATCAGGGTTTGTTTTTCCTAATGAGAAAATCGCAAGAAGAGATTCAATCTCAAGTGGGAGTTGGTAGAGTAAGGTTGTTGGAAATTATAGTGACCTCTGTGCAAGTGTTTGTTTCTAACTTAATGTTAAATAAGAATGGAAGACTAACACCTAAATAGTCTTGATTAGCAAGAATTAAACAAACATTCTAAGCACCATCATGATAAGAATTAATCAAGGGTTAGATCTTAACATTTATCAACAAAAATATGAAATCAACAATGTTAAGTATCTAAATAACCTCTATTCTTTAACAACATGTAGATGAAAGAACCTAGGTAGGTTCCATGCCTATCAAAAACAATTGTCCTTAATGTTCCAAGAACCTAGGAATGGGGCTAGTCAAAGTTGGGCTATAAGACCCTTTTGATACCTCCCATATGACCCAAGCAGTTTAAGAAAGAGGCTTAACTCTTGAGACGATGAACTCTCAAGAAAACAAGGTGCAAGATTTTAGTCTTTTTGCTATATGTTTTGCATTTGCTCTCTTAAGGAGTTTAGGTGTAAGTAGAAAGGTAGGTGGAGGGCTCTTTATATAGCCCAAAGGATAAAGGATTCAACACATCCTCATGAATGCGGGATAAAGGTAAAACATAATTAGGAATGGATAAGGTTGCTTTATTAAAAGTAACCTTACTTTAGAAGGGTTTAACACATGTTTAGCAAGTCATGGGAGTTGGGGGGTATTTTAATTAATCAAAGGTGATTAATTAATAGGTAGGTGTAAGCTTATAGAAGCCATTTAGAAGAATATTAGTATGATTTAGGCTATTAGAAAGGGATTAAATCAATTAAATATTGATTTACTAGTTAAATGAAGGGGAAGACTAATTAATTAATAATAATTAATTAATCTAGATAGAAGAAGTGATAATTAACGGAAGGTTGTTAATTAGGTTATTAGCTGAATAGGCGGCTTAATCAATTAGCATATTGTAATTGATTAACGACAACAAGAGGGAATATGAGCGCTTTTGACAATATGTCGTCGATTTGCGAGAAAGGGGATAATTAGCGTAATTTAAGTATTTAAATTGCTTGGGTATAATTATAGGTGTCTACATGACCGACATTGGTTAAGTGGAAATCGGCGTCATAGGGTGGTAAGTGGTCGATTCTGGGTTGGCCACCGTGGTCGATTCTGAGAATAGCAAGTAACCGTGGACAATTCTTAAGCAACGTAGTTTTAAACAGAAAATCACATATCTGAAGAATTAAGATGCATGGAATGTATCTTGGTTCTTTGAGGTGTCCCTAGTTCTTGGAGGCACAAGCATGTTGGTTAGATTGCAAATCCAGTTATTGAGGTATGGTTTTATCTTGGTATTACAGTGCTTATATTATTTTGGTTTCACATGCATGTTTGGGATTGCAGATCTAGATCTGAGAATGAGAGAAAAGGAGTAGTTATGCATCCTTGGTACAGTTAGATGCACGAGCCTCTTAGAGAGGAAGAATATAGTAGCAAAGAATGAAGATAGGGCTTCCATCAGAGAGGCAAGTACTTCGGTTGAAGATGCAGTTGAGTATCTTGGTGCTGGTAAGGTGATGCATTTCATTTTGGTGTAATTTTTATTGCATGTATTATTGTTGTTAAATTTTTATGTAAGATTTGGGTGCTTCTTGAAATGATTGGCTCGACACAACTATCGGATTTGGTCAGAGTAGGCACCTGTTTTGGTGACCTATGCCAATTTGTGGCATTTTGTTAGTTCCAACAGCATCGATGTCAGTCAGGGAAATGACATCGGTCACGGAGGGTAGGCCGGTGATGGTCTGGTCAAAGAAACCATAGTCGGTCTTTATGACAAGGAGTTTACACATGATTTCTTATAATAGAAGAGGGCATGGATGGTTCGATGTCCTATTTTAGAGGATCATGTTTCTTGCACAGTGTGTGTATATGCAGAAATAATGTTGATCACTTTAATGTTTGGATCAGAAATAGGATGGATTTGGCTTGGTTAGTCCAGTGAGACTTTGGGTCAGGTATCTCTATATGGTTCATGTTTTATTTCTTTCTTTTGGAGGAAGCTGATATTATGTTTGGATAGCGTGCATATATTTACACCATGTTTTTGGTGTTATTTGACTTTTATTTCAGTTGTGTGGAATCTTGAGGACAAGGATACTGTACTAAGGATGAGATCCTAAATGAAAAGTCATGGTTAGGCACTGATTGTAGGTAATGAAATATTTTGAATACATAGGATGAAAATAAGTTGATTCACCTACTTCACAGAAGTCCAAACTTCTATGATGTAGGAGTATTCTTTGATAAGAAGGGAATCATTTTATATTTTCTTTCATCGGTTTTATTTCTCACCGACATATTAGCTTTTGAGCTTGGTGTTAGATGCAATGCGGGGATTTCACGTTCGGTGGGAGAAAGCCATGGTTATTGGCATTGTATGATTGGATACATGATGCACATGCAGAGTGAGAGGAGATTGCTACTTTTTAGAGTGGTAGAGGCACTAGTTGGTTTTGGAGGGCAGTCATAGATTTGTAAGTATATTGAGTTTATTGCTTTGTGATGTCACTTATGGTTTATTTCGTGGTGCTTGGATATCCCCATGGGATTACAATTGATGGTTAGATTCAGCTAGATGAAGATGATAGAGCAATTTTTCAGAGTTTTAAGGGTTAAAGGAGAAAATATGCTAGTTACAGAGGCCGATGTCGGTTAGGATTAACCATGGTCGGTCATCTGATAACCGTGGTTGGTTAGGAAGTGATCGGTGTCGGTTAGGGGAATCCATGGTCGAGTTTGGTCACAGGTTTAACATCAGTGTTTATTTACCATTTTTTAGATGGTGCCCTTGTTTTGATTTCATCTTGGTTTGGTTTGTGTAGTATGTTGATGACATGTTTGCTGGTATTTGCACTTGGTATCAGTTGTATGGTTTAACATGGTTATTTGTTATTGACATTGATGAGTACATGATTCATAAATTGCTTTGGAGTTAGTTAGTGAGAGACTTGGTGCTTCTGGAGAGCTCGATGATATGGATGGATGTATAGGTGAGTTTATATGCATGGATAGATTCATTTTTACGAGTCTACGATGATGCGAGATGTTTGATTTGCACATGGATGCTTATTAGCATAGTTTAGACGCCTTGAGCATGAGTAGGGGATGTTTGTATTTCCTCTTGTTACTATGTTACTCCTTGATAGGTATGTTATCTACAGATGAATGTCTTGGACATGCTAGTTGTTTATGTAGGGTTGGATTTACATTGCGGTGTTTGGATTTCTTTGAGTTTGGCGGTGTTTTTGGATTAATCACCCATTGTTGCATGTAGAACTCATTCAGGGCTATTTTTACCCGGGATCTTGTTTTGCTTTTGCATATTCCAGTTTGACTTGTCTTTAGATAGTTGCATTGGTGGTTACATGAAGACATGGATAGATGGATGGAGAACATGGTTGGTTTTACAGGTATGGCTATGGTTATAGTTGAAGCTCAATACTTCAGTTTGAGTGGGAGCTCTTGCAGGTGTGTTAGTCATGATGGCTTGGTTGCATGAGAGGCTTGGTGTTATGATTCAGTGGGAGCTTGATGTATGGATAGCTCGGTTATCACGGATCAGTTGTAGCTTCGTGGTGGTTTGGTACATATACGAGAGGTTCAACAGTTTATCTCCAAGTGGAAGATTGTTAGGTTGTGGAGCTAATTAGCTTCGTTGGAGCATGTAATGGAAACTTGCTGGAAAATATAGTAACCGTCATCGGTTGGGGGAAATGACATCATCCAACCAAGACCAGTATCGATCGGGTATGACCGACATTGGTCAAACAAGTAGAACCGCCGCGGTTAAGGCTAATCGCGTCGGTTGCCTGTGGTGATGTTTTAATTAACTCTCGAGAATTAGATCTGTTTTAGCATTAAAGCTAGATCTATTGATTGTAATTGCATGGCTAAGTGCCCTAAGTTTATATATGCCTATATAAGCATGAAAGCTAGGGTTTAGAAGTATAATTAAGAGAAGGATTGAATTAGATCCTTGATTCTCCTAGATTGAGAGGATGAAGACGAAGAAGAAGAAGAGAAAGAAAGAACAGGTTACATGAAGATAGAGTCTCCATGGAAAGGAGCTGGATAGAAGGAAATAGCAGGTACATTTGAATGGTGAGAAGAGGGTAACGTCTTCTACTATATTTTCTTTGCATAGTTATTGTCTCATTGTAATAGTTTGCACGCAGTATGCAAAGCACATAGAGTTTCTTCTTATAGATCCACATGCTTTGGTGAGATCTTGTATTATAGATCCATGTAGATCTAGTCTTGTATTGTAGATCCATGAGATCATATTGTATTGTTGATCCATGTAGATCTAGATATTGTAGAGGAGATTGTCTTCATGTTTGCATATCGAGTTTCTTCTTGTAGATCCACATATGTTTCAAGATACGTGCACAGTCATAGTTGCACATATGGTAGACCCATATGAGAGTTCTTGTTTGCAGATGCACATAGAACTTGGTAGTAGTTAAGAGATGCGGTAGTAGTTCATAGTTATGTGAGATCTATAGGTGGTGTTTGGAGGCACGGTTGTAGTGCACTCATGGAGATCCATTTAGAGATCTGGAGGAGAGGAGATACTCTTGGAGAGATGCATTGTAATCTTATATTGAAGAGTTGGTTTGTACTCTTGTTGTATTATATATATGAGATCTCTATCTTTGGTGGACATAGCCCACATTGGGTGAACCATGGTACATGTTGTGTTATGTGTATGTACTTTGTCTTGATTTGGATTATTCTAGTTTATACTTCCACTACTATAGATTTTGGGAATTGTTTAGATCCCGTGTGCATGATTTTGTTTGTTATTAAATCATAGCACTATTTTCGATCCCAAATTCCCAAAATGAGGCTCTGCAAATGTAGTTTATGTAGATTATTTGACATGCATCCTCCCACAAGATGTACACCGACGCAAATAAAAAAAAATGTAATTCCGCCGCTACCTATGCCACCACCTTAAAAACTAGATACACCGCCACCTAAATCATCAAAACTATGAGAGGAACTACAATTCACACTACCCACCTGTAGACCTATAGTTTTACAAATATGTGTACCCATAGTATGCCTTTTATGGGAAATCAATATGTTTTCCATATCGACTAGTTCTTGAAAAGTTTGCTTGCGTGCATTGCGATGAATTTCAATATGGATGGAAACACTTACTTTTTTCCTCCCACCTCTCGCAGGATGGTTTTATACATTTTGGTCTTCTTAATACCATGTCTCTCATATGATGACCCACCTCCTCTTTCTGAGACACTTAAAAATCAAAATAATTTGGATTCCTATTAAACACAAACTCACAATATAGTTTTCGTAAAAATTACAAAAAAAACTCATTATTGTTGCATGGAGGTTCATCAAATACCATCTACCACTTGTTCCAAAATTTCTATAATTTCTTCATGGATAAACCAACATGTTTACACCCTTATCGATTACGTGTAATATAAGCTTTAGTGAATTAGGTACACTAAAGAATGTAAGGGGAGTTGTAGGGGTTATTCTAATTAATTAACTTCCAAAATTAATCATACAATGTTATAAAAACACATTCAACGTTTAAAAAATATGCCACAAACTTGAAAACATAAGAGAATGAGTGCACTTAGCTTGATAAAGATGATTCGGGAAGTTCTTGGGGTTGCAGTTCTAAAACAAGACAATTTGAGCCTGATGATGCTTAGTTGTTGATATTGTGACTGGAAACTCGACTAAGTAGTACCATAAACTTTTTCTAGGACCGTTTGTATGGTCTTAACCCTTTTTGTACGATGTTGGACATGTTCTTTCGACTCTATAACTTTATGACATTGTCACATGTGTGGAAATGTTTGTTTGTGTAAAACCATTGTTGTCGATCATGTTAGGAAGTTATCCGAATATCTTGAAAATAACATCAAACCCTAGCCATGGATGGGAGACCCTATAAAACAACATTAGTTAGGTTATGGGTACCCCTGTGTACCGCCAACATGACATTAGCCTTTGCTTTGAAGAGGTGTCAAACCACACGTCATTTTCCACAATTCTTGAGTTGAGTTTAGCTCTTGCTAAAATATTTGGAGAAGGGATGTTTGCGTGTTTATATATGAGAGAAACCAATGTCTTCACCTAGTAAGAGGCTTTGTACTGTAGATAGTGTTTCCTAATAACTGTAGATGTGCTTTTGCGAGATTTAGGGAGCCTTAGGTGCCTTTTACAAGTGTAGGAAGTGAGTGTATCAATGTAGTGTCATAGGATTTATAGGTTAGCAAATGAGGTAGTGTTAACTTGCTTATATAGGGTTTTTAAGATGAATATCGAAGAAGGGATGTACGAGAGAGAGTAAAGGACCCATTAGAGAATTTGGAATTGAGAGTAAAAATGGAGGATATACCAATGCAAAACCATACAAATCTAGGTCAAGACTGAACATAAATTCCGACTAAACAATTTGGCCTTGATTGGGGATGAAAAACATGCTAAAAGAAGTTTGCATCCTATCAAATTGACTTAGTATATGGATTTTTGTATTGTGGTCTCAAAATGTGTCAACATATCAGAGTGCAAGGATATAGAAACTATACAAGAGACCTTAAATGGAAATGTTATGTTTATCTTAAGAAGAGTGCATTGTCAAAACCAAGTAATGCCAAAGAGTGAATTACGAGTGTCTACATAATCAATGCTAATATATTTCCTACTCATTAGTAGTGGATCATTACTTTTAGGCTTATGAACAAAACAACACATTCTTTTTCTAATATTTGCACGCCTTTTATGGCATCGTATGATAATCCATCAACATATAATATTTTGCATGCAACCCTTGACTTTGCATTAAATCTATTTTCCCCTTACTTCATTACAAAAACTTTCCAACATATTTGCAAGAGCACTACGTGCATTGTTGGTTAAGGAATCACACAAACTATTTATGATTATTTCTAGTTATTGTTGGTTTATGCTATATCATTGTAATAATTCCTCTTCTTCATGTCTATGGGCCTCTTGTGGATTTCTAGGGTTTTGGGTAGTCTTTCTCATGGATTATCAAGATTTTTGCATCCCGCCACATTTACTTCGACAATGCCTCCACTCAAATACATTTATATAAAAAACAAAATAAAAAACATTTACTTTCTAGTTCAAAACCTTTAATTTATCTAAAATGAATCATTAAGAATTTAAAATAAAAAAACGAGCTCACTTGGGCCTATGGGAGACATGTTGGCACATGTAGGATGAAGTAGTAAGCTGGGACAATAGTTTCCAAAGGGTGTGCATGCTTTAGTTTTGAGCTCCAATTTCTTTTCCTTTAGCTCACGGATTTGAATAGGGTAGGAATGTATTTTTTTGTTTTATGTACTACAAGGTGTACACCCTTTTGCCTTGTATCCCCAAAACCTATTCAAAAGATGTTTGGGAAAGAGTTTACAAAGGGCATATGCCCTTCTGAGAAAATGACTAAAGTGACGAAAAATTTGTCCCCGACTTTGTGCATCTACCCCAACATCATCAATAATATAAACCAAAACTAGTGAATTAACTAACATGGTACATTGTGTATAATTCGTAAGATAGAATCAATTATTAACACAAGCATGTTGTAGCATTTGCAAGATTGAAGTAGTGTAATTCCAGTGATGTGTATGAGCATAGGAGTAAACATGTCATTATAGTGTCCATGATAGATTTAGCATTTAAACAAAAAATAGAATTCCTAAGATTAAAATTAGTGTAAGCTCAGTTATGTTTATGTATCATTGAGGGAGTGAAACGTGTCATGAAAGTGTTCCAACAATATTCATTAAAATAACAAAAATGATGATAGAATGAGCAACACGATAATAATACATGACTAAATGCCAAATAGATCCATAGAGACCCAAGACATGACATGCCCATCATAAAGAGACATGAAAAACTTGATAAGTATTAATAATGTTAGTTGTTAGTTCATGTGTGTACATAAGAACAATCAGAAAACAAACAATGATACAATGTCGAATGTGTAATAAGCAATGATAGTCAATATATGAAAACAATGAAAAAAGCAATCATATAACATGCAATGTCATATTTGTGAAGTATATCTACCAATGTGCCTGAGCAATGTGTCACAATAAATGTGAGATAAGAAATGACTTAATCTTAACGTACATCAATCAATGTGCTCAAGCAATGTGTAACAAGAAATTATCTATTTGTGATGTGTAACAACCAAAAGTGTTATGAACATCGCATAACAACTAATGTTCTATCATCCAAGATGTTAAAAGCCAATGTTAAGAAGTAATGCTAATAAGTAATTATCATAGTGTAATTAAACTATAGGGCTTAGAACCTTAAATGCAATCAAACAACGTGTGACAAGCAAATGTGTCCACAATCCAAGTGTGTCAATCAATGTTTTCAATAGATAGAGTGTATCAAAGCAATGTACGCCATAAGCCAAGGTTTTATCGCATCAAAAACCCAAACAAGTAAGCAATATATTATATGATGTTTGATCCTATCAATGATATAACAAGTAATGTGTCATAGGATATTTGTTCTATTCTAAGCATATAACAAGTGACGTATAGTAGGAAGCAGGAGGGGTAGTATGCCCCAATGTGAATTAGCATATAACCGACAAATAATGGAAATCACATATAAACATCTATAGTAAATGAGAAAATAAAGCATATCACATACCAAAGTATAAAACAATCACATCACAAATCACATAGGTGTACAAAGCAAACAAGGTATACAACGTCAAGACATAAAGCAAACACAAAAGGTAACATACAATTATATGGATCACCAAAGCACACAATATCGCAACTCAAACAAGTGTTTAATGTAATCAAGGCAAATAATATCACATATTAATCACATAAGTGCACAAAGCAGAAAAGTCAATCAATGTCATATGACAATCAAAGAATACAACACACAAGAGCATGACACAACAAAGCCAATCAATGTCATACAATTTAAGGAATACAACACATAATAACTTGAAGGCAGTTAAGTCAATCAATGTTAGACACCAATCAAAACATGTAACACACATGTATATATAAGAAACATAACAAATAACAATGAAATAACTATAAACACATAAATTTGATAATTAATAACTTAATAATGTCAATATTGGCTTAATTCTTAAATCCAGACACTCCCACCTACCTTCTTGCCATAAATGATAGGGGGTCGAATGGACTATGCCATAAATGATGACTTGTGCACCTATTTGAAGCATAATTACTACATCCCTACTCCTATTGCAAGAATTTCTATCCTCTTTGCAGTTGCTCAATCATTCATAGAAAATTCCAGATTAGTCCAAAGCAATCTATTATTCGTAATTATCATGTATAGAACTTTACAACCCTACACACCCCCTGGACCAAACTACTAAACAAGGAGAAAATCAAAATTGTTTGGTCCAAAACTAACGGTTTGGTCCAAGGCCTTCCAAGAGTCATTTTCTCAATTTGATATCTTTCACGGGTCATTACTTTCCTCATGGGTCGACCTCAATGTGAAATTGTACCTATGGAACCTTGTATATGCAAGTCAAATGCACTCATTTACTCACGTGACACTTTCAAGAGTTTTTCTAGCAAATATGATTCAAATGTATACAAAGCTCTCCTAAATTTCTCCAAAGCAACAACAAACATTAGAAGTAGCCCCTACATAGATTTGAAGCACTCTAAACTAAGTCAAGTATAGTCAAATCAAGCCATTATAAAGCATTATCAAGTGATCGGGTTATCAAATATAGTTACATCCAGATAAATATCACATATTTAAGTGGGGAATTACATGTGGTTTGAGGCCTCTTCAAAGTAACTAACATAGGTGGTTTATGAATTGCACTTCAACCTAAACACTAACCTTTTTTCGCTCGTGGTTATCCTTTGTCATTTGGGATTTACTTACATTTTTGGGATTGAGCACCTCTAAGGGTGTTATAATAAGGCAATGAATTACATAATTTAATAACATCTCTGCCTAAGTTCCGGAGGAACATATAGATTCAACAATGCAAAGTAAGCGAAGAAAGCTACGAGTAAGGGGCATCCACGCCTGGTCACTATCCTAGCCTCAACTGTTTGACTTTCCGTGTCAGGTGTCTTTAGGCCTTGCACTCAACAAGAATTGATCCCTAGTGGGCTCAATGGGAGCCAACATCATCACCAATAGACCAAGGACCGACGATTTATTTAAATTTTATATTAAATCTTGTATAATTAAATATAAAAATGAAAATTTCCAAGAAATTTAATGCTTTCACACTGATTTGAGGGCGTTTGGGTAAAAATTGTGTAATAATCTTTGGTCACATTCGTGAACCATTTTCAGGAGAAACAACAATCTGTCAACATTTAACCACCTAGGGTTTTGAATTCGCGGTCATCATATTGATTTTTAGCTGAGAGTTATGAATCTCGGCAAGAGCTTCTTAGGAACCCGCCCTTCAACTCAACAAATTTTGCCACTTAAACATCCATTTATCGGTAGAAGTAGGACAAACAAGTTCACCTTCCGCTCTTCTGCAGGTAAATGTTGTTCCTATTTTTCTTTTTTCGGTTAATGTGTTTGTGCTATCTTGCCTTCTAGTTAAAGTTCGAATTTTACAAACAAACGAGCCTATGCAGGCACAAAACTGACCTAAACAGGTCTACAATGAAGACATATAGGCTCTCAGACCTGCATTCTTCAGAGCTTCATGATCTCAAGGCCCGTCCTCGTATTGATTTTACTTCAATTTTTAACGTGGTAAGTTTTGCCCCACTTAAACCCTTAACCATAGTTAGGGCTCTTTCTGGCACAAATAATATGTTTTGCTTTCAAAAATATGTTCAAACTTTGGATTTGTAACTCAGGTTGGACCAATTGTTGAGGATGTTAGACAGAGAGGGGATGTGGCGGTTAGAGAGTATGCATATCTATTCCTTTTGCATTATTTATTTCAAATGACAATGCTCGGTTATGTTATTGTGCTGTCTGTTAAACACATGCCAAAGGTCTCGTTTTAAAATTTCATTGTTGGCATGTTGCCAAATAATATCCCTTACAACGAATTGACAGGTTTACTTCCAAATTTGATCGTGTTAAATTGGAGAAGATTGTGGAATATGTTGCCGACCTGCCAGATCCCGAGGTAAGGAAATTCGCCACAGGTTTCGATACGATTGAAAATAATAGAGATTTTTATTTCGTGATCCACTATGATATCATTTCATTTATCCGTTATTTACATACACTAAATTTTATGTGGTGCATACACCCTTAAGGTCATGGAACTGTTTTATGGGAAAGTGGTTTTACATCAAATTACAATACAACTACCCATAAACATTATGATCATATATGAACATAATTGCATAAAAGAATATTCTAAGTAGTAATCATTGGCAAGAGAGGGTTTTAGACAAATATCTGATTTGTTGCAAATCCAGAGACAATCGTCAGAAACAAACACCACTGAGCAGGTCCAGACAGAAGTATCCCTGAAAAATTGGATTGAACAGAGAACTTTCACCAGAACACTTTTTGTGTATGTTAGTGCATGGTTTTGAAATTTGAGTCGAGCAAAATCTGATTTGATAAACATTGTTCGTCAGCTTCGGGGCATTGAAAACCGCTTTTCCAAAATATATTTATGTGGATCTCTGAGATATTGATCTCCTTCCTTGGAACCCTAAAGCAACAACACCTTGCAAGAACACAAACCAGGCCCCTAAAGTTACCCAATTCTTTTAAACCAGCACACCAAGTAGAATTCAATATTCAGCAGGCAGTCTGGTGTCATGCGAATACCCTACCTTTACTTGGAACCTTTGGGAAACTGATATCCTTCCTTGGAACCTGAACAGAGCAGAAACACCTTGCAAGAACACAATAAAATATAAGGAATATTTTAGGGGGCATGTGTTATCCTTCCATTATTAGTAGGGCCCTAAAGTTGTACAATTCTTTGAAACCAACCCACCAAGTACAATGCAATATTCAATAGGTGGTTGAGTGTTATGCAAACACCCAACCTTTTTTCAACGCTTAAATAAATGTTTGATGCAACACATAAATGCTAGATGCTTTGCAAATTTTCTTAAACACTTGAATGTCTGCTCCAAATGCTTTTCATGATTGCTTGTGCAATGACAATGCTCATCTATCACTTATTCACTTCCTCTTTTTAAAATACACTACTATTTATAGACTTATTGAATTCAAATTAGGACCCGATTGGTGTGCAAGCACACACAATGGGTGGGAAAATTGACAAAGAATTGCCAAAAACCCTGGGGGGGACCCAAAGATGGGTTGAAAGAGCCCATACATGGAAAAAGAGCCCATACAATTATGGTTATGGGGAATCAAAACCGTTACTTCATGGCTTTGTGGGAATCCTAGAACAAAATGAAAATAGGGAGAAGAGAGAAAACATGAGAGAGAGAACGTGGCGACATGCCGAAGAGAGAAACTCGCCAATAAGGGCCTTACTTGGACCAATAATCAACAAATGCGCAAGAACCTTAGAGCAATACATGGAAAATGCCCTAGAACCGTACAATTATGGTTATGGGGAATCAAAATGTCACTTCTTGGTTTTGTGGGAATCCTAGAACAAAAAGAAAATAGGGAGAAGAGAGAAAACATGAGGAGAGAGAACACGGTGACATGTCAGAAGACGAAAAAAGAGAGAAACTCGCCAATAAGGGCCTTCGACCAATAATCGACAAATGCACAAGAACCTTAGAGCAATAATTGACAAATAAAATAGAGAAACTCGCCAAAAAGGGCCTTACTTGGACCAATAATCGACTAATGCACAAGAACCTTAGAGCAATGTAATTTTACATCTAACAACTAGCCCCATATCAAAATTACATGTCTCGCATAACGCCCCATTTGATGTGTGTGTGTGTTTGTATACATATCGAAGTAAAACATACCCGTGGATACAAGGCTTAAGGATCTCCATGTTGAATCTTTGGATGAATATCAATAATGATTGCATTCTCACTAGATCAAGAACTAATGCGTTCTCACCAAATTAAGAACTAATGCGTTCTCATATGATTAAGATTGGAATAGTATGGAGGCAGATCAAGATCAAATGTGTTTTCACCATTTGCTCATAGAATGGTGTAAGGGCCATAACGCAAAGGCATGATCCTTTGGTGAGGACCCTTGAAATGCTCCTTTTGAAGATGGATCCAAATTTTATCGCCAATCGGAATGCGTGAGGTGTGTGATGCATGTCATTGCGCTCTTTGTTGTGCTATGAGTGTGAAATGTGAAGAGCTTTGTTGTAGGCATGTTGTATGTAAAGTAAGTTATCATCCCAAGTGTGAGCATGCACACGAGTGTAAATATGCAAAAGATGAGCAAGTGGTTGACAACTTCCATTTGTCCATCTGTATGAGGATGAAATGCCATCTACTGATCCAACTTCTTACCCATCAATTCCGAGAGTGCTTTCCAAAAATGACTAACAAAGGGGATCTTGAATCAGATACGATTGATGTTGGAAGTTCAAAGTGCACCTAAACATGGTGAAGGTGCATGCGATTGTCAATTGCGTCAATGTCCTCAAGCAATGACCATGACGACCATCTTCGAAGACCTATCCACTACAACAAACAAAGTGTCATGCTGGTGCTTTGTCATAGGTAGCCCAATCATGAAATCCATGAGAATGGATTCCTCGGTATGGATGGAGTGACATGGGTGTGTAAAGTCCTAGCGGGCTTTGCGATGCAACAAGAAATGCAAGACTTGATTTGGTGTTGAAAATTTGTGCGCATGTGCGGCCGGTGGGAATGTTGCCGCAATGCGGCAAGTGTTTTGGTAACATTGAAGTGCCCTGATGTCTTAGCGTAGTGCGCCTCCCAAATGAGTCTCTTGCGAGGCGTGTCATCAGGTACACAAAGATGTCTAAGCTTGTAAAGACGCTTGTTGGACAAGTAGAACTCTCAATGTTATTCACCTTGTGAAAGAGTGGTATAGGCATCTACAAAGTCCTTGTTTATTGAGTAGAGAGTTACCTAGTCGGTGAAGTTCGACCACATGTTCCCAATGTTGTGATGAGTGTGTGTATTGGCGGTTGAATGAGGCAATTTGTAGCTCTGTTATCCTTTCCCCCTTGTGCTTTATCACCTTATGAAATTGCCACAATTATGTCATCCACTTCATGTGCAATGTGTTCTTCAACTTGCTATGCATCTACATGAATTGAAGTGGCGTATGATCAAAATAAATGATTATCTCCTTACCCAAGATGTAGTGTCTCCATTACTTGACAACTTGCACAATAGCGCACCTCTCTCCCATGGGTTGAGTCTTGCTGAATTGTGTTGCTGAACGTCTCTGAATGGTAGGGGACCAAATGTTTATGTTGTGTGAGTACTGCGTTGAGTGTATTGTCAGATGCATTAGCGTGAAGTTCGAAGGGGTGAGTAATGTCGGACATTGCGAGAACAAGTGGTGTGTAGAGTGCTTTGTTTGAGGTCCTCAAAAGCATGTTGTTGTGCACATGTCCAAAGGGTGCGGTTTTGGCTGCATATCTAGTTGAGGGCCGTCTATTTGCGAGAAACCAAGAATGAATCTATGATAGAAGTTGACAAGTCCAAGAAATTCCTCAATTCAATGAGATTGTGTGGAGTTGGCCAATCTTGTATCACCTTGATCTTTTCTTGATTTACATGAATGCCTTTGTGATTGTGATGTAGCCCATATATTAGATGTAGCCCATATATTGGATCTTTGCGTGCCGAATGTACATTGGGCTAAGTTGGCTTGCAATTTGTGCTTGAACAAAGTGTTTAGGACGTGCCAAATGTGCTTTGGATGTTCTTCCCAAGTCTTGCTGTAGATGAGGATGTCATCTAATTAGATGATGGTGAAATTTGAGAAACAATCAAGCATGTTGTTCGTTAGGCATATGAATGTTGTTGGTGCATTGGTCAATTTGAAGGGCTAACCAACTTCTCGTTCAATCCCTTCGGTGTCTTCAAATTTGTCTTTGAGGTATCTTTAGGATGGAGTGTACGTGGTGACAACAAAACTCCGGGATGGAATGTTACCTGATGATAACCCAAATATAGGTTGATCTTGTTGAAATATTGAGCATGTCGAATTGATCCAAGAGGTCATCGGATGCGTGGAAGTGGATACCAATTCTTCATTGTTATTTTATTGAGTACCGATAGTCCATGTAGAGACTCCTAGTCTCTCTTTCTTGGGTGCAAGAACTATCAAACTCCCGCAAGGAGAAGAGCTAGGCTTGATCTTGCCTTGATCAAGAAGTTGTTTTATTCGGTGTTGGACTTCATTATTCTCCCAAATTGACTTGCGATATAGTGGACTGTTTGGAAGAGGGGATCCAGGAATCAAATTGATGTGGTGTTTATTGTGCGGTGTGTTGGAAGGCCTTTTTGGTTATGCGAAGATTTCTCCATGTTGCTTTAGTAACTTGTGTTGTTATGATGATGACTATGCGGTGCGTGGTGCCAATGCTTTTTGCTGTCTTGCGTGCTTATGTCTAGGTGTACCATGAGGAGCTCAAACCTGCGAGTGCGAGATGGGTTTGTTGCATTATTTGGAAGAGACCAAAGTGACTTGGTTGAAGGAGCATACTCCTTGAGGTTGAAGAATCAATCTTTGACATGAACTATCCATCGTTGTGGATTGGCTTGATAAGTAAAGTCACGGTCATATAAGTAAGGATTTCCCAACAAAATGTCGCAAACCTATAGTGACTGGACGTGACAAGTGATTGTCCTTCATGGGCTTGCATTTGTCTTGGAAAGTGAATTTTCGCCAAACTTGTATATTCTTTCCTTTTTGGAGCCATTTAAGCAAGTATTGTGTCTTGCGAGATGATTTTCTTCTAACTCATGATGTTGATGATGTTGTGGAGAGGTTATTATTTGACCTAAAACTTTTTGTGGAAGAGATTCTTTGTGTTCCTCCAAAGTGTAAATGGCAACGACATTGGTGCCCATATAAGAATCATTTGGATTAGTGTCCTCAATGAGAACTTAACCTGATTTATATTGTCATGCAAGCAAGGATTGTTGCGTGTAGCTTTTAGAATTGTCTGGGTGTGCGAGTGATATCAATGACACCACTTATAACCTCTCTTTCTTCTTGCCTTTGTCTAAGGTCGAAGGCATAGGAGCCCCCTGGTGTTGTGCGGCCTTCTTAGATTGCTCTCCTTGCGATGCATATTTTTAGTTTGCAAAGGAGGCTAAGCTGGTGCATTGTGTGCGGGATGGCTCTTGTGCACGATATGGATGAGGAGGGGAAAGGTTGCTTCATCTTTGCGGCGGTGCAATATGCTTGCCCCAGAGAGTTGGAAGTTAAAAACCCCATCTTCACACGAATATATGGTGAGTCTATTGATGTACTTCAACACTTTATGTTGCTTTGTGAGGTCCTTGCACAAATGCGTGGTGTAGTCATAACTCATTGGTGTTTTTTCCACCGATAGCTCCTTATGTTGTTGCAATTGTTAGAACTTCCTGTACTCATTCTCATAGTGTTGGAGGGGATAAAATTCCTTTTGCAAAGTGTTGACAAGGTCATCCCAAGTCTAAATGGGCTCAAAAGCTTTCTCGCGTTGTGCGTTGTATATTGCCTACCAATTGGCCACGAAAATGGACATCTTCAATGTTGCAAAGGTGATCTTCTCTTTGTCATTGAAGCGGATGACGAAGAAGTAGGCCTCAAGTTGGTGAATCCGCTTCTAATGTTGCATCGTCAATGTTGCCTTCGAACATTGGGATGCCAAGATTCAATTGGACCTTGAAAGGTCTTTGATGTTGAAACCGTGGGTGCTTGGGTTACGAGGAAGAAGGTGTTGTGGCTGAGTTGGGCTATATCATTAGCTGCTGAAATTGGCCAAAGTGTTTGTTGTCTTGTGTTTTTAGGGCATTCTTAACGAGCTTTTAGGCGTATGGGGCTACATCAAGTCGCTTCGGGCATCAAATATTTTGTTCTTGTTATGGTGCTCTTCTAGATAGACTGAAATAGAGCAAACTTGTTGATCTTCTTTCTCATGTTGTGCTTGCGTGTTTACAGTCATAGGAAAGAGTCGTGCTTTGATAACAATGAGCTGCACCACGGGTCCTAAGAACATGTGTGGGGGACAAACCCGCATTTAGAGATAAGGTGCTGACTATAGAACACACAGGAAAGACTAATCATAGTAATCTACCAAACACATTCGAATTAAGTCACAAAATGTGTTGAACTCCTTTAGCCCCCCTTACCTAAATATCTAAAAGAGCTAGGAAGTGGTTTGCTACACTATACTACGCTTGCCCTCATCCTCTGTCTATATAAGAGGCATGGGCGAGTGCTTCCTATCTATATATGGGGCACTTGGTAAGAAATTAATTGAAATTATTTGATCCCCCAAACTTTGGTATTTTTCTAAACCCCAAAAAATCATTAAATTTCATTAGAAATTTCGTGAGATCGATTTTGCTTAAAATCCTAATAAATCAAAGTTCAAAAATAGAAATGAATTAAAAATCATTGAATAGTTGATTCAAATATTGTTTTTAAGTTTGATTGGGCTAGGGTTAGGGCTTTGTTTTTTAATATAATGTCGCGTGGCTCTGTGATTATGTACAAATGTGAGTTAAACTGAGTGTTGTTAAAATGAGTTTGGAGCATGTAGTGGGAAGAGAGCCGTCAAAGTGGGCCTGCAACATTGCATGGGAAAGAGTGCCTAGAGTGTGATCAAATTTAAGTAGAAAAACCATATATGCAAAGCCATATTATCTTCATAGAGAGTTTGTGCATCTATGTTTTCGACATTTGTAAATCTGCACTTGTTTTTATGTTGGACTATGGAAGGGCGAGTGAGGAGTGGAATGGTCTATGCACCGTCGGTTTGAAGTGCAAAGATAGTTATCGATCATAGAGGGCTTCTTATACTGGATTACAATTTTTAGTTTAAGTTAAATTAATTTTTAATTGTTTTTTATTACTTTGAGTTTATGCTAAGTTTACTTTTTAATTGATGTTTAATTTCTTAAATTTTCTATATATCTTGAGTATTTAGTAGTTAGGATAAGTTTTATTTTTTATTGGTTTATTTATTTATACGCAATTAGTATTTAGTAATTTAGTTACTTAAATATTGGTATTATTAGATTAATCAATCTTTAGTAATTTAGTTAGTAATAATTTTGTCAATTATTTAGTATTTAGTATTTGTATATTTACTATTAGTATTATTAGATTTTGCTTAGTATTTAGTAATGATTGGAATTTAATCACAATTTTTTTTCCTCGCCAAATACGAACACGAACATGAACCTTGTGACTTAGTATTCGAATAAGTGGAAGGCTTCTTGAAGGAAATGCAACTTCTATTCAATAGCTAGAATAGGAAAAGTACAAATGTGCTCAATGATTCAATAAGACTAGGAGTGCAAGTTTCTTTGATCGTAGAAAGGGAAAGCTCTTCCTTGTTGATTTGTCTAGACTGAACGAAAGAATACAAAGCTAGAAATGTGTTTAGATGCTAAATACTCAGGCATGCTAACAATCTCCTATTTGATCTATGTGGTTGTTCTCTGGTTCCATGGATGCATAGATTGCATACTCGATAGGTCGATTGACCCCTCGAGTCGATGTAACAATACATATTTATACATGTATGATTACAAAAAGAGGCAATTACAATTGACGTCGATTCTAAGAATAGATGGTTACAAAACAGTTTGTCTTCGTTGTTGAAGTGACCGTTGTAATCCAACATGTAGCATGTTGACAAGATGCTTTGACATGGCACATGTGTGAATTGTTGTAATATCCCCTTTTGGGATATTAATTAAAAATAAGAAAATTACTACTTGCAAAAGTGAACTCGAAGAGCAACCCTTCTAGGTTGACCTCAACTAACCCAGTGTCGGCTTTAATACAACCCAAATGGGGTTGGAGTGAGCCAAGGTGATGGGTTTAGATGGGCTAACTAGTTGGAGATGACACTTCATTAACCATATTAAATTGCAGCAGTAGAAAATTAATTTAAAACACTGAAAAACCAGCTGAACTTCAAAATTCCATAACTTGATCAATACTCAATATTTTCCAAGGAAATCAAATGCATTTGAAAGCTAAAATTATGGCCTTTCCAACCAGCTATTAAACAATTTTTTGAGCACTGGAAACCCTTCAAATTTGCCCACAAAAGCTGGAAACAAGTCGCTTAGGGTTAGGGCAATAAATAAATAAATTTTCAGATTTTTCCCTTAGCTTTCCAACCCTCAAAATGTAATCTCCAGATCTGCAATAAATAATTTTATAACAGCAGCTTGCCAACTCATCAAAAACCCTTCTAATAGTGATATTTAAATCCCCAAACCAGTCGACTTACTTCAACTAATTAACAATAGTGTTAGTGATCCCAAATATCATCAAAATAAGGGCATTACTATTAGAAAATTAAGCAAGAACAGATCAGATTCAAACCCTTGCAAAATATCACCAAAATGGACCACAATACTCTTCAAAACAAGTCGATTTGGGCAATAATAACCAACAACAATAATCAGATTGTAATCACCATATAAAGCTCACAAATACCCTCATAAATCAAGCTCACATACTCTCAAAAATGGCGACTTCACATAGACAATAAATTTAAGCAATAACTCATCAATTCATAGCTTGAAGGGTTTACACACTTCACATAAAGGTGGTGTTAATAAACACCTTTTATTTTAGATCATTAGTGGGCATACATCCCTCTTCAAGCATGAAGATAAGTTTGCAAAAACCGTCAACATGCAAAAAGGGTGCCCATCATCTCCTTTTATAGATTTGTCCTTGTGCAATCTCCAAAGTTTTCCCTTCTTTTTAGCGCCATCTTTTAGAAAGGAGAGTTTTTAATTTTCTTATGGCACGGAAGTCAAATTCCAATGCAAATGTTAATTCCCCAAGGTAATATTTGAAAATAAAATACATGAGAGAATTAAATATAATAATTGATGCCCAAAAGGAATCGACCTTTGCCAAATAAAGTTGATTTGCCCATAAATAATAATTAATTAACTTTAAAGGAAATCAACTTGCCTTTTATTTATTTTCTTTTCTCCAAATAAATCGATTTATTCAAATGATATTTTATTGGCCCACAATAAATCATTTTTCCCCCTTTTATTTTGACTTGCACAAAATAAATAATATTTTAATTTTTAATTCATTAGCACAAATCGATTAATTATCCTTTAATCCAAGGGGAGTGGATTAAAGGCTATTCATCTTGCCTCAATTAATTATTGTTTGGAAAAGGGGACATTACAATTGTGTTGCATGGTGGGTTGTGTGGTAGTGAGATCCGACATGTGGCCACAAATTGTAGAGACACTGCGCCGAATTGTGAAGACACATGGCGTGCGAAGAAGTAAGGCGTTGTTACACATGAGTGCTGTGAGAAGCTGCTAAGGTTGTGAGGTAAGGTGTGGCTGCGGAGGACTGCACGAGCTGTGATATGCTGTGTGAGACTGCAGAAGTTGTGAGAATTGCAAAGTTGGTGTGTGGCGTGCAGGAATGTGAGAAGCAATGCACTTAGGTACCGTAAGACTTTGCGAATGGTGCAAAATGTTGGGTGAGCTATGGTATGCTATGTAGCTACACGATAAAAATAAAATTAGAAGTAAAAAAAGAGGGCCTTCGTGATATGGGCAAGCTCAGCGTGCAACTCTTGTTTAGAAAATTTCTGCAGCAGCACCTTGTACAACAAAAGCCACTCCTTCGGGAAAGTCTTTTGTCTTCCTTCTTCATTCTCGTTTTCTCATTTTGTAATCTTTGTTGTGTCGGAAGGGACCCCAATTTGTTTTTAGGGGGATAATGTAGGCCGTCATGTTAATATTGTCATTGCTGTATAATAACATATTTTTGGTAGCCAACTTAGCTATATTGTTAATGATGTATTATCGGCTATAGGGAGTTGTAAATGACTCTTTGCTATGATCAGTTGTGACAGTTGTGTTTAACCAACAAGCTGTTGAGTCTTGGCATTCAATTCGCATGTTACATGTTTGGGTAAGGACGCCTGAGTACCCGGTCCTCCTTGTCTTTGGAAGGTTACCGAGCACTACCTATAAATAAAAGCATTGATTATTCTCATATTCTTCTATGTTGTAATGTAGTTTGCATTTATTATTCGTGACTGATATTCTTTGGTAGTGAATTATTACAATAAGCAAAGTGCCTCTCTTTTGTTGCTCACCCCAATTTGCCCTATTGGCTGCATTGTTCTTGGCTTTACCTCGTCAATCAATACATCCTCAATGGAGCAGATATTTGATTTGTAGGCCTCTTTTTCTTCTCTCGAGAGGAAATAATCAAACTTTGTTTCGGGATAAAGATTGTAATGTCCCCTTTTCCAATCGAAGACCTTTGGCCTATTTTGTCAACCCGACGGCCAAAGGAAAAATATAAGGGTGACTTAAGTTTTATTAATTTTATTATATTGTGCAAAAAATTACAATATAATAGCACATATAATAAATTAATAAACTTAACATTAAAATAGAACCTAGAAAAGTACATCAAAAGAAAAGCACTTATTTAATTTGTATTTTCTAGGGAAAATGGGAACTTAGAAAGGATAAAACATTTCTATTGTGTATTCCCTCTAGGGAAAAGCGACCAACCTTGGGAAAGAAGAAAATAATTATTAAATACCTTTTGTATTCTCCCTAAGAGAAATGGAGGGTGGAAAATGCATCGAAAGAATCATACAAGCTGATTGGTGGTCTTGAAGGTTGTTTTGGGTCTCTTCTTCCTTTAAAAGGAGAAGTAGACTTGCTTGAGAGGCATTCCATTTTCATTTGATATATTCTGAATTGTGTTGAAGCCTGAAGCTTTCACCAAAAATATTCTAAGGACGAAAACCCTTAGTATATTGCCTCTAGAGGACGAAAACCCTCTTAGAGTTTAGGAGGAATTTCTACATAAGATTTTCCACAGAGCTTACACAGAATTTCAGTGTTTTCCAGCGGTAGTTGAGGAGTTTTTGCAATAAAGAATTAAAGACCAGCGTTGCAGCAGTGCTGTACAGATTTTCTCTACTGGAGCGACTCATCCTTGGTTGTTATTTGATGTTTTCTAAGGTCTGATCCTTGCTGCTATCTGCTGTACAGCTTGGGAGAAGGTATTTTCAATATTATGGTTGGATTTATATGACTGTTTCAGCCTCTTTAATCTGCAGATTTCTGATATAGATTCCAGATTATTTCAGTCTTGTTTGACTGCTAAAAAAATGCAGATTTCATCATATTTTTGGATAAATAAAATATAGGGATCAGATTTGCTAAGAATCTTATTTGTTGGGCTTCTGTTGTATGAGTTTCATCCTCATGTGCTAGTCGCCATTTCTGTAGCTACTGCTACAGTTAAGGATATGATTTCATATGGTTGCATATTCCTGTAAGGACTGATTTGGTTGTATTAAATCTGTATTTGTCATTAGTTTGGAAATTCTTCAATTCAATCACTGTTCTATGAGGGTCCTATGATCAGCCCTAATCGCACTTCTTCCATAAAAACAGATCTGTATTAGTGTGAATTCTATAAATCAGTTTTTGGTGTCTTAATTGATCTAAATTGCATTGAAGTACAAAGGAGATCCATTTGGGGATCTTTCAAAGATTTCCCTCGAACAAGGGGTCCATGGGCTCTTTGCTTGATTCTTTTACATCACCTTCTAACTCGTCAGTCCGCATGAGGACTGCAGGTTCCCGAAAAGGGTAATTGTCTTCCAATCTCTATTCACTCCTTGCACGTGATTGGTGTAGGGTCCTCCGGTCGAGCTGGATCCGTTCTTAGTTTTGGGTTTTGGATCCATCTATGGCTTCCGCTCATGCCTCGGGGCTTGGTATTTATTTCAACCTTTTTCGCTTTCTGTACTTCTCATGATGAATTTTTAGAATTGGCTTCCTCTCGCAACTTGTCTTGTTTCTTGTTCCACCAATCGAGTAGACTGTCTAATGTTGTGTTCCAGTCCTTGATTGTGTCGGCTTCTTCTACGCCTTTGTTTTGGCTCAATGGCGATAATGCATTCTTGTATGACGTCGTTCTTCGAGATCTTTACGCTTCTTGACCACACCTTTTTGCACTTTGTTGTAAAATCTTTCATTGTTGTGCTTCATGGTTATGTTTGGCACGTAGATATTCTAAGGTAATGTAGTGCCTTGTTCTTAGTGGTTATTATTGACCCAATTTCAATTTTACCCGACCTTAGTTTGAACCAACTTTGCGAAAGGCAATGGCGCATTTAATGTTAAAGAATACTATTGCAAACACATACCATGAACGCATCACAAAGAACTACAAAAGAATCAACAAGTTTCTTCGTATAATGTCAATATGATGCTCGGAGCAGAGGAGAACTGTCACATTAGTGCCCTTTCCTTGACATTTAACTTGCTATTTGTAAGATCAATGGATGGCAATTAAGATACAACTATTGACCCTAATGGTTCATAATGAAATATAACTAATGCATACACTACCAAAGCCGACAATAATAAGAATTAACAATATGACTAAGTCCATTACCAAATGTTTATTGTATTATAGACCGATAACAATGACAATACTAATACGACGGTTTACACTGTGAGGATTTCCCACCCACTATGGTCGTTCGTGCATTTACTAGTTGAACTTGTTAGTGTAGGCTTTTTCCCACTATGTGGTTTTACCTACACGGTCTAATTAGCTTGCTTAGGTTTATCATAGGTCATTAGGGAAATGTACTTTAAGTCATTTTCTAATTGTGATTAGTTAAGTTACCTTTTTGGGTGACCTTATTCTCACTATATAATGTAACCTCCTATGCATATTTTGGCTAATGAGTTTATGAACAATTTCTTGTTTTGTTGGAGACAAGTTTTCTCCTTTGAGTGTTCTTTGATTTCACTACTTCATACAAGTTTTGCTTTGTGCATTCGATACTATCCAGTCCCAATAGACATGGTATTAGAGCCATTTTGGTAGCCAAATGCCATAGCCTTTCTATTGTGAGATCTAGCATTCTAGCTCATTCGGTGTTTGTTTTTCATTGATTTCGGTTTTCAAGGGTTTGGTGGGGTTTCTAGAAAATTTGTGCAAATTTGTTCCTCTCTGGAGTCTCTAAATGAAAAACGGACAAGACCATTAAATTCAGAAGGGGTCAAAACCCTAGTTCAAACTGTAAACATGACCTAGTTTTGTGACAGGTGTTTTCTGCCATTTTTGGAGGGTTTGAAGGTTTTTTTTGAAATACGCAAAACTTCATAGTCTTAGCTCAAAAATAAAATTGAAAACCGTTTCTGGGTTTTTTTGGGTTTTTCGAAATACTTGGTGGGTATTTGCCATTTTTTGTGGAAGAAGTACAGATTTTTCAAGATTTGGAGTTTTAGTTTTGCATTTTGCACCTGAATAAGCAATTTTTTGCATCATCTGTACTTCAATTTCGGGATTTGGAGGTTATTGATGTCAAGTCAAAATACCCAACCCAATTTTTTTGAGGTTTTTCAGAGGTGTTTGACATGTCAAAAAGTCCGACCAAGTGCGTGTTTGGGTTTTTCGGATTTTTGCATTTTGACAAGTCCAAAGGTTTTGGGTTTTTTGTGCACAACGGCAAAACTTGTGATTTGTGGTCAAATCTCTGAACCTCGGTCACGCCGTAGTGTTTTGGGTTTTTTGCAACAATTGTAAAACTTGCGATCTATGGTCAAACCTCCGAACCTCGGTCAACACCCAATGTTTCATGTTTTGGAAATCGGGACATTGAAACATCTCAACACATTGACAAGAAACTTGCACATTGCGGTCAAACCTCGACTCCCAATCAATGTATTTCTTGGGATTTTTCGACCTACTTGACAACTTTGGGTTCCTCGACTTGTTTGACACTTATAGTTCTAATGCTTCGGATTTGCGACTTGCAAAACCCCAACAATGTTGAGTTTTCCAAGGTGTCAAGCATGGCAAAAACCTCGGAACAGACCTTTAAAAGTTTTTGAGGTGTTTAACAAGTGCAAAATTTGGGGGTGAGTGCATGCACCAAGATCACATCACAGTGTAAAGTGACATCATCAAAGGAGGGTACTCATCCTAGCCCTTAGCCCCTGGTCATATGGGAATTAAGCCTTTGGTTGCATCTACCCAAGGGGGCTTAACTTTTCCTCATAAAGTTTGGACAAACTTTTGCACACCAAAATTTTATGCAAAGTGGAGATTATTTTTTTGTGAGCAAGAAACTTCAAACTTCTATGACTTTCAGCCGACAACTCCTTTCGAGGTCCATTTTTTTAAAGTGTGAGTTTTTTATAGCTCACATTAGTAATATTCTGTGCCTTGTAAAATTTATAGTTTCAAGGGGTTACACATATCTTAGTCTTTTAAGCACACATAGTTCAACACATATCCACTTAGTCCAATGATTCGTCTCAAGTTCCGTTCTTCTTACACCGTTAAACTATCATGAGTGGAAAGTCAAAATACAAATCCTCTTAAGTAGGAGTAAAGGCTTACACCAGATCACCATGGGTACAAAAACAGAATCGACACTAGATGTGGAGAAGGTGAAGTGGTACAACAAAAGTGATGAAGCCTACGGTCTATTATGCATGTCCATGTCTCCCGACTTGCTCTTTCATATTGAATCTGCAACTACTCCTAATGAAGTATGGACCACTTTGGAAAGACTCTTTGGGAAGTAGGACATAATGAGAGGTCATGAGTTGGAAAATGAGCTCATTAGTTTGATCCCAGGAAACTTTGACATGAATACAAGACTTCTTCACCAAATTCAAATCACTCAAAGTTATAGTTGAAACTATGTGGCATAGACAAAGAGGATGATCAATTGATTCTTTTCCATCCTTTCCAAATTGGGTTTTGAAATTATTTCTATATTTTTTCGTTTCTACCTTCCATGCCAAGTGTGCCATTGGAGCTACATGGACCATGCCATCCTTGGACGATTTTTTGTTGACTTGACTTGGGAGCAAGACAAGCTTATTCAAATGGGTGCAATGAAGTCCTCTAAATCACATGCCTTAATTACGAGTCATGACAAACATAAGGCTTTGATTAGTAAGGAGAAGAAACAAAAAAGAAGGACCATGAGAAATGAAAGAGTTAGAAATCTGATGCTAAGTCCAAAGCATCAACTGAGTCCTCTCTTAGGTAGGAAACCTAAGAAAGAGGGACTCACATGTGCCTATATAAGAAATATGGGCATGATGAAACCAAATGCATGAAGAAGTAGATTGACCAACTGACAAAGATGCTTGAGAAGCACAATATTAGTGTCATTGATTCAACCAATCAGAGTTCATCAGCACAGGGGTCTTCAAAGGCCAAAGATAATAAAAAGGGAAAGATAAGGGCAAAGCACTTGTCCTAAGTTGCATCCCAACCTTCCACATGGGTTATTGATTCTGGTGCTTCACACCACATGGCTTCATCTCAGGATCGTTTCTCATCCTTGGAGCCTTGTTATGTGCCTTCCATCTTGTTGGGTGACAACACTTCCGCAAAAGTTAGTGGGAGAGGTCAGTTGAAGTGGATGATGGGACATTTCATGATGTTCTATGTGTTCCCTCATTGTCCACCAATCTCTATCTATTTATCAAATCACTCACATCGGTTCAAGAAAGAGAGTTGAGTTCACACCAGATTTAGTGGTTATTAGGGAAGCTAATAGTGACTCGTGATTACATTTGGGAAAGTAGATCACCAATCCAGGTTGTACACTTTCTCACATTTTTCTCTGATCAACCCTCTATTGCATTTCTCACTCATACAGATGGGGTGAGTAAATTATGGCATGAGCGATTTGGCCATCTTAACTATCGCTACCTGGAGCAACTCAATCATCATGACATGGTTTCAGGGTTGCCACATGTTTGTTTTTTTGATGGTTTTTAGGGTTGCATTCTTGGTAAGCATCTTGAAGAGAAGTATGACAAAGGAAAATCATGGAGAGCTACATAGATATTGGAGCTAGTTCATAGTGACATTGTTGGTCCATTTCAGCACCTTCATTCAATAGGACAAAATATATGCTTACCTTCATCGATGAGAATTTTGAGGTATACTTGGGTGTACTTTCTTAAGTAAAAATTTGAGGTCTTTGATCATTTTTGGACTTCAAGGTGCTTGTGGAAAAATAGTTAAGTAAAGCCATCAAGATTTTGTGCACCAACAATGGTGGTGAGTATGTCAGTAACCATTTTGAGAAATTATGCACTTCATAGGGGATTGAACTACAACGTATAGTTCCATATAGTCCCTCAAGCAGAATGGCATTACAGAGCGCAAAAATAGGTCCTTGAAGGAAATGGCCAACTGTATGATACACTCCAAGTCTCTTGCACCTCAATATTGGGTTTGAGGCCATCAACTATGTTTGTTATAAGGGAGTCGGGTTCCTCAAAGCATTGAAGGGAGTCACTCATTTTGAAGCATGGAAGTGATCAGAAACCCATAGTTAAACACTTTTGAGTGTTTGGTTCTGTTATGGCGTGCATTCCTAAGAAGAAATGTAAGGCAATGGAACCTCAAAGTCAACCTTACATCTTCGTGGGATATCCTGAGGGTGTTAAGGGATATATGCTTCTCCATCCCACCACTCATGAGTTGTTCATTGAGAGAAGTGTTCACTTTCAAGAGGGTCCTTTGAACTCCACACTTGACACTTCTCCCTCTTCCTTGGATGCATTGGGATTTGATGACAAATTATGATGATTCAGATCACTTGAGCAACTTCTTGATGATCCAGATTCTTCTTCTAGTTCTGATGATGAGAGTAGTGATGGGGACTCACCTCTCCTCTTCTCCCAGAATATCTTTAGAGGATGAGGAATCTCCTCTTGTCTCTCCGAATTTCTGGTCCTCTTTAGGCTAGACAGACACTGCAAAGTGCTGGTAATTGGGTTGAGAAATCTATCGACAATATAAGGCAGACATGTTTACAATTTTAGAATGCCCACATGCATTCATTGCATCTGCTTCGATCCACAATCGTTTCACGAGGCATCAGACACTCCTGAGTGGGATATTACTATGGAAGAGGAATATGGTTCCTTGTTGAGGAACAACACTTGGGATTTAGTCCCTCTTCCTAAGGGAAGAAAACTTGTTCGATGTAGATGGATCTATCGAAACAAAATTTGTAACAGATGGGTCCGTAGACAAGTTCAAAGCACATTTGGTAGCAAAGGTTTTTCTCAGTACCTAACATTGACTATATCGAGACTTTTTCCCTAGTTGCCAAAATGAACTCAATGACTCACTCTTGCCATTTCCGTGGCACATCATTGGGATGTTCATCAAATGGATGTGAAGAGTGCCTTTCTTCACGGTGACCTTGAAGAGGAAATTTACATGGAGAAACCACAAGGATTTATGGAAAATTCTTCCTTAGTTTGCAAACTTTGGAAATCTATTTATGGCCTCAAACAAGCCCCTCGGCTTGGTATGCCAAGATGGACTCCTTTCTTCTTTCAGTTGGGTTCACTAGATGCCATTTTGATCCGAATGTCTACATTTTGGTGGGATGATTCATTGTTGATTTTGGTTCTCTATGTGGATGACCTATTGATCACAGGGAGTTCTTCATCCACCATCGTAGCAGTGAAAACTACTTTGGTTGATAGGTTCTCAATGACTGACTTGGGCTTGTTGCATTACTTCCTCGGGATTGAAATTTCTCAGTCTGACTCTGGGATCACTATTGCACAATCCAAGTATGCTCTTGATTTGCTTGCACGATTTAACATGGCTGATTGTAAGCCAACTCCAACTCCCTTTCTATCTGGTGTGAAGCTTGAGGCTGATTGTCCATCTCCTTTGGTTGATGCTACCTTGTATTGACAACTTGTTGGTAGTCTCATCTATCTTACACACACTAGACCTGATATTTCATATGCAGTGGGCATGGTCTCTAGATTTATGTAGGAACCACATGATCTATTATGGAAAGTAGCTAAGTGCATTCTCCACTACATTTAAGGTACTCATAGTTTTGGGATTCACTATGGAGCAGGCATTGACATTGACTTGATTGGATATACAAATTCAGATTGGGTTGGTGATATTCAGAATTGTAAGTCTACTTCAGGCTACAATTTCTCACTTGGTTTAGGACTGATTAGTTGGTCAAGAAAGAAGCATAATGTTATTGCTTTATCTTCTACAAAGGTAGAATACAAAGGAGCTGTTAATGTTGCCATTGAGGCTATTTGGCTTTAGGGAAGGAGTTTGGTATCCAGTTTGAAGACCAACTAGTCATCTTCTATGACAATCAAAGCACAATCCAAATTTTAGGAATCCAGTCCTCCATCAATGGACCAAGCATATCGAGATTCACATGCATTTCATTGGGAGCTCATTCATGAGCAAGTCATTGATCTCTCTGCTACATCCAGACAATGGAGCAAATTGCTGATATATTCACCAAACCTTTCACTAAGAGCAATTATCTTCATTTGCGGGCTCTTATTGGGGTTCGAGCAGCTCCGTCATCCTCCTCTGGGAGGATTTTCTTTGTACTTGGGTACCTCATCAAGCCTTATTGTCGGGACCCAATTCTTCTACCCACCTAAGATACGCTTAAGGGGGTGTTAATGTAGGCTTTTTCCCACTATGTGGTTTTACCTACACAATCTAATTAGCTTGCTTAGGTTTATCATAAGTCATTAGGGGAAATGTACTTTAATTCATTTTCTAATTGTGAGTTGAGTTAGTTACATTTTTGGGTGACCTAATTCTCACTATATAATGTAACCTCCTATGCATATTTTGGCTGATGAGTTTATGAACAATTTCTTGTTTTGTTGGAGACAAGTTTTCTCCTCTGAGTGTTTTTTGAGTTTTCTTTGTGCATTCGATCCTATCCAGTCCCACTCCTTGATTGTGGCCCACTCCAACAGAACATAGAAGCAAATTTAGAATTAGGTATTAATTTTCTACCACTAAAGAATTTGTCCTTTTTGCTTGTTGTCAGGGTTTAGTTTCTTTTCATTTTAAGTCCACTTTTTGAAGGTCTAATATTGTTGGTTGCAGGTCGACATGCTAGTACATGACTAGGCGGGTTCCTGTAAATTAAGATATCAAAGTGAGCGAAAGAATCTGATTCTCTAAAGTGTAAATTATCTAAGGGTTTCATCAACCTGAATTCCATACAACAACTTTATCTCAACAACCATGTGCCTCTACCTGCTTGTAATATAAATCCTTGGCAACACACGAATACCTTTGGCCATGTCCCACTGTCACAAGCTTAAAAGTTGTGTATATTATGGCCTATCTTTAGGTATGCAAAATTTGGCTCTACTTTTGGACATCAAATTAAATAATATCGTTCTCACAATTAGGCATTTTGGCCTTAATTCATGCAATTCACCTGCTATTGTTTTTAGGTTCGTTTCAAGGCTTATGGTTTATGGCTTCATGCATGTTTTCTAATCCCAAAGTCCCACAAATGCAAATGATCAAACAGACATAATGCAATGCTAAAATAGCACGAGGTCCAGATTAGGTGAAATTCCAACTTTTACTTTATGAGAATAAGAGATTTATAAATCCTAAACGATGGCGTTATATGCAAATTCAGTCAAATTAAATGCAGCAAAATGGGTTAAGATATGGTAAATGGAAGCTTGAACGATGGGCTTCTTTTAGATGATTCGATACAGACTTAAGGAAGTTTAAATATTTTTTCACTTAATGCAATATAGAGAATATAATATGAAAGCTGAAAGAGAGGCCTGATGATAGTACGCATGGTCAACATAAAATACTGCAAAAAAAGGTAAAAACTTTGAAGTTATTGTCTGATGGTGGACATTCATATCGAGTTCTACAGAAAACTAAATTTCATAGAGGGACACCAAATTCGAAGAGAGTATGCTGCTTTGCTTTTGGTTTACAATACATGCAGAAAGAAGCACTCACAGGAATACAAAACACAGATCTATTCTGTAAATTAATACAACACATTACTCTTTGAGGGTTCTTATTATTGTTCTTGCTCCCCACATGCCTATTTATATCAGCACCCTCACCACATGGGTTTGGAGGCTTTACTACATTGGGTTCATCCCTTGTCTATTTTCAGTGCTTTAGTTCGTCTTCTTGAGCCCAGGGTCCTTTTACCCTAGCACTTTCTATAGTCATTGGATGTATTCTCGAGTCCCATTGACCTACTTTTGGTCATTTGTTGACATGAATATGATTTTTTTCCTTTCTTTCTTTCTAGGTTACTTTAGACTTTATGGTCACAAGTTTATGGAGGAACTCATTGAAAGAATGAGGAAGAACAGGGTGTACAGCAGAATTAAGTTTTCCATCAACTTGGTTGATGTCCTTGGTGAGCAGGTTAATCAGCAGGATGACACGGTTCCCTATTGGGTGGATGTAATTCCAATGGGACAGGAAGGGTATTATGAGGAAGGGTGGACAATACACAGGCTCAGGGAGTTTGATGTGCTGACTGGCACAAGAACAGCACGTACAGAGGAGAGAATCGGAGTAAACTTAATTCCACATGTACATAACTCAGAAGTTCCGAGTGGCACACAAATGGGTCAAATAGGTCCACTTCAGCATTTAATTATTTAAAAGTGAAGAACAAGTGAATCGGCCCTATTCAAACAGAACAAGTGCCTCTGACATATACATAAATGAAAAACAGCAAGCACTAGAAGCGGATGGACAAGTGCGAACAGAACATAGCTAATTCTAAACCTGCAATAAAGTGCTGACTGGCACATCTTTGGTCAGAAACAAAAACTGATGGTGCTCAGTAATAAAGTGCAGACTAGCAACTTTGGGAAATAATAAGCTGCAAATGGATCATATGGCAAACAAGTGTTGATCGCCACAAATGTGACGCAGGAAAGAGGCTTTAATGAGGATTCAAGGAAGGTTGGCAGGGAATTAACACTCAAACAACATGTCAATCTCCAATTAAAACAAAAGAAACTGCAGAAGTTTCAATTAGCAGCAAAGAAAAGAATGGAGAGTGGTTCAGTGAAAAGGGTAATCAATAGTGGTGCTGGTACATCAGGACAGATCAATGAAACTAAAGAAGGCAGTGTACCTCCTCTTTGCCAATCAGAGCAAAACAATGAAGACTGACAACCCCATGAGAAGGAAGACTATCCAGTTTGATACAATGGAAAATTTTAGAATACTACTAATGCATTTTTAAGACTGTTAATTTGTTGTTTTGAAATAGTCTGTAACTTGGATTTGTTAAGTAGATAACACTTTGAGTTTGATGCAAAGAGAACAGCCAAGTGGCTGTGATTGGTGTAGCCTAACTTTGGGGTGTACATATTGTTTGCTAAACTTTTTCCATTATGACGGAGTGGAATGCAAAATCATTTCTTTGATGTTTAAGATTGTTTGGAAGCTGAATCTGTACCACCCCTATGGACGGCCATCTAGCTGGGCTAGCTTTACTTTTTCTCCCAGTTATTAGCTTATAGGGCAGCAGCCTTGCTTCAGCCGACATTCATTATGGGCTTGTATTATCAGGGTTTATTGGTAATTAGTCCCCTTCAACTCTCTGCTCTACTTCTATGATGTCCTGTCTGTTTGGCGACTGATCTGATTTGAGGGCATAATGTCGCAAATTTATTTAACTCTCCATCCTACTGATTTCCTTGCTGTTCAATTATTGGTCCGAGTTTCTAATTACTTGAGGTCATAACCTGGTATTTGAGCATTTGTTAATTTCAGTCACCTTGAGATGTGGGATACGGGGACATCATTTTGAGATAGGGTATGGGATTATATGAATGATGGTACATCAACAATACATCTAAATGTAGTCACAAGGAGATGTGGATGCGTTGGGACACATCCTGAAACCCGAGTTTCCTGGTGACTATGGCTAATTTGTTTGATAGACTGGTAAAGAATTACGTGTGATGAGTATGAACTGTGGACTAATAATAGATCTAAAAGGAGTTTTTTCTGTATAAATCATTTAGACCAAGTGAAATCCAAGTATGGGAACCATCACCACAAAAGCAGGCAATTTAGTTGATCAACTGTAGCTCATAGTTGAACAGGACGCACTGCTGCTTTTCAAAATTGAAACGGTTATGCAAAATTTGCTTTATCTCACTAATTATGAGGAGGGAAAAACAAAGTCTCCAAGAAAGATCCATAGAAAAGACAAAATGCCCCTCCATGCATACTTGTAAAGTTCTGTGATCATCAAAACAAGCGTTGTTTTCTTATTGACTGGTATGTGCTGGAAGATGTCTCGAGCTATTTTCTATAATGTTTCCCCAGAAAAGCAATGAGAGAGACAAAAAAACAAGAAAAACTCAGAATTTGAGAGAAAAAGGCTTTGCCTTGCTGTTTTTCATTCAAATCAGAATGAAATAGGTGAATACATAAAGTGAGATCAATGACCAACTGAATGCCAACAGAAATTCAATAATGTGTATGCATCATCAGAAGAATGAAACATATCATGAAAGTGTTGTAGCAAGATTTAGCATCCTCCTTATGACTAACTTTTATAAAGCACAACATTATGATTTCTTACAGTGTATTTATTTCCTATGTCATTCTACTTTTATAATATAAATACTTGACATACATTTATGACCATTATAGTAATTATTCTAACAAATAAGAGATTCTGTAAAATGAATTCCAAATTCCATCGTGAGACAATTATGATACTGGACAGTAAGGGCTTCCATTTTGACCAACAAATGTATGGTAACGTGTGCAGGATTATGATTCTTGGCTGCTTCTTAGAACTGAAGTCTTTTCTACTCCCGAATTTATGCATATCATCATTCCTAAACTATTACATGAGCAGATCATGTGCTCTGAGAAAGCCTTCTGTAATAGATGTTTATGCTGGAGCTACTTTTTAAAAATCTATGATGTACTGTAGGTGCTTAACAAAACACTCGCAGATGAAGTCCTAGGTTGCCTTTTGATTTTCATCGATGCAGATGAATTTAAACTGGTACCCTACCGAGAAATGATTCTAGTTTTGGGGCCTTTACTGGATTACTTGTTTAATATACAGATACATTGATCTTAATGAATTGAGTAAGCATTTACAGCATGGCTGAAATTTGTGGACTAAAGACATGGTTGAAGGCTTAAAGAAGCTAGAGATAATGTATGCCTAAAAATGTGTATTTATGAAACTTCTAATGCGCAATTATGTTGAGCTTCATTTGTTTTTCTTCTGTCCTTCTCAAGATGTCTAATGTGTGAAATTGTCTCTCTGTAGCTTGAGCCAACTATACAAGCAGCATTTGATGTAGCTTATGAAAATATATGGGCCTTTCATAATGCCCAACAGATTCCTGAGCAAGTTGTCGAGAACATGAAAGTGAGCTTGGTTAATGAAAATCAAGCATTTCTAATATAATTGGACTGTTATATAATATTTTCCTGTTAAATAACTTTGTTTCATGTGGTAGTCTAGATGGCCAAATTGCACCTGATACTGATTATGTCTTTAATTCTCTGCAGGGGGTAATCTGTAAACGAGTTTCTAGGAGTATCCATGCGGTGGGTCTTTATGTGCCAGGTGGAACTGCAGTTCTGCCTTCAACAGCTTTGATGCTGGCTGTGGTATGAGTCTGAAAATTTGTGTCTGCTGCTAGTTGTTAAATAAATTGGAGCAGCTATCTCTTTGCTAAAATTTACCAGACTATTATGGCACATGGAGGTTTGATATCATTTAGATGCTTTTTCTGGGTCAGCCTGCACAGATTGCAGGCTGCAGAACTATTATACTTTCAACTCCTCCAAGGCCTGATGGTTCTATTTGCAAGGTATGCCTTTCCTGTTGAAAGAAAATTGTTTCATTGAATCATCAGACTTAAAACAGTTATCTGGGCTTAAGAGGCATGCTTTATAGTTTTTGAATAAACTGCTTTACTCTAAATCATCTCATTCAACACCCAGGAAGTGCTTTATTGTGCAAAGAAATCAGGAGTCACCCATATACTAAAGGCTGGTGGTGCTCAGGCATGTCTGCTTCACTGCTTTCATCATGATACCTACTCTTGTGCTTTTGACGATGCCTTGCTGTCTGGTTCTGATTAAAAGAATCTTTGATTTATATTCCATTTTTAATTTTATATGGCAGGCAGTTTCAGCCATGGCCTGGGGTACTGCTTCATGTCCAAAGGTATCTTGATGGATTGGATTATAATTGGTTAGATTTGACAAATTTGTTTTTAGAAAATGGTGCGAAATAATTAAACAAGATTTATTAGGTTATAGCGTAAAATGGAATAGGAATTATAACCACCTTTATCATGGACCCTAGACCTAAGGTTAAGTAGTCAATTTTGAAATATTTGATAGTTATGAGAACAAATCCCATACTTAGGTGGTTTGTTCAGTTTATTCAGTGTCATTCCTAATTAGAAAATGGGTATTATAATTTTCTTTCATGTTAATAGCAAATGGGGATTTGGTGCTTCTATATCCCATTTGATTTTTCTTTGTGCTAGTGAAATTTGACAAAAGGATTATTCTTATTGTTGGTTCTAGAGCCTTGTTGACGAGTCTGACTTTGGTTGGAGGTGGAGGAGTTTGAAGGGCATTCACATGGACATGGAGCTCATTTTTCCACGGGGCATCATTCTTGGGCATGCTTGATTATAGTGCCAAAATTTTGTTCATCTTTTCTCTCCGTTACTTGAGCATCTGTAGTTATTGGAAAATATGTATGGTGGAATACCATATGCAAAAAAATCAAAGGTTGATGATATGAAGGGTCCAGAAAAGTGATATTTTTCAGAACTCATAATGCATGTTTCAAAGAGGTTAGCCGGTTTCATCTCCTACAAGAAGGGACTGATTAATCCCTTTTACTTTGGATATCTTTATTACTTCCTTAGCACAGATTCACAGAATTTTGTGATTATATCAGCATGTTGATTACTGTCTTATAAAGCGCCTTTCAGAGGGACATACTGGTCATTTTGGTTACATCCTTGTCCATGAATGTACCAAATCCTTCCACCATATGCCCATGCTGTTCTTCTGGAACTAATACGCTTGGGTGATTATTAGTTGTCAACGATGCCCTTTGTGGAGGTTGCCGTTCATTCATATATCATTTTAGATATCAAATAAGCTTAAGTACCTATGTGGGGGTGTGTTAGGTTGGTCTCCCTCCCAATCTGACCAATATTTGTTTGATGTTAGGCCGTTATATCTTTCTTGGACCAAAGCAGTTGTATTCTAAGGCTATTAAGGCCACTTTATGACCATTATGGCGCTTCTTCCTACCCTCTGGCTTCTTCGGGTGTAAGGACATTTTTGTCCTGAAGGAGCAGGTATGGTAGAGATTTCTGATCTAAAAATGTTACTCAATTTGACAATAGAAAAATTATTAACAAAAGAAGATGCGATGGCAATGAAGAGCTAATTCGAACATGGATTTAATGAATAGAAAAACAAAATTGATTAGCAGATCCACTTCAAGTTGACAACTTCCAATTACAATAGTTCATTAACAGTTCCACATGATGTATTACGAAATAACTACTCCTATGTATTGGCATTATTAGGTTAGAGCAACCCATAAGTCCCTCATTAGGCCGACCATACATGAGAGAGAAAATCTAAGTAGAAGGAGAGAAACTACTAGAAGACTGCCATAGCGAAACGCATTGCATGTCTGTCAATCCATAACCCAAACAAACATAATTGAGATAACGACATGAGTAAGGGTTAGGGGCTTACCATGCCTTCCCTTCAAAAAAGCTGTGCCATCGAAGTTGTAGAGCTGTGTGTGGTGCTACATGAACTTTTCATCTTCCCACAGTATCTTTTGGAGGCAGATTCTTCCATTTGACAAGGAACTCTGTCATCACCTTGATGAACAACTATCAAACATGTGATCAATCATTGCTTTTGGCTCCAAGATCAAATTCCCTTTTGATCCAATTTTAAAGCTCACACGCTTTCCAATAAATTTATTGAGATAAGATACATGAAACACTGGGTGAACTCGTTAAGAAAGCTAGGTTTCCAATTTGCAAGCTACTTTGTGCATTTTTAGGAAGGATTGTTTGTGGACCATAAAGCTTGTGTGACTTTGGATGATCTTTCTTCTGCTTGGAGAAGACTGCCTATAGGGTTCATGGCTGAGGAAGATCCAATCACATAATGCCAAGAGTATCTCATTGCTATGCTGATTTGCCTATTTTTCATCTTAGTTTTAGCCATTTGTAAGTTCTCTTTAAGAAATTGAAGGATATTTAGAGTCTACTGTGCAAGGTTCTCAATTTTCTGGACCTTTGAAGAGCCATAAAAATACGAAAAGTTTGTGGGAGGAGGATAATCCTAGAGAGCTTTGAAGGGTAGTCATTTTAGTGGATGTATGATCTGTAATTGCCTAGGAAAACTCCAAGACAATTTATG
Organism: Taxus wallichiana var. yunnanensis; assembly: GCA_018340775.1. Lineage (NCBI taxonomy): Eukaryota > Viridiplantae > Streptophyta > Pinopsida > Cupressales > Taxaceae > Taxus > Taxus wallichiana. The sequence goes on from CM031237.1 coordinate 806,452,737, forward strand.
AACACATATCCTAACAATAATTAAATCAAAATGGCTTAAATGTGCTATACCGTTTCTGGATTGAGAACCATGCTTCATGTGTGGTGAAAACCGAGATCTTACTCCAATTCATATGAATACAAGCAGTAACCTTGGAAATTGAACAAACATCAAGGGAAAGTAGCTACAGAAAACGCGCACACGCAATTCACAGAAGATATACCCTAGAAAACTGGATAACCCAATTGGAAAATCTCCAACAAGGAAAATGTGTCTTATATTTTCCTACAATGAGTCACTGATTACATTGCAAATTGTGAAAGTAATGGGTGTGGCTTACAACGTATGACTCCTACAACAATCTCACACCGCTGTTGTTTTTTCTGAAAACCTATGGTATTGGATAAGCAACCCCGTTTCTTGAACTGGTACAAACATGGGCCTGATCTTGGTCTGGAATCTCCTCAGAAATATAACGGAACCTTCAAAACCTCCAGGCCCTGCCAACAAACGTATTTGTTCCCTCCACAATGTTTCGAGGACGTTCCTGTGGGCGATTTCAGTCCGTTTTTGTGAAGTTTCTGTTGAGACTGCTGGAAACCTAAACAAAAACAAAATATATGCAAATAACTATGATTTCTGGCAGTCTCCGATGATATTCTGAATTATCAATCATATTGTTTTGGTATTTTTAAATTTTAATGTTGATTATGCACATAACATTGATATTATGGCTAATCTAATTTAAATCTTTTATATTCATGTAGTCAAATGGTAGTGACACTAACTTGTGGGTAGGCATTTCAAAATCAAAATAGACCTCGAGAGTCTCAAGTATTTTTTAGAGCAACATTTGTTGTCTGAGGAGCAATGAAAATGGGTCAAAAAGATGTTAGGGTACGACTTAGAAATTATTTACACAAAAGGTAAGGAGAACATTGTAGTATTGCTCTCTCGCAATAGGAGACTGAGGAAGCAACAATATGTGCCATCTCATTATTGCAGCAGGTATGAGGAGAAGCATCACAAATAAAATGGCAACATGACATGACAAGGAATCTCATTCAACCACCTCAGTAGGGCCTCTCTTATTCAGATAAGTATGCTCGGAAGGGAGATTCCTTATGGTATACAGACATATGCCCTTTCTGTGCAAAAATTCTCAATTGAAAACTAGTGCTTTATCTCAAATACTTGACTTGCTAATAGGACACTTAGGGTTCTTAAAGATCTAATACAAATAAGGATTTATTCTGGGAAGGTTTTAAAGGGGATGTACTAAAATTTGAGGTCAAATGTTTGGTATGTCAACAAAGTAAAGGAGAGACCGTCAAAATCCATGGTTTATTACAACCCTTGGTCATTCCAGCACAACATCAGGAGTAAATATCAATTGCTTTCATTACAAGGTTGCCAAAGTCAAATAATTTGGATGTGATAAGTAGTGAATAGACTCACTAAGTATGCACACTTCTGGGGTCTCTCTCATCCATTTCAAGCTAGTACGGTGGCAAAAATATTTGTGGAAAAAGTATTAAAACTCCATGGAATCCCAAAGTTATTGTGAGTGATTGCCTTCCTATACTCACTAGCATATTCTAGGGTGACCGATTTGTTGCACGGGGGCACAAAACAAGGACATAGTTCATCTTATTATCTGCAATTAGATGGACAAATAGAAATTGTGAATAAATGTGTGGAAGGGTATCTAAATTTCTTTTCTTCAGAAAAAAAAACTACAATGGTCCAAATGGCTTTAGATGGCATAATGGTGCTATAACACTGCATCTCACACTCCAACAAAGATGACACCATTCAAGGCTATTTATGGCTATCCCTCAACATCCACTTGCAGTTTCATCCCAAAACATGTATGGTGGAGGATGTTATTCAAAACCAGTAGGAAGTACTCCATGTCTTTAAGGAGAACTTGGTTTTAGGTTGGCATCAAAATTTTATGAGCCCCATAAAGTTTTCGGAAAGATCAGTAGTGTGGCTTACAGATTGGAGCTGCCACCTTCTTTCGAAATTCATCTTATATTCCATGTCTCTTACTTTCCCGAAGTCATCAGTAATAGGCTTCAAGTACAATTAGAATCATAGTTAGCATACTCGGCGAGTACTTGCCAAAGAAAATTGCAAACGAATAATCGCTGAAAAAACTCCCCACTCGGGCGCACCTGACGCGGACAGTACATGCAGACACGCCAAAATCATTGCAAAAACACGCCATTAAAAGGTCATTGCAAATGTTTTTCAGTCGCCAAAAAGAGGGCAGGACAGAAGAAAAAGTGTTTGAAGCAAACCAATGAATTAGGGCACGGGATTTGTGCAAATAACATTCGTGAGCACTAAATTACAGTCGCAAGGGGGATAAATCATGCATTCTCATTCGTGAGTTCCTTTAGGCGAGGGCACTGGACATATCTCCTTTGTTTTACAGATCAGAATACAGTAAAAAATGCATTACAGCGAGTTTCGGAGTATTTCGACTTTGATAACCCATGACAGTCAAAGATGCTAAGGCAAGAATGTAGCAAAGTGTAACAGTCATTTGAAGTGAAGAAAATACAGCTGCGTATTTGTGTTTAGGGCAAAAGAAGTAAAAATCGCACCTAGATTGAAGCACGAAAATTTGCAAATCCTAGGTAATGCGAATAACAGACTGTTGTATTCGCATGATGATGCGATTTTGTATTGTATTTGTATTCAAATCTAATAGAAAACACTTCTCCAACATTTTATGGACTCATTTGATACATTTTGTAGCTATATTTTGCATAAAATTTATGTTTATAAAGAAATTTGAATATTTTTTAAGTTGCCGAATATTCCTGAATATTTGCGAGTTTTTGCCGCTTCAATTTTTTTTAGTTTGCCGAATATTTGCTGAATACGAATAGGCGAACTATGATTAGAATCACCTGAGTTAGATGAAGGGAAGTTAATCATGCAATCAGTTTGGTCATCAAGAAGAGAGTGACACAGTTGTACAACTAAGCCATTCTATAATTTCTAATCAAGTGGAAGAATGTGCTACTAGAAGATGCGACATGGGAAGATGAACAATTCATGTAGTAGCATCTAGAGTTGGTAAGTGTTGAGGGCAGTTGTTTTCCGAGGGAAAGGTCATGTTATGCCCTGATATTCTATCTTCATAAGTATATTAATATTATGGAGTGGCTGACGTATGGTGTGCATAAGATTTATCTTTTCTAATGTAGATCGAGTAAGAGGGGGCCAAGTTAATAGCAAGTGCAACCTTTTCCCGCAACCTAGATACTCTTGTACAAATGGACACACAAAAACTTAGACTTAGCACCAAATTCAGCTGGTTTATTGAATTCAAACTTGAACACAAGGATTACCCACACAATCTCTCTTCCCATAATTGAAATGACATCATGACGATGGACACATACACTAGCCCCTCAAATGGACTCTAGCACAGTGCTACAATTTTCTGTACTTTGGACTATAACCCCCTTTGCAATCTCTCTGCCTATGAACTTTGTCTTTCCCCCTTGCTTGCCACAACCTTCCAACTCCCTTGCATAATTGAAACCGCCTCTTGATCTCTTGAATCTTCTTAACATTTTATGACAATCCTTAGTGCCCCTTCGTGTTCCCAAGATGCTTGGAACTACATGTCGTTGATTTTTCTTGCACCTCTGGTCATTATTGTGCATACGCAAGCATTGTGGGTGAAACTATCACTCTGTGTAGTCCGGCTATTGCAGAACAGTTGGGGCGGTTGTGTAATCTTCAGGTAGTGCAGACCAACGGTTTCGTAACTGTCACCTGTATATTTTGTTATTTGCTAAAGAAAGGATCCATGTTATCCTGTCAGATGGCTGAAACCTCCTCGTCAAGCCTTTTTTGAGATGTTGGACTCATGGGGTTGCTTACGATTGTGTTTGATCATCCTCGATGCGCACGACAATGTTGTAAAATGATAAGTTTCCACCACACAAGCACACAAACCACAAGCTGTGATCTGCGCAATAGAGCTTAGGACCTTCGGTGGGTACAACCCTGTGCTTAGGGGTAAGTTGCGAAGGTTATAAAGAGTGGGTGATAGGTAACTTGCACAAATAATCCAAAGACACCAATTCAATAAGAGGAAGTCTACTTGCAAGAAATGCAACTTCTATTCAGTATGAAATAATAGGGCGAAAAAGTATAGATGTGTACAAGGTTACAAAACTAGGAATGCAAGTTCATGTGATTAGAAGGGGAAACACTTCCTTTGACTTTCCTAGACCAAACGTGCAAATATAGATGCGTATGAGAAATAGTAGATACTTAGGACATGCTAGTAATCACTACTATCGGTTCGGCTCTAAAGGTCATCAGCCCTTAGCTTTGTTGAGTATGTTACATATTTATACTACTATTACACAAATGTAGTTACAACTAACAACTATTACAAAGTAGAACGGTTACAAGTCGTTTCATCTTCCAATTGAGTGATGATTGAAATTCTTTAAAGCGTGGGGGTTGAACTTTGTGTCATGTGTCTACTTGAGAGATTCTTTGACACCTAGAAAGCCACATAGGAGCAAGAAGTTGCCATGCGGTTGTTGTGAGAAGCCCTTGTGCGTAATGCAGTTCTTGCTGGGCAGTTTGCCACAAAGATGATGCATGGTCGTGAAGTGAGGCAATCTCGTGCTTGGTGCAAGATGCATGCAAGGTTCTTCGAGTCTCAAAAAGCTCTGCGAAGAAGGCTGTTGTGTGGTATGTTGTGCTGATGTGCGAGCTATTGCGAGACTTGTGTGCATGCGACGAGGTGCCATGGCTAGGATAACTTCAAGTCCAATTTGAAAGGTTTGGTGCAAGTGCGCAAAGTAGAAGCATATGCGATTGCGCGTGAATCATTCACCCTTTCTTGAAGAACAATAGTCTCCATTGCGTCCTATCAGAGCTACGGGTTTTGAACTTGAAGTTGTTGAGGGTTGTACCACTTAGCTTGATCATTGTATTGTTCTACCTTGACCACTCGAAACAACCGATGTGTGTTACGGTGGGTACTGTGTCCATCACTTAGATAATTTGGTCCTTATTTGTGGGTCACAAGTGTTTGGGATCATGATCAAAAGGATGTGCCACTACTAGCTTAAGAAGTGATAGGAAGTAAGGCTTAAGGAGCTCCACATTGAAGACTCCGTGAATGCCCAAGTACATAGGAAGATCAAGAACAAAGGCATTTTCACTAGCAATGAGGATAATTTGTAAGGACCATAATGCCGAGGCTTGATCTTTCGGTGTGGACCCTTGAAGCATTCCTTCGAAGATGTAACCAAAATTTTTCGCCAACTTGGAATGCATCAAATTTGCGATGCAATTTGTGCCACCCTTAGTACTTTTGTTGAGAGTGTGAGAGAATCATTGAGGAACAACTTGTATGTGTTGCCGAAACTTATACACTTTATTCGCTTCCCTTTCTGTATGCTGTAACTCGGTGCTAGTTAGTGCATGGTAGATGTTTAGAGGTGCTGACAGTTGGAACCCAAAATATCCGGAATGAACTATGCCCTGTAGAACTACGAAAAACTTTCTTTGTAGAAATGTTGAATGTAAAACAAGTCATCATCCCAAGTGTGAACATGCACATGGTTGTACATATTTAGAAGATGAACTAGAGGCGATTGACAATTTTTGTTTGTCCATTTGTTCTGCGAACAAAATGTAGTTGATCGATCCAATCGCGTACCCATCAAATTCCCATATTGTATGTCAGAAATGACCAACAAAATGAGGATCTCGGTTGGATATGATGGATGTTGGGAGTCCAAAATGAACCCAAACATGGATGAAGAATGCAAGAAGAATGCCAACTATATGGTGAGGCTTTTCTTGCATTTCCATGGCGGCCATCTTTGAAAACCGATCCACTACGACAAACACAACATTGTGTTGGCATTTTTCCATGGGCAACCTAGTTACGTAATCCATGTTGATGGATTCCCATGGTTTGGATGGAAGCGAAAGAGGTGTGTACAAGTCCCAACTTCTTGTTCGTTGGATTTGTGATGTAACAAGGAATGCAAAACTGGATGTGGCACTCCACGTCACGTGCGCATGTGCAACTAGTAGAAATATGACTATTATGTGGCCAGTCTTTGTAACGCTGTAGTGACTTGATGTCTTGATGCAGCGAGCCTTCCAAACGAGTCTTTGCGAGGTGCACCATCAAGTTGGACAAGTAGAACTCCCGAACCTATTTACCTTGTGTGGGGCAGGTGTATGCATCTACAAAGTCATTATTAGCTGAGTAGAGGGATTCCTAGTCCACGAAATTGTGGCCGAGCATGTCAAATACTATGTTGAACACATGTATTGGCGGTCGGCTAAGGCAATATATGACCTTATTATCCTTTCCCTTCTTGTGATTTATTGCGAGATGTAACTGCTATAGGTAAGTCATCAACTCTTGTGTTGCACATTTTCTAGCTTGCTTTGTGTACACAAAATCTGAAGTGGCTTGTGATTAGAGTGAATTGTCTCCTTACCCAAAATGTACTAATGCCATGCTAAACTGCTTGCACAATAATGTATAACTCTTTCTTGTAGGTGAGGTACCTTTGAACCATGTGGCTGAACATATCTGAGTTGTATGTGACCAAATGTCCATGCTGCATGAGTACTGTTCCAAGTGCACACTTAGATGCGTGGGTGTGAAGTTCGAAGGAGTGTGTAATGTTAGGCATTGCGAGAATTGGTGCTACGCAAAGGTGTTACTTGAGAGCCTAAAATCCGTTTTGGTGTCCACGAGTCCAAACGAACTTGGCTTTAGCGCATGTTATTTGGTTAAGGGAACATGATACGTGCAAGAAACCAAGGACAAACCTGCAATAGAAGTTTGCTAGTCCAATAAAACTCCTAAATTCCTTGTGATTGCGTGGAATTGGCCCATGTTGGATATTTTTGATCTTTTGTGGATCTACATGAATCTCTATGCAGTCAATGATGCATGACGCCAAATGTACATTTAGTTATGCTGCCTTGCAACTTGTGTTGACGCAATTTGTCTGAGATGCATGGGATGTGCTCCACATGCTCCTCCCAACTCTCACTGAATATGATGATGTCATCCAAGTGGATGATGAAGGTAAGGACCTGAGTAGATTGTTCATCAAACGCATGAATGTTGCTAGTGCATTGGTCAAGCCGAAAGGCATAACCAACCATTTGTACAATCCTACCCGTATCTTGAGAGTTGTCTTCTAGATGTGTCGAGGATGGACTGGAACATGATGATAACGTGACTTCAAGTCAATGTTGGTTAAGTATTGTGTACCTCGGAGCTGGTCGAGGAAGTCATCAATGCGCGACAGTGGGTATCGATTATCACTGTGATTGTTGTGTGTAATAGTCTATACTAGGGAGCCAAGTCCTATCTTTCTTGGGAGCAAGGACTATCGCTTCCTCAAGGAGAGGAGCTATACTAGATCTTACCGTGATCGAGGAGCTCTTGTATTTGGTGCTGGACTTCATCATTCTTCCAAACTGATTTGTAGTATAGAGTGCTGTTTGGAAGAGGGGATCCGGGAACAAAATGTATGCAATGCTTTACTATGAAATTTGTTGGAAGACCTTCGAGCTCTGCGAAGACTTTGTTGTGCTGCCTTAGTAATTTGTCGAGCTGCTGCTGCTGTGATGATAACTACATTGTGCGCTCTGTCAATGCCTACTTCCTCTCCTGCACAAGTGTCTCATGGCGGACCATGAGAAACACAAACTTTGTTTGTGTGAGACGAGTTTGTGGCATTGCTTGGCAGAGACCAAAGTGATTTTGGTTCTTGGAGTTGATTCCAAGATGTCGAAGAAGCTATGTTTTGTGTGCACAATCCATCACTGCGGTTTAGCTTGTTATGTAGCATCTCGGTTGTACAAATACAGTCTTCCTAGCACGTTGTTCTGGACTTCTAGAGGCGCATTGCCGCTGGACGTGTATATGCTTCCCTTGTTGCAGCCACCTATACTTTATCTTTGCCTTGGCTTCGATGGCTGTGTTTGCGGTATGCTTGCTCCAGAGATTGAGGAGCTCTTGTATTTGGTGTTGGACTTCATCATTCTCCCAAATTGATCTGTAGTATAGAGTGTTGTTTGGAAGAGGGGATCCGGGAACAAAATTTATGATGCTTTACTACGAAATTTGTTGGAAGACCTTCGAGCTTTGCGAAGACTTTGTTGTGCTGCCTTAGTAACTTGTCTAACTGCTGCTGCTGTGATGATAATTACATTGTGCGCTCTGTCAATGCCTATTTCCTCTCTTGCACAAGTGTCTCATGGCCGATCCGTGAGAAACACAAACTTTTGTGTGTGTGAGATGAGTTTGCGGCATTAATTGGTAGAGACCAAATTGATTTTGGTTCTTGGAGCTGATTCCAAGAGGTTGAAGAAGCTATGTTTTGTGTGCAGAGTCCATTGCTGCGGTTTGGCTTGTTATGTAGCATCTCGGTTGTACAAATACGGTCTTCCTAGCACGTTGTTGTGGACTTCTAGATGCGCATTGCCAGTGGACGTGTATATGCTTCCCTTGTTGTAGCCATTTATACTTCATCTTTGCCTTGGCTTCGATGGCTGTGTTGGCGGTATGCTTGCTCTAGAGATCAAGGAGCTCTTGTATTTGGTGCTGGACTTCATCATTCTACCAAATTGATTTGTAGTATAGAGTGCTGTTTGGAAGAGGGGATCCGGTTACAAAATCTTTGCAATGCTTTACTACGAAATTTGTTGGAAGACCTTCGAGTTTTGTAGAGACTTTGTTGTGCTGTCTTAGTAACTTGTCGAGCTGCTGCTGCTGTGATGATAATTACATTGTGTGCTCTGTCAATGCCTACTTCCTCTCCTACACAAGTGTCTCATGGCGGACCACGAGAAACACAAGCTTTTGTGTGTGCAAGACGAGTTTGTGGCATTGCTTGGCAGAGACCAAAGTGATTTTGAATCTTGGAGCTGATTCCAAGAGGTTGAAGAAGCTATGTTTTGTGTGCACAGTCCATCGCTGCGGTTTGGATTGTTATGTAGTATCTCCATTGTACAAATACGGTCTTCGTAGCACATTGTTCTGAACTTCTATAGGCACATTGCCGTTGGACGTGTATATGCTTCCCTTGTTGTAGCCACCTTAAAGATTATGGATTGGGATGAACAGTGGTGGTAAGCCCTAGGTGTTGGGTTATTGCTTACGCGATGATGTTCTTTTGGCTCAAATTGTCAAAGATATCATGATAAGACTGATCCTTCACTCAAAACTTGTTGTGTAAGAGGTGTTCTTGCTCCTCAAAGGTGTTTATGGCAATGGTGCAAGTGCTTAGGCAAGTTGCATTTTGATCGGTGTAATGGGTTGTGCCAAACTTGATGTAGAATATACAAGCAAGGATTCCTGTATTTGAAATTTAGAATCATCGTGGGTGTGTGCAAAATGACAATGGCACCACATATCACTTGATTTTCGCTTGCCTTTGTATGGCGCGAAAGATGTTGAAGTGTTTTATTGTTGTGCAACCTTCTTAGGTGGTTCTCATCTTCGCGGTATGTTGTGCGCTTTTATTGTGTAGGAAAATGAAATAGTGTGGTGTGTGCGGACTGATTTTTAACCTATACTTCATCTTTGCCTTGGCATCGATGGCTATGTTTGCGGTATGCTTGTTCTAGAGAGTCGGAAGTGAAGAACTCCATCTTGGTGTGTGTATAAGGCACGAGGTTGTTGATGTACTGCAACACCTTATGTTTCACATTGAGGTCCTCGCGCAAGTGCACAACGTAGTCATGGAACTCATTGGTGTAATCTTCCACCGATTGCTCTTTATGTTATTGCAATGTTAGATCTTCATTATTCATCCTCATAGTGGTTTAGGGGGCTAACATCCCTTCTATAGAGCACTAAAATAATCCTCCCAAATAATGATGCTCATGTAAAGGATTTCTTGCTATGTGCCCTAAAAGCCTTCCACCAATGGGACATTAAAATGGGCATCTTTAGTGTTGCGAAGGTGATCTTCTCATCGTCATCAAAACAATTGATGGAGAGGTAGGCCCTAAGTTGGCGAACCCACTTCTCCAATATGGTGGCGTGTTGGCAAAATATTTTGTTTAGGACAAAATACGTGCTTTGTCAACGCTCGCAGGATTGAATCCCTTCACTTGGGAATGGGGCGGCTCCCATTTATTGAAATCTGGAAACTATTTACACTAGACTAATATCCTTGGGTGGCCAAAGGCCGGGAATGTGCAGAAACACCCTTGTTGTGGCTGCAACGCTAGACTAAAGATGGGAGAAAGTGAAATAAAAAGGGGAATTGTATTGATTAACATAACTCATATTTCATCAAATACAATTTAGAGGTGATTCTAGTTTCAATTGGAGGAAACAGCAAGCACAACACAACATCACAAGATAATGAAATGGATAATTGCAAGACAAATACAAAGCTTTATCAAGTTTTATTCATTCCACAAAGAAGACACAAAGTCCTTCAACTTCTTACAAATGCCAACATGTGCTTGATTGAGTGACAAGATGAGAATGGAGGAAAATTACAATGCAAGGGAATGGAAGAATACAACTTGCTAGAGAGGGCGAAAATCGATCCTTTGGAATGGAGAGAGCCTTACAATTTATAGTTGAAACCATAGTTGGAAAACTCGCTGATTACTCACCGAGTTGGCGAGTACTCTCCAAAAAAATTCCAAACGAGTACTCTCCTGAAAAACTCGCCACCCGAGTTTTCACCGAGTTTTGGCGAGTATTCCCGAGTATTCGCAGAGTTTTGGTGAGTATTCCCGAGTATTTTTCAATGTCAATCATCATAAATTCATATTACTTATCAGCCGATTGTTGTATTCGCATGATGATGCGATTTTGTATTGTATTTGTATTCAAATCTAATAGAAAACACTTCTCCAACATTTTATGGGCTCATTTGATACATTTTGTAGCTATGTGTTGCTTAAAATTTATGTTTTTAAAGAAATTTGTGTATTTTTAAGTTGTCAAGTATTCCCGAGTATTGGCCGAATATTGCCGAGTTTTTGCCGAGTCAAATTTTTTTGGGTCTGCTGAGTATTTGCCGAGTACGAGTATGCGAACTATGATTGAAACAATGACTCTTCGCATTCCCAAGTGACCTTTTAACTTAAAGTGCATTCTCAACAAAGAAATAGAAACTTTAAGTGACTTAATTCACTTTTTACAAAAGTTACTCCTCAATAGAGAAATAGAATTCTAGAAAGAGAAGAAGAAAGAAGAGAGAGAAGATAGATGTTGCAGAATGAAGTCTCGCTCTTACTACATTGTGGAGATGAATGTTGCAATTGGATAGGATCTTCCTCGACTACTTCTCTGATTAAAACATATCTCTTCTTGGACTTGGAAATGATGTTTCACACCTTATATTTATTGATCATCATTGGTCATGCTTGGGAAACTCTGTTTCAATTCTTTACCTCTGTGAGCAATGGTAGGATGAAAAAATCAACTCCTTGTCATGAACATGATCTCCTTTCTTGCATATGAGAAAACACTCATCTTATGATCACCATGAAGAATGCACTCATACCACACATGACCTGGACTTGGTAACCATGAGCCCTCTTGGATTTGACGATATCAGAGATTCTTGAGAATCATCGACATAAACATAACAATCCTCTAAATGGAAACACCTCTTTCGCAAGAGACAAAAATCCATGACCGAGTAGACAATGTCTTTCTGAAGAACATGAGCACTCCTGTTGTGCTTTTTGAATGAAGAATGGTGAGGAGATCAAGAATATACTAACACCATGGTTCCCGTCATGAAAACCTTCAAATGGTTCAATTAGATGTTTCATGCTCAACAATCCTCCCGTGCTCTCATTGACTCAGATTAACAAATGAGTTCTCCTTCTTCCTTCCTCCGCTTGGATCATTGAAATCCACATGCTCCATGTTGCTTGTTTCTAATGCCTCGATGCTCACCGCTAGAACTGAAACGGTCTTGTATCCAAAGTTGTGGAGCTTCATTTTGCGTTTTTATGATCTCACTAGTCTTAGAAAGTGGTGAGAATGCTATGGTGCAAGCGAAAATGGATTCTGCAATAGTTTTCGAAAATCCGCAAATTTGAGTGGATTTTAATGTTACGGCAATTGAATCTATATTTTGGGAAAAATGAGAGCAAATCAAATCCAAATTGGACGCGAATTGATTGGTTGAAAAGCTATTATGAAAGACGAGTAGACGCTCCAAATTTGGTAAGATTCCCTCGTTAGAATCAATGGGAAATTCAAAAGCAAGTTTTGGCTGTGGGAAAAGCTTGAAAATTGGTATTAATGGTGGAAGGGGCAAAATTTCAATTCTTGATTCTAGGAGCAATTCTTGTTTGATTTGAGTGGTTTTCGATTTGTTAGAACTGTATCGGTGAGGGGAAACAATGCTCCAATTTTGAAAGAATTCTCTCGGGGTTTGAGAGAAAATGAGGAAACAATTTTGTATATGGGGTTTGCAAGTGTTTTTAGCAAGGAATGATGGTTTTGTTCACAAGTGTAGCAATTCTTAATCTTAGATCATGACCAATGGCTCAAAATGATGGGATTGAGGAGAGGAATGAATGCTCTAAGTTTGGTGAGATTCCCTCGTGGGGATTTTTCACAATCTCCTTTGCAAAATCAATGTTTTTAGGCAAAACTGGGGGTATGATGGCTGGAAAAATCAGTCATGAATAATTTTTGATGGAGGAATCTCATGACACAAGTCTTAGATCATCATGAGGGTGTTTTCAAGAGGAATGGATTTCCAAAATTTGGAGTGATTCGCCCATGGGATCATGAGATATGAGCAAAAAACCTCTTGGTCTTCCTAGGGCACATGAGAGTTTTACAAGCATGGAAGGATGAATAACCAGCTTCAAATGTGCTTTAATGGCTGCCTTAGTGTTTTTGAATGCACTTTTTGGAGAGTTGGAGGGAAAACAAGTCATTAACATGTTGTGTGGTGGAGATGGGGAGTGCTTTTGCAAAGTGGAAGTGCATGGTGCAAATGCAAATGAGAATGGTGCCTCCACCAGGTCTAGGTGCACTTTTGGGGTGCAATTGCACCTCAAAAGTGTGCCCAAGGTGCAATGGGAGGTTGGAAGTGCGCCTAGGGTGAGTTGGGGGGCCCACATGTCATAACAACTCATGTTTGCTTTCATTTTGTGTTATTTTTTGAGTTTTATTCTTTAAAAATCCTCCTTGATTAGAAAGAGATACGGTTATGAGGTGCATTGCACCTCAAAAGTGTGCCAAGGGTGCAATGCAAAAGCAAAGTGCGCAAGGCGCACTTTGAAACCACATTTGGACTTGTGTTTTGCCTCTACAGAGTCCTTCCTTTGACTTGGAGTTCGTACTTAGTGAATTTTAGTTGTATAATATATGATTTCGCATGAAACGAGCAAATGAATCCAATGAGCCTATTTAGGAAGCTTGAAAAATGAGTGCTTCAACAATGTTTAATCTTGTATCTCCATTTTTGTGCTAAGGTGGTGTGTCGGTGTGTTGAGTGGCGGGAATGGTTTTCAACAAACACGAACCAAATTAAACTTGCGAGGTCTTGAAGGGGATTGAATGTGCTGTCATTTGACCTTTTGTTAGGCTCCCAATTCTGTTCGAGGTGTTCAAAACATTCAGTGCAAAATTCATGCGTAGAAAGGTTGCTTGAGCCAGTGTCGGAAATGTTTCCGCTTGTTATGCTTCCAAAACTTTTCCTCACCCATTCCATAGTGAAGTAGGCTCCATAAACTTTCCGATGACTCGGATATGAGCTCGTAACACCACCTAGTGTTCCTGAAAGATTTTTCTAAAGTTGGATCTTCAATGAAGCATGCACACTCCTTTTTCCCAAAAAGCGCCTAAGAAGAAATCTTTCCCAAGACCATCTAAAAGCTCCCAGAATGCTTTCTAAATTAGACCATCGTCGAGAAAAGTACGAAACCTTTCCGTTGACTATAACCAGGACTTCTGAAATGCTCCGAGGCTCTGAAACCTTTCCTAGAAGTTGATCTTTGAAAATGGGCAATTTTGATAATTTTGACTATTTTGACCAGTTTGACCAAAAAGGGGCAAAAGTTTCAATGGGGTTGTCAAATAAAATGCATTATTCTCGCATTTTGGGAATTTGGGATGGAATTTCTGTGTTCCCGTTGCTGGAAAATTTTGTAAGAAATATCTATGATTGTTGTCATCCCATAGATCATTTTCAGCTATTTTGTGTGTTATTATATATATTTCTCTAGATATGAATTTTCAAAGTTTGCAGCTGTTTAGCCTGGAAAAATAATTAAATTAAATCGGATCTGAGTTTTTATCTGATTTTAAGTGGAATTTCTGATTGCTAAAATATTTTGCAAGTATTCCCCGAAGTTATTTAATTTTCTATAAGGGTTTGATAGGGAAAATCCCTTTTCTATAATTTTTTGCATAAGAGTTTCAGGCAAATCCATATTTGTTTTTTTGTAAATATGGATATTCTAGTGGTATAAGAGCACGATTCTCCCAACTTGTGGACGAAAATCAGTTTTGAAAGCACACAGGTGAAGAGGGTTTCAAATACCAGTATCAAAGAAGAACTCTAGTGAAGGGGATCATGGGTGATCGAGCTCAAAGACCACCCCCAACAGATGAGCTAATTTTTTGTACGAAGTTCTCACTTGGGGTCAAAGAGAGGTGCAACATTCTTTGAGGGAATCTCAAAGAGAAATGTGGGTGGCTTTCACAAGATCCATGGTTGAATTGACTAGAGCTTTGCAGGTTTCAACACAAACAAGCCAAACAATCATGGAGTGGGAAATAATGGTGAAGGGAGCTCTGCCGGTAATGATGGTGAAAGAGTTTCAATCAAGCCTTCTTTTAGAATTTTTAGAGCAAAATTTCTGCAAAGAGAAGAGCCACAAATAGAGATGGAGTAGCCACATGTAGTAGAAGACATGAACACTTATGGTGAAGAATATGCAACCCTAAATTTTGCAACACGTGAGATGCTGTCATTCAGGGACTTCTGTCAACTAAGGATGAATAATAGCCCTTGGAAGAACAAGGGATCTCACCAAGATCAACCATGGAAGGATCTACAACATAGATTAGGAAAAATAACTCTTCCCTCCTATGATGGATTGAACAAGTGTTCAACTAGAGCATGGTTGCAGAAGATGGATACATACTTATCCTTGAACCCCATGTATGAGGAGGAAGCACTCAAGTTTGCCACCTTGCATTTGGAAGGAATTGCACATGAGTGGTGGTACCATGGATTGATCACCCAAGGGTATGGATCTATCACTACCCTTGATGAGTTCAACCAAAGACTCATGGAGAGATTCAATAGAAAAGATCCAGAGGTCCATTTCAGGGAGTTGGCACAACTCAAACAAGAAGGATTAGTGGACAACTATATTATTGATTTTTAGAAACTTTCAGTGATGGTTCCGGATGTGAGCGAAAGAAGGTTAGTTGTCTTGTTTGTTGAAGGGTTATCTAAACCTCTCAAGGGCTTGGTCAAGGCTTTTGAACCCTCATCCCTTCAAGATGCCATCAAGAGAGCACTAAATTTGGAGTCTTCAGCTCCTAGAGGTAAATTTCTGCCTTTTGGACAGCAAAAGGGAAACTCTTTGGGGCAGCTTAACCCCTATTTCCGGGTCAACAAAGGACAACTCCTTATGACCAGCAAAGAGACCATTTCAGCAAGGAAATGCACCACAAAGAGAGCTGCCAAAGTCCAACAAAGAAGGGGAGACACAAAATGAATTAAGGAGGAACCTTTGCTTCACTTGCAAGGATCCATGGACACCGAGACATCGTTGCCTTAGGAGAGGGCAAGTTCACTACATTGAAGTAGTGTCGAGATGGAGAAGAGAAGTGGAGGAGGAAGGAGAAGAGATACAAGAAATTGAGGAACAAGGGAAAGAAGAAGCTGATCACACGAGATAACACCCTTGCCATGTTATCCGAAGCTCCTAGATATCACCCTTTTAGAGTAAGGGGTGAGCTACAAGGTAAAAGAGTTATTATTTTGATTGATAGTGGGGCAACCCACAATTTTATTGATGCTGATTTGGTCACTAGATTGGGGTTGCAAGCGGAAGATTTCAAAGGATTCAAGGTGACAGTGGCTGATGGCTTCACCATCCCATGCACAAAGAAGGTACAACAAGTGAAGATCACTCTAGGGAAGCATAAAATGTAAGATGATTTCAATGTAGTGGGCATTAGAAGACGGATGTGGTCTTGGGAGTGCAATGCTTGCACTCACTTGGCGAGTTTACACAAACTACCAACTAACGGAGCTGAAATTCAGATCAATAGGCAAGAAAATAATGCTATGGTATGGCTAATGGAGTACTAGTGGTGGTGACAACAAAGAGAATGGAAAGAGCATTCCATAGAAGGCAGATTGCATGGGCAACTAAGTTTCTTGTGACTACCACAAATCAAATTTCATAGCAACAACAATACCACAAGGATTCAACCCATCCTTGATAAGCATCCGCATTGTCCCATCCTTCTTTTTCACTAGCACCACTGATGAAGCGAAAGGACTCGAGCTAGGCCTTATGTGCCCCATCTCCAAGAGTTCTTTGATGGCTTTCTCGATCTCTTCTTTGTATGCTCTAGGGTGGCAGTATGGAGTAGTAATCACCTGCCTTAGTTCCCGGCTCCAACTCAATGGTATGCTCAAAACCCCTATCTGGTGGAAGACCATGTAGAAGATTGCTGAAAACTCTTGCATGTTTGTCAAGGATGGGCTTAATATCCTTGTGGTATTTGCTGCTCTGAAATCTGATCCGTGGGAGTCACAAGACACTTTGTTGCCCATGCAATCTGCCCTCTATGGAACGCTCTTTCCATTCTCTTTGTTGTCACCACCATTGGTGCTCCATTAGCCATACCACACAACACTATTTCCTTGCCTGTTGATATGAATTTCAGCTCCATTGTTTGGTAGTTTTGTGTAAACTCACCAAGTGAGTGCAACCATTGCACTCCCAAGACCACATCCGTCTCTCCAATGCCCACTACATAGAAGTCATCTTCTATTTTATGCTTCCCTAGAGTGATCTTCAGCTGTTGTACCTTCTTTGTGCATGGGATGGTGAAGCCATCATCGATGTCACATTGAATCGTTTGAACTCTTTCGCATGACCCTCATCTAATGACCAAATCCGCATCAATAACTCTTTTACCTTGTAGCTCACTCTTTACTTGAAAAGGGTGATATCTAGGAGCTCTGGATAACGTTGCAAAGGCGCCATCCATGTGATCAACTTCTTATTCTTTCCCTTGTTCCTCAATTTTTTGTATCTTTTCTCCTTCCTCCTCAAGTTCTTCTGCTCCATCCGAAACTACTTCAATGTAGTGAACTTGCCCTCTCCCAAGGCAATGATGTCACGGTGTCCATGGATCCTTTGCAAGTGAAGCAAAGGTTCCTCATCCTTAATTCATTCCGTGTCTTGCCTTCGTTGTTAGACTTTGGAAGCTCTCTTTGTGGTGCATTTCCTTGCTGAAATGGTCTCCTTTGTTGGTCATAAGGAGCTGTCCTTTGTTGACCCAAAAATGGGGGTTTAAGCTGCCCCAAAGAGTTTCCCTTTTGCTGTCCAAAAGGCAGAAATTTACCTCTAGGAGCTGAAGACTCCAAATTTAGTGCTCTCTTGATGGTATCTCGAAGGGATGAGAGTTCAAAATCTTGACGAAACCCTTGCGAGGTTTAGATGACCCTTCAACAAACAAGACAACCAACTTTTTGCTCACATCCAAAACCATCACTGAAAGTTTCTGAAAATCAGAAATATAGTTGTCCACCGGTCTTTCTTTTTTTGAGTTGTGCCGGCTCCATGATTCTTTGGCTGAACTCATCAAGAGTAGTGATAGATCCATGCCCTTGGGTGATCAATCTGTGGTACCACCACTCATGTGCAACTCCTTCCAAATGCAAGGTGGCAAACTTGAGTGCTTCCTCCTCATACATGGGGTTCAAGGATAAGTATGTATCCATCTTCTGCAACCATGCTCTAGCTGAACACTTGTTCGATCCATCATAGGAGGGAAGAGTTATTTTTCCCAATCTATGTTGTAGATCCTTCCGTGGCTGATCTTGGTGAGATCCCTTGTTCTTCCTGGGGCCATTATTCATCCTTAGTTGACAAAAGTCCCTGAATGACAACATCTCACGTGTTGCAAAATTTAGGGCTGCATATTCTTCACCATAAGTGTCCATGTCTTCTACTACATGTGGCTGCTCTGTCTCTATTTGTGGCTCTTCTCTTTGCAAAAATTTTGCTCTAAAAATTCCAGAAGAAGGCTTGATTGAAACTCTTTCACTGTCATTATTGGTGGAGCTCCCTTCACCATTATTTCCCACTCCATGATTGTTTGGCTTGTTTGTGTTGAAACCCTGCAAAGCTCTAGTCAATTCAGCCATGGATCTCGTGAAAGCCTCTGCATTTCTCTTTGAGATTCCCTCAAGGAATGCTGCATCTCTCTTTGACCCCGAGTGATGACGTAAAAAACTCAGCTCATCCGTTGGAGGTGGTCTTTGATCTTGATCACCCATGGTACCCTTCACTGGAGTTCTTTGATATTGGTATTTGAAACCCTCTTCACTTGTGTGCATTCAAAACTGATTTTCCTCCACAGGCTGGGAGAATCAAGCTCTGATACCACTGTAATATCCCTTTTTACTAAAAACACACCAGATTTGAATTTGCCTGAAACCCTTATGAAGAAAATTATAGAAAATGGATTTTCCTATCAAACCCTTATATCAAATTACATAACTTCGGGAATACTTACAAAATTTTTAGCAATAAGAAATTCCACTTAAAATCAGATAAAAACTCAGATTGATTTAATTTAATTGTTTTTTTGGCCAAACAAATACAAATTTTGAAAATTCATATCTAGAGAAATATTCATAATTACAACACACATAATATCTGAAAATGATCTATGGGATGACCCCGAGTTGGAAATGGCCAAAAATTGATCCAAAAACCCTCCAAACCACTGACAATCGCTGCAACACTCTTCCAACTCGATGCCCTTGCTGGAATTCATCCGTTCTCTGCTCAAATGTGAAAGAAATGAGGGTTTCTGTCCTCAAATCTGAATACTAATGAGGGGTTTTGTCCTCAATAGCTTGCTCTCAAGGGGTTTCGTCCTTAACAGCTGAAAAGAAGCAAGAATGCTCTCTCATATAAGAAAATAGTAAATCAAGATGATTACAAATGAACCCCGATCTTCTTTTATACTTTTCTGGGCACACTACTCCATGTGGGTCGCTCCATGTGGTAGGTGCACTTTATTAAATTAAAGTGACCACCTTTATGTCTTATTTTATCATTACACTTTTCCCCTTTCTAATTAATCATTATAACTTAAAGTTGCTTTTTTTACAAATATTACAAGGCTTAATAAAGCAACTTAAAAATATAATGATAAAGTACTTCCCTTGCATTTCCCTTTAAGCCCTCGGGAAGTCAACTAGGGCAAAAGGGTCTCATGGCGAGCTCGTGTTAAAGAGGGGACATTATAGTCCTCCCTTCCCAAAATTGCTTGCCCTCAAGCAATTGCAAATTTGGGTGCTCAAGAATGGCTGCTCCCTCCCATGTAGCATTCTCCAAAGGTAGGTCCTTCCAATGAATCAAATACTCACTTATGATCCGACCCCTTAACTTCTTCTCACGAACATTTATGATGGCTTCCGGAACTAGAATTAGCTTGCCTTCCTCATCCATAGGTGGCAGCTCTGCAGAAGGGATAATATGCTGTCCAAGTGCCTTCTTGAGGCACGAAACATGAAACACATTATGTATCTTGCTATGCTCTGACAACTCCAACTCATATGCAACCTCCCCAACCCTTCTTTGCACTCGTATGGCCCATAAAAGCGAGGCTTGAGCTTCTCCACCCCACTTTGTTTGAGTGAAGATTGCCGGTAGGGCTGCAATCTCAAAAAGACCATGTCACCCACCTCAAATGTCCTCATTGAACGGTGCTGGTCTGCATATAGCTTATGTTGGCTTTGGGCATGTTGGAGATTTTCTTTGAGCACTTCCAAGATTTCTTGACACTTTGCTGTACCAAATCCTGTGCCCCGGGCACTCTACTATCTGTTAAAACCATAGATTCAAAAATCGCCAAAAATCGCCGATAAATCGCGATAAATCGCGTCCAGCCTGCCACACGATAAAACTTGCAAAAAATCGCGATTTTCGAAATGGTATAAATCGCCGATAAATCGCTTTAAAAAACCCTCGAAAATCGTTGAAAATCGCGTCTAAAATC
Organism: Taxus wallichiana var. yunnanensis; assembly: GCA_018340775.1. NCBI lineage: Eukaryota > Viridiplantae > Streptophyta > Pinopsida > Cupressales > Taxaceae > Taxus > Taxus wallichiana. Next base: position 806,473,018 of record CM031237.1, read on the forward strand.
GGAGAAAATCGGTGGAAAAAAACGCGGCTAGGGTGCAAGACGAAAATAAAGTAAATCGATTTGTTTTTTTTTCTCTTTCCGTCGGCGCGTGAGAGCACTAAAATACGGCGCGTATTTTTAATCAAATCGTGTGCATTTCTTACCTGTTCGTGCGCGTTTTTCACTGATCCGTGGTCGTTTTTACCAGTTCGTCCTCCTTCTTCCTGTTCGGGCGCGGTTTAAACTTTATACTTGTTTGGGCGCGGGTTTATACCTATTTGCAGCGATTTTCCCCCGTCGCGTCTCCATTTTGTACAGAGATTTTTTTCGCGTCTCCATTTTTAACATTTTTTTAACATTTTTTTACATTGTCACTTCTTGCATCATTTAACATTGTTTTTACATTTAATTTAAGTATATTTTATGAATTTAAATGTTTTTAAAAGTAGCGATAAAGTTGCCGATTTTTGCCGATTTTTTGCCGATTTTTTGGCGATTCCCGATTTCCGATTCAAAATTTTCCCTGCCGATTAATCCCGATTTACGATTTTTTCAACTATGGTTAAAACCACATCTATGAAGGAAAATACATCATACCCATAAAGAGCTTTAAAGGGAGTCATTCCAATGGACATATGATGGGAAGTGTTGTAACAATACTCACACATGTACAACCATTTAATCCATGCTGATTGCTGCCCTGTAACAAAGCTCCTCTATCCATTTGTTCATTGCTTCAGTTTGACCATCAGTTTGTGGGTGGTAGCTAGTGCTTGGAGTCAATTCCATGCCGGTCAATCGAAAAAGCTCTTGCCAAAATTGGCTCATAAATCTGCTGTCCCTATCACTCACAATATTTTTGGCAACCCATGAAGTCTAAATACCTCTTTGAAGAAAACATCAGCCACTAAGGGAGCATCATACTTGGTTGGAAGTGCGAAGAAATGGGCATATTTTGTGAGCCTATCAACCACCACAAACAAGCAATTCTTACCTTGGACCATAGGCAGCCCCGTGATAAAGTCCATGGATATGCTCTCCCATTTTTGAGTAGGAATGGGTAATGGCTGCAATAGACCAGCTGGAAAAACATGTTCTACCTTGTTTTGTTGGCATGTGATACATTCCCTAATGTATTGAAGTACTTCATCTTTGAGACCCTTCCAAAAGTACCTTTCTCTTACTTGCTTGTATGTTTTGAAGTATACTTATCAATTGACTCAAAGCATACTTCCATCCTTCACAAGTGTGTGGGTATTGGTCCTACCATCATGTATAGCCTTCCTAATAAATTGCCAAGGCCTTCCCAACAATATGTGACAAACATCCACGGGTATAATGTCGCATAAATTCTCATCCTTACATGAACTAATCTATTTATATATATCTATTAGGTTTGGTTGGTCCTGAACTTTATATGGGTTGGGTTTGATAGATCATATACAACCCATCTAGGCCACCCCATATAGAAATAGGGCTCCTTATTTAGATATGGTAGAATATTTGATATTGCACATCAAATTGACTTAAAAGGTAAGGGTGGGAGATATAGAGGCACGTGGTTTGTTAGAGCATATCAAACTGGCAAATAGTATTGTTTGAAACCCAACCTTCACCAATGATGCACCCCATCTAGTTTGCCCCATAGTGGAAACTAAGCCAATAGCTAGTGGCATAATCAATATGGCTATGAAAATTCACCAAGCATTGCTCACTTACCAAGATTTAATGTTCTTTTTGCAAGAAAGAAACCCTATAAGGCTTTGGAGGTGTGATCCCATTCAACCCTCAAGCTTTTTTACCATCTCACTAGACACCACATTGTCTGCGCTACCACTATTAACATAACTTTGCAGCACTTACCTCGGGATTTGCATACGGTTTTGAAAAGATTCTTTCTTTGCATTGGTTCATTCTCCTTCTTGGTTGATTTCAACAATACTCTCTTCATCATGAGAGCTTCTCCATGTTTTGATTCTTCCATCGACAAGGGGAAGCAACCTTCTCCTCATCTGCTTGGCAACGTTATCGCTAGCTTCATTTCTTCTACTGCTGTTTTGTTGTGCTTGTGGACATTCAAATGCTCTATGCCCAACATCTCCACACCTATAACATGTACCCATGAATCCTCTACCTCTTCCTCTACCAAAGTAGCCTCTTCCTCTAGAAGGATACCCTCTTCCTCTTGGGGTATGACTGAAATTGCCATTGGGATAAGTACCTGCTTCTTCTTCATGAACATGCTCTCTCTTCCAGTGCTTGCTTGTCCTTTTCCTTGTGAGAACCTACCTATACTTCTTGATGTGTTTTGTTGCCTACTGGACAACTTCTCTTCCACCTTCAAAGCATACTGATATGTTTTTTCCACCGACCTCAACCTTATCATCCCAAACCCATCTTGTATAGAAATACGAAGACCACACAGACCTTGAGATCTTCTCTTCATCATCTTCTGCATGACCATCCTGAATGCTAAGCTTATAAAACTTCTCCATGTAATCTTTTACACTCATCTCCTTTTGCCTTAAGTTCTGCAATTTCTTGAACGAACTCAACTGATAATTAGAAGGTAAAAATTTACCTTTCAACTTTGCAACCATTCTATCCCAACGCTTGATTCAGTCTTTGATTATTTGAATCCTCTCTGTGTGCACATGAACCCACCACAAGGATGCATGTTCCTTCAATTTTGTGCAAACAAACTTCACTCTCTTGGGATCCTCTGTATACTCATTGTCAAAATACTTCTCCGACTCTGTGATTTAGTCAATGAGATCCTCAAGACACAGACTTCACGAGTAGCTAGGGGTGGGCAAGCTGTGGCTTGCTTCCCATCTTGAATGGTCTTTAGGATCCTATCTGTTGGTACATTAACCAACTCTTCAATCTGCACCTTAGGTGCTTGTTCTTCTTCATCGTCGCTCACATCTGCTAACTCCTCTCTATTAAGCAGTTTCCATAGCCTCCTATGTAGCTTGGATTCCTCTCAGCATCGCTGCTTAGTCTGCAACTGTTGGTGCTCTTCCTCCTCTTCAAAGGGAACTCCTTTGTGTGCCATTTCTTATTTCATAGCTCTCTACAATTGCACAACTTCCTTCATATCTGCAACAAACCCAAAGAGCTTCATAAACACAACCCAGCAAAGAAAACATTGCTTTGATACCAAATGATGAAGGTTGGGTAAGAGGGGGACAAGCCAATGGCAGCCTTTCCCCGCAACCTAGACACACTTGCAACAAATGGACACAAAAACTCAGACTCAACACCGAACTCAGCTTGTTCATTGAATTTAAACTTGAACATGGAGATTGTACACACACAAACTCTCCTCCCTTTATCAAAACCACACTATGGATTCCTCTCAGCATCACTGCTAAGTGCGCAACTGTAATGTCCCCTTTTCAAAATTAATTACTTCTGGATACTTGAAGCCTATTTTTATTATTTTCCGTAGGCTAAGGGGAAATTGAAAGAGGAAAATAAATTAATTCAAGTGGTCCAAAGATATTTTATATTTTAATTGGAAAAGGACACTTAAATTATATTTTTAATTCAAAAAGCTTTGTTAGAATAAAATAATAATAGAAGGTTGACTTCTATTATTAGGCTCTTAGTTAGATTTTATAAATAAATAAAGGAGGGGGCGCCAAAGTTGAAAAGGGAGCTGCATGCTTTTGTAAATCCTAATTTTAGGATAAGGGGTGGAAAAAGTATTATTTAAAGTGTTTAATCCTATTTTTAGGATGGGCCACTTTGGAGTGTTTGGGAGTTATAAAAGCAGACTTGGGGTTCATTGTAACACATCTTGGAAATTCATCAATTATTTTCTTTGTCTGCAAGTGGCTTTTGCTTCTGCATCAGTAATTGAGGACAAAAACCTCATTTACACACAGATCTGAGGACGAAAACCCTCACATCTGAGCTTGGCAATTCCATTCAGGGGTTGCAGTGACAATTCAGGGTGCAAGTGTTCCGCCAGTTCAGCTCTATACTATTGTATTCAAACACTGGTATCTTTATTGTAGTTGGTTCATATTCAATACATAAAATACTGTTTTTACAAATTATGGTTTGCTGTTTTTATATTAAAAAATCAGATTATTGCTGCTGTTATAGAAGTCAGATTTTTAATACTGCTGCCCTAGGGATTAACAAAAATATCCAGATTTGTTAGAAAGTTTTTTTAGGGATATTACAGCAACTGTTGGTGCTCTTCCTCCTCATCAAAGGGAACTCCTTTGTGTGCCATTTCTTCTTTTCATAGCTCTTTGCAATCTCATGACTGACTTCATACCTGCAACAAACCCAAAAGAGCTTCATAAATACAAGCCAACAAAGAAAACATTGCTTTGATACCACATGATGCAGGTTGGGTAAGGGGCCCAAGTCAATGGCAGCCTTTCCCCGCAACCTAGACACACTTGTAACAAATGGACACAAAAATTCAGACTCAGCACCAAACTCAGCTTGTTCATTGAATTTAAACTTGAATATGGAGATTATACACACACAAACTCTCCTCCCTTTATCAAAACCACACTCTATTTTTAAATTTTGGGTGATGCAAGATTGCTTATGGACGTGGATGCCCTTGCATCATTTTCATTCGTTAGTTATAAATTTTTCTTAGGATAACCTAATTGGGATTGTGGGGTTGCCCCTACCTAATTATGTCAATAAATAAGGATAGATAGGCTCTTCCAAATCATCATAAGTTGTATTCTCGCATTACTTTCATTATTATTCTGCTCTTTTGAGGTTGCCTCCTTGAAGTAGCCATATATCTGATTCAGAATATCACTTCATTTATCATTTGTGCACCATTATCTTTGGATCTGTGCTTCTTGTTTACATTCTAGTGGATCTGCTATGGCCATCTGATTTAATAGTCAATTTATAAATGCACGTTAATAATCTGAACAAATCCTATGCTAATGTGATTCTCTGTTTATTTACTTTCACTGATAATTATTATTCACACTAGAAATACATATACTTGCTGATAGAAATTGGAGACTGTTACTTCTTATGCATGCCTCTGCTCTCTAGAGAATGGTCTTTAATGTCATTTCTAAAATTATGCCGCATCATCTTTATCAAAACACAAATTTTAGACTTTTGTATGTCAATCTAGGAGTAAGAAATATTATTGTTGTTTCTATTCATTTAGGAAAGGTCCATGTTCCCAACTTATATTAATGGAACAAATACCAAGCAAGATGCAATTGATGTCAACAAAATTTTGAAAAACCTAACTGAAATGAAAATGTGTCAAATTTTGTTCAGTGTTTATACATGGAAATTTTTGTTTCTAAAATATATGGTGCAAGAACACCTGTCTTCAATTTTTCTCAGGATTAAATTTCAAAGAAGCGTCTCAGAAGATGCTGAATTCATGGTAATGTTAAAATGGAATTTTACTTGATTCTTTCACAAATGCACATATCTTACTGTTACAAGCATAGGGCTGTTTTCTTTGAGCTGGTCTTTATCATGTTAATTCCACTAATTCATGTCAGAATCGGGTTCTACTTTACGTCTATTCCTTTCCTATTGTTATTGTGAATGCAGTGCAAATCCATGAGCATAGGCTTGTTAAATATATGCTGTATTTGTTTAATTTTTTTTGTGAAAACAGAAAGAAAATCCTCCCTTAGCCTTCTCCGGGGTTGTAATAACGTAGTTTTTCTTACTATCAAATACGCTTTTTAAATATGACAACTCTTCATTCTGTAAATTATGCAATAATGCTTGCAAATGTTAACAGGTGGACAAAATCTTATTCACAATAGGAAAAAAATGATTTAGGAAAGGCATATGATATAAATTGGCTTAATTCAACTAATAACACAATTCATAAATAAATAATTTTGATGAAATTGAAAAACTCCTACAAAAGAAGCTGTATTGTTGAGTCTTTCTTGATTTCATGTTCTTCGAACTTATGATCAATAATGAAGCCGTGTAATCTCTTACATATAACATGTATATTCACAACGCCATACTTCCGAAATAGTTGATTAAGCATATCATTCCAGGTTTGTATGGTGTACTGAAATTTTAATAGTAAGATCGAAAGAGTATAATGATAATGATCTCTAATTGTATTTGATATATCCTAATGAAAAAAATATATCAGGGACTAAGTAGTTTTCAGAGAAATGACATGTTCATACAAAAGACATCAAATGGTTTAAGTTCCTACTCGGGGCCATATTCTTTCAACATATATTAATCTTCTGTGTATCAAATACGTTTTTTCAAATATGACAACTCTTCATTATGTAATTATGCAATAATGCTTGCAAATGTTAACAGGTGGACAAAATCTTTGGCCCTGGAAACCAATACGTTACAGCTGCAAAGATGATTTTGCAGGTATGTCTAGTATGGAGATATTCCACCCTATCTATTTTGGAAGCTCTGACAACCGTAAATTTGCAAGCATTGGCATTCTATATTTAGAAATAATGATTTGGGATTGAGAAGGAAGGTGGTGGCTGCTATTAAAAGATTATCCTTTTTCATCCATGTTTCCCTCCTTTCTTGCCTTGTTTATGGTTTGAGTTCAATTGATCATTCGTAAATTCATATTGGACATTACGGTAACTTGTTTTCTTGGCAATTACTAAACGATAAGCACCTTTGCTATTTGCATGACTAGGATTCCCACTGAGCAACATTAACAGTCAACCTCATCAGCACAAGATCTGTACCATCAACAATGATATACAATTGACAAGGGCATTTATGGCAAATTTATTTGCTTCCTTACTTTTGTGTTATTTCCATCCCTTGCCTTTCCTACAGGTATTAATTTGCTAGTACACAGTATAATAAGGTAGTGTCGCTTTCTGTAATCTAAGTAAATCTCATTTAACTTTTGAAGCTACTTACAGATACTCACTGTTTCATGTGTCAAGCATCAGAAATATAATTAGTGGGAACTATAAATGACATTTCCTGCTGACAAGTCTGCCTCTATCCTCATTTTGATAGCCGTAAAGAGTTAGTATATTGTAGGGTATGTATTTGGACTAAGAGATTAAAGCAAAGGTCCTAGATAGCTTTAAAAGAGTTAGTATATTGTAGGTTATATATTTGGATGTATACATTGTAGAATTATGGTCCTAGTCAGCTTCCTGCCATAGATATATAGAGAGTTGGCCCAACCTAATCCAGAGCTCCCCATAGAGAGATAGGGTGAGCCCCATTTAATCTATATATAGGCTCCCCCATAGAGATATAGGCCCCTGCTTTCAGCCATACATCATATATCTGAGAGGCCCATACATCATATATCCCTGCTTTCAGCCACACATCATATATCTGGCCCATACATCATATATCTGGGAGGGTTTATTCATTTGGGAATAGAGTGGAGTAGAGGTGACGGGTGAATCCAGGGAAAACCCTTCCGGTTCTCAGCTGTAGATAGAGTATATATTTGGATGTATAGATTGTAGAATTAAGGTCCTAGATTAGTTACTAATGTTGTGGTTATAGCAGTAAATGGTTGTCCTCGTTTAAGCAAAGGAGTTTGGAAAAACTTTCGTTTTTCATTCTTTTGGACTTATAGAATGACATTTTGCTATGTAATAACTAATCTTACAGTTATAATAAACTTGTTTTTTTGCTGTTAGTGTTTTTATTGCCCTGCTACTGGATCATAGATTTTATAGACCCAATCTGACCTTTTAATAAGTTTGATGGTTATTAATAGAAGCAAATCTGCGAGCAGTTTTATCAAACCTTTTTCCTTTTGATCCGAATTTATCTGGAAATTTGGTTGACAACAAACTAATTTGCAAGAACTTGATGTATTTGAAAGCCATGAATTGAAACAAATGAAATGAACCCAATAAACATATTTGATACTGCAGTGTAAAAGAATGCTTCATCGCTAATGAGACTAATTTACAAGAAGGTAGCAATCTTTGAGATGAGTTGTGGAGCTACAGAATTCTAATTTTACATTTAAACGGTGTTTCCTTTATAGCTATGTTTCATGGGAAATAAAAAGCCTAAATATAGAAAGTGAAGGAATTCACTGTTGAATTTGAAAAGCCTTGTGACAAGCATGGCCTTAAGACGTGCGAGGATCAGTCACAATATAAAACTTGTGCAATCACAATTTTTGTGTTTGGGATTTTCTACATTTTTGTATTTTTCATGATTTTGGGCCCTTTGGAGATATTTTTTGGGGTTCGACTTCAAACTTTTCCTGCTAAAATGTATTCCTACAACAACCATTTCAGTGCTTGGGAGCATGACTCGAGCTTTCTGATGAATTAAGCAGTTTCAAATTCAGATCAATGGTGAAGGAATTATGACCCCCACTAGTCGACCTATTATCGTTTCGGTTAATTTTCCAAAAACTGTCCAGAACTGCCACTTGGATTAGTCTTCCTTTCTCGGGAAGCAATGAGCCCCATTTCTTCTAGTTCTGATTTTTAATGAACACAAGAAGTTCACTGTATAAGAGATTCTTTTACACTTGAGTGGAGTAATTTTTCAAAATTCATTTTACTGATTGTGATGATTTCTAAGTAGGAATACCAGTAAACCAACATGTAGATTTTTTTTTGTGCATTTTCTGCATACTTCACAAATGCACTGATTGGATTTCTCAGTTTACTTTAGACTGAAGTTCTTGGGCCCCATTTCCCCCTTAAGGTTTTTGAATTTCTTAACAGCTTGAAACCGATTTGGTGTCTTTTTCAATTTTTTAAAAAACTGGCAAATGAATTTGATGAATAGCTAAGGTGCTAGTGGTTAAGAGGGGCTTACCATGCTCTCTTCTATTTCTCTGTGGGCATCTTTATTTGAATTTTGTTTTGTTTGAAATTCTCCTATTCTATTTACAGACTGATCACTATTTCTTCCTTAGCGACCAATTCTTCATGTAGCTTCTGTAGAGCACGGTTGCATCTTTACTCTTTATGTGGGTATCCTGTAGGATTGATCACCCAGGTTGATGGTGATGGTATGTGAGGATTGATCACCTACGTTGATGATGACGGCACGGGATACAAACTGATAGACACTCTGTCAATCCCACATAAAAGGTTGATTGAACAGAACTCACACACTTCTAGGGAGGCACATCCCAGATCACTTCATCTCAAAATGAAGTGCTCTGATTGATCACCCAGGTTGATGATGATGGTATGTGAGGATTGATCACCTAGGTTGATGATGACGGTACAGGATACAAACTGATAGACTCTGTGTCAATCCCACATAAAGGTTGATTGAACAAAACTTTACACACTTCTAGGGAGGCACATTGCAGAGCACTTCATCTCGAAATGAGTTGGTTATGTTATGGGAGGTGGCATTGTCGTATGATATGTATGTCTTCACCTAACCAACTATATGGGTTGAGGGTGAGGTGTCATTGGCAGATTCAACCCCTCAAAGATGTCCTAAAAATCAGGTTCTTCTAACTGTGACTACCTCCTATGAAATGCAGAGATGGTTCCTTCACCCATAACTGTGAATGTAGGAGACGCTCTGCTTCCTTTGGCACTGAGGAGTAAGTTAAGTGTCGTGGGAACAATGGAGTAGGGATTGACCTTTATGATTTGTTTCCCCTTGACCAACATGGCCGGTGGTGTCGTCGCTAGTGTGGATCTGGTTCTAGAGCTGGTGCTGGGGTTTGTATCTCCACCAACAGTGCTTGTTTGGAACAACATACTTTGTTCAATGTGCCACTTGCTTTTGTGATTGCTGCACCATTTTCCTGTGTCCTTGTTTGGACTCTTACCTGAGAAAGGCTTCTTGAAGGAGGCTTTGAATGATGGTGTTAATCTTGCTGCTCATTGATAAACTTGATGCCACTATTGTTGGGTGTAGTTTCCTTCCAGCCATAATGTTTTAAATTTTCCTTGATCTCGACAGCATATTGATAGGCCTCTCCTAGTGTCTTTACCTTCAAGAATTGCATTTCCTCTTGGAGTTATAATTGCAAATTGTTGCACTATCATGATAACTAACTTTTGTCGACAAGTCATGATATGTATTCGTATAATCTCGCACTATCTTTTCTTGATTCTGGCACAATTGTTGCAACTTTTCATATTGGTTGTTATAAGTCTTCACAGGTTAGTACTCAATCGTAACGGCCTCTACAAAGTCTCTGCTTTTTTAACAGGGCATCCTTTTTGTCAAGTGACAATTCACGGTCATCATCTTCTTTGCTGTTTTAAGGGCAGTACGGTTCCCACCATTTTTTGACATGTGAAACAAAATTTTTAACTGCAAATGTGATCTTTCGATTGAAAAAGAAATTGTCTACAGAGAAATATGATTTCAATTGGTCGAGCCATTTTTCTACTTTATCTGCACTTATTTTACTTCCAAAAAGGATATTAAAATTCACTTGTATGCTACAGGGTGTCAGATCCCCAAAGGGTTGCCTTGACAAAGAGGTGGATGTTGTGGACACGACTTATTTGAAAATATTCTATGTTGCCAGGAAACGCCCCCCACCCCCTGTATCCACCCTGAAATGTTTCCGGTACGGAAATGGGTGCAACGTCCTGGAAATGCCTGGGACGTTTCTGGCATTTCTGGGAAGTTTCCGATGTTTCCAGGAAGTTTCCGGCGTTTCCAAGAAGTTTCCGGGACGTTTTGCGGCTTATATATTATAAGAAAGAGTTTATTCCAGTTTGTTGTTGTGTTACTCCACTTAATCTTTTCAAATATAGCCTATATTTCTGCTCAGAGAATTTTCCAAACCCAGGTTTAAGTTACAGTGTGCTCAGCTGTAAAGTCTTATAACATTAAAACTATACTAACAAGGAGGCACATTAAACAAGCCTAAAGATAGTTTGGGTCAGAATAGTAATCCAAAGAAAGTAGGAAGAATCTAGCAGAAACCAAGAAATGCCAGGCTAGAAAGCAGGTTTTGACTCAGTGTATTACTGCTCCTTAGAATAGAATTTTCGATTGGAATCCTCAATCAAATGAATACAATGAAGCGGGTTACAACAATAATTTTTGAAACATGGATGCATGACAGATGATTATGAAGAAAATCTAGATGATATATTCTAGAATCTAGATTATAATCATGTATATATGAAACATTGAAATTGTAACCATGTTGAATGATGAATCTTTAGAACTTCAATGAATACAAAATATTTTGAGTGCTTTATCTCTTATGGTCCATGGACTAATTTTTTGAAAATGAGTACTATGCACATATATAAATATATATATTTATATTTTAAATTTTTTATAATATATTGTATGGACGTTTCCCATAACATTTCGTACCCAAGGTTTTTTGAAAATCGGCGTTTCTGCGTTTCGAACCCGTACTTGTACCCGCACTTGTTTTCGTTTCCTGGCAACATAGAAAATATTGATAAAATATTCAACAATCTCCCGACCTTGTTTGGAGGGACATACAATCATGAAACAAATTGCTCTAATAGCATTCGTTTAGATTTAATTGGCAATCGGTGGACAACACATTGAGTTGCAGGAACTTGATTTGTTATGTAAGTAATAGACCATAGCAAAGGAAATGAAGCCAATAAACACATGATATTGCAATGTAATTGAATGCTTTATTGAAAATCAGTGTCCGAAGACAATTCCTTTCTATCTATTTTTAACAAGAAACAAAAAGTTTAAAAATAGAAAGTGAAGCGACTTGCTTTGGAATTTGAAACCGTGCTACAAAGATTCCCACAAGAAATTGAGAGGATCTGGTGACGTGAAACTCAAAACACAACATTTCTGTTTCCCGAAAAATTCCAATTTTTCTATTTTTTTGTATTTCGGGATTTCAAGGCCCTTCATAGTGTTTTTTGGGGTCCTAACTTTTCTAGCCAAAATGTATGTCTATGGCACGATTTTGTTGGTTGCAGAGCATGACCTAAGCTTTCCGACGCATTAAGTGGGTTTGAATCCCGATCAGCAAGCCGACCTACTAGCTTTTAGGTATTTCCAAACTTATGTACCGAATCGCCACCCAGATCACCTTTCTGACATTCTCACTTTTATAAGTAGACACCCAAGTATGCTGAAATCTATCCTGAACAGAGAATGATCTATGATGTGCATATTCTAGAAACTATAATAATAAAACATATTCAGTTGTATGAATATAGAGCAGTTATTGCTTTTGTGTGTAAATAGCATGTGTAATTAGACTTTCCTCTGGATCCTCTATGAAATTCTGAATTGTGACTAGCGATCATAATAACAATGGTTTGAATTTTCCCAGTTCTATTTTAGGCTCCACCACATTTATTGTGCAGGCAACTAAAATATCATATTTGTTAAAAGTATCATACATGTTAGTTTACTATGATCTACATCTAAATAGACTTAAAAATTAATTTATCATTGAATGTGTTATGTAATAAAAGGATTATAACTTGTATTACTTGCAACATTGCCTACAAATACTGTCTAATAATGTCCTAGAAATATTTTAAATATTTACAACCATCTACATCTGTGCTGGACCCTTTCCACTGATATAATGATCTTTATATTTTCTTCCTTTTCATTCGTTCTTAGCTCACTTTAAAGCCCAACCATTATCTAGTGATGCATTCTGTATAGTTTGATTCCTGGATTTCTGCATCTCTGAAGAAATGCTGTGATGCTTTTGTTGTAATTTTCTTAGTTCGAAGAATAGTTTCTATTCAAACTAAAGGTGGTAGATTTTTAATGCAGCCATACTTGATTTCCGTATATGAAGAATTTAGACAGGAGATTAGGATGAAAATTGTTTCCAGTGAAAGCTTTCAATATCTCTGTGTTTTTGAGATTTTGTGCTGTTTAAAGTTGCAGAATAATTTTTTTAATTTCTGGTCTATAGAGTAGTTTCATTGCATTTCAAACTCAGTTCAATGATTCAATCAGCAAATTCTTATGTTGGAGGTGATCATGCAGAACAGTGAAGCAATGATTTCCATCGACATGCCTGCAGGGCCATCAGAGGTTCTTGTAATTGCTGACAAACATGCGAGTCCTGTTCATGTAGCTGCAGATTTGCTCTCCCAGGTAATTAGTTAATATTGCCCCCTTTCCTGTTTGACAGTTTTCTCCTTTCTCAAAGACAGAAGAAAACAAAGAACAGGGAAAAGAGAGGAAGTCAACAAATTAGAAAATAATTATTTTGTCCCTTTGACATGGAGTCCAATGAGAATGTGTTTTGGCCGCATCCTCTTTACAGACCCATAAATAGATACATTCCTTATGCTTAGGCTGTATAACTGGTTTGTGGTGTTGGGGAAAACTGACTTCATACCTTTATATTATCTAGGCAGAACATGGCCTTGATAGTCAGGTTGTTCTCGTAGTTGTTGGAGATGGTGTGAATCTGGATGCAATTGAAATGGAACTGGAGAAGCAATGCAATAAACTTCCTCGTGGGGAGTTTGCTGCCAAGGCACTAACTCACAGCTTTACTGTTCTTGCCAGCGACATGAAAGAGGTCAGAGGAATGCAAAACTTTTTTTTTATTTTTCCAGAATTAACCAAAGACCTTTGTGTGTGTGAATATCAATGATTGGCTATGTTTTCACCAGGCAATTTCGTTCTCCAATCTATATGCACCTGAACATTTAATCATAAATGTGGAAGATGCAGATCAGTGGGTGGATTACATTGAGAATGCAGGTAATGTTAGTGGCCTGATAAATAATGTAGGGTTAGGTTTTTGTCCATATTCTAAATAATGGCATGTATTTTTGGCCTTAATTATAATTATTGGAATCTGGGGAGTTTTCTTTTGCAGGTTCTGTATTCTTGGGAAGATGGAGCCCTGAGAGTGTTGGGGACTACGCAAGTGGCACAAATCATGTCCTTCCTACCTATGGATATGCAAGAATGTATGGAGGCCTCTCATTGGACTCCTTTATGAAGTACATTACTGTGCAATCCTTAACAGAGGATGGACTTAGAAATCTTGGCCCACATGTTGTTAAAATGGCAGAGGTAGAAGGTTTGGAGGCTCATAAGAGGGCAGTGACATTGCGGTTACAAGACATTGAAAGGAGGTTACCATAATAAGTGATTAGCATTTGCTTGAGCTTATCCATGTCTCTGTCCACGAATGGGAGAAATATCTTTGTATCCTATGATTGATTTAGAAACATTTTCATGAATAAAAAAGCGATTGATTTTGAAACATTGTCATTAATAGAAAACTTCAAGGATTGTGCCATTCATCTACGGTATCAGAGATAGGGCTAATATTTCTTGAATTTTTTTTTTCATATAAGGCAAACAATCCACTCTGTTACACTTCCCTTGTATTTTATGACTGATTCAAAAGCTTCTCATTTGCCATGTATCAAGTATACGGATGGCTTTGTGAATCAAAATAGGGATGACTGTTTTTGGTAATCCTCTTCCTATATCTGGAATCGTAACATTAGGCCAGTGGAACTTAATCTTAATAATAAAGTGAAAACTCGTCTACAAAGGTCCGATACATCAAAGAGGCCAACTGGCCAGATCACGAGCTGTTTGGCTGTGCTGAATTTGGCCAATAATGTCGATTTGATACTTATAGTTACAACTTTCTAATATTTAGTTTATACATCTTTTATATTTTTTGCAAGGGCAATTGAATAGGGATTGATTATATGGAGTGGGAAAAGTGGAAAAATGACTAAAATTGGTCTAATATTTGTAATAGGTTATATAACAAAATAAGTACAATAATTTGACATTGCCAAGTATTTGCACCAAATTTAGGGTACTACATATTGCTCCCCTTTTAATTTAGTATTGACAAATTCTTGATTAAAAGGGGCCAGAAAAGGAAATATAAATCTGACAAATCTTGATAACAAGGTGGTGGTGAAAACCGTTGAATGTCTTTGTTGATCCATATGAAAAACCTTAAAGCACATGGAAGGGATTCCGGCATCAAGTCTCAATAAATTTGTAATTTGAATTTTCTAAACATTGAGAATGTGTATGGAAATTTGCAATAAAATGAAAGCACTACTATATTTGGTGGTTATACCGAACTATGGCACCAATCTATTGAATGCTTAAGAGTTCCATGATGTACATTCCCCATGTGAATTAGGTATTGAATGTGGATAAGGATGCCCATAATGGAAAATGTAGAAACTTTGAATGGATATGGTAAAGAAGCGACCTTCAATGTCAGATAAATGTACTCAATGCTAGAATCATAACCTCGATTAAATAAATCTGATTTCTTAGAAAAAGTAGAGCCAATATCAAAATTTTGGGCTTTTGAGGCCAAGTGATCTCACTGCAAACAAATATACCTAAAATTATGGATACATGATGATAATTTATTGACAAAAACTGTTAAACTCATCCAAAACTGCATAGGATTTGATTTGGAAATGTGTAAAATGCTACAAATTTATCTAAATATACGTAATATCGGTTAAAATTTATGAACAATTCCATAATATCTCCTTTTGAGGTATGTGTCTGCGTATCACTCATCTCAAAATAAAAGTGATCATACACACCATGTGTAAAAAGTATTATAAAGATAAACCATATAAAACATGTATACTAAACACAGCTAGATAAATTAGCATGAATATGATATTAGCGGTAACAAACATAAAGCATGTTATCCATAGAATAAGCATACACGTTTAAAAAATCGAACATATCATCAGCGAAAACACAATAATAAAGTTCATATAAGTACGCTAGAAAATATGTCTCGACACGAAGTACTCTTTGACACACAACATAATATAATGACACATGAAAGGATGGGGCATGATACAAGACATTTGACCATCTCAAAAAATGGACCAACACGGCAATTTGACGCCATGGCCACCGAGTAATAATCATGCAAGAAGTGTAGAGAAAATAAGTCATACAATGCAAATAGAATCATGTTAGAAACAAGAACAATGGAATTACAAAAGATAAAGCAACATAGAAGCACACACACGAAGATGTAATCAATCAACATAGTGTAGAAGCATGTCATTATCAACAAATTGTAAGCATGGAACAAACAACTGTCAATGCATATAAGAAAGTAATTTCATCATTATTGATGCATATTATAAAGATAAACCATATAAAACATGTTACCGTGATGCCCCCTCCGGGACATCGAAAAACACATCAATCGTGACTAGAAAATTTTAGGGTAAATTTTTTTTTTTTGAAGTGTTTAGTTAAATACTAATACATCTTTTGTAACTTTTCCTGGTAACTACTAATTTACCATTAAATTTTTCAATCTAAATTGTTCACTAACCCTAACTCGAAATTAATTATTTAATTATATTTTAATTTTACTAGTGTCCCAAAAAAAGAATAATCAATAAATAAATAAATCCACACCCCTTTAAATTTCATCTACCATCTCCATCATTATTCCCATGACTAAAGGTGTGAAGGATTACATGTGAGCCCTAAGATCTGCCTAATCTCAACCCTAGATCTCATTTGACCTAAATTTGCCCTAGATATCTATATCCCCTTTTTTTTTATTATCTCTTTCTTTCATTTTACTTTCTCCATTCTTATTCTTTTGTTTTCTTTATCTCTTCAAGCAAGAAATTGAAAACAATGAAATCATATATATATATATATATATATATATATATATATATATATATATATATATATATATATATATACATATATATACACACATATATATGTATATACATATATATGTATATACATATATATGTATATACATATATATGTATATACATATATATGTATATACATATATATATATATCTTTACTTATTTATTTATTTTTTTGTTTAACACATACATTTTCATTTTGTTTTGCTTTGAAAAGCAGGCAGGAGCGGAGGCTGTGAGGGAGAGGAAGGGAGACAAGGTGTACAGGGGCGGGGGAGTGCCGGCGGAGCAGTTGGAGTTGGCAGGCAGGGGTGTGGGAAGGGTGCGAGAGGGGTCGGAAGGGGTGGATCAGGGGCGGGACTAGTTTGGGCGTGGGGGGTGGCGTGAGAGGGGGGGCGGCGGCGGGCAACGCCGTACGAGAGGTGGGGAAAGGGGTCCGTGGGGACAGTCACGGGGCGGAGTGCGAGGCCGAGGCGGGGTTTGGTGCGGCGGGCGGGCTTTAGAGGCGATGGGACACCGAGGGTTTGACAAGGTTGGGGGGGGGGCCGACCCTCCCCTCTGTAATTTTTTTTTTTTTTTTTGGTTTAGTTTATTTTTATTAAAACTTAAAACACAAACACACACACACACACACACACACACACATATGTTTTATATATATATATATATATATATATATATATATATATATATTAATAAGAATTATATAATATATATATATATATACACACACACACATATACACACACACATACAGTTGTATACTTCTATAGAAAGGGATAAAAGAAAATATCACAGGGATGAAACATTTTAAAAATCATTTTTTTCAATATATCAATCTGCCATATTCTTATGGTTATCAAATGAGAAATTTTCTTGTGCATCTTACCAAGCCATGTTTTAAGATAAAACTAAAAAGGGATTATTATATATCCATTTCACAAACTAGGCTAAAACCCAAGGAAAACTTTGTTGTAAGTAAAAAAAAAAGAGAGTTTAAAGTGTATATTTATTTCACTTTATCAAATCTATGTCCAACCAATTTATTTCTTTATTGCAAAAGTAAGAGGAAAACTACTACTACTTTTTCAAAAAAACATGCTACAAGATCATATCAGATTTTTAAAAACAAGTAAAAACATTCAACAAATAATACTATTTCCTTTGTAATAACACATTCTCAATAAACAACCTTTATTTATCAAAAAGAGATTTAAGACAAAGCATGCGGAAGGAATGGGAATATTTTACAAGATCTCTATTGCAAACACCCACAATATTTCATGCATACATATTAACAAGAAAGCATATTTTCAAATATATATACTTTCATTTCAAAAGGAGATTTCCTACCATGTTTCATGCTTAAGAAAACAACCATTACAATACTTTATTTTATTTTCTTGTTCAAGTTCGCATATACCACAATACATATCCACCCAAAAGGGTTTAATACAATATCTTTACAAGACAATGAAAGCTCACACAAGCCATTCTTTTCAAGATACAATGAAAAAGAAGTCCATGAAATGGTGAAGGAGACAAGAAGGATTTCCAAATTGACAAGTGTCTTCATGTGTCTTCCAATGGCTTTCCAACTCCAAAATCTTTCAAGGCCAACACAATGAGAAAAGGGCTTGTTTATCCACCCAACCTTTAGGCATCATCACATGCCTATCCCAAGGTTGGGATGCATGCTAGCCTCCCCCAAGCCCATGGGAAAGAGGATAGCTAACCAAAACATGCACAAGGTGAAGGGTACACTAACAATAATACAAACATGCAAAGATAAGACACATACAAACAAGACTCCAAAAGAAAACTACAAGGAGGAGAACCCATGTTCATCCTCAAAAATGGGGAAGAGAGGAGAAAGTTCTCCAAAGTTATACATCAAAATTTCTTGCACATAAAAACATCTCCATATCCTCCTTATTGCTCCTAATCAAATCAAACCCTCCTTATTCCTCCCCCTTTCTCCAAGTCCTTCTTGGAAGGATTTTCAAACCCCAAAGGGGTTTCCTTACCAAGAATGGGGAAGGAGATTCAAGCCAAATGAATCAACTTCCCCACCTCAACCATTGAGGGGAAAAACAATAAGACTCCTCAAGGCTTGGCCATCAAGCCTTGAGGATTGAGAGGGAAAATCCCTCTCTCTTCCCCCACACTCCAAAACTCCATCATGCCATATGATGGAGGGAGTAAAAACACACAAACAACACTAAAAACTACATTCAACAATAACAATTTTCAACAATCAATCTATCAACTAAAATAAAGCAACACAACAATAAGATCTAAGAGCCTACCTCAAGGAAAGCTCTCCAAAAAGCTTCCTAACTTCAATTTTTCCACTCTTAGCTCCAAGCAAATCCCAAGCTCCAATCACCCAAGCATCCAAGCAAGAAAATCCCAAGAAAAAAAAAGTCCCTTTCATTTCCCATGAATGAGAATTTGAAGAGGAGCAAGCAAGCATCCTCACAAATGAGGGGGTGACATGTGTCACCCCTCTCCCTCCTCATGGTCAAAGATGCCAAAACAAAAGAGAGAAAGGGTAAAATTATCTTTTTGCCCTCTTCTCCCAAATTCCCTTAAATGTTAGCAAGACAAAACTAGTGGCACTTTTGATAAACACACAAATCCACATCCCTTACATGGATGTGACAAAACAAGGGTAGAAAGGGAGGGAAAACTCCCTCTAGCCTTGAAAACAAGCCCCCCTACCCATTAGGTAGGGTCCAAGGGCTCATTTTTGTGATAGGGGGACTCCCAAGCTACAAAGGGGTCCCCAAAAATGCCCAAAATACCCTAATTTCGGGTTTTGCATTTTGGCACAAGGGTAGAGGGTGTGGGGACCACCCAAGGGTCTCACATGTGACCCTAAACCCTTGTGATTAAGTGACTCATTAACAAAAATCAACAATTTAAAAGAAAGTGGGATTATTAACTCCCAAAACAAGTTTACAACTTAACTAACAACCCTAAACCAAATTAATAATTCAAAGCAAAATACTTTACATACATTGGGGTCACTCATAGTGCCCAAAATTAATAATCATCTATCCTAAGGCTTCACACAGTGAACATGGCTAGGACTCAGCCCGTGGGCTGCTTGTGCAAGATTGAGTAGCTGGCCTGAATCCCACGTTCTCCTGTAAACCTGTCACCTGCACACTCATTGCACACATTAACCGCACCTGTCCGATACAATATAATTAAATGACATAGTAAGATATCAATGCATGCTAAACTAACCTAACATCCTACTGAAATCAAGATGCGACAACGTGCACAATTATATTCCATATTCCAAAAGTTAGACAAGATGATAAAGTGACATATAATCCCACCATGCAACAACTATCCATCAATATAATTAGGTTCCAAGCACATCATATTCATTAGTTTCCATGTCATAACAAGAAAATGCGACAATAAAGAAATTAGGCTAAATTGGCGCTATACGCCTGAATGTCACACATGTCTAATAAAATCAAATATCTAAATATAATGTCCAAGATATCACCAATCACTGTCAAAACATGTCTATGAGCAAATAAACAACAAGCTACTGAGCTATAAAAAGTGTGGGCACTACATATACTTAACATAGCTAAATAAGTTAGCATAAATATGATATTAGCGAGAATAAACATAAAGTGTGTTATCCACGGAATAAGCATATGCGTATATTGTTAAAAATCCGAACAAATCATCAACCAAAACACAATAATAAAGTTCATATAAGTACGCTTAGAAAATACGTCCCCAACACGAAGGAACCTTTAACACACATAACATAATATAATGATACATGACAGGATGGGGCACGATACAAGATGTTTGACCAACTCAAAAATGGACCAACACGACAACTTGATGCCATGGTGACTCATTAATAATCATGCAAGAAGTGTAGAGAAAATAAGTCATACAATGCAAATAATTTAATGTTAGAAACAAGAATCATGGAACAATATTAGTGGTAAAACATGTGTCACAAATTATAAGCAGTGGTATAAATGCAAGACATCCCGTAGGTAGTTTCTATATCACCAATGGACAAGATTGAAAAATATGTAACTTGCAAAACCCTATGTGATATGCTTTCATTATGGGCAAGTCCCCAATGTGGAAGAGGTTTTAAATGTACATGTAGCACTAAAATGTCACGAAGCATGTGTGTGTCAATGGAAGTGTCTAGCTTGTATTTCTTGTTACTATCTCGTGTATATCATTAAAAGAAAGTGTGTAAAGAAGATCGTTAGGTGTAAAGTGCTAAAAGATTGATAATCAATAACACTTGAATGCATGTAACAACAAAGAAACTTGCAAGTAGGTCCTACTTTTGTATTTTTGCAATATTTGAATGTTTTGTGCATTTTGAAATATTTGATTTTTTCATTTTTGAATTATTGAATGCATAATATAAAGTCATAATTAAACATGCAAGAAGCAAAGGTTCGTAGAATACATCACTAGAAGAATTGGGGCAATCTAGGTAAACCATGATTCCCTCAAAAATCACATCGAACTTATGTATGTGCTACATTGGTGGGAAGTGTGTAGATGTCTATAGTAGGATAATAAAATCAAGTCAAAACTAAGGTGTTAGAAGAATTATCAATGCAAAACATGTTTAACATATTGATATCAAAACTAAAGAATGTAGAAAATAGTAATCAACATAAGAAGGTGCAAGAAAACATGTGACAAAGAACCTATGTACAATAATTTGCAAAGCAAAGCTCGAGTAATAAGGATCATTGGAGTGTTATTCTAAGATCCCATCAATGAGATGATATGAAGGTCCTTGATCAATAGGTGCAAATTGCAAGTCATAGGAGAGGAGTAACAAAAGTACTTGAATCATTGTTGGAATTAAATAAATGATTGCATGTATCTACTAACCTAAATTGTCGACATTATTAATACGCTCATGGATGAGACATTGGTCACTAGTATTCATAATAACACGTGGTCTGTTTTATGTTAGGAGAATGCATGGGTGCCCCTTTTGAGACATGATCACAAATAATTTCTAAGACCATCATGCACTTTTGCACACAAATAGATAGAAAAGGACGAGCTTGATAAAGAGATGTTGGAAAAGGTGATATTGAATAAAATAGAATATGTGCATTTTAAGATCTTCCATTGAAATAAGGTCGTTATCAATTAGGTCTTGAAGCTTATATCATGATTTCAGGACATTTGTTGGTTTCATATCTAATATATCAATGATAATCACAATATGAGTTCTTTATCAAATTTTAGATGTTGCAACCTACTTGAGTCACAATCGAAAGGTGGAGGTAGAGTCAAAATATTGCATTCAAGAAGTTGTCATATCATTTTATAAGGAGGTTCTTCAAAACGTGAAAACGGTTTCCTTGGATTCGTCCAAAAGAACAATACGTGTACCTTGTTGTGTCGCACTAACGGTTTTAGCATCAATATTTTTTTTGCTTCATCGGGCTTAGCTTAGAATTTTATGATGGTTTTATGTGAAAGTTATTTCGGTAGACATGAGAGCAATATTTCCATATTTAAGCATGTTTGCAATGAGGATCGTAGTCTCAAAACCTTGAGTGTTTGGTATAGGTATTTGAAATATGTGTAGTAAAAAATATGACCTTCTTCTTAAGTTTTGGAAATATACTAGTGATGAAAATTTCTTGAAACTCGGCCTCATCAATGTGTTTTGGTCCTTGAGACAACATAGTCTTATATCCTAACACATATTTAGCAATGTTTTCACTATGTTCTTACTCGAGTTAATAAATTTGAGTAAAAGAAACCATTTGGTTAATATTGATAGCAAAATTAGCTAAATAGTTATCTAATAAAGTTTGGAATGAATGTACCGAACCCTATGTAAGAGTGTAAAACCAATATAGCACATAAATCTTAAGACTTCAAGGAAAGAGTTTGGTCAACAACTCGTCATTACCCACATAATACATGCATGAAGCAATCAAGGCTCAAACATTTTGTATTAGTATTTCCATTGTATGGGTAAATCTTAGGTGAAACAAACCTTATGGTTAGGGGATAACTAAGGACCTCAATAGTTAGTGGAGTATCAATAAACCAATGGAATTTGTAGTATGAAAATTATTAACAATTTGCTTCAAGATAGCGCATTGAACTTGCATATCTTGTAATTGATGAGTGTTAGAATGTGTTGTATGTTTTGTAGAATGTATAGCTAGAGTCTTGTACACTCTTCCACGAGCGTTATTAAGGCTCCGGGGCTGGCCCCAAGTTGGGGGTTTGGGGGCCCGAGAATTTTTTAGGGAATCCCTATTTTTCTGGGAGTATAGATATGCTATTTTTATCTATACGTATATATGGGTGGTGTCATAATCCATAAATTATGGGGAATTATTATGGGTGTTTATTAGCCCATGGTTTTGGTACCCATTGTATTGTAAAACCGCTTTGATGGTTTCTTACTATTTTGCTTACAAATAGTTGGAGATGTAATAGGGTAAAACAAAACTTGGAAGTACATTATTGTATTGTAAACGGTTAAGTTAATGCAATAAGGAGAGAAGTTATTGTGTTGGGTTTTTTCCCAAAAGGGTTTCCCAGGTTAAATCTTGTGTTTTGTCATTTGTTTTCTTTGATTATCTTGAATATACATTCAGTATAGCTTCTTGTTTATTAGTTTATCAGATTGATTCTCTTCATTTGGTATCAGAGCTAGGTTTTAGCTTTTATGTGAAGAGTTAGGGTTTCTAAAACTTGTGATAATTTTTTTTGAGTGGGAGCTTTGCGGGTGAATTTTTCAAGTAGAAGAAAATGATGGGAAGTGCAAGGATCGAAATCAAAAAATTTAATGGCCAACATTTTGAGTTATAGAAGCTCAAGATGGAAGATCTTCTTGTGGATAAAGATTAGTGGATTGTTATGTCTGGAGTCATGCCTGCGGGTATGAAGGTAGAGGACTAGGAAAAGATCAATAGGAAGGCAAGGAGTTCAATTAGATTGTGTCTATCAAATTCAGTTTTGTTGAATGTGTCAAATGAGAAATCCATTCAGGTGTTATGGGAGAAGTTGGGGACTTTGTATTAGACAAAGTCTCTAGTGAACAAATTGTTTCTCCGAAAGAAGCTATATTCATTGAGAATGAATGACGATGACTCTATTGCAGAACATCTGAACGTCTTTAATACTATGGTAAGTCAATTGATTTTTTTGATATTAAAATGGAAGAAGAGGATAAGTGTATTACTCTTTTGTGTTCTTTACTCGAGTCTTGGGATAATCTAGTTATGGCTATTACTAGTACTATGAAAAAATTATTAGTTGAGGATGTAGTTGTGGCCTTACTATCAGAAGAAACGAGTCAGAAATCCATTGAGGATTATCAATCCAAGGATGCCTTATATGTAAGAGGTCGTACCCAAGAGAAAAGCAAGAAGAGGCAAGGACAATCAAAGTCTAGAAGTAAATCGAAGACTACAGAAAAAGATAAGAGGAAATGTTGAAACTGTGGTAAAACGAGGCATTTCAAGAAAGATTGTAGATCTAAGAAGGTAGAAAAGGGTAAGTCCTTTGATGATGGTGGATCTTCATATACAAAACCCTCTAATGAAGACTCGGGAGATTTTTTTTTGGCGGCTTCCAGCTTGCATGCATGTGATAGTGCATGGTTGATTGACTTAGGTGCCTCCTTTCATATGACACCACACAAGGAGTGGTTCTATGAATATGAAAAGTGTAATGGAGGTGATGTATATCTGGGACACAACTTAACCTGCAAGATCATTGGTCATGGGAGAATCAAGATGAGGTTTAAAGATGGAAGGATTAAAACCCTCCCAGATGTTCTGCACATTCCAGGTTTGACCAGAAACCTAATATCTATAAGTAAGATGAATGATGCAGGTGTTCAGGTAGCATTTAGTAAAGATTGTTGCAAGATGGTTTGGGGTGCAATGGTATTGGCTAGAGGCATCCGTACTGGAACACTGTTTAAGCTTGAGGCAATCATTATTACTGATGAGTGCAATAACTCTGTGGTTCTAGAGGAGAAGAAAGCTTTAGATCCAACTCCTACATTCTTTGCAATGAAGACGATGTTATGGTATCATTAGAGTAGGTATTTACCTTAGCTCATGTTCACTTAGGTACTTTATTTACCTTTATTGTATTTATCATCACCCACTTATGTGTGTGGATATTTCATTTATCTTATTTAGATATTAGGAGATATTATCTAGTTGTTAGGTATAGTTTTTTCCTTGATCTATGGTATTGACTAGATACTTGATGTCTAGTTCTCTCCTAAATCTATGGTCTTGACTAGTTCTTTGATGACTAATTATTTCCTTGATTTATGGCTTGATCTACGACCTTTTTGGTTCTTAGATTTTCATTATTTACCTATTTAAGAAGGCCCATTCTCAATGTATTGCATTGAGTTCCATAATAATATATGATATTGCTTTGCTCATTTGTTTGCAAAGGTTTTATGTAAAGTTTGGCGAATTGCTTTCATCTTATTGATCGTGGTGTTTGATTAGCATCTGTGTTCTTGGCTTGGTACAATCTAGTTATCGTTCCTTTCATGGTATCAGAGAACTGGAGATTGTTGTTGACATCCGTCTATAAGTTTTATTTTATAAATAAATTATTTATGTATTCATATATTTGGGATTTGGTCATATTTTGTTCTTGTGTACATTTTTATGCAAATAGAGGCTTCCATTGGTTTGGAAGGTGTGAAAACCCTAAAACCCATTAAAATCCTTAGCCCTTGGTCATATGGTATGGTCATATGAGGGCTTAAAGCTTGTGATTCCTACTAGTAGGTGCTTAACTTCAACCCCCTTTAATTTTATTTGTGTGGTGAAGGCAACAACAATTTATTTTGTTTTAGTGGCAACTAAAATAAATAACAAAGCAAAATATTAAAAAGCTTGTAACTTTTGATTGGTAACTCGGTTTTGAGTGTTGTTTTTTTTAAAAGTGCATGTTTTTTTGTGCTCTTTCCATTGGAAATATTTATTTTGAGACTTGCACTATAATTATAAAGTGCCAAATATGGAGGAGTGTTGTAATCAATTATGGATGCAATTTCAAATTTGAGCCGACGTCCTAAACTTTTGGGGGTTGTAGTTTGTACCTATCATGGATTCTGAGAATGATATGCTTTTCTCTCGAAGTGTGTGGACTTCAAGAGGATATCATAAAATTTGTGGAAGAAAATAGATCGCTCAAGAAGTGAAATTCTCTTCTACAAATCACTCATTCACGATAAGGATACAATAATACACTACCGCAGAACAAACTTGCTAGCCTACAACATCACCATCTTATTGTGAACAACCATATCCATGCTCCTAGTCCACTTGCAGCTATTGCTCTTGTGCCCACTAACATTGATCCGCTAGTCTTAAGCTTGAATCGCTTTTGATGCTTCTAAACCTGTGAGGCTTGTTATTGCATGCTCTTCCACATCTGTGCCTATTACAGTACCACATGTTGTGTATCCTATTGCTTTCACCGCATGGATTTTTTTTAAGAAGCATACCACTGCATTCAGTTCTCGCATGCTCCATTCTATGGGTCTCATTAGTGGAGTCATTAATGAGACATTCATAGGGTATTGTTTCCTCTATTCCACATGTTAAGTGGAATTCTCGTCATGACATTAGTTTTTGAGTAGATAATTCATTGGGATCACACATTGATAGAGCTCCTTTTTTTGTTCACTCGAATCTTTTTGAGGATCATGAGCAACACATGAGTTCTGCACCTTCACTTAGGCTTGAGAAACCTGAGATTTCAAGTTGTCAAAAATGATCAACCTGACACACATTCTGATGTTCTTTTGCATGCACCCATTGTGCATTTTACACCAAGTCATATGCAGACATCTTCTTCATCCATCCGTGTTGATTTGGGGTGGATATCTGATCACTCGTGGCGGTGACATAGACATTCGTTGAGAGAACTCTACAGGTGGCACCTCCCACCATTCGGTCTCTTGATCCACTTTCTATACCTTTTGCATTGTAATGCTCCTTGTTTTGAGCATTTTTCTTTAGTAGGTGTAGTGTATCTCTCTTGTTTGTTGAGAGATTTTGTATACGTTGTATTTTGACACTTTTGACATGTTGACAGTATCTCTTGGGGGATCTATTTGCGGTGTAGTCAGAGTTAGTTTATCAATGTTCGAGTAGTTGTTATGATAACTCATACAAATTTGTAGCGTCACTCCACCCATTCAGTGCAGTATGGGAGGGTGTGGTGTTGATCCTGCTTCTTTGGGTTTTGTGTCCTTGCCTTGTTAACCTTGGCTTTTTTGGATCGTGACACTGACACTGGAGTTTGTTTGCTTGCCTTGTTGCTTTGGTTATTGTTCTTGGATCGTGGCACACCTATTTGCAGCAATTGGTTGAATTATGTTTGCTATTTTTTTACACTTTCGACATCACTCCAGTGACAGTCTCCTTGTATAGAGCTATTCTGGTGAAGCCCAGTGTTAGTTGTTTTTGAGTTCTATGATCGAGCTGTGGATTCAGACCACAGTGCACACCAAAATTCTTTAGCATTGTACGAGTTTTTTGAGCCGAGCTTCTTAGGATGCCTTGGAGCAGGTCTTTACTCTCTTTACTTTGTTGTTATTGGTTTTGGGTACCTTGCGGTGTCCCTTTTTTCCTAGTTATTGTACATGAGTACCTCATCAGGCCTAGTTGTCGGGACTCATACTGTGGACATGCCACTTCTATTTTGGCCCCTAGTTTCACTTGAGGGGGTGTTAGAGTAGGTATTTACCTTAGCTCATGTTCACTTAGGTACTTTATTTACCTTTATTGTATTTATCCTCACCCACTTATGTGTGTGGATATTTCTTTTATCTTATTTAGATATTAGGAGATATTATCTAGTTTTTAGGTATAGTTCTTTCCTTGATCTATGGTATTGACTAGTTCTTTCCTTGATCTATGGTATTGACTAGATCCTTGATGTCTAGTTCTCTCCTAAATCTATGGTCTTGACTAGTTCTTTGATGACTAGTTATTTCCTTGATTTATGGCTTGATCTGACCTTGGTGGTTCTTAGATTGTTATTCCTTACCTATTTAAGCAAGGCCCATTCTCAATGTATTGCATTGAGTTCCATAATAATATATGATATTGCTGCTCATTTGTTTGCAAAGGTTTTATGTAAAGTTATTTTAGCAAATTGCTTTCATCTTATTGATCGTGGTGTTTGATTAGCATCTGTGTTCTTGGCTTGGTATGATCTAGTTATCGTTCCTTTCAATGGCATCAAAGGATGGGACACATCGGAGAGAAAGAACTTCGTACTTTAAAAGTAAAATGTATGGTTGAAGGAATTTCTAAGTGTCCTTTAGATTTTGATTTTTGTGAGCATTGTGTGTTTGGAAAGCAAACTAGAGTAAAGTTTCCTATGAATGCTACAAGATCAGAAGGAATTCTACATTTAATACATAGTGATGTTTTTGGACCTGTAAAAGTTCCATCATTAGGAAAAGCCATGTTCTATGTTAGTTTCATAGATGATTTCTCAAGAAAGACATAGGTATATTTTATTTAGAATAAGTTTGAGGTTTTCAATAAATTCAAAGAGTTTAAGGCTCTTGTGGAAAATCAGACAGAAAGGAAGATAAAGGTTTTGAGAAGTGACAATGGCGGGGAATATTGCTCTAATGCCTTTGAGCAATTCTGTAAAGAGTGTGGAATAGAAAGGTAGAAGACAACTCCATATATGCCACAATAGAATGGAGTTGTAGAAAGGATGAACAAAACGTTGTTGGATAAGTGTAGAAGTATGCTCAGTGGTGCCAGTTTGGACAGAAAATTCTAGGCAGAAGTAGTGGCAATTGCGTGCTATTTGGTTAATAGATCACTGACATTTGCACTTGAAGGAAAACTCCACAAGAAGCATGGACTGGTAAGAAACCCTTTGTTAGACATTTACGTGTATTTGGTTGTATTGCTTATATGTATATTCCAAAATAGAAAAGAACCAAGTTAGATAATAAATATGCTAAGTGCATATTTATTGGATACTCTAATGGTGTAAAAGGATACAAGCTTTGGAATCTAGAATCATAGAAGGTTGTTTTTAGCTGTAATGTAATTTTTAGAGAGCTTAAGGAAATTCCAGAGCAAGAAGCAAAACCAGAGGAAGATCATGTTAAAATTGAGGAAGATGAATCTGTGTTTGAATTTGATGTGACTACAAAAGATGAACCACAAAGAGAGTTGCAAGGGGAAGATTTAGATGAAGTAGATGAGGAACCAAAAGATGTTGAACTAGAAAATCCTATCTTAAGAAGATTAGATCGGCTGAGAAGGGCACCTGAGAGGTATAGTCCTCTTGATTTCCATTCTACTTCTATTTTTTTAGTTTTATCTATTACTGATGATGAACCCAAGATTGTGAAGGAGGCTTTTGGATCTAATGAAAGCAAGTTTTGGAAAAAGGCTATGGAGGAAGAAATGGAGTCCTTATATAAGAATAATACATGGGACTTGGTGAAATTACCTCCGAAAGAAAACAAGTTGGTTGTAAATGGGTGTTTAAGAAGAAGTATAATGCAGATGGGAAAATAGAAAAGTATAAAGCTCACCTTGTGGCAAAGGGTTTCTCTCAAGTGGAGGGACTTGATTTTGGTGAGATATTTTCTCTTGTTGCTAAGTTACATTCTATTAGATTTATTTTAGCTATTGTTGTTGCTTTCGATTTGGAAATAGAGCAGATGGATGTTAAGACAGCGTTTTTGCATGGTGATCTTGAGGAGGAAATCTACATGACGCAACCAAAAAGCTTTAAGATCAAAGGAAAGGAAGATTTGGTGTGTAGGCTGAAAAAGTCATTATATGGCTTGAAGTAATCACCAAGAATGTGGAACCAGAAATTTGACAGGTATGTGTTGAGACTTGGGCTCGAAAGAAGTAAAGTTGACCCCTGTGTTTATTTTAAACATGAAGGTGAATATTATGTTATCATTGTATTGTATGTTGATGACATCTTTGTTAATTGGTGATAAGAAATTGGTCATCATGTTAAATCTCAACTCTCATCTCATTTTGATATGAAGGATCTCGGTCTTTGTAAAATTTATTTTGGGCATGGAAATAAAAAGAGATCGTGTAAATAGGAAACTAGTGTTAAATCAAAGAAAGTCTCTTGAGGTGATATTGTAAAGGTTTCAAATGCATGAAAGTAAACCTGTTAGTATTCCTTTTCCTGTTGGTCAAAAGTTGTCTTCTGAACAATGTCCTAAAACTGAAGAAGAAATAGAGGACATGTCTCAGGTACCATATGCTAGTGTAGTTGGTAGTTTGATGTATGCAATGGTTTGTACTAGACCTGATATTGCATATGCAGTGGGAGTAGTGAGCAGATTCATGTCAAATCCTAGAAAGGAACATTGGATTGCGGTAAAGAGAATCTTCAGGTACTGCATGGGACATCTAATTATGTAATTTATTATCAGGGAAAACCTGATGAAAGTAAAACATTAGATCTACATGGTTTTGTGGATTCCGATTGGGGTGGAGACTTGGATATGCGTAGGTCTACCAGTGGTTATGTGTTCAATTATTTGGTGGAGTGGTAAGTTGGATGAGTAAACGTCAAGCAAGTGTTGCGATATCCACCACAGAGGCTGAGTACATGGTAGCTAATCATGCAAGTAAAGAAGTGGTTTGACTTCGGTGGTGATCTCCTTTGTTGGGTTCACTCAAAATGTTGTAAGGATGATTGTGATAGTCAAAGTGCAATTTTCTAGAAAAGAATCTTGAGTATCATTCAAGAATGAAACACATTGATGTTCAATACCATTTTGTAAGAGAAATGGTGGAGGAGAAGAAGATACTACTAAGTAAGGTGGACACAAAGGATAATGTTGTTGACTCTTTAACTAAGGTTGTGAGTGTTGAGAAATTTTCTTGGTGCAGAAAATTGATGGGCTTGAATGCCCTGAGCTGCTGACTATATGGCAGTGTAGCCCCCTTTTGCAAAGTATACAACAAGTGGGAGAATGTTAGAATGTGTTGTATATTTTGTATACTATATACCCAGGAGTATTGTACACCTCTTCCACAAGTGTTAGCAGGGGTTCTGGTTGGCCAAGGGTTGACTGGGGGTTTGGGGCCAACGGCCCACATAAGGGTTCAGCCCCCAAGAATTTTTTTCGGAATCCCTATTTTTCGGGAGTATAGATATGTTATTTTTATCTATACGTATATATGGGTGGTGTCATAATCCATGAATTATGGGGAACCATTATGGGTGTTTATTAGCCCATGGTTTTGGTACCCATTGTATTGTAAAACCGCTTTGATGGTTTCTTACTGTTTTTCTTACAAATAGTTGGAGATGTAGTAGGGTAAAGCAGAACTTGGAAGTACATTATTGTATTGTAAATGGTTAAGTTAATGCAATAAGGAGAGAAGTTATTGTGTTAGGTTTTTTCCCGAAAGGGTTTCCTAGGTTAAATCTTGTGTTTTGTCATTTGTTTTCTTTGATTATCTTGAATATTATGTTTCAAGTATAGCTTCTTGTTTATTAGTTTATCGGATTGATTCTCTTGATGAGTATATACATCTATGGGAGGGTTGATAGTGACAAGCATAAAAATATTAGAAATGCATTGCATTAGGAATAAAACTAGATAGAAAATTTGCAAAACTAGTGTTGACTCTAGTTGTAACTAAAGAAGTAATATACTAAGTAAGAATTGGAAGGGAACTTGGAGAACAACTTGCGATTCCCTCACAATAAGAATACTCCTGTATATGTAACGCTTGTGTAGGAATATGGGTAACAACCATATTGACGTGAGATTCTAGAAGCGAATATTTGTATCAATCAAGGGTTCCACATGAGTTTCCTCAAGTGAGGATTTTTAGGGAGGTCCCTCTTACTTTTTGGGAACCATAAAGTAACTTTAAGATTTGGTTAGGATTTTACACGAAGAGTTTCCTAAAATAATCTAATAATTGCATTTCAACATTATCATTCATAGAAGAAGACACATTAACATCACTACTATTTGTCATTTTATAATGTAAATCATGCAAAAAAAAAACATTAGGGTTTGGATAAAAACCCTATAATCAAAAGGATCAAACTTAAACGTGAAACCCTAAAGGTGAAAAAATGAAACCTAGGCTATGGAATTTCAATAAAGGATCAAGTTCACCAAAACATTTTAATCAAATAAATCTTAACACATTAACTAAAAGGAAATGATAATTCAAGACTAGCAAAAGGAAGTCCTAAAACAATTTTAAATTATGATAGGTATTAATTTTATGATATAATACACCACTTAAATTTTAAAAAATGTGATTAGGGTTTTAGGGAATGGAACAAAATCACAAATATATCTAGATAAGAGGTAAGATAGTGTGCTCACATAATGTGAAGAGAAAGAAAATATAGTCACAAGGGTTAAAAAAACTTAAGATCTACAATTGTCCAAGTCAGGGTATGTTTGTCACTGATCAGGACAATACCATCACCGGATATGTCTTTGCATGATAAATATGGATCCAAAGGCATCCGAAAGGCCCATGAATATGTCTTTTGTAAATGTTTCTATTTCCACTTATTGTGTAAGTTCATTTGTGTCTATAAATCTAATTTTCAAGTTCGAGAATATTGCATTGATTATGACAACATGAGCTATTGTTTGTCAATTTTCAAATCCAAACTTTTGTGCCTTGACCTGAAAAAGGGTTATTAAGATTAGATCAAACTAAATTCAACACACCCCCTTGGAGAGTGATTTGTTGAACTACATACCTCTTCTCTAAAGAGGGATCATATTCCATCCATTTCTCCCAAACCTATGAGATGCAAGTGAAATCGAATATGCGATAATGAATGATCCCTTGGTTTATCCCTAACACTTGAAAATATGCACTTTGGAACTTGTGCTTTATAATTAAGCTCAATGTCTAATCTAAGATTGTAATTGGATGACTACAAATGTATAACTTGATTCTTAAATAATGTCTTCCAAGGAGTATAAGATGTTTCAATAATTCCCATAGTCATTTAATAGGTTAGGGAGAGTTTGTATTTATAGATGCCAATTCATTAGTTTTATTGCTCAAGCGACGCTAGAATATCAATTAGAATGACTAAGCCAAGTTACCATTTTATTGTGGTTGTTGAATGATGCGAGCATGAGATTCATGGTAGGTGGACATGTTCAAGAATAAACTTGTCGGTGACCCAAAACCTATCCATGGATGACATAAATCAAAATTGAGATGAGGAGATATCTAGACAAAAATTCAATGGTAGTCTTCAAGTGGTTTTGATAAGACTAATTGGAGAAGGGCTATTGCTTAAGGGATTAAAGGGTGTGGGAAAAGTGGAAAGATGAATGAAATTGGTCAAATATGTGTAAATGGACTATATACCAAAACAAGAACAAAAAAACATTTCCAAAGGCTCAAACTAAATTCAACGTACAACAATATCCATGATCATATATAACCTATATATCCTGCATCTAAAATTGATGTACTATGAAAAACATGTGCTTAAAATGGAAATGTAAATCACTACATAATAATAACATTATGTAGCTGCCATATATGAATAAAGCAAGTAGCTCATAGGTCCTGGTTTTTATTTTTGAATATTTTAGCGAACAAACAAGAGTGAATCAAAAAAACAAAGGCCAAAATGTAATCAATAAAAAATGACTGAAAGATGATTAAGAAAACAATTCAAGAGGAAATAAAGCAAATAAATTCCAAAAGGTGATAAGAAAACAAAAGCCAAAGGAAATCAAGAAAAAGAAAAGGCTAAGAGGCCCATGCTATGTAATAGAAGAAAGTTGAGGGTTCAAGATGAATTATGTCAGCTTTCTTAACGCAATGCTCACTAAGTATAAAATCAACGAAGTCTTAAGAGAATGGGGAAATTGGCATATGCCCTATTATAAATTTTAGCCACAAGTAAGACGATCATGCCTTCAAAAAAATTAATGTGGAGAAAATAGAGCTTATAATAGGAGCATGCCTCAACGAATAAGTGGAGGTGTATAAGTAAGTGAAATCTAATATTTAAGTGCACATGAAATATATTGTGAATACGCAACACATGCTATGACAATATTAGTACAAGAAATCAATATGGAGGGGAAAAATTAATATGCCCCAACATAAATACAATATGTAATATGTCTCATAATATGTGCACTAGTGTCAAGTTATAATAGATAATATGCATTTTTATGTCATTATCATGTGGAAAATGTAGATGTTTGGAATGAGATAAACAATCAATTAAAAATAGCTAGTGAAACATATCAAATGAATCAATGCCAAGAGTCTAGAATAATGATCAATGTGAGAAACAAACATTTTAGTTTCAGAATAGAAGAACAAAGTATTTCATTAATAAATTCAAGGGACGGTAATAAAACAATAAGGAAGTAAAAAAGAAACTATATACAATAAACTCTCTATTCAAGATGGCATATGAGTAGGTTAGGAATGCTAACCTATGATCCCATCAAGTGCATGATCATGTGAATTTAAGGCTCTATCAATGCAAATTCCAAGTACCATGGATGCATAATTTAAGCATTGGTGTAATATAAAAGGAATAACATGCATCTTATATATATAAGGCCATCCTAATAACATGTTGCATGCATCATTGTTGGAAAAAATTAAGAACCAAATAACCATGTCTTTAGCTCCTATTATAAGTGGTAACACAATTCCCTCAAGCGTTTTTATATTTTCCATATAATCCTTTTACTATGGTTGGTGTACCAATAAAATCAGTATGTGTTTCCCCAAGGCCGAGTAAGTAGTGTCACCATGCATATTTTTTCAATTGATCTGTTGTCAACCATAAGACTTTGTATTATATGTGAATAGCTGAAAGTAAATATGAATAAACTACCATCAATAGAATCATTGCTAGAAATGTTATGGTTATCAAATATAATGACATATCATTATAATTTTACATCGTAAATATACCAATGAGTTTTTCTATAGGATGATAAATGTTAACTCTAGGAATATTGGAAACTAGAGGAGGTTGTGTATGGTAAATCATATGTAGATCAATACTTGTATTAATTTCTTGTATGGTATGGTTTTGAAAATGTTTGGTAAACATCTTAAATTTTTAATTATGTTTTTCCACTATTTCGATTGATGGTGCATTATCACCATTATCTTCGAATTTTTTGTTTTTTTATAAGATTTTGAATCTTATTTCGTAAGCCAAAAAATCTATTGGTTGAAAGTCCTAAACATTTATGGTAATCACAATATGTGTTGGCATAAAATATTTTGGACTTTTTTTTATACAACAATCTTCGTATGTGGAGTTAAAAAAATGTTGCATTGGTAATTTATGAAGCACCCACCCTATGAGGAGGTTCAAATAAATGTGTAAATTATCTCCATAGAGGAAGAAAAAGGACAAACTTATTAATTGGTTGTAAAAACATATTAATTGATGTATTAACATCGTTAGTCTTAGAATTAAAGGGTGTTTTCTTTTGAAATTTATCTTCATAAGATGTGGAAGCATTATTCTCATATATAAACTTACTTGTAGAAAGAATCTTGATCTCATGGTACTATTATTGAGTTTGAAAAAATAATGCATAGGTTGAATCAAGCTCGAGTGAAAATTTATTATAATTAATAATCATCAATATGATGTGATATTTGTGAAAACATGGTATTGAATCTAAGAACACAATCACCGAGTAATCTCATTAGGTTCTTCTATAAGCTATGTAATTTAAGCAAAAAGAGGCCTTCTTGTTAATGTTGAAGGAAAAATGAGTTAATAATTTGTCGGCTAAAGGGTTAAAAAGAACATTTGAAACTTATAGGGAGGAGTAAAACAAATTAAGGCATAGTCCTTGATCCTCCTTAGAAATTAATTATTTAACAATCCATCGTTTGTTGTGTAATCTTGACATAAAACAAAGAACACCTTGAGATATTGTCGGGGCAACCCATATCATCAAATATATTTTAGAATTAGGTGAAACAAGCCCTTTAGGTATGATATAAATAAGGAACTATGGGTCCAATGCATCATGTAATATATTTGGATATCTTTTCACGTGGCTTACTCTATTCTAACCTTGTTGTAATTGAGCAATTTTTGATTGGTTAGAAAATGTTTTGCATATAAATACTAGGACTTCACATACATAACATTATGTGAAGATAGATTAGGAAAAGTAGGTGTCACATTAGACAATGCCTAGGAGTTATAAATTGGTTTAACTATTTTTCATATAATGTATTCAAAACATGGAATTAATTCAAATTACAAAAATGATTATTTAGGAAAAATAAATCTAAATTGTTGAGGAAAGTAGATGTTGTAATTATTTGATATATAAATGATAAAACAATAGAAAGAAGTGATAATTATGTGATAGTAACTATCTCTTACTAATAGAAGGTGCCATAAGACATGGAAATGACCTGAAAATATTCATCTTGTATTTAGATCAAAAGTAGGGTCTACTAAGTTGCCTGGTCATTATCGAAAGACTCAAACCATGGAACAACATAATCAAACTTTACCAATAGTTTCTAGAAGAGGTTTGGTGGTTTAAAAATTCTCTTATCCCTTTTCCTTTGTATGCTGACCTTCTTTTGAATATTTGGAAACTCTTTGATCCTATGCATTGGTACCTATTTTCACTCTTCTTTATCGAACTTTAATTTTCTTGAATGACCATAATGAACTCTTAAAAATAGGTTAATATTTTGGATTAAATAGCCTCATCGTATCCTTGATGATATGGTGAATTTTTCCTACATATCAATACTATGAAGAGGGATCAAGAAGCGCGTAGTTATCCCTTAATTTTAAATGTGTGAAAAATCATGTGCATAAATAATTGACCTTCACTTATAATTTTACATTTTAAATCATGCAAATTTGACCTCTGTAAATTCATAAATGTCTCTATGAATTGCTCTATGCTTTTGAATAATGTTCTAATAGTGAGAGTGCTCCAAAAGAGTGTGAGGTGTCTAAGAGGTGCAGAAGGTAAGTAATGACCTCATGAATGATTTGTATAAAAATGCAACTCTTTGTGAAATTTTGGCCATAGTTGTCCTATGTAATGTGCCTAAGCCGAGTCCACAAAGAATTAACCATTTAAAAAGTATATTTTGAGGGTTTTTAGACACCCTTGTTAGAGGGAAACACTTTGATAAATAACAATGTCTAGGTTTACGAAAAGTGTCATGGGAGTGCAAATTGAAGATCTAAGGCAATTTTTCAATGATTTTGAAGGTGGGTAGAAGCACAATAGTGTGTCCCACTTGGTGCTCCAAAACGTGAGTGAGGAGTTGGGTTGGGTCGGGTCGGATTTTAGGGAAACCCGGAGAACACCCCCTTCGTTTGAACCCCCTCTTATCAATATGCCATGTCATTAAAAAAGGGGTTCGCCCAAAGCACCCCTTTGAGCGAACCCCCTTCTCCCAAAGGGGTTCGGGTGAACCCCAAAAGCCATATTTTACCTTCCACACTTTCTAGAGAGTGTGTCGACATAATTATACTCAAGGGGGATTCACGCGAACCCCCTTATGTGGAGCCTATGTGGCACATATGTGGCATATTTTGGCCCTTAATCCATTTGGAGGATAATTATAGGCCAAAATGTGCCACATATATGCCACGTATTTAGGTTAACTTACCAAAATTTACACCAAAATACAATTTTTATTACCTTTCTAAAAATATAATTTTCATTTAAAAAAATATGTTTACTATTTAAAAAAATCCAATGTATGGTATTTTACGACAATCAGTAGTACACTTTGAACACAATTTTAAAAATAGTAAAATATATCAAGTTTTTTTGAATTTTTGTTTTTACTATTTTTGAAGTCTTCTTCATACTTATGAAAAAAATCAATTTCGATATAAATATGGAAATATATTGGCATAAACATATGTACGCCCTTAATATGAAAATATCTTCACTAAAAATTAATTAAAAAATATATATAAATAAAAAATATGAAATTTTTTCAGGAGCTTGATATTTGGATCTAGATTATATATCTAAAATTTCATGGTGAAAAAATAAGTTTTCATTAAAAAATGATGCCGGCAGATTGTTTCTCTACTATAAAATAAGAAACAATGTATGAATAAAATTAGGAAAAGACCAGATTTTTTTAAAAAATAAAATTAAAAATTTTACATGTATTCTACACTCTGAACACAACACTTCGTTAGTTCATGGAATTTCATGAATGTGTATGGTTTTGTGGCTATTGCCTTTGGAATTTCAATGAAACTAAAAATTCATGTTTATAAAGGTACAACAAATGCAAAAAAGTGGGACACACTTATATGGTTTGGTTAAGGGGTTTATATTGACTAAGTTGATTCTAAATGGATATGATTTTCAAATAGAGGTGATTAAGCCAATTTTTGTGCATAGTGAAAAAGGAAAGTGCTCCCACTTGAGATCAAAATATGTATGAATGTTCCAAGTGTTAAAATATGTCACAATTGATTGTGCTAAATTTTCAAAGATAAAATTTAGGGGTATGCAAATAATTTTTTTCTTAGTATAGATATCAACTTTAAAATCATGAGACCAAATGAAAAGAATTTTTGAAACTTATATTGATGGCTTAAATAGGCCTAAACATTCTTTTTCATCCTCCCAACAACCCCAAAACTCCCAATCCACACCTATCTAGACACATCCCTTATGAAAAAACTCTCATCATGTAGGAAACATTGTTAACAAAATTTGAGACGACATTATTCACGAATAGAGGTAACTAGAGAGAAACATTTTTTTTTTATAGTTTCATGCATGAGTCCTCTAAGCTTCCCCTAGTTATCTTTGTCCCAATATTTTAAACCTAAACTAAAAAAGAGGGTAGTTATGCTTCTCTTATTTATTTATATATCTTCATATTAAATGTTAGCAATATGTAATATATTTGTATTAATTAATTATTATTAATGCGTAAATAAGAATATACTATTATTATAAATTTGCAAGATAAATTATTAGAAAGCGATTGCTAAGAAGGTGAAATCACAAGAATGAGGGCACATTTAGATGATTGGGTGTTCGAAGGATGATCTGGAAATGACATTCACTTAAAAAATCTTGGAAACAATTTGGAAGTTCTTCATTTATTATCTTCAAAGTGGAAAATGAGTAAGTATGGAAGTGTTGGATGTGTCTAAAACCATTTGGAAATCCCATACATGTTTGGATGTTATACGGCTGCATGTTAGAGTTATACAATTTCCTATGGCTATGTGAACCTCTTAAATATGTCTTGCGATGAAAACCTAGGTGTCGCACATGTAGGAAACACTCTATGATCTAAAATAACTTCAAACCCTAACCATGGGAAGGAGACCCTACAAAAATGTTAGTGTTTGGTTTGAAGTACAATCCGTTCACCACCCATATTATTAATACTCGAAGTGGCCTCAAACTACACATAGTTCTCTACCTAACATGTGATAAGGATGCAACTATATTTGGAAATTTGATCACTTGATTATACAACAATGACTTGGCATGCTTAGCTTGACTTGGATTGGGTGGTGTTTAGTATAGGAAGCATGACTCTATAACTTGGTTGAGTGTGCTTCAAACCTATTTAAGGGTTTCTCGTAGAGCTTGTTATTACATTCTAAAAATTTAAGAGATCTTGGAGTGCTTTAGGAATGATATTTACAATGAGTGCTCTTGAAAGTGTTAGGTGAGTAAATGAGTGCATTTGACTTGCTTATATAGGGGTTTGAAGGTGTAATTTCATATTTAGCCTAACTTATGAGGATAATATTGACCAACAAAAAGATATCAAATTATGAAAGTGATGTTTGGGTGATGGAGATGAAACCACCAATTTCGAGACCAAACCGTTGGATGATTGGTCCATATTTGGTGGTCTGTATGAACATGGATCAAGGTGCTAGAAAATTATAGGAATGAAACCTAGAGATAATAGAGTATCATGGGATGATGCAAGCAATACTACGAGAGACTAAGAAACCCTATTGAGAAGAGAAAGTCATGTATTGGACCAAGGATAAACAATTAAGCTCATAATGTGTGCGAAAGTGATGATTTAGGGATGAAGCAATTTTGTTATTGTCAAGTGGTAAGTTACCAAATTTAGGTGTCTAGATTTCCATCCCTTTAATTTTAAAATTAAATTGCATGCTAAAAGGTAAAGATACATGAGTGTGTAAACACACTTAGTCTTCCTCGAGGTACTTGATTCACTTGAGTGTTGGAATAATCTCCGAAGTCAAACCTACAACACAGTGTAGTCAATGTCCATAGAAAGATTTGAACACTAATTCATATTTGAAAATGTAATTAAAACTTGCAATTTAAAATTAAAACTTATTAATATTGATGATTAACAAAACAAGAAAGGAGTACACCTATTTGTTTCAAGCCGAAGGAGAAAATCATTGATTATGTACCTTAAGAGATGGATTGACACTAATTTGCTAGAGGATTGTGGGAGATCAATTCTAAATTTGCCGATGGAGATACTAGAGTTACAAGGAATTGAATACCACTTGTCACAACACCAAAAGAAGGGTGTCACAGAGCTTTCTAGTATCCCTAATAACCTTCTAAGGAAAGGAGTGGTGTCACAAGTATTTATTCACCCCAGTAGCCTCCCTAAAAGAGTGAGAAGAAGGGTGTAATAGGGATTTCTAGTCACCCCTAAATATTTTTCCCATAGAAAAAATTGCTACAAATGAATCTAGGCCTATGTGTGGAATATAGTGCAAAGTCAAAAGTGAATGAAGTATACTCATGCCTCCATTGTATGATGTACCATGTGTATGAAGTATGATATGCTAAATATAGAATATAGAAGAGGCCCATGCCCACATAATGTGTAGTGTAAAGGTGCTTAAGATGCACATATTCAAAAGGTAATTAAGTATACTCATGCCTCCCACATTCTATATCAAAATATGGTAAAAATCTACCCTAGACTACTTGCCAATTGTCCATAAATTTGTATCAAAAACTGTAAAAGTATGTATGTTCCGAGAAAATGCTAAAGTTGTCACTAAAAAAGTTGTTAGGATGAAACCATCCATCCGGACAACAACATAGATTATGGCTCCATCCCATGTTTGATGGTTTTGTACTGTATAAATTTTGGGTACATTATGTATATATTCTTGTTCCCGTGTATTTGTATTTTGTTCCACTCTAACCTAAGTTCTATACTTTATCTTTGGCTTAGTAACATACACTTTTGTGTGATAACCCCATTGAAATCCCTCTCTTTTGAGGTGAGTGAGATGTGAAAATAGATCACTTGACTCAAAATAAATGATGTGTGTCCATGTTGGATGAAGCATATAGTCATCATTGGATCAAATCGAGGTCTTGCTTATAGGTGTCCATCGTAGATATCATGTTCCTACAAAAAGAGTGAATGGTAGAAACCATGACACAAAGAGATAGAAAATAAAATATACTAGCAAACAAACACATAGGAAAATAATCATGAGTACGAAATATAGAAGCAAAAAATTGAACTATTAGAGTGATATATAGGAACATAATTGGAATAATGAGTGCATTGAATCTTGAACAAAACAATAATGGAAAATGAGCAAGCCATTGTCTAAGAGAAATTTAAGAGTTAAAAATGATGCAAAACAATTTGAATCAGCAAACGATTCTACATTTCTCATTGTAAATCATCAATATAATATGTGTACTATATAGGAGGAAGAAAGTGTAACTTACACTTAAAAACATGGAGATAACTACCATTAGACAAGTGGAGAGTAATCCTAGAACAAATTATAACTCCCACTTAGCTAATAATGGTGGTGGTTAACTCCTGAAGACTAAATAACACCTAAGCAAAATAAATCTACATGTGTACGAGTAATCCAAATAAATAAACAAATAGAATAATTAATATCCTACATCAACAATGCCCTTAAGCATAGATTAGGTGGGAAATATAAATGGGTCTCGAAAATGAGGCCTATTGAGGTACCCAAGTACAATGTAACTCTCATAAAGTGGAGAAAATCCAATGGCACAAAAATCCGCTAAAAGAGAGAAAAGAAGAGAAGGTAGGACTAGAAAGCCCCACTCAAAGCTACAATTTCTTATAGCCGTCATGTATCCTAGAAGATAATGCCCATGCGTGCCTCCAAAAAGAAGAGAGATAAGACTAACACATAATTTTACATGGCGAATGTTGTAGTAGGTTCCTCTAAACCAAATAATGTCTCTTCCTTTCGGAAGAAAGAAACCCATTGAAATCAAATTGTTGAATTCCCACTCAAGTGGAATGCAGGTAGGAATCAAGATGAAAAATATGGAAAATTCTCAA
Source organism: Taxus wallichiana var. yunnanensis (assembly GCA_018340775.1). Lineage (NCBI taxonomy): Eukaryota > Viridiplantae > Streptophyta > Pinopsida > Cupressales > Taxaceae > Taxus > Taxus wallichiana. The sequence continues at coordinate 806,514,984 of CM031237.1, forward strand.
ATATATCCCTACGAGTTCTCAAATGTGCCAAATTCAGATAAGAAAATTTAGGCCTAACTATAGAAGATAACAATGCAGAAGCACAAAATGAAAGAGCGAGAGAATTTTTTTATAAGTACCCTCATTACATCTAGAGAATAAGGTGAAAATCCATAAGAGCTATCAAAGAGAAGAAAAATGTCCTCAATGGTGTCATCTAGATCCAAAATGTGGGACTCTACAAACAAGGAAACAATATCGGTAGAAATGTGTTTGAGTGAGGTGAATCTTACATGTCGCATGTGTGCAATTGAAGATCAATATTAATATAAAGGATATATGATACATTTTCCACAAGAAGTAAAATACATGGCTAATGTTTTGTCACATCTAATAATATACTTTTTGATCACTATTGTTTGAAGTCCATTGATCAACACAAAACAAATTACAATTTTAAAGTCAATAGAGAGAAGGTATATAAAGCATTTAAGTACATAAGAAAACATGAAAAGTTCTATAGAGATAAATCGATTGATGAAAATGCACTTAGTGAACTTCCGTCAATTGTAATTGAAAAATATTTGACAAATGAAATATGTAAATATGGAGTTTGATTCATATGTAAATGAACATGTATTTCTAGTTTCAATAATGGATATGGATGAAGGAAATATCATAAATCACATAACTTCAATGGCTTCTAAACCATCTAATTCCCATAGAGAGATGGAGTTGATCCATGCATGAGTAATTAACCCTAATACAAAACTTGAAGTGTAAATTAATCAGCTTAGAATCAGATCATCTCTTGTTAATGAGTATGTAATATAAGGGTTACTTATTATGGATTCCCCCACATTATTTCATGACGAAAGGTGTGATTAGTTAGAATCATGAATCGAGATGAGTACAACTACATCATATTTTAAAACATTTATTCAAGTAGAGATCACCATTTTATAGGACACCCAAAATTTATACATTTACACAATGAGCATAAATTATTTTTCCACTTGAGTGCATCTAACATGTATCACCCCAATATGTATGCACAAGTTCTAGGAACATATGCACATTTGACAATTATGAAATTTGGATGAGAAAAACTAATGGTGCATTACATCTAACCACTAGGGAAGAAATTTGAGACTTTTATTCATCTATTCACAACAAATGACAATTTGTATAGTTTTGGTGTGAGTCATTTTCCACATCAGCGGGTGAGTCATCTCACTTAGGTGAGATCATAGGTCTGCGTGTCATTTAGGGGTCATTATGATATTCCCTTACGTGTCAGTGTGTCTAGTTGCATCATTGGGAGTTACTTCCCATTCTAGGAATGTAACTCCCTATCCACTCGAGTTGTCATGATTGTAGTACTTGGGGTTTACTCATCACCCTCTATATGTACACCCCTTCAGATCTATGAGATAGTGTGAGAGTTTTTGTGTTAACGAGGTTCTATCACTTTGTTGATCTTTACGTACACATTCGGTTGATGCTCGCTCCTCTCAAGATCTCATCACGCCGGCGTTCACACGTGTGTGGATATTCATGTTGTCCCTCATGATCCTCACACTTTGAGTTTTCACACCCTTTTAATTATCGTGGCACTTTATAAGATATTGTGTGACTACTGATAGGGTGCGTTCATGCAACATTAGACAATCGACCACTCACCTCGCAAAGTAGGTGACAATTTACGTGAGAGTGGAGGCCACAATGAAGTCCTAAATCGAAGCGAGAGGAACACACACAATCAAACAAAAAAGAGCATAAGAAACAAGGTACAAAAAATATTCAACGTGAGAAAAAGAGCGTCTCATGGCACAAAAATGGCTCTCTTGCTGCAAGGTTGTGGCAGAGATGTGTCCACTAGCCACGGGAAAAGTAGAGCACTACAAAGCAACGAACCGAGAAAAAAGCGGCTGGAAATCTTAGTAACCCTATATGTAGAGCTCGGAAAAAGATACTTCCCACCACATCTAGAGCATCTTTCAGTCCCTCTTTAGAGACCCTTCACATCTTGCCTCCGTTGTTCTTGCTTATTGATACATTTGTCTCCTCTTCTTATTCGTGTGATGGCAGTTCCATTGACATAGAATCACTTGGTTCTTCTTCGATGACAAGGATTGTGCTCTAATTCGATGCCGAGATTACCACAAAGGACTTCTCTCCTCCTTCTCTCACCTTTCCAGAGAGTGTTGTCACCCCTCCCATCTCATTAGATATTGAGTAGTCTCCTTCTCAGCCTTATACCATCATTGCACCAGCCTCCTTTCCACTTCCAGTGTGTGAGGACCCTTCCACTCCTCTTCCTTCATGCATGGATGACTTATACCCGCTGTCTGACATCACTCTACTATTTTTGAGCCCCCTCATTGGGATGAGTATCTTCTCGACCTTGGTCATCTTTTCACAGAGTCCACTTGTGATGCACTAAAGGTTCCTCATCCTTCTACAGTGCCTTGGAGGAGTTCATCATCTCTGTTGTTGGGAGTGCCCCTTTTGGGACTCTTATCACTTCCAATTTTCTAGAGTTCTTCATTGATCCACCCTCTCTTGTGGATCCCTTTTCTATTGTGGGGGTTGTTGTGTTGCCTTCACATCACTTGGACATACTTTCTACGGTGTTCCCTCTTCACACTCGCAGTTCTACACACATGGCATTGCCTTCTATTCCTTGGCGCTCACTTGCTAGACCTACGTCACACTTTCGTGGACCGAGAACTCAAAATTATTTGCGTTGCTGCCTTTTGTTTCCTTCGCAGAGTGGGTGGACTTCCAACACTCCATTTCTATCCTTCCTAAGGGAAGGCACACAGTTCAGTGCGGGTGTCTCTTCTTCAATCCAGAGGTAAAGGACCACATCATTGACACTATTCTAGGAGAATTCCTAGAGTTGCGAGTTCATATATGTCATTGGCATCTTCTCGCTTTCCTCTTATCTCCCTTTTATTATCTCTTATTATTCTTTCTGAGAGATTTCCATTTTGTACATGGGTACCTTATTAGGCTCCTCAGTGTTTGAGACCCATCCTTGGCATATTTCTTATATTAGAGAGTGTGTTTTTCTCTTGTGGTGGATGTTTTTCCAACTGGGCCTTCCTTCACTACTTTGGATTCTTTGTTGTGCGTGGGTACCTTATTTGGATTTTGTGCGGGGACCCATTTCTCTTTTCTGACTTTCTGCCTCATCCTAAGTTTCGATGAAGGGGGTTGTTGGTATGAGTCATTTTCCACATCAGCGGGTGATTCATCTCACTTAGGTGAGATCGTAGGTTTACGTGTCATTATGATATTCCATTACGTGTCGGTGCGTTAGTTGTGTCATTGGGAGTTACTTCCCATTCTGGGAATGTAACTCTCCCTCTCTCCACTCAAGTTATCATGATTGCAACACTGGGGGTTACTCAACACCCTCTATATGTACACCCCTTCATATCTATGAGATAGTGTGAGAGTTTTTTTCCTTAACGAGGTTGTGCCCCTTTGTCGATCTTTGCCTTGCACATTAGGTTGATGCTCACTCCTCTTGAGATATCATCACCTTTGTTGTTTGCATGTCTATGGATGTTCACATTGTCCCTCATGATCCTCATGCCGGGTGTTCACACCATCTTTCACATAGTTATATTAACCCAATAAAATTGCATAAATAAAAATGTGTGACTCCATAGAGCATTGCAACCAAAACATGAAATATTAATCCATTAAAAGGTTGGAATGACACTTGAATTAGATGTGAAATTATTGATTTCTAAGGGTGTAAGATAATGTGAACCTCCAATATATGGATCTATAAGAAACACTTGTTAATGGAGCTCTAAGATATATTCTAAATATAATAAACAAACATGAAAGTTCCCAAAATGCCACCGACATGCATTATGGTGGAATTTGTGATTACTTTGAGATGCCATTTGAAGATACAACTCCACATACACATTCCAATTACACCAATACAAAGGGGAAGCACATACACATTCCAACAACCAACACTCTTACAATTGGCTTGGCACTCATAATAAGAAATAATTAAGGTTGACTCTTTCGAAAGAAACAATTGATACAGGAGAAAATAAATAACATGGTTAACATTTGTATCTCTCTCATCTGCAAAACGCTTGTTTTTTCCATTTTAATATGATGGCTATGAAAATAGGAAAAACAAAATCCAAATAGAAAGTTGACAAAGAAAGACTCAAGTTATTGGAACTATAATAATGCTATGTATTTAATGTATATTTATTTTTCTTCTAATACCTCATATTCTATTTAACAAATGGAATATGATTTTTTTTTCATTAAGTGTCATTTAATGTGATGCATATTACCCATTTGGATGATTGCAAAATGTTTCATGATTTGACATTTCTTGTGATGTATATTCCCTAATTGGATGAATATGAAATGTCTCCTTACTTGACATTCAATGTGATGTATATTAGTGTGTCAATGAATATGCATTTAGGTGTATATATAATGCTCCATTAATTGTGAAAACAAAATATTAACATAATACACACCTTTTTTTGGGATATGGAATGACAATTACACATGCCATACTCATGGATGCTCCTACTATATATATCTTAAATACATCTATCCAAAATGTGCCAATATCCTTTGTTGAAGTATTTATGTACTCTATGTGAAAAATTCAATATGTTATATAGATGTATTACAAATATTTTTACTAGTTCTTTAAAAAATTAAATTATTATAAAAGTTATTCGTTAATTTATCAAGACACATATGACATATCCATCTACCTTTAGAATTCTGATTTGATGATGTGGAATCATACAATATTCTTCATGAAAACTATGCCTAAATATAACATATGTTAGACAAGCTGACCATAAAGTCAAAATTTTCAGTTGATTATTGTAAAAATACTTACGACGTAATGATAGACTCTGTAATAATAGTGAGCCATTGATCAAGGATTCATATTTTATTGATTTTGTGTTAGTTTGGTGCTAACATAAATAACATGAATGCTTATTGCGTTGATAGGTGTTCTTTCTATGAAATGGACTCACCAAGTATATATGCAATCAACTCATGGAAATTTATTTTCATGTTCAATGATAACAAAAGTAATCGACATCAAGGGATATAGTTAAAACATTTTTGTTTGGAAAGTATTTTTGGTTGCCTACTTGTCATGTCATAATGCAAGATAAACTTAAATTGTTTATCATTTATATAAAGAGTTGTCTAATCAATTAATTTGAAAAAACATAACAACTTGGGAAACATACTTCCATTTCTTAGTTCTTTGTTGAGTAAGTTAAGTAAACGTACAAGTCACAACACTTTCAAGTATGGTTTCATATTTCTTTATAAAGTTATAATATGATGTCGAGTGTTGCATGAATGCAAATGGATGATGTCAACGGATCATTAAAATTTATGTTTTTAAAACATTTAGTGTATCTAGGCACTTCAAAATATTGAGCACATGGATTTCATTGCTCTAAATTATATAGTGTGTTTAACTCAATTTGTGTTTTGATAGGTTGAGATTAGAGTCGATACATATATATTATTATTTTTGATTAATAAATGGTAAGGGTTTTGAAATACTCCCAAAAATTTATACAAATCCATACAAATGTTACATTAAAGCTCATAATCATATCTATAATAAGCTTACGTCGTCAAAAGGCATCCAAACAATACCAATGTTTGAGCATCCCCTCGAGTGTATAGTCACCTTCAAACAAAAAAATTCATGACTAGTCAACGAATATGCAACACCCTTGCCACAATCTTTCCATCTCCCGTCTGCCAAAAAACTAAGTCTCTCCCCCATTGGCTCAATTTTGTGAGTAGAGAATCATCTTAGATGGTTTAGGTGCCTTCTTATGATATCATATTTTCTTCTTGCACACCATAATCCAATCCAACCTCTATCCTATATCTTAAGATTCAATACAGAAAAAGGATAGCTATTTCCATGTCCTTAATGGACTGGAAACCATCATTATCATCTACAACTACTTTAACAGCCCTTGGCTCCGACATGGCTTCCAAACCTTCATAATTAATTACCACCATAGAGCCCTTTAGAAAATACCTATACACTATTAAACGTTACATAAATGAACATAAACTAAGGTTGTGAACTTGTGTCTCTCACACAATCACGTTTACACTAATTTTTATGGACTCACCGGTGCTCGAGTTAATTAAGGCGAATATGATTGTTGTATGGTGCTCAGTGTAGGTCCTTTTGGATTTACATCTTCTCCTTAAGATGAATATGCACCAGAATCAATATATAATCTTCTTTCTTAAGAAAAGTTTGACTTGTCATATTAATTATAGTTTGAGCAAGTGTGTTCCACTAACTATTGACTAACATCCATAAACGGCTGGATGTAAAATAACACTGTTTAAATTTGATAGGTTTTTATATATTTTTCATGTTTTAAGTGGAAAAATGTCTTTTAATTTATACATTTAAAATTTGGTCATTACTTTTTAATATAAATTTATATGTACATCATATTAATATACATTAAATCTTTATAAGTTAAAATTTGATCATTATTTTAATATATAAATTTATATTAATATACATAAACATTTATTAATTTAAAAAAATAAATATAGACTAATTTTTTAAAAATAGATATATAATTATTTTAATATTTTTATTAATAATTTATTGCTAATATTGTTTTGCATATTTAATTTTTTTTTAAAAATGAGTGTCACGTAATTTTAATTTACAAGTATAAATGGGTATCAAAATACAAATTTGTTAGCTTACCATTTTAATTTTTGTACAATGACCTTTTACCATTTTTTATTTATTGCATTGGTTTAGATTGGTTATTCATTCAAACAATCAATGAAAGGGTTCGTCTAAGTTTTTTTTCCTTCTTAGGTAAATAGGTAACAATATTCAAAACTAGTAGTTGGTTTTTTCTTGGTAGAATCTGTTTAATCACAACTTAGCATAATCAATGTAGAGGAGTTCATCGGATAGAAATTAATTTTACATTACCATTACACCATAACTTTTGGATTAAGTTATTCAAGTCATTGGATGTATTGGTCTTTATATTGTTTAAAAGGAACATTTTTCCTATGAACTCTCGTATGTGACCACAAATCAAATTCTTATTATATTATTCTAGACATGATACTAGTCATAAGATGGATTGTTGTAAAACACAATCAACAAGTTCCCAAGGCCTTAAATTTTCCATCTAAGTCTAAAACTACAATACCAATGGTGTCTGCTACAATATGGATTTTCTCATGCAAGAGAACATGTATGTAAAACTCAAATCAATTTTTGGGAACCCAATAACAACTAGGCCAACTTAGTCAACACTGTCACTTCACTATATTTGAAGGCAAGGGTTTTAGTTTTACATCTAAGGTTTTGTAGGATGATATTATTTTTATTTTTGACTATTTCTCCAAATTATTGCATTATATGTTTTGGACTCACAAGTTAGTGTAGTTGTAGCTTGTTTTGGGTTGAATAGATACATTTTTCGTGTTGTTTGTTCACATTTTTTTGGTTTTAATTGCAACATTATGCTAATGATGCATTGTGTGAGTCACATGTAGACATTGTTTGATAAAAATGTTTATGGAAGCCATCTAATCTACACAAGTCCATGTTATATCCTGATAAAATTACAAAAAAACCCACTTTTTATAGCCATTTTTGTGCAAATCCAATAAAGATGGGGTTTCCCCCTCTTTCATATTCATGGAATTCAATTTTCTAACATTCACTCTTCAAACCCAAGTTTCATTTATTGAATTTGAATTTTATTTTTGTTTTGGTTTGGATTTATATAGTTATGAACTTGTACGGTTGAAGGATGTGGGTATTGCATACATTGGCGAAAACTATCCAAATTATAGGATAACATTGTATGGCCATCATTATGTATGCCATTCATTACATCCATACTATCATGCTAGCTGGCATCCACCTCTGGTTCCTGTTTCCATATTTAGTTTTTTTAATATATACACTATGTTTATCACCCTCAAACTCAATGCTCTCATATTTAGTTCATTTTTGTGTTTTTCACATGATAAACAAAGTGTATTTATTACCTTGCAATTAAAAAATATTTCAAGCCCAGAACCTGTAACCTCTTATTTGTGGGTGCAATATTTAACCAGCTCGTTTGCATCAAATTATTTTCAAGTACTTCCAAAATTCATTGACATTTGAAAACAAATAAAATGTGTAGGTAAAATGCACATGATATTTATGTGGAGGCTTGGTATGCTGGTGCTATCATGTAAGTTAATTAGTCACATGCTTGTGCTTTTATGTTTCACTTTTTTGAGTGGATTTGGGGTATGACATTCTACTCTATTGTTTCTGTATAGACGGGTTTTAAATCTTATTTTCAAATTTTTCACTCAACCAAATGACTCACAGAGTTTTACTTACCTACAAGTTGATATATTTGATATATCATTTAAAAATGTGTGATATGTCCAATGACAACTACCACTAAATGTAAATAAATATGAAATTTATCATGAAAGTGTTCTAGAATACAGTAGGACATAATCTCCATGCATTGACCTAAAATCTATTTAGTACTCATATCCATGGTAAAATATCTACGTTGGCAAGACAACGAGAACTAAATGACTACTTGGAAAGGCAACCAAAACTAAACGATTACCGTTATATTAGAAAATTATCATTCACATTATACATATCTATCACTCTTAAAATCATTTAGAGAAGTCATTGATGATGCAGTGGTCATTCATATATTAAGTATTGCTAAGTCACAATATTAATTTTGATTATAGAATGGCCTTCGGTTGCTCCAAAAGAATACAATTAGAGGAGTTATTGCTATTTTTGGAAATGGGTATAATGCCTCTAAAGATTGGGACAAGGTCACTCTTAACAACACATGAGAGACATGTTCCTCCTCTAAGGAATTTGACCACCACCCTTGTGGGTCAAATGGAAATTGAATGCCTTTTTACTAATAGTTTCATATTTATTTATAATGTAATATTTTCAGAGTACATTTTTACTATAGACAAGATATCTGCATTAACAAAATTTTAAAATTATAAATGAACAAGTTTAAAAAAAAGAAATGGCTATAGAAAAGACTCTTAGTGTACACATTATATGAGTTTACAAGTTGAATTGGTGAACCAATCAATGAAAAATACTACCCAAAGAATGATAAATAGTGTTGGCCAACAATTCAACTCTCAAATTCATTTGATCTTTAAGTTCTTCCACAAAAATATAGATTGAAAATAAACTCAATTTATAAATATTCTTATTATTGAATGACAAAAAACATAAAGATAGATTGAAAATAAACTCCATGTATAAATATTCTTATTATTGAGTGATAAAAAACACTAACATATTTTAAAATTTATAACATAAAAAGTAAAAATACATAATATACTATATTTTAAAATTAAAAATTAGAATGAAAGTTAAAAAAAAATTCTTTAAAAATCTAAAAAAATCCAATATTTTAAATTATATAAAATTGATCACAATAATAAATAAATATACATTTAAATCAATGAGAAGGATATATATTCTAGAGAACAAGTAACAATCATCATCCTTCATAGCGGGACTACAACCCTTTCAATGATTCAAGAATCCCAACAATTGCTAAAATTAATAGTTAAGTTTTATTTGGGGAACATTTAATTTTCTAGTTGTGGTGCACAACATTGCATGATGAAATTCTAGTCAAGGTAAATTTTAAGACCCCTAAAAAATAACCATAGATATGACTTGATAAATTTCTATAAATGACTTTCAAAATCTTGGCAAATGCCACAAATTGAAAGGAAATGCTGTCCATCAAGATTATCAATTATGAGCTGGTAGCAGTGGGCTATCAATCGTTGGCAAATTTATCTTTTGTGCATGCGGCAAAGACAATTTGAATATAAAAATTTGGCCATTAGTGTAAATGCTAGGTGAATCAACCCCAAAAATTAACTTGTACCAACAAATTTTACATGAAATAGCAAGCAACCTAACTCCTCAAAATTTCAAAAACTCAAATATTTATGAATTAATAAAAATTAGCCACTAAAATTTACATAGACTCTAATATTTAAAAGGCAAATTATATGTTTTTGAAAATTGTGATGTTTTAAAAACTTAATTTATATTAAAATTAAGCCAGATTGTTCAATTCCATTGTCGTCTAGTCCGGTTAGGATACCTGGCTTTCACCCAGGCGACCCGGGTTCAAATCCCGGCAATGGAAATTATTTTATTCGGTTTAGGAGCTATTATTGACACAGGATTTTTGAATATTTTTGTCCCGTTGCACGCTTATTGCATCTCCTTCTAAATTTTTGAATAAAATAATGTAACTAACAACTAAAAACTCATAAACTAACCCACCTAAAAATAAATTTTAAACCACCTTTAAAAAAAAACACCCGCATACAAATCCATGCATGCTCCTTAATTGCATCTATTTTACGATTTCTTACTTTATATGCAAGGCTTTAATAAAAATGAAGTGCAATACATCTACCCATGCTAAAAATTATTCAAGTTTAAAATAACAAAATCAGATTTGATTTTAAACTTTTTCCACTAAATTTTAGAGTCGGATATTAAGAACCTATTAAAATTATGGAGATATAAGTTTTTCACAAGGCTATACATTCATGTTCTTGGTACTCCAGGATGTTTTGGAAACCGTCAAAACATTTTTGGCAATTGTCTCATTATTATTTATGTAAAAATTGGTATGATGATTTTATTTGTTTGGTTTAAGGCTCCAAAATCTCACTTACATCTGGAGGTATGAGCAGAGTTACAAAAATTGACAAACAAATAATAATATTACTGTATATCTATCACAGTATATTTTGGCTAATTTATAGCCATTACAATAGGAAAACCACTTCCTATAAAATAGGAAGTCTTTCAAACAACTTACCCGTTTAAATGTTTTATGGGTATAACCAAACAATATGCAATCTAATATTGTTATGTGTAACAATATATGATCTAACCATATAACCGTAAGTAATACTTACTTTACACGGTAACACACTAACTTACATGTAAGCACTATATTTCCTAACATCACATTTCTAAAATTTCATGTAGTTCTCTAAGAAATTTCTTTTCTTCCTCTAAACCCCAATAGGTTTGCAATATCCGAACATACAAAAATGTGGGGTTTAATTCGAGGATCTATGTTTTGCTTCGCTTGAATCTTATCAAAGTCATCTTTGTACACAATATCCAAGACAATGCATCAAGTACAATGTTGTTGAACATGACATTCCACTAATGATGCAATGTCTATTTTATCACGACTTTGAGTACTCCAATAAATGCTCGATTTCTTATAGATTGCAATAATAAATGTTTGAAGTTCTTGATTTCCTTGGACTTCTTGGATGTCTGCTCTTAAATGCTTGTGCTTATTCACTTCCTTTTCCTAAATGCACTATTGCACACGTGTATACATTAACTTCTTGAATTCAATATAAGTACCTACTATTGTGCAAGCCAACAAATGACACGTAAGAAAATCACCAAAAGACCAATGAACCCTTGTGGACTCAAATGATGGTTAGAAGGGTCCACATGACACATACCTCTAGAACAACACATTCATATTTCTACGGAGACCATAAAAAACAGGGGGATATATGGAAGAAAGAGAGATGGAGAAAGAAATAAGGAGTCACACGATAACAAATATCAAATATTGATAAATGCTTTGGTAAGAGCCCAACCCATACCAAAATTCGATAAATACACATGTACCCTAAAATAATGTAAATTTGTGACTAATAGCTAATACCCCTTAACAAAATTTAGATGCTTAAATAACACCCCACTTTGATGTGTGTGCTTACATATCAAAGTAAATCAAACATGTGAATATGAAATTTTTGACTGAATCAAAATCTAATGTATCAATGAGACATTTACACCACATTTACACATGTAAAAGTGCTTAATCAATCAATAATATGTTGAAATCTAGAAATAAGAAACTGGAAAGAAAATAGTCTATTTTGCTTGAGGTGTGATAACACTCCTTTATAAGTCCCCAACATCTCTATATATTTATGCCACAAATATGCGGACCTCTCCGAAAAACCTACAAAAATAAGTATATGCAAAAAAATCTCATAACAATAATATGTTAAAATCTAGGAAAGAAAAATTGGAAAGGATGACCTTGTTTTGTTGAAAAATGTGAAGGATCCCATGCTTGAGTTCCATGTATTCTCCAAATCTATTTTGAATGTAACCAACATTATAGGTGTCCAAGTCTCTAGACATGTGCTAAATCTTGCAGGAAATTCTTGATATAAAATTTAACAACAAAAATAAAACCTAAAGAGAATATATTAGGGTTAGAAAATGTCTAGAATGTATCTCATGGTGGTTATAACGAGTGTCAAACATTGGGTATGTCTTAGAAAAACATGTACTTTTTCTCATGAGTTTGTAGGAGCAAAATACAATACCAAATATCGGAGCCTAGAGCTTGGAGTCCAAAGTAAGGATAAGTAAGGGGAAAATAATCATCTCTTTTGAGATGTAGGACAAATCTAAGAAGCAAAAATATCACGAGAAAGGGATTATGCACGTCATGTATAAAATAGGGAATACAATCATTGATATACAACACAATAAGTTATCATATATCATAAATAAATAAATTCTCATGAGCCTTTGATGTAATCTATATTTAAGCAAAAATGTATGATGACCTCATGAGAAAAATCTAAGCAATGTAAGAACATGAGTATGTTCCAAGTAGGAAACATGAAATCAATGTTCAAAAAAGTAATATTCCACTCACCGACCCGTTCCTTCCCTCCTCACTACCCCTCCTCCCCTTCCCCCACACACACATGGCATCAACCACAAAGAAAACACCTCAAAAACACCAATCATGGAGTAGACATGTAAGGCATTAATGTATACACACTAGTCATATAAAAACTCATATAACAATGAATATACATTAGACACAAATAGAATATACGAAGCATGTTGAAGATACATAAGACATGGTAAAAACATGTCACTTATGTGAAAAAACACAAATAAAACACTTTAAAAACATATGAAACATGATACTAAAAATTCACTTATGTGACCAAACACGGAGAAAACATGTTGAAGACACAAACAATATGATATAATTATGTCACTTATGTGACCAAACATGTATAAAATGGTTAAATGCATGGACATAATTAAGCTTGATGAAGATATATGATATAAATAAAGACATGCCGAGAACATGTGAACGTGTCCAAATGTTATGAAATACTTATCTACCACATAAAATATCTTGTAATGAAAAAAATTATAGGTCAAACATATAACACATCAACTGAAGCACAATAGTATAGAAAATAATTGCGATGTAGAAATTGAAGTATGAAAAAGATATGCTTCATAGTGCCCCCAAAAATTCCCATGAGCGATCATGAGATGCGTCTCTAGCCTAATTTATAAATCCACAATTATGAGTCTCTAATATATAAAGGAACCAAATCCCCTATACCAATCTCTATGATCACACGAGTAGAAAGGATATAAATATAGAAATAAAACAAGGCACCTATCTTTAGGCATGTGTGATGAACATATAGTGTGCATTCTATTAAAATCATTCGAAGGCAATATTTATGATCATATTTTAAAGAATAATAATCCGTTTACAAATGTATCCTCTTATGCACTTTTCTTTGGATGCTAAAAAATGCCTAATCCAATCAAAGCATCCTCCTATTCAATTTCCTTTGCACACTTGCAAAAAAACCTTGGGACTATTGTGTAATACATCGGTCATCGTGTACCTCACAATAGTGTACACACTTCACAACACTTCATAGCCATACAAGATCTCCAAAAATCATCATCCATATTTCAAATTCAAAAATCATCATCCATATTTCAACTTCTTGTTATTATACGACACACCACTTGGAAGTGTCCACGTGTGTGCCATGTCGAGTTCCTCTCAACAATACTTTGCCTTGGAATTTGAACCAACACACCTAGAATAAGCTCAATCATCACTTGAGAAGGCTCATTATTGTAACAATCCTATTTTATAACCACCATCTATTATACTGTTGATTGTTTTCAATAATGTATGCATATGTACATAAATTGTTCAACCCAAAAGTGATTAAACGACCACATATACACGATAGAAACACACATACCAACATACTCCTTATATCTCATATCTCTCATATACATATATATCTCATTTTAATTTTAGAAAATTAGTTAAGAATGGTGTTTTCCCCTCACTATTCACGGGAGTTCACTCTCTCGATGTATAATAGTGGCATTCTTTCTTATTAGTACTGCCGAAGGCAAGTATACTATAGGTTTCACATTTGCTTAAATAGTTATTATTATTTGTACTTTTCAACCAATAAGATATTGTTATTATTTTTCATAAACAAATATACACTTTTCACATTAACAAACTTGCACAATTTTTAACAAAATAATTGTAAAAAATTATTTATCTTCAATTTGATTGGTTTGTAAATTTGGATGTTATTGCAACCTTCAACATTTTCTAGGAAAGCAAGTTGTCAAACATTTATGATAATTTATTTGCATCATTATTTGTACCTACAACAACTTTTGAGAAGGAGAGCGTCTTTCATCTGCCTCCATTTCAATAAAATTCGACAAAATATCTCTACTCGATCCTCCTTCTGCCTCGATCTCCTTAATTTTGGCTTCAACCATCTCCGCTGCAAATTCTCCAATAATCGCCGAAGTTTTACCGAGCCTTTTCTCAAAACCCACATTCAAAAATCTCATAAATTTCCATATCACGGGAGGGAACATAACACGATAAGTGCACAATTCAACGGCTTCGTGAAAAGTCCTGGCAATGGAGATCTCTGGAAGAATATCGTCACCCAGACAACAAGGATCCCTCCCTAACACACTCATACAAATATTATCAAAACCAAAGCGATGCAGATCGATTTCGGCCTTTTTTTCTTTAGCCAAGGTAGGAGCATGGGAAGAAGCTTCTCCTACAACATTTTATTCAACACAAATTCTGTCCCGAGAAAGTGGCGCTGGAGAGGGCCATTCCGCAGTTTTGCGATGGCACTTCCACAACCCGTCGTCTGCGGTGAACAAACCGTCACCAAATATGTCGTAGAAAATATCGTTAAGGTGAACTAATTTTACAAAGAGCGTTGACATCATGCCCACCACAGGCCAATTTAGAGGTGCATTACTTTTTTGACAAATAAAATGCCACGCTATAATGTTTCTTTGCTGCCACTACAATGACCATTGTGCTCATAAAAAAACATGAGTGATCTAATTGACTATTTATCTAAGATCTGAAGAGATAAATGAAGTTTCTGCAAAAGGTATTTTACAAAGAAAAATTCTTAGTTCCCAGTATATGCATTATGCTAATATTATGATACAACAAATTCAACTTCTACAAAACCCACAAAAATATGGTGTCATCAAAAGGATTTGGAAGGATATTTGTGCATGAAGATTTGAGCGAGTATATTAAGCTTGTATGAACTTTTCAAACAATGATTCGGGGTCTGTGGAAGATGAGAGGGTTTTCACTTTGTACTTTCCTTTTTAAAGTCAAAAGTTTGAAACAGTTGGATAGGAATCTAGAAAGTTATATGAGGTTGTATGTATCATATTACTCAGTGGAGACTTTTCCTTATGAGAGAGCACTCACATTATGGAATTCACTAGTAGAAAGAAGAGGAGTTGGTAATATTTTGCCTGATGGGGATCGAGACACATCCACAAATCATGCTACAGTTGATTTCCAAGACACGAATGAAAGTGTTGCTCCAGGACTATTCAAATTCACATAGATTTCATTTCTTCTATACATTGTTGAGACTATTTACAATAATTTGATGTAATATGTATTGATGTATTTCATACAAAGATTACAACTTTCAATAAATGCAATATTACATTTGTTTTTACTTGATCCATTGGAATAGTGTGACTGTAATTTTCTTGTATCACATTTGTTTTTTATATTTGGTTTTGATGAAATAAGGACATATTTACTTGGATCGACCTATCTGTTAATTGATTATTTTTTACATCTGCATGAAATCATAAACATAAATATTTTAAACAAACAAAAACATGAAAATTTGAGCACCATTTATGTAAACATAGAAACATAAACATCATTCGTATTAAGTAGAAATCCATTAACAATAAATATAGTTACAATTCCAAAGTACTCTTGAAATCATTCTCTCATGTGGCGTGATTACTTTATGAAGACAAGTATCAATTCATAAAGCATTTTTGGCCAATACAATTCTAAAAGGGGGTTGTAAATAACATTTCAAAGCTTTCGAACAAGTTTTTTCATATAAGGACACATTATGAGGGCATCCTCTTTTCTGCCTATGATTCTGAATCATAGTTGTCCTTACGTCTACCACATGGAATAAAAAGCAAAAATAGGTTGGCCACTATCTTTTAATTCCTACGCCTAGTGTCGAATTGTGACAACACACCTATCACATGGTGAACTTAACTAATATATTGAATTTTTTATGTTACAGGGGAAGCTTGATCTTTTTCTTGCGTAAGAGGTGGAGGAATGTGCTCGATCTGCATGCAGAGCTATCTCGCCATAACTCCGGATGCACGATCTTTGCGGTATTGATATTTTCAAGAATATTCTGCTCCTCCCTTGCAACATCTCCTGCTGACAAAAGTGATGCATCAACATATGTATTTTCCTTCAGTAAGACTTCTAGATCCATCTTATGCTCCTTGATTATCCTTCTCGGTTTATTATTTTATTTATTTAACACTATGAGTGTTTCCTTCAATGTATAAATTAGTTAAGGATTTTGGACATTCTTCAAATGTGCTTCAAATACAATGCTTCTTTCTTTAAATTTTCATATTTTTCCTGTAAAACAAAAATATAAAATTATTAGTCTATTAGATAAGTTGAAAAAATATATTGCGACACTCATAATATTAGGATTTTTCCTGTAAAAGATGACTCACCACATCTTTTTCATTTTTATATTTTTATTAAAACATTTGTCTTGTCTTTAGCCCATTTTTGTAGTAAGCCTATGCTTCAACATTCAAATTCTCCAACCTATTTAACATTATGTCTATAATATCATCATCATAATCATTATTATATGAAATTGTCCCTGACTGAGCTTTGTTTAGCAAAATGTCAAGCCTTACGGTTGGCTCTCTACGGTAGTGAACAATGAATGCCTTTGAGTGTGATTATGGTATTAGGTATTTATTTCTTTTATCAAAATTTTATCCCTCCTCTCCCAAGTCGCACCAAATCCACATCAAACATTACAACTTCTTGAATTGTTTCCCCATACTATTTGATATCAGATTTTCGAATGCAAAATGTGTCTTCTCATCATCTGTTTGTGGAGATTTTGTTAGAGGAGGAGAGTCCCATCTGTACTTCATGCACATTTTTTGTGGTTGTGGTGGAGGAAGAGTAGATTGAATCATATCATGGGTGTCAAAATAGTTACCCTTATCTGCATCGCCACTATCGAAGCCCAAATACTCCTCGTCAAGATCGATGTTGTTGAAAAGTTGTGTGCTGTTACACTTAAGACACCACCTAGTGAGAGTCCAAGAAATTATGTGGTTACAGGATGAAGTGTTCTTGCCGAGTCTGTAGGAAACCTTATATTCTTTCCTGAAGATATTCTATTTGTTTGGATTGTATGTGTTGGTGGTATTGGTGGCCTCCTTGCAAGTGGAATGTGCTGAGAAGCTATATTACCTGCAAGAAGCAAACAAAAAATTATTAGAAAATTATCATTATACGCTTGGGCCTTGTAAATGCTAAAAAATGTAACTAAACAAAACATGCCGTCGAACGCTCGTCCAATTTTCTCGTCCTACCTACCCATCCAACCTACCCATCCACCTACCCATCCAACCTACCTATCCAACTTGCCGTCTAACCTATCCGTCCAACCTACCCATCCAACTTGCCGGTCCGACTTGCCGTCCAACCGCCCCGTCCAACCTACCCATCCAACCTACTCATCTAACCCGCCGTCTAACCTACCCATCCAACTATGCGAAACCCAAGAAAATTGCTCCCCCTGTGAAATCACCTTTCTTTGTGAAACATTTTTTAGAAATTCACCAATGATTCAAAAGTCAATTTTTGAGATTTGCCACAAATTCTAAACTAACTTTGGGGGGCTTAAAATAAACCCCTGGTTGTCACTACTTAGCTAAAATACGACTTCAATATAAATATACGCTCACTCAAAAATTGTATATCAATTAAATATAATATTTATTCTAACATGGGATAGAGATGTTGATATTTGTATAAAATTGTTGGCTTCTCTTAAAAAAATATTAAAAATCAAAATTCTAAATATTTTTCGAGTTGCAAAAACAATTCTAAGAATTAAACTGTAAGGGTTTGCATACCCTATTTCTTGCAATTAACCGAGTTTAAAACTAGAAAGGGGGCCTACAAAGTGCTACCAAATGCAAGCATTGCCGTTATGTTTCGAACCTGAAACCTATTGGATTCTCCCCATTTTTATTTTGGCCTGCGCAAATTGTATTGGCTTAAACAATTTGAGTGAAACCTAAATAATAAGTTGGAGCACATATCTTTTCTGGCCATGAAAAACCTGAGCCGTTGAATAGGTGTGGGAGAAGTCGTAAAAAAAACAAAAAGAATATCAAAGTCCCATTTTTCCTTATTTTCTCAAAATTTTAGCAAACAAAAACAACTTTAATAAAATTTTGATATTTAAAAATAGTTTTTAAAAATTTATATTCACATAGAGAGGCGTGTTTACACCTGTAGAAATCCCAAAGGGCTATGAAAACATATTGTAATCACCATCATTAATATGTTGGTCCGTATCAATGACCATGACAATAATCGTCATTATTCATGTATGTTGGTATGTACCAATGCCCATATTTTGACGACTGTATTTACATAGCGCAAAGGGCTTAAGCAGTGCATAGTCGAGGGATATATCAGCTTTGTTGTTCATAAAGATGAAATATAGATACATGTTGGCTAAAAAGTAAGAATCATTTTAAGACAGAAAGGTGATTAGAGGACAAAACATGTTCTTGAGATCCTCGTGAAAGTCTCCCTGAGAAGGAAGGTAATAATTCCCCGAAACGTAAGTCGCGTGGGTGGTGGAGATCTTTAAGTTATGCAAATTGGAATTATTCATCACTGTTTGAATGTTCCACTTGGCGTGAATAATATATTGCACACATTACTCATTTACATAGTACATCACCCTCATTTCCCATAGAAACGTATTTAATGTTTGTGGCATGATAACAATTACGCAAGTTGCCATCAACCCTCCCGTTCACCTCAGCTTGATCGACTACTATTTTCCAAATCTTGCTATTGCCCACTCCCATAATTACTTCAATGCTTGTGTTCGCTAGGGTTTCATGATGGGCCTTGAACATCTCACTTTTGTGAAATTTTACAACTTCATCATGTTTACAACCTCGCCTTCCTTTGGCATATTTTTTCCCAGCATTCCATGACACACTCCCTCTGCAATACATTTACAGTTGCATTCAACATTAACAAATCACAAGCTATTTAATTCCCACGTTTTTAGTAAGACATGGAATAGGGGTGGGACATGGAGGTATCTAATTCCCATGTTTTTATTTTAAAAACCTTTTTTCAAATGGTAGATGGAATCCACCTTTCATTCATATGGCCAACCGCTTATGTGCTTCAATTATTCATGATTGTTTATGCATCACCTATTCCCCTACAAGTAATCAAACTTTAAATTGGAAATGAACGTTTAATGGGTTTTCATAATTTTTAAATTTTGGTCCCTTTAAATGCAAATTGCATTCATGTCCATGATGTAAGAGAGAAGGAGACAAATTTAGAGCACATACCATATTATTTGGGGGGAACAATCTAGCTTGTGGAATAACCGTGGGGCATGCATCTATTAAATATTAAATTATCACATTTTGTTTTAGATCTTCAATTCATGTATTTATCTTCATTGTATATTCCTTTTATGTGTCCACTACCTATACCTGTGGAAGTAATTTGGTTGTTGGGTTTCCATATTAGCACACCTTTTGAGAAAAAAATTCCATTTCCAAAACCATGTTCCATTTCCCTTCACAATTCGAAGATTTACTTCACCTACACCATTCACATGTAGAAAAACTATGTGCCTTATGGCTAGAGGTAAACTCTATTGTTTTCTTGATACCTATATAGAAACCCTAATCGCTAATGTGTTTGAAATCTCAACCCTTGGGTTTTAGATCCACTTGACATATCCTTGTCTCTATCGGTTGTTTCATTTGAATTGATTTTTGAGATTTTTGGAATTGAATTTTGAGATTTGTTTGTTCATTTATTTCATGTTAATGATACAATTGAGATCAAGATGATAAAGTAGAGCACATTTCGGATATTATTTATGTAGTAAGAATCTATGTCGAGGAATGGGTGCGAGGCATGCAACTATTTAATTAGCGTTGTTTGTTTGCACTTGTAGAACATCTGTTTTCTTACACTTACTTGAGCTTAAAACTTGAAAGGGAGGATATAAATTATTACAAAATGCATCCATTCAACCTCGGTTTCAAAGCATTAAAATTTCTAAGTTTCGCCAACTTTTATTCTATCTTCTTTGTGATATTGAAATTATTTAGTGGAGCAAAAATAATAGATATCATTTGGGTAGGAAAAATATGATATGCGGAAAACGTGTCGGACATGAAATCCAAGCCTTAATCTACCTTTGACTCATATGAGAAAATTTTGTAAGTCGTCAATTAACCATACATGTCCACTCATCTAATCCTCGCAATTAATTGACCTTACAATTAGATACTAGAGATATAAAGTTATGGAATAAGTAGTCATTGTAGTCACATTCCAAACTTGGGATATGTTAGATTCTGTTTCATTTATTTTTCCCCTTTATATCTAAATCGCACTCGCGTGAATACTGCACCACCCTGATCGTTTGAATGATAGTTGGAAAAAAACACAACCCTTAATTTTGCATGATAATGCTACCTAAGCATTCTAAGTAAACTTCATGTCTTCCTGTATTTGATGTGTCTAATGAAACATGCATTCAAATTCCTCTTACATTTACATTTTTCTAACTACCCATTAAAGTCAAGATCTACAAATTCAAACAAGTATTGGCTACTTACATTTTCAGATATCTCCCTCTACAAAGTGTCATCGTCATCTTCCACACCATGAGTTTTTTTCCTTCATTCGATTCACAAACAAGTCATCTTATTCAAAGATGGTATATTTTCACATTGGATCCTTGATTCCTCTTTCATTTCCCTTTCACTTCTCCACCCTCGAATGCCATTTTCTACACCCTTCTTCCTTTCCCATTGTTCCTCTTCATCCACTTTTTCTTCTTCATTATATCCCTTTCGGCATTCACATCGTACATTTCACGTACAATTGCTAGTTATTAAAAATATCATTACATATATGAAAAGACAACTTTCAACTATTGATAATTTTTAATATTTTGTAATCATATCTTTCCAAAAAAATTAAAAGCAATTACAATGTTGTAAAATTTTCCATTTTTTGTTAAAAATTTGAAAACTTAATATCTATTTTAAGTTATATTAAACCTCATATTATATCAAAAATCATTTTTATGTACAAATTTGATCATTAAAATTTTATTATTAGATTATTAATTTTGGTGTTTTCATTCATATATGTTTAAGTCATCTTATAATGATTTTTATGAATAATCATCTTAAAATCCATAAAATACTATACCATTCACTCAAATTAAATACTTTTGTTTTCTAACCAATCAACATTCAAAATTTTATTCTTCTTTCTTATGTTTAATTTTTCAATCATTTTTAAACAAATACAAATTAATGAAATTATTATTTTTAAGTGTTTGATTGACCTTTGGTTTTGAAGTGACTAATTTCATGTCTTATGACAAAAATATGTTTTTTCAAATCTACAAATATGAGAATTGTTGTGTGTCCTAGATTTAAAATGGATGTGATAGAATTTAATAGGTTGTCGTACGACTTCAATGCATGACAAAATTATTTATTAATCTCATTTAATTGAACACGAGCTTATTTGTAAAAATTGTAATCTACCTGCAAAAAGCCTCCAAGATTTACAAGGTTGAAGGACCACTTATTAATTGTCCTGCCTGACAACAACAATGCCCATATGGCTTTAACCACCATCTGATTTTCTATTTAAAAAGTAGCAAAAAAATCCAAAGTATAAAATCCTCGCACCAATACTTATAGACATATCACATAATGACTACTTAAAGAAAAATTCACATTGAATCAAAGCAACATTATTGTAAATGTTCAATAATCGAGTAACAACAAAGGTTATCCTCCTAATTAATCATCCCTCAAAGTTGTTTCTTACACAATTACTTTCATTGTTATATTATTGCAATTATTCAAACATCATACTTATGCGATTATGGACACTAGTTCTTGTTCATTACCTCTCAAAATGTCAATGTTTTTTTATTGCCTAGTTTTTGGAAGGGGGTAATTTTTGAGGGTTTTAAAAATACTCACATCCTTATACATTTGAGGATTTTGTTTGAGAGGATCCAAAACCTAATTACAATGAAGAGAACTAACACTAGGAACCCGATTGAAGCGTTGATGAAATCGGAGCGAAGATCCAACAACAGACCGAGTGGAACAACAACCGAGTGAAGCAACAATCGCAATGTGAGTAAAGTAGCAACTTGAGTGAAGCAATGAGTGAAGTTGAAGCAACAACTTGAGTGAAGCACCGACTGCAATAAGAGAAGTAACTTGAGTGAAGCTAGAACCAACATACTACCATTTTATCAAGAGAAGAAACCAACGTCGCAACCGCAACGAGAAGAGATGCTGCGCAACTAGCGGCGAAACCACCTTAAAGAGTATCATACCTTGGGGGATTTAAACACGGGTGGCACACAACCGTGTGACTTGACCGCACAACTCCAACCCCATCGTGATTTTTTTATTGCCTAGTTCATTTCTAGTAGTAATCGCCTTTTCTACTATACATATATTCCTCGACCATATAATAAATATTATTGCAAATGGGAAAACCTGACACAAATTCGAATTGGTTACAAAGTTTCTTATGACTATTTCATATTATTCTTAACAAGTAATTAAAAATTATATAAATAAATCATGCCTTGAGGTCTTATTTGCTACAACAAATACAAAACAACTACAATGAGGTAGGAATTTGCCACATCGTAGCTCTTGTTTGTATAATGTAATCATCACATATATGTACACTATATTCTATTATTTGATTTTGTACCATGTGGCCCATCAAACAATTTTAAGGGGTGAACTTATAATTTGGATTGTTAAGTTACAATTTATATAAATCATAAAGGAAATTATTTCAATAATGAATCAATACACATTCAAATATTTTGCATAATACTCCAACCTATATTCAATAAAAGAGTGATGTTGCCAATCTTTGTGGCAAGAAAAAATGTAATGTAAAGGTTAGTAAAATGTTGAAAAAGGTGAACCAATTGGGATGGACACTGTCGCTTGTATTTGGTGAAACAATGTCAACGTTTCATGGGGAAACCCATGTCTCGGCTCATGATGACATTGCATAATATGATATATTTAGTCATTTTGTTAAACACTTAGTGTGTATAAATGTACAGAAGAGTAATAGCAAGTACAAGTTATATATTCATGTTTGGTCTCCTTGGGAAATTGCTTGGCCGTGCATACATACATATAAGAGTATAGAATATTGGCTAAATTTTCACTTGCGATACATATGTATTAGAACATTTTGTAAAATTTTTCGTGTTACCTATCGATGCATGAGTCAATTTTCATATTTTCCTTTTGTACAATTTTACCTTAGATCAAGGCTTTTGTCATTGAAGATCACGAGTAAAGAGTGGAATTTTTATTTAGCTACAGGTGAAGTCTATTTTACTGTCAAGTCCCGTGTTATTTTTTAATTTTGGCATCAATACCTCTTCTATGCAATTGAACATTACAAAGTTGTCACCTCCTCCTTAGCAAGATTTCATTATTTCTCCATTACGCCGAGAGCATTAGTCTCAAAGCTTGCTTCTTAGCGTCGTTCCTCCCAATCTCAAAGCAAAGAAGAACTCCAACAAGAATTGAAGGATTGGGGTCCAATCGAGTGCTCCCGTAATGCACCAAAAATACCAAAGACAAGACAACACGGTGAAATACATGATAACTTTTTTTTTGACTTGCTTTGACTCAACACGACACAACATGTCGTCACAAGGTTATAACCAACACTAGGAACCACTTGATACGGGGGAGACCACAAGGTCAGCACGGAAACGTTCACACCTATCAAGGACAATCTACTTTTCTCTTCTTGTGTAACAACATTGGAGTCCAATCCACATGACACACTCACAGCTAGGGCATCCCATGAGGAATTTCTTGTTAAATTTTCTTGTTTACTAAAGTGTCTCTTAATTTTTAACTTACGTTCTTATAAAATTTCATGTAATGATTCACACAATTCTTTTCACAAGGGAGAACTTCTTTCTTTTCAACTATTGACTGAATAGCTTAAGGCCAGGCTTTCTATACTAGGATCATCAATTTTATGTCCAAAGCTTTTTATTCATTTGATTTTAGAACATTTTCCATTTCTTACAAGGTTAATTAATCTATTCAAGCCACTAACACAAGTTCCACACCTCTGTTGTACAAGTGAAGGCATAAGTTCCGATTGAGTGAAAAGTACCGCTTAGGGTTCATAACAATAGCCTTCTTGTTAAAAGATCAAATTTTGACCTTGCTTAGGAAATATCACCATGAATCATGATAAGGGTTAACGGAACAGGACAACAGAATTTAGCTTCAAGGTCACATTGTTTACTATCAGTCTTTCATTGAGGTTAAGAGTTTATCAAGATTGGTTAAATGTTCCATCTAGACTTTACTTAATTAAGTTTGACAAAGGAAAACATTCCAAACGATAGAAAGAGATCTAAGGTTTTATTAATCACTTTCACTCCTACTTATTAAACCCTATCATTTTCTATAATCTAACCATTGATTTCACCATGAGATCATTTAAGGTTTCACTGTAAAAGGATAGTGTTTATTAGCTTGGCTCAAATAAAATAAAATAAATTAATAAGTTATCATATTCCGTTACAAAAGATAGTTTCCTCTTGATTGTTCCAGGTCTCAAAGGTTATCAAGTAGATCACATCTACATAATATATTCATATATTAATAATTTTTTTGTTTAACTTTTATCAGGATTATCCAGTTCACTTTATAGTGCTTACAAACTCATTGCTACTAAAGCCTTAGGAGGATTTACAACTCAACATTTTTAACTCAAGAGCAAAGTTTAACAGTACTCGTTTGCGGAAACCAAACAAGGCTATATCAATTCATTCCAACACGATGCACAAACAAAAGGGACATACCATCTCTATTGAACCATGACTAGGGAGCAAGAGAGTAATAACATGGAACATACCACACTACTATTCTAAGGATTTAAAAAAATACACTAGAATATCCCATAACCAAGCGGTAATCAAATTTCATCTTTCACATGATAATCAAACAAGCCAAAGTTTCAACAGTTACAACAACAATACTCTATAATACATTTACTAGTGCACTCGACCCTTCTTTTAAAATGTCCAAAGGCCCTTTCCAAATTTTAATAACATAATACACATTCGTACAAAGGAACATCATAACCAAGATTGATGCAATAATCTACAAGTCTTTCCATCATCTAACCACGTAAGCCATCTGCAACAATTAATAACCTGAGTCAGTTCGCGAGAACTGAGCAAGATAAGACTATACATAGCAACAATAAGCTACTAGCTAACAATACCATGAAAGGAAACATTCTATTTCAAGAAATGGATCAAGTTCTAACCTCTAACAACCTTTTGAAACAAGATATAATTTCAACATATCAACTAAGAAGAAATCCATAAATTTTAGTTATGAAAACTACCTCGAAAACAACAAAAGTTGACAACCAAAATACGCAAGACTATGAAATTTGAATGATTAGACACAAGAGTTGAGAGTATTAGGATTTCAATCATGTAATCCCGTAGATTACGTGATTGAAATCTAAAGTGTAACCCATCAATCCACATTCTCAAGGTGAAGTCAAAAGATAAAAACCAGGCCCGATCTTAGCTGCCAAAAAGAATATAGTTTTGGAATCGTTCCGTAGGGCCATAGGTCTAATAGGCTATAAACGAACAACGAGGGTAACATAAAGTTCCATCATGTAATCAAAAGGTTTAAAGGATGAAAAACTTATATTCAACCCACAACCATTATATCTTAGGTAAAGAGTGACTTCATAGTTAATACGGAGGAGTGGAAAGAACGGTAAGAATGTCCGGAATAGGTATTACCTAGCAACTTACCTACTGAACATAACTGGGGCCGGAATAGCGACAAGCCTCATTAATACCCAAGTTGAGTAGGCAATCTAGCATTCAAAACACATCCTTGCAATTTTCGTAATACCATAGATTTATAATCCTCCCGTTTTAGAGGAACATAGCCATGAATCTAGACTTGGTTAAAATTTTCCGACATCAACTCACTTCCTAATATCATAAACGATGTATACAAAGGAAAAGGTCTCTCAACTCTCCTTAATTTACATCTCATCACTAAGTTTATGGTAACCTATGCAGAGACTAAACACATAACATACCATTGAAGATAGACATCCTCCAATAACGAACTTCTATAACGATGTAATCATAATCATTACGTTCGACACATAAACAAACTATTCCATAACTTCTTTTCCCTTTTTGACAACAAAATATATTCACGACCTTCCAACACAATCATTCTAAATTTGCAATGAAAGGTCACTCATCAAGAAGGAAGTACAAAACAAGTTTGACTAAATTAAGGAACTTCATGTTACCTTAAGCAGTTGATGAAAACCTTAACCTTCACGAACCGTGAAAGATATTACCTTACTCCATCAAGGCATTATGTCGATACATGATTAAATCGATCACACAAGGAATCATCAACATACCATATCTTAACACCCTAAAGGTCATTAATTTTATCAAATTTTACTCACCGAAAGAGTAGAATCAAAATGGGGTTCTATCAATAATTTATGCCCTTCTATCAACCCAGGACATATTTTCGGCCCAAAACTTCCTTCTTAACAAGCATATACATAGAACTTCTAATTTCCAAAAGCCCTAATACTTTGCACAATACACGAAGTGCATAATCACGCTTATCATAATAATAATAATAATAATAATTTAACTGTATGTTTTCCTCTAGGGCAACAACATAACAGAAAACCAATACTAGTCAATGCTGCAACGTTCTAGGGGTGATTACATACCCAGGTTCACAAAAGCAAACGGCGATATTTTTGCAGAAGGAAGTAACTTTAAAATTATATATTATATATATATATATATCATATGATCAATCAAAGCATACACTGAGAACCTTTGTTTGTTTTATATATATAGATGGGTTGATTACGTCAACAAGAACAACCAACAGAGGCAAAACCAGAAGTAACAAACTGTTAACCATGTACTGAACGCAAATCCACAAAATCACAGATTTAAAACAATTTCCAGAAAGAGGAGTTTCATTTCAAGAGGTTATTAGATACTAGCATATTATGTATATGGTTAGTCTATCTTGCCTGTTTTAACGCATCCACCAGTCGTGAACATCCAGCAGGGACTGCTACAGCCACACGCCTTCCGCTTTATCCTCTGCTTTTGACGACCCATCCTGGTAGTTGACCGCACAAGAAAAGACTTTGAGTGTCCAGACCATAAGAGCCCCAGTTCCATCAATCCCTCCTTCCTTCCAAGCATCCCCACTCATATAATAACATGGCAGCCAAAGAGATAGGCAAAAGCAGCCACAAAAGTGATATGCCCACAAGGTCTTCTGCACAGCAGCATGGAACTATAGCCCAGCGTCAAGGGCACCATAAAAAGTAGATTTGACGACAACCCAAAAAGGCAAGAAAGATAGCAGAGCTCCTGGCTCTGAAAGGCATCTACTGTATTGATGGATAAACCCCGTTTTTTTTTTTTTTCTTCAGCAGATTTGAGGGCAGCATCATACACTCGGTGAAAACATTTCAGCTGTAGCTTGAAAGGTGTGATAATTCCAACAGAAACCTTTATGCCTGCCAGCTTAGTGACTCGTAGAAGATGCTCATATAGTTGCAAGGCAAATTGTGCTTCATGAATACTCTGATATGAAACAGATCCGCCCCTAACAGATTCTCTTCCATGAGTTACATCCTACAACAAGTAAGATCTCAATAGAGACTCTTTGTAAATAAATTTCATCAGGTCTGTTGGTAACACCCTCACTGTCACGAATCGGTTTTGGAGAAACGACTCAGTGCAAGCTCTGGGTTTGAGAAATATCCTGCTACCTTCATCTCCCAAGACATTTTCTCCAACATTGCATAGATCTCCTGTGCCTGTGGGTGTGATCTGTCACCAACACAAAAAGCATGCGCCATAACTGCAGCAAAGCAAACGTGCTTCATGAATATTCTGACATGATACAGATCTACACCTAAGAGATTCTCTTCCATGCGTTACAGCGTAAGACAAGTAAAGTCTCAACAGAG
Organism: Taxus wallichiana var. yunnanensis; assembly: GCA_018340775.1. Classification (NCBI taxonomy): domain Eukaryota; kingdom Viridiplantae; phylum Streptophyta; class Pinopsida; order Cupressales; family Taxaceae; genus Taxus; species Taxus wallichiana. The sequence goes on from CM031237.1 coordinate 806,543,738, forward strand.
GATCTCTGTAATAAATTTCATCGGGTCTCCTGGCAACACTCTCACTGTCACTTAATCGATTTTGATGAAAATATCTTAAAGGAGAGTCCCGAATTTGAGGATGAATCGATGCTGAACAGATAACAACAAAGTTGGACCACCGCATGTCGAGCGCTCAAACAAGTTTCTACTATCGCAACATGTCTGCCGTTGCCTAGCTAATTCATCATGAGCTGCGATTCTTTGTGGATCCCCAACAAGATCACACCATATAGCACCCAATGGACGTGGAGGAAACGCGCCTACTTCACCAGCTTGCGGCTTCATCTAAAACCACCATATCTAACCCATGGCTAGGTACTGGAAAACTTCCGGCCAGAACTAGGAACAGTAGTGAACACAATCTCAGCATCATTGCAAAACTTGCCTCAAGGTTTGATCGAGCTTCTTCCATGTTAGATCCGCCACCTGGACAGAAGCGACATTTCCAAAATGAAAAGGCAAAACAGGTCGACTAAAACCTTATCTCGTTCTTCCATTACAGCTGCAAGATTTTGCACAACTAATCACGACCGGTCGCGTGCAACCAGAACAGCAGGAAAATCATTTCAAAAACAGCCTGCGCGGCCATCGCAAGGAGAGAAACAACCAAGGAAGAGCTTCTAAAGGCCTGCGACTCCACTGAACTGCCTGTAAAGACCATTTTTGAGAATCCACTGTCCAGAATGCAGCTGTAGCAATTCATCTGTTGCAACATCTGATGGAGTGCAAAACAAGCATTCGTGGTTTTGGGCAGAAGGGGCAGACCACGTGACAGGAGAAGGTAAGTCAAAAGAATTAAAGATCCAGGGCAAAGTGTGCCACCAACCAGAAGAAAACTGAACACGCCAAACAGAAACATGATTCGCCACCTAACCGCCAAAATTAACCAAGGCCAAATTTTTTTTTATTTTATCATTTTTGGAGCCCCGTCTTTGTGGGGACAGTGCCGCCGCCCTGAGTGAACAATGGACAGCATTACAGCTCCAGCTCTACAGAAGCATCGAGCTTGATGATTGTGGATTATTATTACCTTAGACATGTGAACCAAGCACTAACCGATATAAACTCGAAGCATTCTATGCAGCAAAAATGATGGAAAACAACGTCAAAGGAGAGGAAGTTCTCTTCGCATGATTTAAACTCAATCTTGTGATTATAGTAATACAACTCAAATATATATTAGCCAACAACTTGTGAATAGATTTGTGGGAGGTTTTTTGTTATATTCTGTTTAGTTTCCAACAAGAATATGTAGAAATCAAGTGATGGAGTTTTTATGGGCGCAATGGTCATCAGTAGCGGTGACAATAAGTATTATAGCGTGGCATTTTATTTGTTGGAAAAGTAGCACACCTCTAAATTGGCCTGTGGTGGGCATGATGTCGGCGTTGCTGAAAAATTATTTCACCTTAAAGACATTTTCTATGACATATTTGGCGATTTGTTTGTTCATCGTAGACGACGGGTGTGGAAGTGCCAAGGCAAAGTCATGGAACTGTGTATTTCAATTATCGTATATTTGTTCTTTTCCTTCTAGAACTGAGGTGCATATAACTCTGATATATTCCACTTCGAAGATAATATTAAATAATGTCCAGTGTAGTTGAGCTGACCTTAATATTTGTTGGATCAAACTTTAGTTTTTTCCCAAATCATTATAAAATCTTGTAGGTACCGCCATGATTGAAAGTTTATTTTTCCTTGAGATCGCATTCCATTACTAAACATGCATTTTTTTTGAGAGAGCCATAAAATCCTCCTCATTAGGAGATCATTTCCATTATTGGACATTCACTTCACCGATTCCATGAATGTAATATTGCATTCATTTCTTAGTTTCGCCGTTTCATCCTCTAAGTAATCCTACAAAAACTAAATTCGTGAAATGGGAAAAATGTTTTACTTAAAAAACCTTTTTATAGTGTTGTAGATGTTTTGGGAATATTTTTCAAATTGGAAATGAGGTGGGATGAATTTGAAAATGAAGTTGGGAGGGATAAAAATTTAAAAATAAAAAACATGTTGGGTTTAATAATTATAATAGAAAACTCTTTCAAATTCAAAATGAGGCGGGACAAATTTGAAAATGAAAATAGGTGGGATATCTATTTTTTAAGAATACAATTACCTTTTTTTTACCTCATTATGATTTTGAAAATAAAAAATAGGTGGGATAGTTATTATTTATTACACATTTATATATTTACTTGTGAATAAAAAAGGAGGGTTCACATTTGATAATATTAATTTGAAATTCAAAATGATGGGGTTGAATATGAAAGTTAAATTTAAAAAAATTAATACGAAAATTAAAATAACGACAATAGATTAAATATAGTTAGACCCCTTTTTAATGAAAATAGAAAATAAACATGATGTAATAACAACTAAAAATTGATTGATAATAAAATATAAATATGTCAAATATAATAATTATAAGAGGTAGAATGAATAATTCTTAAATAATAATAGAGAGAAATTACTTGAGTTTCTAAATAGTTGAAGTGAATATTATTTAACGTATAGTCATTTAGGTAAACTTTTGAAGTTAAAATGCTATATTAAAATTTTAATATGTTTTGTAAAGTAATGTTAAATTAATATGTTGTTATTGAAAATTTAAATTATTTTGAAACTAGGTAGCTAGCATTTGTAAAATAAAGTTCTAAATTAACTAGCTTTGTTAAATTAATGTAATAATTTATCAATGTTTATTCAATATAACTTTATTGATATTGAAACTAGGATAAATGTTGAAATATTATGTTTTTATAGGTAAATGTTGATAAGTTAACATCTTAGAATATTCATTATTATTTTTAATTAATATTCTAAAAACATTTCATTATGAGTGAGAATGGGAGACCTCACTTTCTCCCTCTTGTAAAGTTCTATTTCTCATTCTCCATATGTATCTATTTTGTGTCGTCCGTTCGCCCTAAAATGAAAAACTTCTCATTCTCCATGAAAATAAAAAATAATAAATAAGGAGAATAGGAGAAAAACCCCTCATTCTCTTTTGATTTTGCACATTGATAAAGAATAGGATAAAACATCTCATTTTCTCATAGCTTTGATTTTTCACATTGAGTGAGAATGGGAGGCCTCTCTCTATCAATTGTTATTTAGTTTTTGGGAGAATAGGAATTTTTTCAATTTCAAGAAAAATAGGAGGCCTATTAATCTCCCTTAGCATCAACATGAGCAAATGCCATTACAGGTGAACAAAGGAGGGTAAAATGTATTGCTAGCTCATGGTGCCTTTAAGGTAAACAAAAGAACAATGCATAAAGAAAATGACATATTTAGGTCATCAAATGACAATGATTCATCAAGAAAGATCAAGTATAGTCAAAACTGTAAATTTTCAAGGTACCAGGAAAATAAGACATCAGGTAAAAACCTTCAAGGCTACAGACTAAACTGAAGGTTCATTCATGATAGTTCACATTGATCAAGATATAGAAGGTACAAGTCAAGAATGCAAAATAAGTATACAGGTCCAACATCAAGTTTTAAAAGCAATCAAGATGCTACATCACTTCTACATAATACAAGTGCAACTACAAGTCACAAAGGATCAATCCAAAAGTGAATTGAAAAGAGAGGTACATAAGAGATGCAAGATAACATATTTCAGAAGGAACCAATTTTTAGTAATAAAATCATGATATAGAAATCAGGATAGGAGATTTTTTCTTCAATATGGTTTAAATATTCCGAACTTTGCAAGCTCTGCTACACAACAAACATCTTCAATACATACTATCCTTTTGAGTCAAATAAACAAAATAGTTCAACATGTATCTTGACTAATGAGGCACCAACAAAAATAAAATCAAGGTATGAGCTCGAAGAAATGGAGTGATCATTGCACACTAACTATCTTGAAAATAAAATGAAGTTCATCAGAAGGAATTCAAGTATTACTACTAGAATTTTGCAGAGTCTCGGTAACAAGTACCAGTGTAAAAGAACCAGATAAAATAGACCTAGTGCATCTTTTAAAGCCTTTGTCAAATTCTCACACAAACAGAAGTAGAATATCGACACCAAAATCATTTTGAGCTAAGATATCTTCAAAATATAAATACTCAGAACATATGGACATTTTTATCAAAATAAGGTTCTATTCAGAAGAATATATTTTTAAAAAATTCTCAACATCTATATGGAATTCTCATCAAGTTTAGAGATAAGAGAACAACCATTTCGGTAAACAAAAAAGCTAGAAATACAAAGTACTTTAGCATGTACACAAGAAATCTACAATATGTAGAATAATTGTAAAATCTCAACTCGATTTGAACACAATAGCAAGTCACCCGGTTTCAATGAAAATATAGCTCTACAGTTTAGATTTAGGTGAAATAGCTCAAATACACTAGAAGCGGCTATACCCATAAACCATTTTCAATAAATTTAAAGTTACAATGAACAAAAAGAGCTCAAGCCATCAAAGTGAATGGAGTTCAGGCCAAGTTTCAGGAAATGCAAAAGAAAAAAACTTTCGAACCCTCCATAGGCAGCTCAAAGATAGCTCAAAAGATCACCAATAATAGAAGCTATGTAAAGAAAGAAAGAAAAGGTTTCAAGCAAAATCATGAGCTTTATTCCCAGATGGTAAAAATATGGAAAATGGCGGAGTTATTGTTTGCATAATATTCATAAATGAAATAGAGTTTCAAAGTAGGGAGAAAATCACCAGTTTCAAAACCCTTAGAACAAAATCAAAGTTGCAAACCACATGGTCGACCATCATGAGTGACATTTTGATCTCTTATTTATAGCTACTGTGCTCAAAAACACAAAATGCAGATTTAGAGGAGTCAATGATAATAAAGTTGAAATGACAAGAGGAAAAAGCAGTTACAGAGATCAGAAACTAGTAACTTACCTTACAAAAAATGGTGGCCATAATAACAAAGGATTAACAATTCCATCACTTCAAAAAAAAATCTTGTAGAAATCGGTGGAAGAACATTAATGACGGATATCATAATCAAACTCTTGCTTAGAAGCTCATAAAGAGTGAAAAAATAACATGAAATAACAAATAATCAAAATCATAGAGCCCAGAAGATAGATATACAAAGAGAAAACAAGCAGTAAAGATAAAAAATGTCAGTTTGATAAAATTTTGGCATGGCTTCGCTGCTCCTAGTGAGTAAATGAAATGACCAAGTGACAAGATCGATGGGATTTTTAGAAAACCTAACTCCTTTAGATTAGAGGTGAGTAAAAAAATGGACGGGCGAGATCTCACAGTACAGGATCCAACGATGCATGATGCTAATTCCAACAAAACACATTGCCAACCTAAGTTTGGGAATTGACGGGTCTAGATCAATGGTACCAAGATCGATGGTCACAATCAAACATTGAAATCAATGCAACCTTAAAGTAACCCTAACTCGCATGAGTTGGGAATCAATGAGCCATATTCGTAGGTACATGATCAAAGGATCAGATTTGATGAGAAATTAAATGCCACTACATACCGATCGACGGTGAAAGATCAAAAGGACGGAAACCAATGGCTCAAATTAATTTACCTTGCCCAATGTAAACCCTGAGTTACTCTCCATTTAACCAGGGGTTAGCTAATAATGCCAACGAAAAATAAGGGTCTAAGCATCGTGGGAAAGGGGCCAGCCCCATGATATTAAAATTATTGCATTTGACCTTATTAAGGTCCAAAAACTATATGATGCCAACCAGTCAAAAGGTGGCCGATCAATATGTTATGCTAATGATTAATCAAAAGGGCCGAAAACCATATTCTATGCCATTTATTCAAAAGGAGGTCATTTGAATGGTAAAGGTCCCCATGCCTTATGATTATTCAAAGGGAGACCAAGATATATGCCAAGTCAAAAGAGTTAATGATGTACATGTTAAGATCAAGAATCTTCTTACCTTAATTTTTTCAAATAATGCCTTATTTTTGCCAAAAGAACCTCGTACCAAATCAAAAGGGAAAACAAAGGAGTATTTTTTTGCATATGCACAAGTGGCCCCACAAACTGCAAGAAGACAAAAGTTGATCATGTGCACATGGACAAGTGGTCCCCACAGAAAGGTTGAATAATTTTTCTAAGTATTGGAGATCAAAAGAAAGACATTATTTTTGCACAGAATACATTTTTGCATGCCTTCACAAGAAGACAAAACAAATATAAAGCCAAAATACCCTTGCAAGTGGATGAATATGCAAGTGTCAACTCAGAGGATTAAATATTATTATTTAATCATTAACTACAAGACAAATAAGAAGTTACATGTATTGGAGAAGACTTGCTCATAAAGTAAAGCTTATTATTATCCAAATTATTCATCCAACTTTATTAAAAATAGAACAATCAACTATAATTTGACTGAGTTGTATTTTTGTAAACAAGGTTATTAATGCCTCATTGTATTAGCATGCTTATTTTTATTCCTTTATTGATTTATGATAAAGGATAAAAATAAGATGCATGGGCGAGTACAAATTTTAGTCTATTTTTAGGATGGGTGGGACGAGTAAACTTGCTATATATTGTGTGCATTGGCAAAGCACAAAAAGGAGGAATTTTTGATACGAGTGCTTTGAAGTAGTTTTTGCAGTTTTTCCCTTTGAATGAGAATTAATTTCTGCCTTTCCAATTATTTGCGCACTTCGTGTATACTTTATTATTTCTTGTGAATGTCAAAATTCCCTGATTGATCATCTTACCTTGCTACAAATTTAGTAATTTCGCATAATATTAGTGTGCATGCTTATCTTAATAGTATTGTTGTGAATCATTCCCTCAATACATCAAGTGTTTTTCCTTAATATTCTATTGAAAACTATTGGTTTGTGCACCCAAAATCCATTCTCAAATATTTGTGCATGTACTTAGTCAAAGCCCTCAATAAGTTTGGTGTATCACCCCAGTTTTCAATTCATTTACAGTCATCTTTTTACCCTCAAAACCCCCAAAAATTTAGTTTAGGATACATCAAGAAGGAACCAACCTTGATACGAGACTCACCTCAACAATAGGTATACCCATAGACTTGAGGTGTTTCCATTGTATCTATGAAAGAGAGAGATCTAGAGAAAGCTTAGAAACCTGTAATCATCTCTCTACAGGGTGCACTTTCGAGAGATAACAAATTTTGTCACGCTTGGTTGGACAACGATTCAGATCTGTGAGAAAATTACAACAATTTATAGTAGATTCACAACAAAGAAAGGTTAGTTTTGGAGCAACAAGCTGCAACAACTTATTCTAAAGATTTATTTGGCAACTTCGTAAGGCTGATTTCAGACCAATTTTGTTACAACATGTTCCATGCCTAAAGTGACTACAAGATAATCGGTAAGAGGAATTCCTTATGAGTTTATTTCATTACCTTTGAGTTCGTAAGAAGAAGAAGAAGAGTTAGTAATGTTGGTACCTAAATTTAATCTCCTTCAAAGGCCGAGCAACATTATGGACATGGCGGGACACTCAAAGCGCGATAGATGATCATGTATGTTTTTGTAGTTGGGAAGCAATCTATCTAACTTTTGGCACTCGGGATTTGAACATGAGTGGGTAACACTTGAAGAGGATTTGAGCTATCCTATCTATTTTAGGTTGTGCCTTTCAACCAAGGTAAGAGAACCCTTTGTAGCACTTTGTTGTTTATGGAGGAGATGGAGATATCCTTCTTAATGAAGTTGTCAAGGAAACCTTGAAGAAAATATGATCAATGCAACAAAATATTATTGGCATAACAATTTGTTTAACATGATGAGATCCCTCTCCACCATCAGTTCGAGCTTTTGGTGTGACGGCAAGTTGTGCTACTCGATACCAAGCAGATTAAGCGCACCAGCCCCGAGTAGTGTGGCGATGGGTGACCTCTTAGGAAATTCTAGGTGTCACTACCTTCTAATGCCTGTGTGGGTCGATTGGGTGTATACTTGGCTCCATCGTGCGGGGAGGGTGTTGGTGTAGTAAAGAACTAATTAACATGATGAGATCCCACTCTCAACACCAAATGAAACACCAAATGATTTTCCGTCACACCAAAAGCTCGAACTTATGGTGGAGAGGGATCTCATCGTGTTAATCAGCTACTACGCCAACACCCTCCTGCATGATGGAGCCGGGTATACACCTAATTGACCCAACAACATTAGGAGGCAAGAACACGGAAATTTCCGAGAGGTCATCCATCACCACACTACTCTGGGCTAGCACACTTAACTACCTCGGATCTCGATACCAAATGATTTTCCATCACACAAAAACTCGAACTTATGGTGGAGAGCGATCTCATCATGTTAATAAGTTGCCACGCCAACACCCTCCCGCACGATGGAGCCGGGTATGCACCCAATCAACCCAACAACATTAGGAGGTAGTGACATTGGGAATTTCCTGAGGTCACCCATCGCCAAACTACTGCGGGGCTGGTGCGCTTAACTACCCGGGTGTTAGAGCGGCATAACTTGCCGTCACACCAATATCTCGAAACCGATGGTGGAGATGGATCTCATCATGTTAAACAACTACTACGCCAATACCCTCATACACGATGGAGCCGGTATATATTGACTTGATTGGGTTCACTGATTCTAATTGGGCAGTTGACTTAGATCATCGAAATCTATTTAAGCCTACAATTTCTCTCTTGGTTTGGGTCCTATTAGTTGGTCTAGCAAGAAGCATAATGTAATTGCGATATCATCTATAGAGGTAGAATACAGAGGAGCAGTTAACGTTGCCACATAAGCTATTTAGCTACGTGGTATTACGCCAGAGTTTGGCATCCACTTTCGGTGGCCTACCATTATCTACTGTGATAACACGAGCACTATCTCCATTTGCAAAAATCCAGTTCAACATCAACAGATGAAGCACATTGAGATCCATATGCACTTCATATGGGAGCTTATTTATGATGGTATCATCGAAATTCAAGTACATTTAGACAATTTGATCAAATTGTAGATTTATTCACAAGCCCTTTCTTGAGATGAAGTTTCTTCACTTATAGTCTCTTCTTGGGGTGAGGTCTTCTACATCTACTCATCTCCTTTGGGCTATGTAGTTCTTCTTCTTCTTTCTAGGAAGATTGTGTTTGTATATGGGCACCTTATCGGGCCTTTAGTTCTTTGAATTTGTGAACACAAATCGACACTCGATAATATTTCACCGAAACTCCTCGTGCTATGATTATTTTAGTAATGCACAAATTTTGGTTTGGTGGTAGTAATCTGGAAACACAACAAACATAACACAAGAATACCACAGACTATGACAAAAAAAAAGAATGATGACAAATCTGAAATACAACTGTAAAATATATTATTAACATGGAATTATTACAATCTCACCCATGAATTACTCCAAGTGTTACCAACTCCACTTGATTCCAACAATGGTTATGGGAGAAACTTCACAATTACTCCTCTTGATGACTTCCTTAACACACCTTCTCAAAGAATCCTTTATTCATAAAATAATTATTACAACTTCTCTCTATACTAAATGAGGGGGGGTGGCCTCTTTATTTATAGGAATTCAGGCTTATCCACCTTATCTCTAAGATAGGATAGGAAATCTCTTCCGGCCAATCATATTCCATGCCTAAACTCTTGCCTTTACATGTAGGCTTATCTTCTAAGATAAGATAAACCTTATCATCTCACATGGGTTCCACCTTTTAGACTTTTCTATAAATAAAATATACAAAATATTTATGACATCACTCCTTGTCCTTATTACAAATATAATATTTATAATTCCTAATCATGTAGACTCTACTTCTCTACTTACCCCAACTTTGACATTTTAACATTACCGGACCACTTACGACAAATATTTATTTTTTACCACAACATTCATTTTGTACTTTGACTATTACCGTACTCTACTTTATATGGCACCGCATCGACGACACCGTTATATTCTATTGGATGTCACTACTAATTATACTTAACAACATCCTATTCCTAATACATACATTAATAAAATAGAAATTACGGAGGAAAATTTTAATTTCGACTCCCCTTCCTAGCTTTCTACTCTGTCCTCAGAGTAGACTATTCTCGGTGCTTGGAAAATATTTAAATTGTCGTAGTTGACCCATTTTGTAATGGGAGTGCCATCCAATTCCTCCAAATGATATGTACCATTTTTATGCACAACCGCTATTTTTAGTAGGCCCCATCTATTTAGGAAGGAATTTTCTCTACCTTTTTTTTGTATATCGGAATCATATACTAGAACCAATTCATTCACATGAAATGGAGACCAATGAATCTTTTGATCAAAGTAATCCTTTTGCTTCATTTTCTTCTTATAGCTTGTATCCTTCGCTATTTCCTTCATTTCCTCTAGCAAATGAAGATACACCAACCTTTATTTTACTTGAATCACTTCATCCATCCTTTCATTTTTATAACTCTCACAAAGGGGGAATATCAAACTCAATAGGAAGAACTAGATCAATGCCATAAGCCAACTGAAATGGGGAGTATCTTGTTGCTGACTTTGATGTTGCCCTATATGCCCACAATGCTACATGAATCATTTTATCCCACTTATGTACCTGTAAGGCTGCATCTTTTGCTAGAATTTGACACAACATAAAATTTGTTTGTTCCACCTGTCCATTTGTGCTTGGCTTGTATGTTGTTTCCTTCCTGTGCTTAATAGAAAAATTGTTGACTAGGGCTTCTACCACCTCATTAATGAAGTGGCTTCCTTGATCTGTTACAATTTCTAATGGGCAACCAAATCTGGTGACAATGTGTTCATATATGAACCTTGCCACTTCATCCATGGAAGTTGTTTTCAATGGCCTAGCTTCAACCCACTTGGTTAAATAATTTGTGGCAACTACAATATACTTATTTTGGCATGGGGTAGTTGGAAGTGGACCTAAAATATATATTCCCCACTTTTTAAAAGGACCAAGTGGAAGAATAGGGCATAATGGAGCTGATGAGGTCTTACGGTTACCATGTGTTTGACAAATATCACATGTCTTACAATAATTATAACAATCTCTAAAAAGAGTGGGCCAGTGATAACCTGTATCCAAGATCCTTCTTGCTGTAAGTTGTCCAGAGAAGTGTCCTCCACATGTACCATTGTGAAATTATTCTATTAGCTCCTTCCCTTGATCACGTCCAACTGCCCTCTTGTACTATCCATCAGGTCCTATTCAAAATAATACTCCATGCAGAATAGAATATGGACGACTGGCTTGAGTAATCTTCCTCTTAGTCTTTGCATTGACACCATCAGGAAACTTGAATTCATTCAGATAATTCTAAATATCTATGTATTCACTAGGGATTGTGTCAAGGGATAACAATGTTGCATCTGGGAAATCATCATCATCACAAGATGAACCTAAACCATCATAGGCTTGAGAGAGTGCATCTGCATTGACATGCTTCTTTCCTGGCCTATCTATAATATCAAATTCAAATTCTTGTAGCAAAATTATCCATCTTTCTATCCTCCCCGATGGGTTAGGATTATTTATAATATATTTAGAGCCCGATGATCTGTTACAATAACTATAAATTTCTGTCCTAACAAGTAATTTCTAAACTTATTACAAAAAAATGATAGCTAGAGTCTATAGTGATAATTTGCTCATTTGTCTACTCCCAAAGTAAACTAGATGATCATTCCCATTTTCATCCTTTTGGCTCAGAGTACTTGCTAGTGCTGCATCTAAAGCATTAGTATACACAATGAATGGCTTGCTCCAATCTGGATTCTTTAAAACAGGTGAAGACACCAGGGCTTCCTTCAGTTGTTCAAAATCTTCATGTGCCTTTTTCTCCGGTTCATAAGTAACATCCTTCTTCAAGAAATAGGTTAGTGGTTGTGTAATCTTTGAGAAATTCTTGATGAACCTTCTATAGTAACCCACATGGCCTAAAAATGATCTCAACTTACTTTTATTCATAGGAAATGGCAACTCTTTGATTTTTGAAACTTTATCAGGATCAATACCAATACCATCTCTGGATGTAACATGCCCTAACAAAATGCCTTTAGAACATCCAAAGACACACTTTGAAGGGTTTAGTGAGGCTTGTGCTTCATCTAACCTTTGAAATGCTATCTCCATCTGGTGCAGGTGGTCCATCTTGCTCCCATAGATGTAAAAATCATCCAGAAATACTCTGATGAAGTTTCTAATGTAGGGTTCAAACACCCTATTCATCAAGCACTGGAACATTGCCGGAGCATTACACAACCCAAAAGGCATAACTCTATAAGTAAATGTTCCCCAAGGAGTGGTGAACATGGTCTTTAGCTGATCTTTCTCTACTATATGAACTTGGTTGTATCCGCTATATCCATCAGCAAAAATATAACACTCCTAGCCAGCTACTTCATTCAAGATCTGATCTGAGAATGGAAGAGGGTAATGATCATTCTTTTTTGCCTTGTTGAGCTTCCTATAATCAAAACAAATACATAGTTTCCCATTCTTTTTTATTGAGATCACACTGGGAGAAACCCATTCTAAATTCTCCACAGTAAATATGAATCCTGCATCAAGCAACTTATCTATTTCTTATTATACAGTTTTGGAAAAATTAGGATTCATTCTATATGAAATTTGTTTTATGGGCTTAGCACCATCTACCAGCTCAATAGAATGTTCTACCCAACTTACTTGACGAGTTCCTTGTAATCAAAAGTGAATAGGTGTATGTACCTTCAAAAGAGCTGGAGGTAGGATTCCTTCTCACTCTCCATCACAACATCACCAATCTTTATTTGTTGGAAACAATCAACAATTTCTTCTTCAGATAATCTTATGGGTTCACGAGTCAGTGTGACTAGAAGGATATCCATGACCGAAACATCAACCTCACTTTCTTCATCTTCTGTGTCCACTTCACTGGTACTAGAGTAATAAGAGAATGTCTAATCATCAGTTTCATCACTTGAATCCATAGGTTCTACCTTATGATGCCGAGGGATCATGTTTATCTTCACCCTCTCTCTACCACGTCCAAGTGTCATGAAGCCTTCATTCTAGTAGTTTTTTGCATGAATCCTCCTTAGCCATGGCCTTTCCAATAACATTAGGTATGCAACAGTACCATTTTTCATCACCTAAAAGTCTACCACACATATAACACCCATAACAGATATTGCCACATTTGAAACAACACCTTCTAGTTTAGTTTTTCCCTTATTTAATGACCTTAACATAAGTGTTGAGGGGCGATCAATTTTAAACCCAACATATTCATTATAGACTTGGTCATTACATTAACTGCAACACCTCCATCAACTAAGACATCATGAATTGAAATACTATTACATAATACCTTAGCTTGTGGAGCATAGGGATCCACCTCTGCCTTTAAAATAGGTACCTCAACCTCATTACTTTGTCAAGCATTGAGTCCACTTCACAACTCCCACCTCTTCTCAGAAGACATAGCCAGAAGTTGACCATATGTAATATTTGCAAGCCTTTTGGATAGATCTTCTAAGATGGAGTATGGTCCTTGTCCCTGTGAAATTAGAAAATCTTGCACACCCAACTTCCTTCTCCTATGTTTCTTACTAGTTTCTCCTTTCATCTTCTTAGGATCATTTCCATCTTGGTTATCTTTTTCTTTATTTATTTTTGTTACAAACACATCTGATTCATTATTTATGCTCCTATCTATTACATCAAAAGAATTCACAGGTGCTTTTCCTTTATCATTATATCTTGTACTAGATGTAGAAGCTCTATCTAGACAATTATACTTATAATGACCCTTTTATGACAATCATAACATACAAATTTAGTTATATTTATTTTTGGACCTCTATCTCCTCCCCGAGAACTAAATTCCTTTCCTTGAAGAAGATTAATAGTTAATCGACCCATCTTCTTGAGTAGATCTTCATACTTAGTAGATGTACTAGGAAAATATTTGTGCTCACCGAGAGTGTTTGTGGATTCTGGACCAAAAGGTGTCGGTGTAGGCTCTACCTTAGCAACAATTTCTTTGGGCTCTTTTCCATTCTTTCTTCTTGCCTTCTTGCAATCTCCTTCACTTGTTCAATGGTAGTGGCGTGGTCATACTTCACTCGTTGTCTAATCTATGGCTTCATACCAAGAATGAAGTGGTTACAGAGGAGATTATCCACGCCATTTATCAACCTATCCGCTAATCCTTCCTTCCGGATCTCGGGCATCGAGCTTCCTCCTTAGCTCTAGAACACGAGCATGATAATCTCTTATCTTCTCCTTCTCTCCTTGGGCTAGCTTTGTGATCTCGATCATGAGATCTTGCATATTTCGTTGTTCACCAAATTCTTTAAGAAAACTTTTAGTTAATAAATCCCATGAGTTTTTCACATTATCACCTAGTGTTTTAAAACCACCTAAGGGCTGAACCATCCAAAAAGGTAGGAAAAATTCAGTCCATTGTTCCCTTCTTATGAGGCCATTACAAATGCAAGATTGTTTAAACTCTTGAATGAAAGATGAAGCATCTTCATTAGATTGGGCTGAAAAAATAGGAATCTTCCCCATTTTTAAAAGTAACCACAGTGAAATACTAACTTATAAGTACAATCAAGAAACTTATGTGCACAAATAATTAGACTCACTACAATAGAAAGTGATTTTACACATTTCTACAAAGTAAAATAGGAATGTAACTTGACGGTAAACTATGGTAAAACTTGACTTATTGTGGTAAAACTGACTTTACTATTGTAAACACTATTTACATTAAAAATGAAGTTCTTGAGGTAAACACTATCCATGGTAAAAATGAAGTTAGTGTGGTAAATTCTATTCACGGTAAAAATTAAATTTACTATGGTAAATACTATGCATGGTAAAAGTGACTTTACCATGGTAATACTAGGCACAATAAAAAAAGGTTACCCTCCTATATATTTATGACTAAGTGGGAATATCTCTCCGTAAAATCCACCAACAAGGAATGATCCGGTAATGGAACCAAAATGTGAACACGAATCCGAACTCTGATAATATTTCACCAGAACTCCTCGTGCTATGATTATTTTAGTAATGCAAAACTTTTGGTTTGGTGGTAGTAATATGGAAACACAACAACAAACATAACACAAGAATACCATGACTATGACCAAAAAAAAAAAAGAATGATGACAAATCTGAAATACAACTGTAAAATATATTATTAACATGGAATTATTACAATCTCACCCATGAATTACTCCAAGTGTTACCAACTCCACTTGATTCCAACAATGGTTATGGGAGAAACTTCACAATTACTCCTCTTGATGACTTCCTTAACACACCTTCAAAAAGAATCCTTTATTCATAAAATAATTATTACAACTTTTCTCTATGATAAATGAGAGGGGATGGCCTCTCTATTTATAAGAATTCAAGCTTATCCACCCCATCTCTAAGATAGGATAAGAAATATCTTCCGGCCAATTATATTCTATGCCTAAACTCTTTCCTTTACATGTAGGCTTATCTTCTAAGATAAGATAAACCTTATCATCTCACATGGGTTCCACCTTTTTAGACTTTTCTACAAATAAAATACACAAAATATTTATGACATCACTCCTTGTCCTTATTACAAATATAATATTTATAATTCCTAATCATGTAGACCCTACTTCTCTACTTACCCCAACTTTGACATTTTAACATTACCGGACCACTTACGACAAATATTTACTTTTTACCACAACATTCCTTTTGTACTTTGACTATTACCGTACTCTACTTTATTGGTGGCACCGTATTGACGGTTCGTTATCTTCTATTGGACGCCACTACTAATTATACTTAACAACATCCTATTCCTAATACATACATTAATAAAATAAAAATTACGGAGGGAAAATTTAATGTCGACAGGGCCCCATTGACACATCTTTCTTCGTTGTTTAGGAGTGTCTTCCTTTTTCGTCTGACTCAACACAGCCACTATCTCAGCTTCAATGAAGGGGGTGTTAGTGTGAGTTATCCTATGTGTCCTCCTCTCATATTGGAGGGTCATCTCACATGGGTTAGGTTTAGGGTTTCATGTGTGTCATGCACTAGGGTTACTCAACACCCTATATGTACCCCTTTACTATTCATTTATGAGCATGCCAAGACACTCCGTTGTCTTTCCTCTATGTGCAAGCTTTGTTTCTGTTGAGCAATTTCTTCCATTATTGATCAATTCTTTCTTGCAATCGCTGGAGCTATCATGATTCGTTGGAGTGCAACTACTTCGTGGTGCCTCATTTCCGATTCAATTCTTGCAAACTATGATACCAAATGATTTGCCATCACACCAAAAGCTCAAACCTATGGTGGAGAGGAATATCATCATGCTAATAAGCTACTACGCCAACAAATCTAACTTTAACGAGTTGTCACTCTAGATAGTGGAGATATTCTCTAGGCAAGGTTTAGGCTACTAAAGACATTTAGAATCCAGATTGTTTCTACATATTTTGGCGGTAAAATTTATACATTAGTATACACACATGAAAAACAGGGGTAGTATGGGTAGGATTAGTTGTTTTTAAATAAATTTTGGTGGGAGGTGAGACAGAATGAACTTTGACTTGCCGATCTCCGAGAAATTTTACAAAATAGAAAGTCTAGATAATAGAATGTTTTAGAATAGCTAAAATGTTCCTTTAACCAAAATATGTGCTTTAATGGAGGCCCATATTAGCACTTTTTCACACAATTTATGAGATTCTAACATGAAATCTCGATTTATAAGGCCCAATAAAACATCAACACCTAAGATTAATCACGCCCGAGGTACACCCTTTGAGGCTTACCGACAATCTCTGTCAACAAATGAAAGAAAAGTGATTTTAAATCGTTTATTTCACCCCGGATGAAAGCTCTTCGAGGAATGAGATTGCGAGATGCCACTAAAATTTCACAAGGATTGAGATCTGTGTGATTAAGACAAATTTTTATACAAGATTGCAACAGGAAATAAGGAAAACTACTTGTAGACATTTAGAAGTAAAACAAACACATTTTGTTTAAGATCCACATGGAATAACTTGAGTTTGATTAAATTTATCAGTAGGGGAAAGTTTCTAGAACAATCTCAAAGTTTGTCAATGGATGTACACTTGCAACCACCTTGACACAATCAAACTTAATACAAAAGAGATATGCATTCTTCTCAGACGGCTTCTAAAAAGACAAACTTTCTGAAATTTTCCTCTTGGGAATTTTCTTCGACCTTTGACACTCTAACCTCCAACCATTTGCACAAAAAATTCGTGCCATTTATAAAATTTTCAACAGATCCCCTTCTTACCTAAAAGACAAAAATATTTAATGTACCAGTGCTCGCCATGATCTTGATCGCGATTCTCAAAATCAAATCTGTAAAAAGTTGTCAAGTGCTCATGGGGAAAATCTCTTCAAAAATCTCAACATTCAACTCCTTCATCTAGTAGAACACTCCTCCTTCAACTCACCAACCACTTCCGCCCCTAATCTATCAAATTTGGTTCCTTGTGTGCTTGGGAGAAGAAAAATGGAAAATCAGATCGAGCTTGAGAGTCAGACCATTTTAATGGAAAAGATGTCTCCAGATCTCTCCCACCAAACTTAGATATCAAAATTAACTCCCCTCTCTATTTGGCATGTAGGAAATACCAAGAAATCATGAAGACTCACACTTCCAGGTGTGTTTCAGTAAAAATGGAGGGAAAATCAGATTTCAGACTCATAGTTGCCGTTGATCTTTGCTTTAAAATTGGGCCATCCACATGGAAGATTCAACCTTAAAACAGGCCATGGCTTCCTTTGACTTTTTACAGCCTTTTAGAAAAATGGAAAAATTTCCATTTTTCTCCACACCTCTGCCCTTGGGAAATGATCCTGACACGTGTCCTACGGTGGGTCCCAGTAGAACCGCGGCCAAATTCTGCCATTTTACCTCTTTTTTGGAAAATGGAAAATTTTCCAAATTTTCCCCACAGCCCCACCCTTGAAAAAATGGGCTTGAAACATGTCCCAATGTGGGTCCCAATTAAACCTCACTTCCCTTTTCATTTTTAACTTTTTCTCCCAAAAGGAAATTTTTCCAAATTTCCCATAAGAGTCTGCACCTCCGCCATTGAGTGGAGCAAGCTTTGACTTTTCCCTTATCGAGCTTGTGAGCCATTTTGAGATTTTAATCCTTTTGATGTCAAGAGGCAAAAATTCAATTTTCCTCTAATGGTCCGCTTCCCCACCTCTTTGACTTTTCAAACCGCCACGTGTCATAATGGCGCATCTTGAGATGATCCCCAAAGTTGAGACCTTGAATGTGCGCGGGCTCACCACGTGTCATTGTGGTGCTCCTTCAAAAACCTTAAGGCTTTAAAAATGATTTGGCGGGGGCACGCTTCCACTTTAGAATTTTACTCCATTTTTCCAAAGGGGCAAAACATCCAACTTACCTCCGAAGGCCCACATCTCTGCCATTAGCTTTGCCACGTGTCCTCCTGTGGGGTCAAAGTGAGACTTTTTCCCTGCCTCTTAAATTTGCTCCAATCAGAGCCTAGCGGGGCCGCGGGGTGGGTTCAAATTTTTGCCAAAGTATCCAAAAAGAAAAAGTTAAAAAAATAGACCCACCACGCCCCATCCAATCAGAAGAAGCCACGTAAGCACCAAAAGAACCAATCAGAATTGAGCGGAGCCATGGGACCAAATTTTCCTTTTCACCAAAAAAGCAAAAAGCGATAAGTTAAAGCATTTTACCACAGTCCTGACAAGCAAAATAATCCACGTGATTTCGCCGAACGTTGAGGACTAAATTTGATAGGAAAAAGACACCGTTAGATAGTCAAAATACAAAAATCACCATTTCATGCCCGTAACCCGACTTTTCGCTAAGGATGAGAATTCTTTTGAAATAACATGTGAATAATGATTTTGAGCATCTTTTCGACCATGGATTTGGATTTTCAAAGGCATACAAATATAGATTGACCATTTTGAGCTTCCATGGTCGGGAAAAAACAGGAAAAATGAAAAAGCCCTCAGATTTTGAAGAAATTAGGGCAAAAATAGGGTAGACTCGGAGACTTTTTTGAGGAGAGACATGACAATAGATTTTGCAAAAAACTCGAAGCATCTCAAGTGGAAATAAAAGCTTTTAGAAAACCCATGTCGAGAGACAAAAATTTCACAATACGTAGATCGGAGGAAAATAATGGAAAATGGGGTGAGATAGATTTGAGCACCAACAGTAACACCCTACCATATAATAGGACTGATTTTAACAACCCTCCTAATCTTCCTTCACCACATATTAATTTATTTGTTCAAATCCCAATTTTTCTAATGGCTATTCAACCACCTAGGAATTTTTTGACCTTTAATAATGGCAGCCCATTAGTAATCCTAGTTTATCATGATATTCCTAATGCTACCATGAAAAGTTTGCCTTCATTCACTGGTGAAAATCAGGTTACACCTACAGAGCACATCAAAGATGTTGCAACCTTACGTGCATTCCATAATATAAAATAGGAAGATGTAGCCTTGAGACTTTTAGCTGCATCCTTTAAAGGTCAAGCCTTGCAATTGTATAGAAACTTAGAGATTGGAAGTATGAGAACTTGGGATGAGTTAGGTGGTAAATTGCTGAAACAATTTTAAGATCATAATCCTAGTTTATCATGATATTCCTAATGCTACCATGAAAAGTTTGCCTTCATTTCTTTGGTGAAAATCAGGTTACACCTACAGAGCATATCAAAGATGTGCAACCTTACGTGCATTCCATAATATAAAATAGGAAGATGTAGCCTTGAGAATTTTAGTTTCGCATCCTTTAAAGGGAAAGCCTTGCAATGGTATAGAAACTTAGAGATTGGAAGCATAAGAACTTGGGATGAGTTAGGTGGTAAATTGCTGAAACAATTTCAAGATCATTCGGATCATTTATCCCTCATAGAACAATTGTCTATAATTAAGAGAACTCCTCATAAATTTATGGCCAGTTTTAATATCTATTTTGCTAGAACTTGGGAAAGAATTCCAGCAAGTGTCAAGCCTCAAGCTTGACCATGATTTTCTTTATTATCTTAGAGCCCTAAATAGTGATATTTCAACTATGATTCAGTCTATGGGAGGAGATACTCTCCCGGCTTATGATATTGCTATCTGAGTGAAAACAACCTTATTCAAGCTGGTAAATTGGCACCAAGGCCTTCAATGCCTTTTTAGCATATTTGACACCTATCCCACAACCTATCACCATTTTAGAAC
This sequence comes from Taxus wallichiana var. yunnanensis, assembly GCA_018340775.1. Taxonomy (NCBI): domain Eukaryota; kingdom Viridiplantae; phylum Streptophyta; class Pinopsida; order Cupressales; family Taxaceae; genus Taxus; species Taxus wallichiana. Next base: position 806,564,009 of record CM031237.1, read on the forward strand.
CTGTTATTACAGCCCCATCAGATGATGTGTTTAAAGCTTTGCAGACTATGGGAAATAAGCTAACTTTGATTGAAAATAGACTTGCATTACCTAAAGAGCCTTATCAAAGAAACCCAAAAAAATAGGAAACCTTATCAACATAATCAAAATTATAGATAACCATATCAACAAAGACAGTTTGAACCAAAGGCTCTTAGTTCATCTTATGATTTAGTCCTAGCTAATATGGCTACAAAAGAATGATGTCAACCTTGTAATCAACCTCATATAACTGCCAATTACCCAAATACTTACGAATATAAGCTTTGTTACACAACCTCAACCTAAGACATTTCTCAATCCTTAAATGGAGGGTGGGTAGCAAGAAACCGGTGTTTAGAAAGCACTTGAACAGAACTTGGCCAATTTTAGTGAAGATGATTTTATCGCAGTTACTACTAGGGCCTAAGAAAAGGCCCACGAAAGTCAAAAGTTTCAAAAGCAGGACATGTTCTCGCCCCACAATCACCGATAAGACAACAACTACATGCCAAAAACTAGCTAATAGTAGAATCTGTTTCCAAAACTGTTGCTTCTTTTAACATTGTTGATATAATGAAAAAGCATAATGTTAATATCTCAATGTGGGATGCTCTAAGTATTCCAGGACAATAGGAGTTGCTTTCTCATGAACTTGCTAAGCTATAAATTTATTCAAAAATAACAGAAAAGGAAGTTCAAAAAAGTAGACATGGTCCTTGGAATAATGGAATAAGACCACATTAAAGAAGTTAAATGGATGGTTCAAAAGGTCTTAAATGATCATGATATCAAGAAGCCACCACCATTTTATTTATCTTTGATTATTGGAGATCATTTAGTTCATAATTGCATGGTTGATAGTGGTGCAAGTAACACAGTTATGCCAAAAATAATTGCGAAAAGTTGGGCCTGTAGTATGAGCCTACGAGAAAAAAAGTGTGTTAGTTAGATGAGACAACAAATAATATAGTTGGTGTTATCAGAAACCTGGAAGTAACTTTACATGTTTGTCCCAACGTTACAATTCTATAAGATGTGACTAGTTGTAGATTTTCCTCCTTATTTTTCCTTATGTTTATCATGATATTTTATAGAAAAAATAAGAGGTTATCTTTCTTCAGATTGGTCATTTTTGTTCTTTACTACATGATATGGAACTAAGGTTACCGTAAATTTAGAGCCTCTAGCTAGATTTCATATTGAGCCTCATGCTTCAAATGTTGCAACAAATTACTCAATTCTAGATCAGTCTGATTTCGATGTTACAACTCATGTTTCCACACTTGATGGTGTTTCTAATCTATTTATGGATGAAAATACTCAAGAAGAACATGCCTATGACCCTTTTAAGGAAGTGGAAGAAGATTTGTTCGGTGTTTATTGCTTGCATGAAGAAAATGCACCAATTCCCTTATTGTCCAAAACAAAATAAGTAATGAAGGGCTATGGAAGCTTCACTTCGATGGAGCCAAAAATAAGAAAGGAAAAGGTGCAGGTTTAATGCTTACTTCCCCTTCAAATGAAAGGTAATTTTTAGCTTTAAGTTTGTAGTTTTCTTGTACTTGTAATGTAGTTGAATACGAAGCGTTAATTCATGGCTTGCAATGGGCTAGAAAGAGAGGTATCAACACTTTACAAGTTTTCAGAGATTTAGAATTAGTTATTAATCAAGTGAAAAACTTTAATGTGTGTAAGAATTCATTGTTGAAGTCTTACAAACATAGATTTTTAAAATTAATGGATGATTTTGATGCTATTAACATTCAATCTATCCCAAGAGCTGAAAATAAGCATGCAGACAGACTTGTAGTTGGTGCTAGCTTTGATGTACTAGAAAAGATTGAAAACAACAAGGTACAACCACATATTAAATTAATTATCAGACCTTTAGTGCCTGACAATGGAGAGAATTGGTAGGTTTTCGAAGATGATAAATATATTTGCAGATTTCTGCAGCAAGAGGCTGAATTTTCTGTAGTAAATCAAGAAAAACTGCAACACTTCTATGGTGATCAAATTGTTTAGTTAAAAAAAAATAGGTTGCCTCAAGGATTGGTCACTCTAGAAGACATTTTTAGTTCGATGATCAGTTAAGAAAAGACAAAGGCAAGATTTCAACTCACATAGATAACTATGAAGAAATCTTGGTGGATGACGACAAGAAGCTACTTATTGGAAAGGTATGTTCTTTAGCTAAAAAATAATCATTTATCAAATTATGTAAAGAATTCAAAGATATTTTTGCTTGGAAGTACCAATATTTGAGAGGGTTTGATCCAATTTTAGCTCAACATACAATAAAATTACAGCCAAATTCCAAGCCAATTAGGTAGAAGCAAATGCTTGTAAATCTAAAAATTGAGCCATTGATGAGAAAAAAATTATCCAAGTTAATTGAATTAGGCATTATTTTTCCAGTCAAGCATTCAAGTTGGGTAACCAACCTTATTCCTATTTAAAAATAATGGAGAAATCAGATTATGTGTGGATTTTAGAGATCTTAATAAGGTTTCATTGAAAGATCACTATCCCTTACCTAACATGGATCAAATTTTGATAATAGTTTCTGGTTCTAATAGACTATCTCTTTTGGATGGTTATAGTGGATACAATCAGATTCTAGTCCAAGAAGAAGATAGATATAAAAAAATTACCGCCAAGTGGGGTACTTATGCTTACAAAAGAATGCCTTTTGGCCTTTCAAATGTTGGTGCAACATTTCAACGTGCAATGGACATGGATTTTTGTAGCTTACTAAATAAATGCATATTGGTTTATTTGGATGATGTTACCATATTTTCAAAAATTCGATGAACATCTAATACATTTAAGGTAGACTTTTCAGTTATGTAGACAATTTGGAATATCATTGAATCCCAAAAAATCTATCTTTTCAATACATCAAGGTAAATTTCTTGGTCATATTGTTTCTAAACAAGGTTTAACAATTGACCCTTTCAAAATTGAAGCCATATCACAACTATCATTGCCTCATCACAAGAAGGCATTACAGAGCTTTCGGGAAAAATCAACTTTGTTAGAAGATTTGTTCCAGATTTTGCAGCATTGGTTAAACCATTGACAACTATGTTAAAGAAAGAGAAGACTTTCTCTTGGACCAAGGAAGGGAGAAAAAGATTCGAAGCAATTAAAATAGCCATTTCACAAGCTCCTACTCTTACAAATCCTAATTTTGATAAAGATTTTACAATGTATGCACTTGCAGGAGCTGAAACAATTTTAGCCATATTAACTTAGGTTAATGATGAAAATATTGAGCAGCCAATTGCTTTCTTTGGAAAAATTTTGCATGACTACAAAACAAGGTACACTTTTCTTGAAAAATAAGTACTTTCAGTAGTCAGAGGACTAAAGAATTTTAAGTACATGCTTTCAAAAAATAAGATACATGTTCTTGTTTCTCATCCAAGTGTAAAAGCTTTCTTGTTAAATAAAGAATTGAATGAGAAGAGAGCAGGTTGGATAACGAAGGTTATGGAATATGATGTTGATATTTGTGTTGCGAAAGACAATACGAGGAAAAGGTTTATGTGAACATCTGATCGATGATATGGAAAAACAACAAATTGCTGAACTAAAAAGTTCAGAACAACATGCTGAATTTTCGTATCAGCAACCAGATTTGCTTCAGGAATTAGAAAATCAGCATCTAGAAGTCATTCAAGAAGTTCAGGAATCAAGGTGGATGACTGATTTAGTTAACTATCTACAACATGGCACTTATTCGGAAGGTATGGACAAGAACAAATGAAGGTACTTTAGGTTACAAGTTGTACCTTATGTTTTTATTGATGGTGTGTTATTTAAAAGAGATATAAATGAAATCTTGCTACAATGTGTTGATTATGATAGAATTCAACAATTATTATCCGAATTCCATGAAGGACCTACAGGAGGTCACTTTTTAGCACGTACTACAACCTTGAAAATTATGAAAGATGGTTACTATTGGCCTAACATATTCAAAGATTGCTTTGAATGGATCAGAAAGTGTAAGAAATGTGCTTTCTTTGTTGGAAAATAATGTTTAGCTTTGTTTCCCCTACAACCTATTTCAGTGGATCAACCATTCATGTAGTGGGGTCTTGATTTTATTGGCATGATAAATCCACCTTTGTCACAAGGAAACAAGTGGATTTTGACTGCTATAGATTACTTTACACGTTGGAATGAAGCAATAGATTTGAAAAATGCTACCAAATCTTTGATACTATCCTTTTATGAAGGTGTAGTTTGTAGATTTGGTGTTCCAGAAACTATTATTTCAGATAATGCGTTAGCATTTCTTGGTGCAAAGGTAACATATTGGGCTATTAAGAATGAAATTTATTTAAGTACGTCATCTAATTATTACCCACAAGGTAATGGGTTAGCTGAAAGTACTAACAAGAATATTTTAAGGATCATTAGAAGAACACTCAAAGATAACCAGAGAGCTTGACATCTAATGTTAAATTCAACACTTTGGGATGACAGAGTAACTCCTAAAAGATCAGTTGACAATTCACCATACAAGCTTGTTTATGGAAGAGAGGAAAGAATGCCTATTTTAGTTGAGTTACCTACTTTAGATTTGTTACATCAGATGGAGCTACTCGAGAATGAACCATTACAAGTTCGTTATGTAGAATTGATGGAATTACAAGAGTTGAGAGATCAAGCTCATCTGAACATGGAAAAGAATCAAAAATAGATGAAGAAATTTTTTGATAAGAAAGCTAAGTTCAAAATCTTCAATGAAGGAGACATTGTGTTGAAATGGGATGTTGATCATGCAAATATAGGAAACCACACAAAATTTGACACACTTTGGAGCGGTCCTTATATGATTTCAGCTTGTAAGGAACATAATGCTTTTCAGCTTTCAAGGTGGAACATGGAGGAACTTCCCATTTTTGTGAATGGTATGTTTCTCAAACACTATTATTAAAAATCCTACAATGTTTGTGTTATCCTAAATTCCCCTAGAAAATTTGGTCAAGACAACCCCGTAAATAAAGAAAACATGAAGGGAAATGATTCAAACCCACGAGCTTGAGTTCCAGAACCAGGAAAAGTGAAAATAGAGGCCCGAGAAAGTCAAATTCAACCCTGCATAAGAAGAAATAGAAGAAACGGTTATTCTGGGTGTTTCCATGTCTTAAATCTATTTAAAATGTCATAGGAGGACTCAACAATGAAATAATATGGTCGGAAATGAAGGGCAAAGTGCAAAAGAGAGGCCAGGAGCAAGAAAGGAAAAATGGAAAGGATCCAAGGTCTTCGGGCTCAAAACCGTTCAGGAAAGAATCCAAAATCGACTAAGTATGGAAGAGCCAACAGAGGGAACCACGTGTCCTAACGGTGCTCCTCCAAAGGTGAATCCAAAAAGAGAAGCTCAAATGAGTGCCAAACTGATGCATGTCCCAGAGGAAAGTGGGGAGTTAGAAGGAAAGGTGAAAATTTTCCTTTTGTTCAAAGGGAAAAAGATAAATTGCGGATCCACGAGTCGATTTTTTTCTAAAAAGGGTGCCATGTGTCCCAAACCAAAAGGGGGTCCATTTTTAAAACTATTTTCCCCGTCCATTCATATGGATCCGATAAAAACTTCGATGGGGCATATCTTTCGACTCAGGGCTCAAAGTATTGCAAATCTGACACCGTTGAAAAGATCTCATCACCAACCAGATGAAGGAAACGTCTTCGGGCCTTTAATGCAGGATCCATCTATCTCAACAACCAGATTGGATTTGATCTGTTTCTACCATTTCCTCTTCCTTCAAGGTGCCGAACCAAGGATTGATGCAGTAAAGAAGGATTTGGGGGCATATTTTATTAGAAGCATTAATAACAGTGGTTGAGTTCCAACCTACTTTTCCTGCTTCTCTCTCTTTGTCTTTCTTCTCTTTGATTGAATCTATAAATACAGAGGTAGGATTCATTGTAAAAGGTTGTTGTTCATTCTCCTTTCCTTCCCCCTCTCTCTTTCTTCTCTAGGGTTGAATGTGGAGTTTAAGCCTCCTCCCTTGGCTTTATAATGACATTTTCTTGCCTCTTGCCCATTAATGGTGTACTGTGTGAACTCCTGGAGCAATTAAATCTGTTTTGTGATGAATTTTGTCCATCCTTGGTCTCGTGATGCATTTGTCCATCCTCTCCATTACTCACCTCTCTCTATTTCAGCGGTTGGGTGTGTGATTAGTAGTTCCATTTTCTCAGTGCTATCACCTCTGTAGTGTAGGATTTCTTTATTTTCATGCTCTCTCTCTCTCCTTGGTCCTTTGGAATTGTTAGATTAGGAGTAGATAGTCACATTTCCTTCCTTAGAAGTAGTTTAGCATTATGATAAGGAAGAAGAATCTGAATTTCTCTAGAGGGCCATCTCAAGTCTGTAAGTCCCACAACTTGAGAGATGGTCCAATGTTATGAAAATCACACCAAATGAGTCTTCCTTAGAAAAGAAGACATGCATAACTCATTTGGGGGTGCTGTGATTTCGCATTAATAGTTTTGGCACACCCAAGTGGGATAGGTCCAAGCACCTTACCACTTCACTTCATTAAGTTCGATGTGCTCTTGGTGAAGGTTTCATCCTTTGGAGGAACTTTTAAGCACATCTAGCAATTCCATCTCGGTCAAATACCCATTCTCTCGAGTTACAAACCTTTTCCATCCATTTCCACTCATTTCATCCATTTTCTTTTTCCATCTCTTTCATTTTTCCCATTCCATGAAGTTGTGTAATCATGACTTCATTCTCTTCATGGAACTCACACATTTACAGAATACAATCCACCTCCAATGTATTTCCCAACTCCTCCAGATCAACATTATAATCAGATCTAGGACCATTATGCTTACCCATATGAACAGTGTCAAAACCAGTTTAACCATGGAGCTTATCAAGAACAAGGGGACACATATGATGGTGATAATTATGTAGAAGGTGCTTCTTGCTGGAAAAAATCAAAAAAATGGAGGTTAGCATGGTTCAGGCAAGGGGCATAACACAAATGAAGGCATTTCGGTTTAGTTTCAGGGTGCCTTGTCCATGGGAAGGCCCTTTTCCAAGACATTACAACCCTTAAGAGAAGCTTGACTTCATGGTTGAAGTGTTGCCTCAGCTTACACAATGGGCTGAGGAGATCGGGGCTTATGAGAAAAGTGTGAGACAACCTTGTCAATGGGTAAGTCAATCACCAGCTCCTTGTCTTTCATTTTCTCTCCCTCAATCTTTATCATTTCAGCAGAGGCAAGAGTCAAGCCCCTCACTTTCTACCCCAAGTGTTGATTTCATTTCTCCATTCCCTAGTCTTCCACCTCATCTCAGTTCTTCTATCCTTTTCCCTTCCAAACAGTCATCCCATGCAAACAAACAAGAAGCTGTACCTCCATTCCCACCACAAACAATTGCAAAGATGGTTGAACCCCAACCTACCACTCCTCTTACTTTCCCAAGCCCATGTTGGGAAGAGACTCAATAATCTAGTCAAGGAGAACAATAAGAAGAGGAGTCCAATAGAAAAGAAATGATCAGACAATTTGAAGAGTTGGGCTGCCAAATTTGGGTTTACAAAGATCCCCTTGATGGTCAAGCCAATAGAGGAGGTCAAGATTGAAGAACTAGTGGTGGCTGAGGCTGAGTTTGCAGCAGAAGAAGAGCAAGAACAAGAGGAGGAACAATCAATCCCAAGCCCCATTGAAGAGGAGTAGCTAGGAGAGATCAAATTAGTGTTGAGGCCACTCAATGAAGAAGGCATCATTGAAGATTTTTTGCTTTCATTTCAAGGGCCTGATTTGATTGATGAACCCATGATGGAAGAGGACCATACAGTTCCAGAGGCTCTAAGTGTGGAGCAAGCTACAGGGGAACCTTCAGTTCTTCCTCCCACTTCATCCCCTTCAAGCTCTAATGTTGAAGAAGAGTTTGATCTTTCAAACTTCATGTTTGAGAGTGAAGGGAGCCATGGTGATCAAGTTGCAGATCAAGAAGGCACCATGGAGGAGGTAGAGCACATGCAACAGGACAATAAGGAGGTAGATTACCTGTCTGACTTGGAGGATTGCCTTGATGGAGGGGAACCCATGGAGATCACATCATTTTTTCCTCCATCCATCTTCCATGCACATGAACTGCTACCATGAAGGAGGATATTCAAGTGCAAAAGCTTGCACTCCATAATGGCCCTCTGGAACCAAGGTTAGAAGATCTTGATCTTCCATGTTCTTCAAAGGAGGAGGAAGAGAAAAGGTAGGAGGATGTCATCATCTCTCTCACACCATTCATCCAAGAAGGTCCACAAGAAAAATCCATTCTTTGAGTTGAAACTCAGAAAAAAGGACACATTCAAAGGATCATATCATGCCCAATCAAGTACTTGGCTTCATTGGAGCCAAAGGAGAAACCAAAACTAGTCATGCCTACTCTAGGCATGAGGACGAGCATCAAAGTACCAAGGGTCATCATCAACACTTCCGTAAGTCCGATGCAAGTCAATCGAAGGAGGTATTTTCCATTAATGTTGATACCTTGATGATTTGGGTGGAAGATCAACTTGTAGTTAGTTTTTCACTCATCCAACTAGCCATGTTCAGTGCCAAATCAGTTGCATGGCTGCCATTTTTGAGGAAGGGAAGCTATTTCTCCTGCTAGTTGTAGGTTTTGTTTGAGTTCCCTTTGCTCTTGGTTAGAGTAGATTAGGTAGGTTTGTTTTCAGCAGAAGAAGTGATTTTTCACACTCTGCATATCCCACTTGGGGTATGTATGATTTTTAGTTTGTACATAGTTTTTGGTGTTGTTGTTTTGCTCTTGCAGTCCATTTCAGTTGGATTTTGGTGAAGTCCAAATTCAAGTTTCAGCAGGTTTCCAAGAGGCTCAGAGGTCAAAGTTTTAGAGTTTAGATTAGAATCAATTTATAAGGCTGGACTCCATGCCCAATAGATGCTTCAAGGCCACTGGTCTCTTCATCTAGTAGGCAGATGTCCCAGTGAGTCACCAAATTGTTATCCCAAATTCCCCTATAAAATTTGGTCAAGACAACCCCGCACATAAAGAAAACATGAAGGGAAATGATTTAGACCCACGAGCTCGAGTTCCAAAACTAGGCAAAGTAAAAACAGAGGCCCAAGAAAGTCAAATTTGACCCTACACAAGAAGAAATAGAAGAAACGGTTCTTTTGGGCATTTCCATGTCTTAAATCTATTTAAAGGGTTGAGGGAGGACTCAACAATGAAATAACAGGGTCGAAAATGAAGGGGTAGTGCCAAAAGAGAGGCCAGGAGCAAGAAAGGAAAAACGACAAGGATCTAAGGTCTTCGGGCTCAAAACCATTTAGGAAAGAATCCAGAATTGACTAAGTATGGAAGAGCTAGTAGAGGGAACCACGTGTCTTAACGACACTCCTCCAAAGGTGAATCTAAAAGAGAAGCTCAAACGAGCAGCAGAATGATGCGTGTCCCAGAGGAAAGTGGGGAGTCGGAAGGAAAGGTGAGAATTTTCCTTTCATTTAAAGGGAAAAAGATAAATTACAGACTGTGAGTTTGATTTTTCTCTAAAAACGCTCATCACGTGTCCCAAACAAAAAGGGGGCCCATTTTTCAAACTATTTTCCCCGTCTATTCATACGGATCTGATACAAACTTTGAAGGGGCATTTCTTTTGACTTAGGGCTTGAAGTAGTGCAAATCTAACACCTTGAAAAGATCTCGGCATCACCAACCAGATGGAGGAAATGTCTTTGGGCCTTCAATGCAGGATCCATCTGTCTCAACAACCAGATCAGATTCAATCTATTTCCACCATTTCCTCTTCCTTCAAGGCACCGAACCAAGGATTGATGCAATAAAGAAGGATTTGGGGGTATATTTTATCAGAAGCATTAATAGTAGTGGTTGAGTTCTGACCTACTTTTCCGCTTTCTCTCTCTCTCTTTCTTCTCTCTGATCGAATTTATAAACACAGGGGAAGGATTCATTGTAAAATGTTGTTGTTCATTCTCCTTCCCCTGCCACCTCTCTCTTTCTTCTTTAGGGTTAAATGTGGAGTTTAAGCCTCCCCCTTGGATTTGTAATGACATTTTCTTACCTCTTGCCCATTAATGGTGTATTGTGTGAACTCCTAGAGTAATAAAATCTATTTTGTGATACGTTTTGTCCATCCTTTTCTCATTTTTTGTCTCTTCTCACCTCTCACCATTGTAAGGTATATTGTGCATATCTTTGATGTCCATTAAAGGTTTTGGGAGTTGTGTTTAAGGGGTTTGAAATGGTGTTCTATGTGAAATTTATTCTTGGTCTATGATGCATCTGTCCATCCTCTCCATTACTCACCTCTCTCCATTTTAGGCAGTTGGGTGTGTGATCAACAACTCCCTTTTTGGTGCTATCACCTCTATCTTGTAGAATTTCGGTATTTTCATGCTCTCTCTTTCTCCTTGGTCCCTTGGAATTGTTAGATTAGGAGTAGATAGTCACATTTCCTTCCTTAGAAGTAGTTTAGCATTAGGATCAGGAAGAAGAAGTCGACTTTCTCCGAGGGCCATCTCAAGTCCGCAAGTCCCACAGCTTGAGAGATGGTCCAATGTTATGCAAATCACACCAAATGAGTCTGCCTTAGAAAAGTAGACTGTATAACTCATTTAGGGGTGCTGTGATTTCACGTTAATGGTTTGTTTAAAGTAGGATTTCCCTTTCAATAAGTGCAGTTCCTGCACATTGCAATGTTTTTAAATTCAATAAGTGCATTCATGCACGTGGTCCAGTTTACTGATACTTTCCTAGTTTTATTTCATTTTAGAAGGGTTGGACCTTTAGAAAGGAAGATTTTGATTACATGCTTTGGAATCTATCCCCAATGGAAAAGAGAAAGGCACTTTGGTCTATAAGCTAGTAGGTAGCTTTCCCCGCAAGATTGCTGCGTAGAAATGTTGACAATTTTTGCACTTGTGTAAAAATGGGCAACTCGAAAATTCATTACAATGGATGTCATTGGTGAAGTGAACCTAAGATAGGGGAGGTTCTTTCAGTTTAATATTTGTTTTGTTGGATTAATTAATAAATAGATGTAATTTTCAGCTATGTGTGTTGTTACAAAACATAACAAATCACATAGTCTGCAATTTCATGTTTGTCTCCAGCAAAAGAACACAAAGGCCTCGAAGGACAGATGTGTTATCTTGATGAAGACAAAAATACAGAATAGATGAAGTGTTAAGTTTTGGAACAACAACCAAGGTTGCATATTATAACAATCAAAGTTCATTACTAAGGTTACAGGTGTTTTAAAGTTCTTTCCTTCATGATTATATACATTCAATCATGTTATTGAGATGTTTAATTCATTATACAATCCATATACAAAGTTGAAATACAGAAGGAAGAACACAACCGACCGAGTTTTAGATTTCAATGTTTTATTCGTAAGGAATTTCAAATGTTTCCCACACAAGCTGTGGGATTTGACTCAAGTAACCATCATAACTACTGAAATAGAAGGTGCATGTGCATGAAAATGAAAACAAAAGAATATGAAGGAACCCATCATTGCATTATTTCTTTGGTCCCGCTACTCCATCTTCACTCCAACTTTTACTCCATCTTCATCCTTGCTATTCAACACTACACTGTACCTGAAATACAAATAGAGAAGAGACTATCAGTCATGAGCTCAGGATTAAATCATGTTCTTGTACTATCTATCTTCGTGGAAATGAACCTCCTGATATCAAGAGGTATGATTATAGAAAAGATAAATGCATAACAGATAAAGAATAGTATTCTACATCAATACATATGATTCTCACAATCATTTCAGAGAGCAAAGATGAAACAAGAAAAATCATGGAATAGAAGAGAGACCAAAAGGCCTAATTTTTTCTAACTAGTTTGTCTAGATGTGTAGGTACATGTTGCAACAAAGGAATAAATTAATCATGTCAAACAAGGATATAAAAGAAAATTCAAGTACATAAAAGAAATGAACAAGAGATATGGAAGGTTTTTGGATATAATGCATGTTGAAAGGGAACATCTTTTCAGGACAACAAACTTATACAAAAAGAAGCTATGTCATTCATCAAATGTAGAATTAATTGAAGGTCTAAAAGTTGAAACAATCATGTTCAGGAGAGATTACATCACCGGTGCCATACCTTATCAAACAACTGAAACATAATGGAAAAGGAAATCTGAGAAAAATTTGACAGGGCTTCGCCATGTAAAATGTACATTTTTACATCTTTCCATCATGCTATTTCACAACTAATACATGCTTGAAAGTTATGAAAAAAGATAAAATACTTGTACTAATCAAATAATATGCAAGAAAAGGTCATTCAAGAGTTGCAATCATCTAAGTGCTACAAAATTATTTTAGCCATCATGATCTACTAGCACAGTTTGAGCATCCTAAGAACTGTCAGCTTGTAGCATCAACATGAGCAGATGCCATTACAGGTGAACAAAGGAGGGTACAATGTATTTCTAGCTCATGGTGCCTTTAAGGTAAACACAGGAATAATGAATAAAGAAAATGACATCTTCGGTCATCAAATGAAAATGATTCAACAAGAAAAGATTAAGTATAGTAAAAACTACAAAGTTTCATGGTACCAGGAAAATAAGACATTAGGTAAAAACCTTCAAGGCTACAAAATAAACTGAAGGTTCATTCATGATAGTTCACATTGATCAAGATATAGAAGGTACGTGTCAAGAATGCAAAATAAGTATACAGGTCCAACATCAAGTTTTAATAGCAATCAAGATGCTACATCACTTATACAGAATACAAGTGCAACTACAAGTCACAAAGGATCAATCCAAAAGTGAACTGAAAAAGAGAGGTACATAAGAGATGCATGCTAACATATTTAAGAAGGAACCAATTTTCAGTAATAAAAGCATGATAGGAGATTTTTTCTTCAATATGGTTTAAAGATTTCCAACTTTGCAAGCTCTACTACACAAGGAACATCTTCAATACATACTATCATTTTTAGTCAAATAAACATAATAGTTCAAAGCATGTATCTTGACTAATGAGGCACCAAAAAAATACAATCAAGGTATGTGTTATCCCAAATTCACCCCCTCCAGAAAATTTGGTCAAGACAACCCCGCATATAGGGAAAATATGAAGGGAAAATGTTTCGGACCTACGAGCTCGCATTCCAGAATGAGGCAAAGGAAAAAGTCAAAGTTTGAACCCGAGTCAAAGCCAAAGTGGGGAGGTGGAGGAAAAGGTGAAAATTTTCCTTTTGACAAAATGGCACAAAGGAAAAGATTGGAGCGCACCTCCCCAACCAACAAAAGGGTGCCATGTGTCCAAGCGAAGCAACGGGGCCGCGGGAGTTTTTGGATTTTGTGATTCTCGCGGAAAAGGGGAAAAGATAAATTCGAACCTACAAACTTGATTTTGCCCTAGTTTGGTTGCCACGTGTCCCATATTAAAAGGGGACCCCATTTTCAAGTTGTTTTCCCCGTCCATTTGTACGGACCTAATACAAACTTTGAAGGGGCATATATTTTGAATCAGGGATCAAAATATTACAAGTATGATACCATTGGGAAGATCTCAACCTCACCTACGCCATGGAGGTCTGAAACTTTAATTTTGAGGAGGTTAGGTGAATAAAAATGGAGGAAATGTCTTGAGAATTCAATGTGGGATCCATCTGTCTCAACAAATAGATTGGATTTGATCATTTTCTGTCGTTTCCTCTTCTTTCAAGTCACCAAACCAAGGATCGATGTAGTAAAGATGGATTTGGGGGAAGATTTTATCGAAGTATTAACAAAGTGGTCGTTGAGTTTTGACCTTCTTTTCCCACTTCTCCCTCTCTCTTTCTTCTCTCCGATCGAATCTATAAATATAGGGGTAGGATTCATTATAAAAGTTGTTGTTCATTCTTCTTCCCTGCCCCCCTCTCTCTTTTCTTCCCCAGGGTCAAAAATGGAGTCTGAACCTCCTTTAATAGCTCTGTAATGGCATTCTCTTGACCTGTTTCCCACTAATGATGTATTGTGTGAACCTTTGGAGCAATAAAATCTATTTCGTGATGATGTGTTGTCCATCCTTTTCTTATTTTATTCTCTCCTCACCTTTCGTCATTACGGGGTATCTTTTGTGCATATATTTGATGTCCATTGCAGTTTTGGGAGCTGTGTTCATTGGGTTGAAACATTTCCTGTGTGAAATATGATCTTTGGTCTATGATGCTACTGTCCATCCTCTCCATTGCTCACCTCTATTCATTTCATGGAAGTCAAGGTAGATGATCAACATTTCCCTTTTCTTGGTGTTATCACCTCGTTAGTGTAGGATTTCCCTTTTTATGCACTTTCTCTCTCCCTGTCTCCTTGGCATTAGTAGGATAGGTGTAGTTAGACATCATTTTTGCATTAGGAGTAGTTTAGCATTAAGATTAGGAATAAGAAGCCAACTTTCTCTGGAGGGCCATCTCAAGTCTGCAAGTCCCACAGCTTGAGAGATGGTCCCATGTTATGCAAATCACACCAAATGACACTGCCTTAGAAAGGAAGACATGTAGAACTCATTTGGGGGTGCTGTAATTTCACGTTAATAGTTTTGGCATGCCTAGTGGGACAGGTTTGAAGAACCTTACCACTTCACTTCATCAGGTTCGATGTGCTCTTGGTGAAGATTTCGGCCTTTGGAGGCACTTTTAAGCACATCTGGTGACTCCATCTGGTCAAAAACCCATTCTCTAAGTTGCAGACCTTTTCCATCCTTTTCCACTCATTTCATCCATTTTCTTCTTCCATCTCTTTCATTTTATCCCATTCCATGAGGTTGTGAAATCATGACTTCATTCCCTTCATGGAACTCACGCTTACAAAGAATGCGATCCACCACCAATGTATTTCCCAACTCCTCCGGATCAACATTATGATCAGATCCAAAATGATTATGCTTATCCATATGAACAGTGTCAAAACTAGTTTGACTATGAAGTTATCAAGGACAAGGGGACACATATAATGGCGATAGTTATGTAGAGGATGATGGTTTATTGGAGTAGATTCAAAAAATAGAGGCTAACATGGTTCAATCAAGGGAAACAACTCAAATGAAGGCATTTTAGATTGGTTTTAGCGCACTGTCCATGGGAAGGTCCTTTTCAAGACACTACAACCCTCATGAGAAGCTAGACTTCATGATTGGAGTGTTGCCTGAACTTATACAATGGGCGAAGAGATAAATGCCTATGAAATTGGTGCTAAGTAGCCTTGTCAATGGGTAAATCCTACACCATTATCTGGTAATTTTCTCTACTCCTCAAGCAACACCATCTCAATTTGGGCTTCAATTTCCAAGCTTCCCATTGAATGCTGTCCCAAGTGTCAAATCCATTTCTCCATTCCCTAGTCTTCCACCCCATCTTAGTTCTTTTGTCATTTTCCCTTCCAAACAGTCATCCCCTCCGAACAAATAAGAAGTTCCACCTCCCTTCCCATCACAAACAATTGCAAAGATGGTTGAACCTCAACCTACCACTCCTCTTCCTTTCCCAAGCCCATGTAGGGAATAAACTCAAGAATCTAGTCAAGGAGAACATCAAACAAAGGAACCCAATAGATAAGAAATGATAGAAAATATAAAGAGTTGGGCTGTTAAATTTGAGTTTTCAAAGGTCCCCTTGATGGTCAAGCCAATAGAGGAGGTCAAGATTGAAGAACCAGTGGTGGCTGAGGCTGAGTTTGTAGTAGAAGAAGAGAAAGAACAAGAGGAGGAACAATTAGTCCCAAGCCCCATTGAAGAGGAGCAGCTGGGAGAGATCAAATTAGTGTTGAGGCCACTCAATAAAGAAGGCATCATTGAAGATTTTTTGCTTTCATTTCAAGGGCCTGATTTGATTGATGAACCCATGATGGAGGAGGACCATATAGTTTCAGAGGCTCTAAGTGTGGAGCAGGCTACACAAGAACCTTCAGTTATTCCTCCCACTTCATCCCCTTCAAAATATGATGTTGAAGAAAAGTTTGATCTTTCAAAATTCATGTTTGAGAGTGAAGGGAGCCATGGTGATCAAGTTACGAGATCGAAGGCACCATGGAGGAGGTTGAGCACCTGCAACAAGACAACAAGGAGGTAGATTACCTGTCTGACTTGGGAGGATTACCTTGATGGAGGGGAGCCTAAGGAGAGCACATCATTTTTTCCTCCATCTCTCACATCCCAAGCACAAGAGCTTGCTGCCTTGGAGGAGAACATTCAAGAACAAGAACTTGCACTTCATAATGGCCCTTTGGAACCAAGGTTGGAAGATCTTGATCTTCCATGTTCTTCAAAGGAGGAGGAAGAGAAAAAGTAGGAGGATGTCATCATCTCTCTCACACCATTCATCCAAGAAGGTCCATAAGAAAACTCCATTCTTGGAGTTGAAAATTAGAACAAAGGGCACATTTAAAGGATCAGACTATGCCCAATCAGGTACTTGACTTCATTGAAGCCAAAAGAGAAACCAAAACCAGTCAGGGCCTACTCCGGGGCATAAGGATAAGCATCAAAGTACCAAGGGTCATCATCAACACCTCTAGAAGTCTGATGTAAGTCAGCTTGAGGAGGTATTTTCCATTAATGTTGATACCTTGATGATTTGGGTGGAGGACCGGCTTATTGTCAGTTTTTCACTCATCCAACCAGCCATGTTTAGTGCCAAATCAGTTGCATGGCTACCATTTTTGAGGAAGGAAAGCTGTTTCTCCTTGCCAATTGAAGGTTTTGTTTGAGTTCCCTTTGCTCTTGGTTAGAGTAGAGTAGGTAGGTTTGTTTTTAGTAGAAGTGATTTTGCACACTTTGCATGTTCCATTTGGAGCATGTATGATTTTTAGTTTGTACATAGTTTTTGGTGCTATTGCTCTTGCACAGTGCATTCAGTTGGATTTTGGTGAAATCCAAATTCAAGTTTTAGCGGGTTTCCAAGAGGCTCAAAAGTAAAACCTTGAGAGGTTCATATCAGTTTCATGTTTATCAAACATATTCCATGCCCAATGGATGCTTCAAGGGCCACTGGTCTCTTTATCTAGTAGGCATATGTCCCTTTGAGTTGCCAAATTGTTATCCCAAATTCACCCCCCTGGAAAATTTTGTCAAGACAACCCTGCACATAGGGAAAATATGAAGGAAAATGTTTGGACCTATGAGCTCACATTCCAGAATGAGGCAAAGGAAAAAGTCAAAGTTTGAACCTGAGTCAAAGCCAAAGTGGGGAGGTAGAGGAAAAGGTGAAAATTTTCCTTTTGAAAAAATGACACAAAGGAAAATATTGGAGTGCACCTCCCCAGCCAACAAAAGGGTGCCACGTGTCCAAGCGGAGCAGCGGGGCTGTGGGAGTTTTTTGGATTTTTTGATTCTCACAGAAAAAGGGGAAAAGATAAATTCTGAACCCGCAAACTTGATTTTGCCCTAATCTGGCTGCCATGTGTCCCATATCAAAAGGGGACCCATTTTTCAAGTTGTTTTCCCTATCCATTCATACGGACCTGATACAAACTTCGAAGGGGCATATCTTTTGACTCAGGGCTCAAAATATTGCAAATTTGACAACATTGGGAAGATCTCAGCCTCACCTAAGTCATGGAGGTCTGAAACTTTAATTTTTAGGAGGTTAGGTAAAGAAAAATGGAGGAAACATCTTCGAGCATTCAATGCAGGATCCATTTGTCTTAATAACTAGATCGGATTCGATCTGTTTCCATCATTTCCTCTTCTTTCAAGGCACTAAACCAAGGATTGATGCAGTAAAGATGGATTTTGGGGTAGATTTTATTAGAAGTATTAATAGCAGTGGTTGAGTTTTGACCTTCTTTTCTGCTTCTCCCTCTCTTTTTATTCTCTTTGATCGAATCTATAAATACATGGGCAAGATTCATTGTAAAATTTGTTCATTCTTCTTCCCTGCCCCCCTCTTTCTTTTCTTCCCCATGGTCAAAAATGGAGTTTGAACCTCCTTTCACGGATTTGTAATGGCATTCTCTTACCTCTTGCCCACTAACGATGTAATGTGTGAAATTTTAGAGCAAGCAATAAAATCTATTTCGTGATGCGTTCTATCCATCCGTTGCTTATTTTATTGTCTCTCCTCGCATCTCAACGTTACATGGTATACTATGCATATCTCGATGTCCATTGTAGGTTTTGGGAGCTATGATCATTGGGTTTAAATGTTTCCTATGTGAAATCTGATCTTTGGTCTCGTGATAATCTTGTTGTGCATCCTTTCCATTGCTCACCTCTATTTGTTTCATGGCAGTCTGGGTAGATGATCAACATTTCCCTTTTCTTGGTGCTATCACCTCGTTAGTGTAGGATTTCCCTCTTTATGCACTCTCTCTCCTTGTCTCCTTGGCATTATTAGGATAGGTGTAGTTAGACGTCATTTCTACATTAGGAGTAGTTTAGCATTAGGATCAGGAAGAAGAAGCTGGATTTCTCCGGAGGGCCATCTCAAGTCTGCAAGTCCCACAACTTGAGAGATGGTCCCATGTTATGCAAATCACACCAAATGACCTTGCCTTAGAAAAGAAGACATGTAGAACTCATTTGGGGGTGTTGTGATTTCACGTTAATAGTATGAGATCGAAGAAATGGAGTGATCATTGCAAACTATCTTGAAAAAAAAATGAAGTTCATTAGAAGGAATTCAAGTATTACTACTAGAATTTTGTAGAGTCTCAGTAACAAGTACCAGTGTAAAAGAACCAGATAAAACAGACCTAGTGCATCTTTTAAAGCCTTTGTCAAATTCTCACACAAAAATAAGTAGAATATTGACACCGAAATCATTTTGAGCCAAGATATCTTCAAAATATAAATACTCAAAACATATGGACATTTTTATGAAAATAAGGTTCTATTCAGAAGAACAGATTTTCAGAAAATCTTCAACATCTATATGGAATTCTCATCAAGTTTAGAGATAATAGAACAACCATTTAGCTAAACAAAAATTTTGAAATACAAAGTACCATAACATGTACACAGGAAATCTACAAAGTATGCAAAATAAGTGTAAAAGCTCAACTTAAATTTGAACACAATAGCAAGTCACCCAATTTCAATGAAAATATAGCTCTACAGTTCATATTTAGGTGAAATAGCTCAAATACACCAGAAGTGGCTATACCCATCAACCATTTTCAATAAATTTAAAGTTACAATGAATGAAAAAGAGCTCAACCCATCAAAGCGAATGGAGTTCAGGACAAGTTTTAGGAGATGAAAAAGCAAAAAAACTTTCAAACCTTCCACATGCGGCTCAAAGATAGCTCAAAAGATCACCAATAATAGAAGCTATGTAAAGAAAAGGTTTTAAGCAAAATCACGAGGTTTATTCCCAAATGGTAAAAATATGGAAAATGGTGGAGTTATTGTTTGCATAATATTAATAAACGAAACAAAGTTTCAAAGTAGGGAGAAACTCACAAATTTCGAAAACCCTTAGCACATAATCAAAGATGCAAACCACAGGGTCGACCATCATGAGTGACCTTTCGATCTCGTATTTATAGTTTCCATGCTTAGAACCACATAAATGCAAATATTTCGAGGAGTCAATGATAATAAAGTTGAAACGACAAGGGAAAAAATAGTTACAGAGATCGAAACTAGTAACTTACCTTCAAAACAATGGTGGCCA
This sequence comes from Taxus wallichiana var. yunnanensis, assembly GCA_018340775.1. NCBI lineage: Eukaryota > Viridiplantae > Streptophyta > Pinopsida > Cupressales > Taxaceae > Taxus > Taxus wallichiana. The sequence goes on from CM031237.1 coordinate 806,583,692, forward strand.
TAATAACAAAGGATCAACAGTTCCATCACTTCAAAAGAAAAGCTCATAGAACTCAATGGAAGAATGTTAATGATGGATATCATAACCGAAATCTTGCTTAGAAGCTCATAAAGAGTAAAAAAATGACATGAAATAACAAATACTCAAAATCATAGAGCCCCAGAAGACAGATTTACAAAGAGAAAATGAGCTTTAAAGATCAAAAATGTTAGTTTGATAAAATTTTGGCATGGATTTTCCACTCACAATGAGCAAATGAAATGACCAAGTGACAAGATTGATGAGATTTTTACAAAACCTAACTCCTTCAAAGTTAGAGGTGAGTCAAAAATGGACGGGTGAGATCTCACGGTATAGGATCCAATGATGCAAGATGCTAATTCCAACAAAACACACTTCCAACCTGAGTTTGGAAATCAATGGATCCAGATCAATGGTACCAAGATCAATGGTCACAATCAAACACCAAAATCAATGCAACCTCAAAGTAACCCTAACTCACCTGAGTTGGGAATCAATGAGCCATATTCGTAGGTACAAGATCAAAGGCTCAAATTTGATGAGCAATTAAATGCCACTACTGAGACTTATCGACGGTGAAAGATCAAAAGGATGGAAACCAATGGCTCAAATTAATTTACCTGGTCCAATGTAAACCCCACGTTACTCTCCATTTAACTAGGGGTTAGCTAATAATGCCACCAAAAAGAAGGGTCTAAACATCATGGGAAAGGGGGCCAACCCCATGATATTAAAATTATTACATTTTACCTTACTAAGTTCCAAAAACTATATGATGCCGACTAGGTCAAAAGGTGGCCAATCAATATTTTATGCTAATGATTAATCAAAAGGGATGAAAACCATATTCTATGACATTTATTCAAAAGGAGGTTATTTGAATGGTAAAGGTCCCCATGCCTTATGATTATTCAAAGGGAGACCAAGATATATGCCAAGTCAAAGGATTTAATGATGTACATGTTAAGGTCAAGAATCTTCTTACCTTAATTTTTCAAATAATGCCTTATTGTTGCCAAAAGAACCTCATACCAAAATCAAAAGGGCAAACAAAGGAGTATTCTTTTGCATATGCACAAGTGGCCCCACAAAATGCAAGAAGACAAAGGTTGATCATGTGCACATGGACAAGTGGTCCCCACAGAAAGGTTGAATAATTTTTCTAAGTATTGGAGATCAAAAGAAAGACATTATTTTTGCACAGAATGCATTTTTGCATGCCTTCACAAGAAGACATAACATATATAAAGCCAAAATACCCTTGCAAGTGGATGAATATGCAAGTGTCAACTTAGAGGATTAAATATTATTATTTAATCATCATCTAAAAGACAAATAAGAAGTTACATGCATTGAGAAGACTTGCTCATCAAGCAAAGCTTATTATTATCCAAATTATTCATCCAACTTTATTAAAAATAGAACAGTCAACTACAGTTTGACTAAGTTGTATTTTTGTAAACAAGGCTATTAATGGCTCATTGTATTAGCATGCTTATTTTTATTCCTTTATTTATTTATGATAAAAGATAAAATAGGATGCATGGGCGAGTACAAATTTTAGTCTATTTTTAGGATGGGTGGGATGAGTAAACTTGCTATATATTGTGTGCATTGGCAAAGCACAAAAGGAGGACTTTTTGGATATAGGAGTGATGAAATAGTTTTTTCCAGTTTTTCCCTTTGAATGAGAATTGATTTCTACCTTTCCAATTATTTGCAGCTTCGTGTATACTTTATTATTTCTTGTGAATTTCAAAATTCCTGATTGATCATCTTACCTTGCTACAAATTTAGTAATTTTTGCATAATATTAGTGTGCATGCTTATCTTAACAATATTGTTATGAATCATTCCCTCAATACATCAAGTGTTTTGCCTTAATATTCTATTGAAAACTATTGGTTTGTGCACCCAAAATCCATTCTCAAATATTTGTGCATGTACTTAGTCAAATCCCTCAATAATTTTGGTGTATCACCCCATTTTTCAATTCATTTATAATCATCTTTTTACCCTCAAAACCCCAAAAATAATTAGTTTAGGATACATCAAGAAGGAACCGACCTTGATATCGGAGACTCACCTCAACAATAGGTATACCCACAGACTTGAGGTGTTTCCATTGTGTCTACGAAAGAGAGAGATCAGAGAAAGCTTTGAACCCTACAATCATCTCTCTATAGGGTGCACTTTCGAGAGATAACAGACCAAGGTAAATTTTAAGACCTAAGAAAATTCCATTATATTTTTCTTTGTAAACAACTGTTGTTATCCGAAATTCGCACCCCTTGCAATTTGGATAACTTATCACCCCAAATGATCTTATCCATTTTTGCAAAGCTAGTGGTCACAAGGATAATTTTGAGGTTAGTGGCCACTAGACACTTTTGCTAACCTAATTTTGAGGCTAGGAACCAATCGACACTTTTTCCTACTAATTTTGAGGTTAATGACCACTAGACACTTTTTATGGCCTATTTTGGAGCCTAGCGGCCGCTAGGCATAATTCACCCGACCATGCAAACTTCAAATGAGCATAAATTTCTTTCTACAAATCCAAATCAGGAAAACTTGGTACCATTGGAAAGGTCTTGAGGAGCTATTCATGATGGATTTATTAGATCAAGGATTGGATGAGGTTAAGAGGAAAAAATAGGAAAGATAATTTGAATGGCATTTTATGTCACTATCAAAATAGGAAAACACCCATGGCATTTTAATGATGTCTTTTTGATCTTCTCTCGCCTTGGGATCCTACATATTTCCTCCAAATGGCATATTCCATTATATTTTTCACATTGAGGAATAATGGGAGTCATCTCATTCTCAATATCAATTGTTATTTATTCCTTCAAAGTGAATAAAAATGAAAAATAAAAGGGTGGATATAGAAAGAGAAGCTTTTCATTCTTTCACAACATTTATTTTTTTAGATTGAGGGGGAATGAGAGGCCTCCCAATCTCCCTAAAAATTATTATTTATTTTTATGGAGAATATGAAGGTTTTTAATTTTAGGTAAATTGTGATTCCTCCAAATCTCCTCACAGTGAAAATCTTCATACCCCTACATTCGGGAGGTGCCTTATGTAGCTTACCCCTATGTTCACATTGAGGGAGAATGGGAGGTCTCCCATTCTCCATATGGATTGTTATTTATTCCTTCAAAGTGAATAAAAATAAAGAAACTAAAAAATAATAATAAGGAGTATGTGAGGCTTCCCATTATCCCTTAATGTAAAATAATAAATGTTGAAAGAATGAAAAACCTCTCATTCTCTCTTAGCTCTGATTTTTCACATTGAGGAAGAATGGGAGGCCTCTCATTCTCCTTATCAATTTTTATTTATTCCTTCAAAGTGAATAAAAATGAAAAACAAAAATGTGGATATAGAAAGAGAAGCTTTTCATTCTTTCACAACATTTATTTTTGTAGATTGAGAGGGAATGGGAGTCCTCCCAATCTCCCTAAGATTATTCTTTAGTTTTATGGAGAATAATTGAAGGTTTTAAATTTTAGGTATATTGTGATGTCTCCAAATATCCTCACAAAGTGAAAATATTCTCATTCTCATTGCAAAACTATAACTATAAATAAAGAGAATGGGAGGCCTCCCATTCTCCCTCCATGATACTAAAATAAAATCCAAATATGAAATAGAATCATTGTTAATGCCACTAGCCTTATGTAGCTTACTTTGCCTCTAGCCTTATGTAGCTTATCGACCACTAGAATTATGTATCTATTTTGTGTCAGCCATTAACCTTACAATGAAAAACTTCTCATTCTCCTTGAAAATAAAAAATAAAAATAAGGAGAATGAAGGCATCTCATTCTCCCATAATTAAAAAAATTCTTAGAGAGAATGAAAAACCCCTCATTCTCTCTTAGTTTTGATTTTTCACATTGATAAAGAATAGGATAAAATCATCTCATTGTCTCATAGATTTGATTTTTCACATTGAGTGAAGATGAGAGGCATCCCATTCTCCGTATCAATTGGTATTAATTTTTAGGGTGGATAGGATTTTTTTCACTTTCAAGAAAAAGAGGAGGCCTATTAATATCTCTTAGCAAAAAAATTATCATTCTCCCTCAAAACAAAAGAAATAAATAAGAAGAATGGGAGGCTGCCCATTCTTTCTTACCATGTAAAATCAAAGCTAAGAGTGAATGAAAAATCTCTCATTCTCTCTTACTTTTTTTTCACATTGAGGGAGAATGGGATGTCTCCCATTCTCCATATGGATTGTTATTTATTCCTTCATGGTGATTACAAATTTAATGACTGCTACCCTTATGTAGCTTAGTAGTTGCTAGCCTTATTTCTCTTAGCATGTTAGGCTTATGTAGCTTAGTGTCTACTATCCTTATCTTATATAGAAAAAGCTGCCACTAGTCTTATGTAACTTAACAATGCTAGCCTTTTGTAGCTTAATGACCGCTAGCTTTATGTAGCTTAGTGGTAAGCCTTATGTAATGTAGAGTTGACACAAAAAATAGTAACTATTTTTAGAGCTTAGCGGTCACTAGGTAATACATCAACATGATAAAAAAATTAAATCATATTTTCCTATGCATTCTAGGGATGCCAATTTTTAGAGCTTAGCGGTTGCTAGCTATGCCTCAACAAGATAATAGTTTTGATACTCATATTTTCCTATGCATTCTAGGGATGCCAATTTTTAGAGCTTAGTGATCACTAGCTAATACATCAACAAGATAGAAATGGAGAAAGGGAGAGCTCCCTTTCTACCTCATAATTATTTTTCAATATGAACTAGAATGGGAGACATCCCATTCTACCTTTTTGGTTTATTTTCCTCTAAGGTTGAAAACTATTATTCCTACTAATTTTTTTAAGTGAAAAAATACTTGGATGTATTCATTAATTGTTTGTGGTTTATTTTCATTCTTTTTATATTGAGATAACTTTTTCAAATGTCTCATTTTTATGAGCGTTATGGTAACACTTGGTAATTTGTTTTCATTATTATCGATATTGAGATAACTTTGTTCAAATGTCTCATTTGTAGGAACAATATGGCAACACTTGGTCAACTTCCATTTGTAGAAATACCACTACAAAAATTTGATAGAGAGTTTGAAAGAGGTATTTTGGATGAAGAATGGTTTGTTGAAGTACATAAGCAGATAACTTCCATGATGACTTATGGATGTTTTAGATGATAGTTAATGATGTAACAAAAATTGGCATGGTTATAGCTACAAAACCAATAAATAAATATGTGATCAAGGTTCAAGTTGAGAGAATTGATAACATCACAAGAAAATTCTATCTTTTGGAAATGGATCTCTATGTGGCCAATTATCATAAAGATTTAATGGAGAGGTCAATACAAAATGCCAAATATTCTTGTGTTGGTTTTGGTTGGAATTTTCCATTCCCAACTGATAGAAATAATAAGGAAGGTGTGGCTACATCACAAGAAATATATAGAGGTATGTTGCAATGTCTTAAAAGGTTGTATGGAAAACCTACAACATCTTCAATTCTTCATCTTCTTAATAGAAAGTATTCACACATTGGAACTAATCCTGCACTTGTTAGAAAAATGACATATCACATGTGATCATATTTATCTTCATTAGAGGTAGATATATCTCTTTCCTCTTTCAAGGAGATGAAAAAATATCCAAAGAAAGAAGTTGAAAAGAAAGTAGAGACTCTCTTTTTAAAAGTGGCTTCAAACTTAGTGAAGAGGTAAAACATTTCTTGTTTGATGAAAAAGTGTTTTCTATTGATGTTCAAAGGTGTGAAATTACACCTAAAGATATCCAATTCAAGAAGCTAGATGAAGATGAAGTTTCAAAAATAGTGGCCTCAATGATACAAAATATGATTACAACTCCTTAAGATGCAATACTTCTTCCTTTTAATAAGATTACAAAACAAGTTGCTGAAATTATAATAGAAGAGGATCTCATGGATGAGAACATCAATTTTTATATATTAGATGGGAAACACACTATTAGTTCCCAAAATAAAATACTTGGAAATCCCAAGTATGTTGATGTGCACAATATGCTATAAAATGTGAAATTCTAGAATCATGGCCCACAATGTTCCATTGAGTACAATATATGTTATTTGCAAGCAACAAAATTGAGCAAAACAAAGTGTGGGTTGAGACACAATTTATTGATAATATATCTAAGGCAAGGGATCTATGGATAAGTTGTGGAAGACCCAAATGTCAAGAAGGGGAAATGAACAATCAACAAAGTGGAAGGTGTGTATTATAATTTTATTTCAAATTTATATTTATTCAATATTTATAGTTAAATAGAAATTAACACTCATGCTTGTAATAAATTTAAATGTAGGGGTTCATTAAAAGGTGCTTAGATATATTTGAAATAAAAAAAGAAGAAATTTTTTTTGATGATAAGTTGACATTAGTGTACTTCCTGATTCTATTTGGGAAAAGTGGGGATTTTTTTGAATTGTATAGATTGGGTGGATTAACATGTTCACCCAAAAAAGACAACCATGATGAATTCACAACAAATTCAATAAAACAATTCAAGTGCTAATTTTTTAAGTGCATACATGGGCTTGATGAAAATGAATTGGATTGCCTTGTTGATGAGATATATGAAGGACGTGTTTGGTTGAGGAAATTGGTTGACCTAGTCAAAGAGATGAGACCATTCCAATTACTACAAAATAATTAAGGAAGAAAGAAACAAAAAAAAAAATATTTGAATATGTTTGCATGAAGGATGGTGAAAATTGTACAAGACTTCAATGTGATGTAGAAAATGTGGTAAATAAATATGGAATTCATAGAACCCATTTGGATCAATTATGTCACATAATTGGTGAAGAAAAACAATTCTACTAATGGTCAAAAAACTTCTCAAAAGGGAAAATAAAAAATTTCAGAAAGGAAAAGAAAGTGCTAAAAAGGAAAGAGAAAATTAGATGAGGTTAAGGAACCAAAAATATACCTATTGGAAACACAAATATTAGATTTGTATATTCAATATTTTCACAACAATACTCTAGCTAGAGATCCAGATACAAATAATTTTACTTGTTGTAGTTTTCCATTTGGACTTAGAACTACATTGGAGAATATTTCTAGTTTATCTATGCTTGCATGTGATCTTCTTGTTATGGATATGTGTAATATTGTTACTGATGTAATAGTAAAGGACCTTATTGACATGTTCACATTTTTGGGAACAAATGCAAGTAGATGTGTTTGTGTGTTTTTGGTTCCAATTTTAAAAGTACCAATTGTGGAAGAAGTTGTGACAATATATTGTAGAGATGTTAAGGAGAATTTTCAGAGCTTGATTATGGGTGCTATAGATTGTATACTTCCCATGGTTTTGATGGGTTTTCAAGTACTATGTGTTGTTTATGACATCCATAACCATGATGAAGAGGAAGAAAAATTTAGGTTGATTTAGATTGGGAGCATAATGAAGATGAAGTGAAAATTCCTTCTTGTAATGATCTTAGTCTTATTGGGTCAAGACATCCATTCCACTTTGAGAGAATGGAGCATTTTTGGAACAATTTGATTAAAAATCACACACAAGAGGAGAGCAACATTATCTCCATTTATACAGGATGCACATTACTTCCAACATTTGTAAAAATAGGTGATCATTCTCTTGTATCAATTGTTGAAAATGTTGACAAGAGTTATTTATGAAGACATTTTACAAGGAAATTTCAACCATTGAGGTTTCATGTGTGCCTGGTGAGTTTTTTACCTTTCTATGATTATAGTTTTTGATTTTGGAGGGAGAAAAAGTTAAATAATTATACTATCAAAATGTATTCTCTTAAATTTAAGTTTATTTTGTATAAGATATGATTTATTCCACATTGAGGAAGTATGAGATACCTCTCATTAGCTACATAAGGCTAATGATGATAAGTTACATAAGGCTAGCAACAATAAGTTACATAAGGCTAGTGACCGCTAAGTTACATAATCCTTAATGATGTAAGAATTTTGGTCTCTTTTTAAGATGTTTTAAACTATCATATTCATTATTTTTTCATAATTGATATAATATTAGTGAATATGTGTTTGATAGGTGTGGAAATCCAAGAATTCAATGTCTCTCAAACATATAAAGAACCACTTGCATTCCATCTTGGGGTGATTCACATGGTGTTGGGTTGGATGCAACAAAAACAATAGTTTCTAAGAAACATAAATGCATATCTAATCAACAAGATTTGGAAAATGTTCTGAGTCAAGAAGATCCAATCATACACAATGTTGTGAAATATCCAAAAAATATAGAGAATCAAGAAGTTGAGAAAAGGTTTGAATAGCACTACAGTTGAAACATGTAATTAACTACTCACTTTTTTATTTCATATGATATTTTTTGTTGCAATTAGTGAATTTAAATGATTAATTCTATGAAACATTTATTTACAGATGGTTATGAGAATATAGATGTAGAGTCAAAAATTCAAGGCCAAATACCACAGTCTTTAGGTATAATATAAGAAAAATAAGTTACTTTAATTTTATAAAAATGTTGTAATTGGTAGTTTTTAGAGTATATGATTCAATAATTTATTTGTGTAGATCTAAGTAGAAAACCTCTATTGATACTAGATTTGGAAGGTGTGCTAATTTTTCAAGTGACTTCTAAAATTTTTGGATCTTTCCAGACCAAAGGATGTCATTATGTTCCAAGACAAAAGTTATCTCATTTTTTAAAATGCATATGTACTAAATTTGAGATAGCATTTTGGTCAAGTTTATGTGACCAAGATGTTAAATATTTAGGGAAGAAGATTTTGAAGAAATATGGGTATGGTAAGCAGAGAGATTTATTTTATTATGGTGTTGAAATGTGCACAAATGTATTGTGAACATGTAAAAGATCTAAATATGGTTTGGTCAAAGCATAAATCATATGATGCTACAAATACCATATTGATCAATTCTGAAATGGTAGGGGTTCCTCAAGAAAATTGTTTCATTGCACCAAGTTTTGCTTTCTCAGATGATATGCAAGCTGATAATTGGCTAATGGCTCATATTTGGCAGATCCTGAGCACTTTAGAGAATGATGTAAATGATGCAAGAACATTAGTTAAAAATTTGTAAATGATATTACAATGAATATTTTGAGCTAGTTTCATTGTAAGCCAATTTTGAAATCATTTTGAAGATACTTTGTTATATTATAAGACAATAGAATCCATTTAAAAGTTAATATAATGTATTATTACTATTTATTTTATAGCATTAAAATGACTTTATTTTTTTTTTTTTTTTATAGTGTAATTATTAAAATGCTAGTAATGTTTTTGATATCTTTAACTACAATTACAATGAAATTATTACTTTTTGTAGTAATAAGGATGTACTTTTGAAATTTATTTTAAAGTTAGTTTACATCTTGTTATTTATGTTATAACATTGTATGGAGTTCAATTTTTTGATGTGGTTATTTATTGGATTAATATTTAATATATATCTCTATAATAATGTATATCATACATTTGATTTCAGTTGCAAGGAAATTGTTGATATTGGGAGTAGAAGGATTGTTGTTCAGAGTTCTAGGATATTCTAGAACTAAGCCTTACAAATTACAACATGATTTTAAATATGATTCATATGCATATTTTCAAAGGATTTATTCACCTGATTTGTTAGAGGTTGTAAGAGAACATTTTGATATAGCTTTGTGGTTTACATTTTTAGATAACAAAGAAGTACATTCTTTTCTTGCACACTTTTCTTGGTTACGTGATAAAAATTTGTGTTTACTTTGGGAAGAGAAACATTGTATAATATCAAATACATTTGAGAGATCTCAGAGTGGAAATTTGAAGCTTGTATATAAGAAAATTTTAAAGGATGTTATTGATGTGTACAAAGAGAGATATGTTGATTCTAACATATTATTCATTGATGAGGGGAAATACATATTTGAAGAGTTTGCAAATGCTAATTACTTTAAGATCCCACATAGTTGGGATTTTGATGGATCTTATGAGAAAGATAAAATTGTAAAAACCCATCTATGTACTTGGGTTAAACATGTGGGGCCTCTAAAAACTTGAGGCACTCATTGAGAACTTTTAAATTAACTATTGATGATTATTAATTATAAATGAAAATTAAATTGTGAAGTTTTTTTTTCAAGTAAAATATATTAAATGTATATGTTGATTTTCTTGTTTTTATAATAATAGTGCTGACATAGATACTATGCATAACAATAAGGTAAAGAGAATCCAACTAACAAACTAGAAACAAGTAATTTAGAAGTGTTTTTTTTTCACTCAATTTTGTTTTTATGAGTAAATATATAATGGAATTACATATGTTGAACTATATGGCCTCCTAATAATCATTTAAATGAATAATCCTTAAGTGAACTAGATGGCCTCCTATTCTATCAAAAAAAAAAAATTAATAGGGAGAATGGGTGGAAACCAATTTTCCCTCAAAGATCAACCAATAATTGGAAACCAAATATATTATGAAAATTTAAATTATTAAACTAGATGACATCCTATTATCCATTTGAGCTCAAAATAACCATGAAGAGGTAGAATGTGTGGCCTCCCATTCTCATGCAATGTAAAAAAAATTGGCAATGTAAACACAAATTTAGATGTAAAGAAACCGATAATAATGAAACTTGAAAAAATTATTGGACTAAAATTAGTCCAAATTTAATGAATTTTTTTTCCAATGTGAGTTAAAATTAATAGGGAGAATGGGTGGCCCCCCATTATACCTCATAATTCAATTAACTAAAAATCAGAAACCAATAATGCAATTATTGGAGACCAAGAACTCAAATGTTGAAAACCAATAATAAATTTTTGAAAACCAATAATTTAGATAATAGCATTTTTAATACCAAAATTTAGATGTGAAGAAACTAATAATGAGCTTCTTGAAAAATTTCTTAGACTAAAATGAGTCCAAATTTAATGAAATTTAATGAAATGGTAAGATAACATGGTATAACTACTTTTCCCCAAGATGAATGTGTGAGATGAAATTCAGAAATAGCCCCTCTTATGCAGCCCAAAATGCAGTCCTTGAATGTTTCTCTTTTCTCAATTAGTAGATATAAAGTAATAGCCCAAATTATCCAACCCCTAATGATAACGAGCAACTCATGTATATACACTACTACATAAAAGCCTATTTTGAGACAATAATTAGAGACAAAACTATAGTTTTGTCTCTAACTTTTTAGATTTGTCTCTAATTTTTTTCATTTAATTTAATAATAAGTTACTTTTACCCTATCAATTTTTTTTGGGACAATTAGAGCCTACAGGAAAAGGTAACTTCATTCGGTTTAGGGTTTCGAATGGCTTCATTTGGGAGTACAGGGAGCCACAGATCCATTCAAACCCTTACAAATCTCATGCAGGTGTAAGATTTCAATCCTTTGCACCATGGCCGCATCCAAAGTCGTCGGTACAAAACTCTTAACTTACTCCTTTTTCTTCTCTGCTTCAGCTTTCCTAAAAGGGCTAGTAATGTCCTGCGACAAAATTGGAACAATCACAGACATAGTAGAACAGGAGGAATCGCAATCAGGCATCCCAAAATCCGAAGTGATAGTAGGAGATCCAGGAGCCCTTTTCACCTCCGTGACAGAGCAGGAGTCGGTCTCATTGAGGAAAGGATGGTCCAACAGCTATTCATTGGTCCACCTCTTCTTGGGATCTATGCAGAAGAGGGAAAATATGGTTGTTCATTTATGCAAATGATGCAGAACATGGTTGTCAGGGGGTTTCAAATGTTGCTCCAAGGTGGCCTGTTGGTGACCATCACCACAACAATGCAAGCCAGAGACAAAATATCAGAAGGCGAATGAAAAGGAAGAAGCAAAGGAAGCCCGCCATTTCTCTATTCTAAATGCCATCGGAAATGTGTTGGCTCTTTATTTGCTGGTATTCGACATAACTGGAGAACACGGGGTCCTTCTCGGAGCGCTGCTCATTGTTCCGACCAAGCTTTCCATACAAGAATATTGTTCCGCTTGCGCCGACGCGAGATCGAATCTTGGTACTAAACCCTTTCGCGAATCAAATGCAAGATCAAGATATTGAAAAGGAAGTTAGAGAGCCCCTGTTCAAAAAATTACGACCATACGATATTCAAGGAGATGCAGAAATTCGACTTCTGGCTGCTGTGTCGGCACAGGAATGGCGGTGATTAAAAACATGGGCCAAATTAGATGTATATGTGTTTGAATCCCTCATCAGCATTTGGGGATTTTTTTGAAGAATTGGAGCGGGTTTCATCTCTGAACATCTTATCAGGTGTCTGCTAAATTTTATATAATTATGTTCATTTAATGTGTTTTTGGGAATGCCTCTGTTTTGGAATAACGTTGGTTTAATGTTTTTTTTGCTAATGGCCCTGATATGGTTGTCTTTTGAAATGTTGCCACAGGGTAGATGTTGTAGCAGGCAGATTGAAGAAATGCCAGATCTGAAATTTAGAAGATGTGGCCTCATGCCTTGTAGCAGAACTAGATGGAGGCACAGGGGCAGTATCAGAATTTTCTTGGTGGTAAGTTCTATTTTACAACAGGGTATAATTTGTTTGTGCCTGAAGATTTTTATTCTTATCAGTAAGTCTCTGTGAAAAAAATCTCCACTTAGGCTTCTATCTCGAGTTGTCAATGTTCTATCTCGGATGTGCAACACAGACTTGCACCTGTGCAGTTGCTTGTTTTGGGTTTGAACTCTGTCATTTTCCATACTTTTAATGCTTAATTATTTGATGGTGCTAATGCTTTGATTCCACTGGCGCTTTGAATCCACTGGCTCTTTTTTTACAAACTAGTTCATCTTACATTTGGTTCAGCTCGACTCTGTAGACTTATTTCCTTTCATTTTAATCTTTCTGCGGCTCCATTTGGGTGTGCTCGGATGCTTTTGAATGCTTTGATATTTACACCTTGTTCACTCTCTACTCACTACTTTTCATACATATTGTGAGCTTTCTAGCTTTCTGGTTTACTTAGAAACTTCTGGTGTGCAAGCTTTGTCACTACCACTGTCATGTTTCTATCCCTCTGGTTAGCTTCTCGGAGAATGAACCGGTACCATATTACCCTAATATCACCATTTCTTATAGAGATTGATACCACTAATTCCTTTTGGACTGGACATGGCTATTTCCATGGATTCCTTCCTATTCATACCTTTGAAAATTTGAATTGGTAGGTAATTTCCTTGCCATAACTTTTTATTCATAGCTGTTGATCATACCCAATGCATGGCGTATATGTTTTTCTTCAGCCAATGCACAGGCATTGTCTCTGTCAACACAGCTGGAGTCATTATTTTGACTTGTCTTCTGTCAACACAGTTGGATATCTCCTTTGTTTCCAACTCCAATAGGATAATTCAAAGCTTTCCAACAGCCAATGTGGCATCCATTGAATGACTTCAGGGAGATTTCCTTATTGACAATTCAAAGCTTTAAACTAAGAGTTAACAACAGGTGAAATAATTTATAAGTTTTTGTTTGTCTGAAGTTTCGCTGTGATGTCATTTGGAAGTATGGTCCAACAGCTATTCAGCGGTCCACCTCTTCTTGGGATCTATGCAGAAGAGGGAAAATCTGGTTGTTCGTTTATGCAAATGATGCAGAACATGGTTGTCAGGGGGTTTGAAATGTTGCTCCAAGGTGGCTTGTCGGTGACCATCACCACAACAGTGCAAGCCAGAGACCAAATATCAAAAGGTGGCCCCTGCTCTACCTAGTTCACTACTTCAGGAGCCATCCACAGACTAAAAATTAAAGCGTGGTGTCTGATCTCGATGGAACCGTGTTGCGGTTGAGTTCGTCGTTTCCCTATTTTATGTTGATGGCGTTCGAAGCAGGCGGTCCATTGAGAGCATTGTTGTTTCTCTTGGCGTCACCTCTTGCGTGGGTTTTGTATTCTTTTGTCTCTGAGATGACTGAAATACAAGTGATGATTATGGCCATGACAGGAATTAAGGTCGCACAAGTTACGAGCAATGGCAAGGCCGTTCTACCCAAGTTTTATATTGGGGACATGCATCCACAGGCGTATAAGTTTTTTGTGTCGTGTGGGAAGAGATATGTGGTGACTATGAATCCTAGGATTATGGTGGAACCCTTTCTCAAAGAGTATTCGAATGTGGATTATGTAATGGGGATGGAACTGCAGGTTTGTGGAGGGTGTTGTAATGGGTAGGTGGAAAAACCAGGTGTTTTGGTTAGAATGAAGAAATAGAAATCTGTGAGGGAGTACTTCGGAGAAAAAAAAGCCAAATACTAGCCTTGGATATCGTGTCTCTGATTATCCTTTCATGTCTGTATGTAAGATAAGATTATGTTTTATTCACATTTGAAGAAATATTATCATTGGACTTTTGTATCATTTAAAGTACTACTTCACGTTTTATAAATTGGTTTTAGATTGGGTGTGTCCTGTGATTGGAAATGGAATATTAATAGTGCAGATTCAGCTGGTTTTTATACTCAAGTTATTTTGTTTAATATCATCCAAGTGCCTTTATTTTATCATATCTTTGTAGAATATGATACCCCTAACCTCACTCTATAAATATTTTTCATGCTTGATCGACCTTCTGCAGGAAAAGGCGTACAAATTTCCCTTCTGCGAAAGTTGTGGAAATACATAATATGAAAATGGCAGAAGAGGGCAGGGCACCATATTTATAGATTCTTCTAATAGCATTGAAGTCCATCAACCATAATAGGGAGGCCGTAATGGCTACAAAGGCTTCCAGGACAATGCAGAAGTTAATCCATGACCAATTCCTACACATGGAGCACTCCAACAGGATACTCAGACAAATGGTGTGCCTCACATATTCCCGACATTTCGCATTCTTCAGGGCAGGCATGTTCATTTCCACACAAATGCTCTGCATATGGATTCAGATCATGGAAATGGTCTTTGACTCCACATGTCCTGCTGCAACCAATTATACTGCAATTTCTCTAGTAATATCTCTCATGGCACTCATGTTGCTTATGTTTACACTCGATTTCCATAGCACATGGATTGCTGCAGCTTGGAAGAGAGCATTTTTTTTTGCAAAAATGTTGCGGGGAATTGCACTTGTGCTGACCAAAGTGTTCGGGCCTCAGAGAACACAACTCATTGCAATTTGAAGACATATGAAATAAGTGACAGGTCTCTTGACATGTGTGATCTTTTTCTTTGCAGTCATGAGAGCCTTCATGCCTAGCCAAATTGTTGCATACATTGAAATTTGCCTCCTTCTCGAGTAAAATACCTTCAACTTTCTGCACATGAATGACTACTCATGCAAGAATGGTCATCAATGTGGCCTTTCTCAAGTACACATCTCCAAAAGCACACTGAACATTTGCATCCACACACAGATAGTCTTTATTTTACTTTACCCAGAGCTACACTGGCCTCTAATTACAACCTTTGTACCACATCATTATCAGAAAATTCTATAGCATTTGCACTTATCCACTTTTGAACTCTGTCTTGCCTTCTTTCTGCGAGCGACTCAAGGAAGTTCTCAAACATTGAATGCCACTCCTCACCGTTTCTACCTTTCCTTGGTAAAACCAACTCCAAGCTTGATCTGAGTTGAGATAAAACCTCTCTTATGGTAATAGAGAGTAATGAATCATTGCTAGGTGTGAGATACAGACCTGAATCTTTAATGTCACATGACAAATCCCCAACAACAATAGGAGAATCTGGAATTTCCTCTTGCATGTCAAAAATAACGAACACCTGCAATTCTTCATTTGCATTTGCAGAAAGACATCCTGTATGGACACCAGACATAAGATTTCTCCTCGGAATATAAACTATCATAGCAACACTCTTACTGTCAATGGAAGTCCAGTCTTTAGCAGCAATTTGAGCTATAATAAGCTTGAGATCCCTCAAGAAAGTGGATCCATTGTCATACCAAGAATAAATTTTATCCTTTGTTGTTTCTGTTAGCTCCCTTAAGCTCTCTTTGTAGTACTCAGATTGATTATAAGGAGCCATAGCAGCAATCTTGACCCTTCCATCATACATTTTTAAAATAAAATTGTCTTGAGATTTGCTGCATATCTGAGAAATTTTCTCAAGAAATTCTTGTTATAGGTCACCTACATCGGATGTATCCCCATCCTTGATAGCAATGTAAAATAGACCTTTAAATAAATTTTTGTCCTGCTTCAGTAGATTGATACCACTCTGGAACCGGCTGAAAGCAGACTCTGTGTCCTTATCCAAATGAAAGTCCTGTTATATCAAGAAAAAAGAAAATGAAAATCATTATTTCTTTTCCTTGACAACATTCCCTGTTTCCTTGACTCATTGGACCGCATCAAAGCAAGGAGCACTTGAAACAAAAAGAATAAAGAATGTTGTTGTTAGACATTAACATACCTTTTTGTTGAATATTGTGAGGTTGCTAACAACAACATTGAGCATAGAGAGAAGCATATCTTCTTGTTCACTTCGCTCGAAACTGCCGAGTCCCTCAAAGTCTAAGAACACATACAAGTATCTGTTGTCACCCTGGCCATCTCCATCTTCACTGTTGTGATTGTCATCCACACACCATCGGTGCACCTGCCCCCTGCAACATCCAGAAGAGACCCTGATAGATGGTTCAACAAATATGACTTTCCGCTGCTTTGCTTTTCCATTGAAGATATAACCTTAATTTTACCCTTCCAGTTTCTGAGAGCAGCATCATAGAAGCCAAAGCATATAGAATTAGCAAGTGATACGCTTTCCACGTAGCTAATGTAATGTGGTATCTGAAGTCCATCCTTGAGAGCTACCATGGCATTGTTTTCTACATGAGCTATTTGAATGGGAATGAGGCATACAAGCTTGCGAACCCACATTCCCATTTTCACATGTGTATCTTCCTCTGCTGCAACTGAAATCAGGTAATTCTCTGTATTGTCGACTTGAAATTCAATTTTCATCTTAGAAAAATCTTTATCTTTACTTGCCTTGAGTTGTCTGATTAGTGCTTTTAAATACTTAATGCATCCTCCTCGAATGCAGGGATCTGATCTGGCACTTTCTAGTACCACTTTGAATCTGATGCTTTTCTTGTAGTCTGGAAATAATGCAGGCGTTGTTGCAAACTTGTCAAAAATGTGGTATATGTATGGAAAGATGGTTTATTAATTTTTGTGGGTGTATATCAGGTGATGGCTACATTTGGATGAAGTTGAGGTGATTTGCTAAAGTTGAGGTGAGTGTAAATATGAAAAGTATCTTCTAAATAAATGTCTTAAATCTCAAAAATACCTTTCCACCCTTTTGAATAAATGTCTTAAATCTAAAAAAATGTCATGGAAAGGGTGCCCTTACACCACCTCATAGTATCTCAATAGGCATTATCATCCTCCGTAATTATTTAAGTAGAGGGAGATGTGAAAGCATTTTTGTGTATTGTATACATTCTGAACTGTGATTGAGGAAGCATATAGAAATCTTTAAGGTCTGTCCATTACATCCACTTCCCAAATCTCTATAAGTCATGAAATATTTTAATTCCTTTCTCAAACCAAATCAGGGTAGAGTAGCCTATTGTTAAGGCAAGGATCCTTTCCTTGACAAGATCCTTGCCTTGACAAGAGGTTTGAGAAGGGAACTAAAATATTACATGACTTGTAGATATTTGGGAAGTGGATGGAATGGATAGACCTTAAAGCTTTCTATAACCTCAATCTCAGTCGACTGTATATAATGCTCAGAAATGCCTTCACAGCTCCCACTACTAGACTAAACTGGAACTATACCTTCCATATCCTTGACTAAGAATTCCATAATACGTGACCCTCTCTATAGAAACATCTAAGAATTGCAGGCGAGAAAGATTACCAAGCTGCCAGAGAATTGTCTTATGCATCATGCAGGTTATATATCAAACTGATTTGTTGCTTGACAAAAACAAGGATTATGTTGTTGTAGAGCATCAAGGTCTATTAAGTTCTTCAAAATGTTCCTTTGTTGCAATTCTCTTCCCTACTTTTTTGAGGAATCTTCTAAGTCAGCAAATTATGTCTTCTAAACCATTGCTTCTTTTAATCTCTGCAATTGTTTTCTTCTAACTACTATCGTATTGTTAATGTTTGAATATTCACTTTCTGGAAATTTTGATAGGTAGTGATACATGCTTGTAATATTTTTTTGTCATGAATACTATTCAAAAGGTTTGTGGTATTATTAACTCCTTTAAAATTCTATTGAGCAACAACTGCAATCTCTCTTGGAAACATTGAGCTCAAGAAAGCCTCACTACATAAGATGTGTGAAATCGAACAGTGTTCTAAAGCCAGTAACATTTTTGAGAATTACAATGTTTTATAACTACGTTGCGGGGTAAGTAGCCTTTGGCCTAAGATTATTACATTTTGAATTCAAGTTTTCTGATGACTTGTATGAAATTTCCTAGTTCATCCAAAAGCTTAGCATACAGAAACATAGAATCTCGATTAGAATGTGTGGCTCATCTACATTGCAAGGTGTCATGGAAGCAATCAGGATTAGTTGTGCTGGATACCTCGCAAGGTGAACATATGAAGAATTTATTGACCGTTTTGGTATTCTCGCCCCTGAAGCATTAGATGTGAAGTAAGTCTTCAAAGTTTTTGACACCATTTTCATATAATAGCTTGGAAATAATCATTCTTCAATTTTTTTATGCTACTTGATTTCAAATTTCAAATTCTTAGCACAAAATATCAGATTCTAATATGGAGACTTCTTACCATATGTTGTAGCTATGATGAGAAGTCTGCAAATAATTTTACCAGAGAAAATGCATCTCCAAGGCTTTCAGGTATGGCCAATTGCATGTCTTCACATGTCAGGGCAGTTAGTTTCCTTTTGCTTGTTTCAAACATCTTTTATTACATGTTATACTGGAACAATTGCATTTGCTTGATGTAAAAGTTTGTATTATAAATGTGGCCTATCTAATCACAACCTTTTACATTCCATATTCTACTAACATATCTCTTAACAACTTTTGTTACTTAATGATTTTCATACCTAACAACTCTTAATGCCTTTTTCACCTCGTAGTTTCCAATTACCCATATTTACTAATATGCAAACCATCCCCTGAAGATGATTGATTATCCCAACACCCTACCTAATCAGTCATTTGAGAGAATATTTGGTCTTTGTATTTCTATTATTCTCACTCACTTAAGTTGCATGTACCACAATCCATACCGAAGAGATTATTGAACATTCAAGAAATTCCTACACTCCGTGACATGCAATCCCTATGAAACCCCTTTCTTCTGTACAGTTAAGAATGTTGATTGTTATCAGTTTTAACTCCATGTTGCTGACTTTAGGAAAATCCAACAAAAAACTAACATGCAAAGAAACTGATCTAAAGACAAAACAAAAAATGTAGTTGAATATAATATAATTTTATTGACAATGGAGCTTTGATGTTCCATACGTCCACAAGAAGAGAATCAATCACTTAAAAAAATTACCAAGTACATAAAAGTATAAATTGCAAAACATAAATTAGAGCAAAGATCACAATATTCATGTTTATTATGGATTATCTTGACTCATTTTCTGTTATACAGGGGCATTTTCATCATTTTGCTTTGAAATTGCTTTGAAGCAGGGTAGCTTTAATTGGTCTATTGGTGAGTGTTGTGCCACAATGATTTCACTGGGCATTGTTTGTATATAATGCTTGTATGTTTTTACTCAATTTTCATGCATGTAGTGTAGAATATCCACTAAAGAAAAAATAGATGAATAATGGCTTCTTTTTTGTTTTTCTGTACAGGCTTATATCAGAACATTTTCATTAGGCATGTGTGGAATTCCAAGGATTATAATGTATGAGGTTAGTCCTTGATATAAGTTATGAAAATGGATTGACAGTAATGAGTTAGTGATAACTAATTTTTTAGAACAAAATGTAAAGATCAAGTCGATTTAGTAAAAACTAATTATTGTCCTAATTTAAATGTAATTTGTGAATACTTTTGGCAGAATTAGAGTAAAATATGTAATCATAATTTCTTAGAATCCAATGCACCTTCGTTGCTAACGATAGTAGACAATTGCATCAAAGTTGAGACAATCAAAGCGAAGAACATGAAGATGACTGCTGCCGATGGAGAGGCAATTGCTCAAAAAGGAAGTTTCTCAAAATTAAAGTGAAGAAATATAACCTCAAAGTAGCACTAGGGAATCATATGCATCACTTGAAGTTGGTGGTGGAGAGAAGGTGTTAATATTGTATATCAAGGGTTAACGGAATTCAGACACCCTTTTGTATTTTATCATTGTATTTCAAGGGTTAACAGAATTTAGACACCCTTTTTTATTTTATCTTATTTGATATTAATAAAATATTTGTGGACCCATTTATTGGGCACAATATTTAAATCAAATTGTTGTTAATTTATAATATTAATTACTAGACCACTCCGACATCATCGATGATATGTAACTTCGTTGATTGCATTATATGATATTTGGTTATTATGTAGTTTTAAAATTCATATTTTTCATTCTTTAAATTTGTATCGTCTCTAGAGAGACAATAAAAATTGAAATTAGTATTGTCTCCAGAGAGACAAAATGTTAGTATTCGGTATTGTCTCTAAGGAGACACTAATGATATTGTCTCTAGAGAGACGAAAATTATATTGTCTCTCAAGAGACAAAATATGTATCAATCATTATTGTCTCTTGAGAGACAATAATTAGAGACAATATTAGAGACACCCGCTTTGAGACAATAATAGAGACAATATACAACTTTTTTATCGTCTCTATTTGAGACAATTTAGTCAAATTTTGTCTCTATTAATGTCTCAAATGACCCCCCCTTGTAGTAGTGATATGATTCCATTGTTTAAATTTCATCATTAACATTAAAAGGATGAACCAAAGTGATAGGTAGTAATTTTAGAAAAGAATCAAGTGATGTGGCATTTCAAATTTAAGAAAAGGAGGGAATAAGACATAAGCGCCCAAAGGGGACAATAGCGTCTGGGTGCTCCAGGTCTTTAATGGAAGGTACTTTTGGGATGCTCAGAGGATATAATAGAAAATATAGAGCTGTGTCACATGTTGTTCAATGTCCAAAAGTAAAATAGTCATTCGAGAAAATAATATAATAAGAGTATAAAAAGGATAAAGCAATATAAAAGTAAAAAAATGTTGTTAATGCCTAGTTTTCTTACTTAGGAATTATGCATTTAATGTCATACTTAGAGGTGTGATGTAAATATAAAGTGTAAGATTTCATGTATACACTAATTAACAAAGGACTTAACACCAAGTAAATCCTATCCTAATTCCTTAAACAAATACATCAAGATAAAGCATGAAAAGAAGCTAAGTAACTTGCACAAAACGTTAAAAATAAAGAATGCAAACCTCCTTTTGTTGATTGGATGTGCTTTATGTATATATATATTTTAAATCCAAACACAAACAACACATGATCAAATATGTTTGATAAAAGGAAGAGGTCTCCTCAAAATGGCACAAAAGCCATATTTGAATATTCTCTTGTACTAATTTTAGTATGTAAGGGGGTTTCTCAATTTAATAAGGCTTCTAATAATAGAAATTATCTCTTGAGTAATGGGTATCAATTTCTTATGAGGACATGGTGTAGATTGGTAAGAAGGTACTAGGTTGTTTATATAACTTTCCATTTGGGAGAAGCCTACACCCTAGTGAATGTGGGATAATGGAGATATAGAATAAAGAGTGGATAAACATGTTTATAAGATAGTAATTAGAGATTAATGACCCATGGGAGTTAGGGAATGTTTAACTAATCAATTTAGATTAATTAATAGGCCATGTTTATCTTATAGAAGCTATTTGGAGGATATGTAGAAGGAAATTAGGAGAATTTAAGGGATTTGAGAGGGGGATTTAATTAATAAGATGGGTTATTAATTAAATACAAAATTGTGAAGGGGAAATTAATTAATAATGGGTAATTAGTTAATTAAAAGAGGATTTTAACAAATAAAGTGATGTTAATTGGCATTCGGGATAGGGAAAATGAGCTAATTTGTATAATGGGAAGAAGACAATTAGTGCAATTTTAATATTAAAATTGCGTGGTGGAAATTAGGTGTCTACAAATTTTATACGTATTACAAAATCTAATTTTCAATATTTTTTGAGGTAGTTGGGGGAGGGGGCATGATCGGCTATCCATTATTTTTAAAATTTCAAAGCCTCTTTACCGAAAAATCATAAAAAGATAAATACTCACTATTTTTTTAAAATTCTATCCCAAACTAGATGATCCTACATATCTTTCTAACAAATGATTTTTAAAAATAATAAATAGTGCTAAAAATTGAGGGGGCATTCATTGATTATCTATTATGTTTTTGTTGTTGTAAAAACAAGAGCACATATTGAAATTTTAGCTCTTTAACCCACTTACATTTAACCATTTTAAAAAAATAATAGTTTAGAAACTAGACTCAAAATGCTACAATTTATGCTCTTATAACATCTTAAAATTTCTAGTGTAGATATCTCAAATAACTCATACAAGTTGACATTTCTTGTTTTTCAGAAAAAAAAAAACATCCACTAAAGACCGCCTTTTGGCCGCTCATCTCCACAAACTTACCCCGATGAAGACATTACATTATAAATGTAGCACATAGAATGTCAATTAGGACCCACCCATGAGATCCTTACTTTACATTAGTAGTAGTTCTTATGGTGGTTATTCCAAGACAACCGACACTAATTTCCTCTCCATATTTGGAGAAAACATTATAAGCCAAACAAAGATGGCCAAGGCATGAGAAAATGAAGACTTTGTATCCTATCATTTTTCATAGAGTTACTAGATATTCAAGAAGATGATAGGATAATTACATATCTAGGGTTTTATTTATAAAGGGATTAGGGCCATCAATCCATTGGAGAATAAAGCACATTTTTCCATAGTTTATTATTTTTTTAACCGCTTAAATTTTCGAGGTACCTATGTCATTCTTTACTTTCTGCATTTTGTGATTGATTATTATTTAATATGAAATCATAAATTATGGGTCATAATATTTTATGTGTATCTAGATGTAGAAAACTGGAATATTTGAAAATATTAATAACATATTGGACATGCACAATGATTTTTTTATGTGTTGTAATGGGTTTCCTCAATAAAATAAGATAACATGATATGTTGCAATACATAATTGGTCATTGCTTGCAATGACCCGATAGGTCTGTTGACCTACTAAAATTGTGAAGTAGCGACCTGCCATATAGTTCAATGTTAGAATTTTTTTTATTGGAATAAATCAACATTATTTTAAACTTTCTTTACACCAAGTAGAAAATCATTTAGCAAAAGGATGGAAGGAGGTGTAGAGAAAATGGTGGGAGCCTAGAGAGAAGTAAAAAGAAATTTAGAAAGAAATGCAACACTCAACTTATTTGGAAATGCCGCAATCGCACTCATCTAGAGGAGGAAGATTTCATCATTGTAAATGTCCACTAGAGTTTATGCCACCACCTTCATCCATTGGCAAGGACAATGGTACAATGCTTTAAAATTTTATCTCGTATCTAAGATAAACATAACACTATACATATGAGAACACGGACTTGAATTTTACAACATATTTTGGGTTTTCTTTGAGAATGAAGCAAGATAAGAAAAACAAATTTGAAAAATGATTTAATAAAATAAGCTTAAAATATCTTTGTTTATTTCGTTCTTGACTAGAAGAAGATAAAACTAAATGAGGGATGAAATTTGTACAAAATAATCATGATCTAGAATAAATTCTAAATATTACATTTGCAATAAAGGTTTTATTTTAATAAAAATATTAGGCGATCTTACATTCTTTAATAGTATTATCAAGTATCGATGTAAAAATATCAATTTTGAAAAAGTATGTTTCACATCAACTTACAATTATTTGTCTTTTAATTATTGGGATGACCATCAGATGTAAATTTGAGCCCTTTGACATAGCCTTAGCTTTTGCAATGTCATGATATAATGCTCAAGCCAAACATATGATTATAACAAACTTCCCTACTCTTTTTTCCACCTAATCCCTTTGACTTACGCTTAGTTTCCACAACATTATTCTGAACATGCTCATTCCAAGATTATAATTATTACAAAAACCTACCTATCCCTAAATTTACCTAGAATTCCTTTAGTTTCAAAGTTATTTCTTTATCTAAATGAGCATAAAAATTTAATTATTTTTATTGTTTCTTTACATCTACCTTAGTTTTCTTTGATGTGTAATAACACATTCTTTACTTGTAAAGTTTAAAATTAAATCACATTCATATTTTAGTTCACCTTCAGTTGGAGATCTCAGGTATCCTTCTTTGTTAAGGTTTCTACCATAACCAGATATAATTTACAATATTACCATTTTCACACTAAATGATTACAATTTGGGAATCACTTTAATAAACCAAATGTTTCTTCAATTGGGTAAGAAAATAAAAAGAAATTTCAAATTGCAAGAAGGAAAACATGACATATTTTCACACATGTACTCTCCCTTTGAACACCTCCTTCCTCATTCACTCCGTAATTTTATGTAGTACAAGACATTTCCAAACAACATTTGAGTTGCATTTTGATTAAGATAAACCCTTCAATAACAATTTTTTTTGCTAATTCCTATTTTCATGGTCTTGTAAAGATTGGTCATATGATATTAAAAGATTGATTATTTTTCATTAGTTTTTTCTTGTCTTCAATAGAAGTTTAAAAAGGTTCCATTCTTTCTTTGTTGGTGGCATTCAATAAGGTAGTTGCAATATTATTTTCCTTTGAACCATATGTTTTGCACTTATAGGAGCATCGTACAACTTAGGTACTAGAAGTTCATGTAATAGTGTGTGAATCCTAAAAATACTTCTAAGTTTATTATATTGAAATGATACTACAAATTATATACAATAATAATTTAGAGGCCTTAAGAAAATGACACTTGTACCTCACATATTATATATTTTTGCACATTAAACAATAATTTTAGATGAGGCACTCTTGTGAGTAGTTTGAATTCCAACTACCTATATCACATTCCATTTATCAACATTTTTCATCTTCCATGTATATACAATATATTTATTTCAATATATTATTACATATGCTTATCGGCCTCTCACACGCACCTATGGCCAATTTATTGAATATCATACTTTGTAATACTAAATCAGTATACCATATATATATATCGCTACTAAAATCAACACCTGAAAATACTTGAAATAAGGGATAAGAATACACATTTTTAAATAATAAAGAATTCTGTGCCATTCCGAAAACACCAATTAGTCTCGAAGAAAAGTAGCCGTTAGATCACTATGTATATGGTTTTGGAGGAGCGGGACTCAAACTAGAATGGTTTGTCTTCCCAATACTGGAGCCTGGATAAAACGCCATGAGCCTGGAGCTTCATATGGCTATTCAATAAAGCTACTCTGACAACAAACTCGTGTCCGGCTGTGGAGAAGCTTCATCATCATCTTCATGTAAGCCACGACGTCTTGTGCTGCGAAAGAGTTGACGCGTGCGAAGGAGAATGACACGTTTCCTGCTGTAGAGTTTCTTCTGCCATGTATATAACAACACCGATGTTCCCGGAAGATGGGCAAATTTTACTCTCATTGGAGAAAAGGATTCGAAAAGAATGGCGTCAAGGCAAGATCGAAGTGAACTGGATATGAAAGCCCGCGAGGGCGAGACTGTTGTGCCTGGCGGCACGGGTGGCAAGTCTGTCGATGCCCAAGAACGCCTCGCTGAAGGTAAATTCAACACATAATTTCATCTTACTTTTTCTCTCCCTTCTCTGTCACAGTGTTTCTGAATAATGCTCAGATGTTTGTAACAGGGCGCAGCCGAGGAGGACAGACTCGGAAGGAGCAGTTAGGAAGCGAAGGGTATGAAGAAATGGGTCGCAAGGGAGGCCTCTCCACCACTGATAAAGCAGGCGGAGAAAGGGCTGCCGAAGAGGGCATCAACATTGACGAATTCAAATATAAAACCCGCTCTTAAATCTCCATATCTTCTGTGTGTATATATATCTATATACATATAAATATATGTAGTAGTTGTGTGTATATGTAGTAGAGGGAAGGAAGACAATGGCAGTTATATGGATGGTGAAATAGTATAAGTAGAGTTAGGCGGATCAGATGTAACGAGTAATGAAATCCATCTATCCATTTTGTATCGTATGCCACCGCCACCTCTTTCCTGTCGTATGTAATACTCTTTTTGTTAATAGTAAATTAGTAACGCTATAATATATTTCAGGTTTCTTTCTGTAAATTGATTACCATTTGCTCCCATGAACGACAACTAGTGTGGACAGACTCTCAGTAGTTTAACAAGATTAATTCAACCTCCTTTTTAAAATAAAAAGTCACATTAACTCCCATGTTAAATCCATTTCCTTTCAAATCGAGACAATGGTTTTTGTGTTCTCCTCTGAGAGAGATGTTTTCTTACATATGTCCAATGTGAATAAATAGTTGCACAATACCTTATCTACTTAGTTTGTAACAAAATGTGAATTGGCAAAACTAACAGGGTTGGACTTTCTACAAATATGTACATGCCATTACCCCAGAGGATCTAACAGCGCACTCTGTAGAAATTTCAATAAATACTATAAACATGTATTACTATTATATTTCTGGCATCCGATTTCATCGATGCAGATTTTGCTTGTCTTTGTTGGACTAACTTGTTGTTTGTTTGCAAATTTACCACTACCTACCACAACATTGCGTAGAGTCACCTGCAACAGAATTTGTTTTTTTAATGTTTATCATACTTTTACTTTCTTCTAATTTAAGTACCTTGTTCTTAATACTTAAGAGTGGTCGTACTGCAACATTGGTGACAAAATGCTCATTTCCATCTTTATGCGGGCCCCGTTCTTAGACATATCATTTTTACATTTTATTCCATCTTAATATCTTAATGTTTCCTGTCTTTGCTTAAAACTCTTCAAACTCCCCACTAAGAATAGATAACATGAAAATTTTATCTCAGTCTAGACCTATTTCACAGACTGTACTGTTGTGTATTTTATGCTTTTGGACCGGTTTATCCTTTCCATGTTTTAATGTCGTTGCTTAGTGCTTGTCCATAACTAATCATTCAAAAATTTAGAAACAAAACAATGACATGTTTGTAACCAACAAATTTGGTTTACTGATGGTGCGCCCCTGCCTAAAAAGTTTATTTTCTTCAATTTGAGTTGGGTATCTTAACTGGTGGCGTTTGGACGTTTATACATGTTTAAATAGATTAGTGTGTGTCATTACTAAGACTGACTTCGGTCTTTGGTGAATATTTTGAGCTAGTTTCATTGTAAGTCAATTTTGAAGATACTTTGTTATATTGTAATACAATATAATTTATTTAAAAATTAATATAATGTATTATTACTATTTATTTTATAGTATTGAAATGAATTTATTTTTTATTTGTTTTTTATAGTGTAATTATTAAAATGTTAGTGATGTTTTTGATATTTTTAAGTGCAATGAAATTATTACTTTTTGCACTAATAATAGTATTTTCAAATTTATTTTAAAGTTAGTGGAGTTTCAATTTTTTGTTGTGGTTATTTATTGGATTAATATTTAATATATATCTCTATAATAATGTATATTATATATTTGATTTGATTGCAAGAAAATTGTTGATATTGGGAGTAGAAGGATTGTTGTTCGGAATTTCAAGATATTCTAGAATTAAGCCGCATAAATTACAACATGATTTTAAATATGCTTCATATATTATAACGCTCAAAGTTATAAGAGTTAGAAAATGATAATTTTTTTAAAAAATATAAAAATAAATTACACAACTACAATCGTACATATTAATTTAATCAAATTCATTAAATCAGATTTGTTTTTTTGATCTATCGATAACATCCATGTAAGCTATGTGCGTCTAAGAAGGGTGTATCCAGATTTCCACGATCTCCCTTTGTCACTATTTCAAGTGACGATGCTTACTAGCATTTCGGCTCAACTTTTATCATGTCATGGGAACCATGTGAAAGTTCTTGGGTCTACCACGAAGCTAGTTTCTCGACTTTGTATTCCGGTATCCGACCATTGTCTACCTCGTGTTCAAGTGTTCAACTTCCCATGATCGGGTTATTGATTTTTTTTTAATTGGAGGACTAGGTGATCGACAATGCACATCCATCAATGTATTACTTTGGACAAAGTTATCCGCCGTGCGGAGTGTTACGGCTAAACTCAAGACAACACACTAGTCTTATGCTTTTTAAGTCTTCCGCCACCTCACAACTATTCCTTTCACTTTGTTATCTAGATCTTATAGTTTGTATTTACTTTATTTTCAATTAAACTTATAATCTTGCAAGAGTTTATATCAAAATAGATGCTAAGGCTAATTAGGATCATTATGAGATGAGTACATTCATTATGCTTTGAAATGTAACTATTTCAAAGATTCCACATGTACTTATCCCTTAATATGCCTAATAGATTTTTTCATCTATTTACCTTCCTATCTAGTTTCTCTTTTGGATGCTCAATTTTTAACCTTAAATTACCTTTTATAATGATACTCTTTCATCCTCTAAAAATTAGGCTTTACAATCTTAACAAATTAATGTCAAGTTTACCGAAAGGCCGAATTAAATATATATTAATATATATTTAATTATTCCTCCGATCAACTACGCCACTAAATAGCTATTTACTTTAGAAATTAAAAGACAATTGAATGTTATAATAATTGTCCAATTTTCGGCTTCATACATTGGTAAATATCAAATAAATATATTTAACAATTTATGATAAGTAAGACTTCTTAATTCTAGTATTTATCATTTACTCATATTGAGATATTATTACATACAAAGTAATCATCTCTTTATTAAAAACATAAATTACATATGTCGTTAAGGCAAAATATATAACTGATATTGTAACTCTCACATAGTGAGGTTTGAATATTAACAATGGGTCCAAGATCCCAATAAATTCAGTCAAAATTCTAGGATATCATCCTTCTACAAATTGAAATCCAAGTAACTCATTTAGATCCATGCTACGATAAAACTTCTCAAGACATGAGTTTCCGCATATCCGAATGTGACGGCTAATTGTCCTGCAAGACTGGAGTAGTGGTATGATGTCAGTTCAAAATGAACTGGCATGAATATTGCCTCCATTTTCTGATGCAATTATTTAATAAAATATGAAAGATATAAATGTTGTTTTATCAACAAGCGCATGGTAATACAACTGCGAGAATGTATTACTACATGTTTTCCATAAAGATACAACTATGAATGCACACAAATAGAACAACCAATTTCTATTTCAGCGATCATGTTTCCCTCTAATCACAAGGATCAAGACATCCTTATTTCAACTTCAAACAATAAATATTTGACATTTAAAATTTTACATAAATCGTAGGAACAATATGATTAAGAAGAGTACATTTTTTTCCCTTATTTTTAATAAGTTACCATCACAAAAAGTAATCAAACCATAATCATTCAACATCTCGAATTCAGATTATAACCACAAGCAAATCATGCTTTACATGGTACAAATTTAAATATTATTTTTCTTACCCTCCAATCAACGAGCAACTTAACAAAACTATCCGAAATCAACATTTCTAAATACCAATTAAACATATTCTCTCTAGGTAATGAGCAACTCATCATATCATCTAAGAACATCATTAAAAAGAAAAGAAAATATAATATTTTCAGTCAATGAGCAGCTTTATAAAACGTATAATATATTCCTTTCTAAACAATCAAAACACATTTTTCTTATATATACGAGCAACCCAACTAAACAATGTAAAAACACCATGATTACATCATTTAAACATGTTCTTTCTGGTAAACGAACATCCCAACAAAACAATATAGCAACACCATGATTACATCATTTAAACATACTCTTTCTAGTAAAAGAACAACTAATAATTTCTTTCATAAAATATCATTATATTAAACCCAATCATCCACCAATTACTCCTTGGTACAACTCGGTCAAGTTGTCCTGGCTTTCATGCCCTTACCAAGACAAGTAATTTCTTTTTCACAATCATGCAAGAATCCAAGTCATATTGCCAGGCTAGAAGTTATAGGCTAAATGCCATTTTTGTAGTTATTCACACATAACAACACACCCTCATTTATACATGAACCAATTTAGATGCCCATAATAATTTTTTTTGGAAAATGCAGCCCCATGCAAGAGCTTTGACATCCACAAATTTTCATTCAAAATATCTCAATAAATTAAAAATCAGACCTGCATATAACAACCAAGAGGAAAAAAATACAAAACCCCAACCAGTTGCATATCCATATTGATTTGGTTACCCAAATCGATTCATTTATGCAAATCGATTTGTATACCCAAATCAATTTGTTTACAGAAAACACAATCAAATTTCTGTTAACAAAAATGAAAACCCATAAGCACAAATCGATTTGAAACACACAAATTCAAAAAAATATTTTCCTTCTTCTAAGTTGGGAAAAATCTAACTCTTTTATTTTTGGGTACAATTTATTTTAATGCAGAGAAGGAATTTTAACTTTCATTCTATTTTTATTTTTGCAGATCAAAACCCAAAACCCCATCTGCATTTTTTTTTTTTTGGGTTTAGCTAAAACACACACAAGAAAACTTAAGAGAATACATAATCCATCAATTTCCTTTTCAAATTTCATCTCCAAGAAATTAAATCAAAAGCTGTCCACAAATTCCTTTGATTGCCATTAAAACAGAATGTGTATTTCCTCATTTTTTTACAAATAATGCAGCAGAGAAGGGAGAAGATATTCATGCCTGAAGTAAACCCAGAATCAGCAACCTCTTACTCTTCCAGCTCCAACAAGTTGAATCCTTCCTTCCTCCAAAACTCACGCAGGTATCCCAGAAGGGAAGAATGAAAATAGACAAGGAGAAATAAAAGAAAAAAATATAATGAAAGAAACTATAGTTGGGCAACATATTCGAGAATTTTCGGGCTTCCCAATGTTGGCACATGCATTAATGCATGCCCCATGTGAAGGTGTTTTTCTTTACGAAACCCACGAATTTTAAGTATTAAAATTAATTTTTTTAATATAACTTTTGACTTACATGCCAAATCCTTCTAGAATATATATTACTAATTTTACAAATTAATATTGCATTTTTTTAAATTTTTATTTATTTATATTTAAGTTGTTATCCAACTTAATGGTTAAGTTAAAATTAATCATCATAATACAAGTCCACATATTACCAACAATATATTATAATAATAATTATTTGAATTTCCACGTTCCATACGAAACATTCCAATAAACGAAAATCACCAAGTCCGTAAATAATAATTCAAATATTCTCATAAAGTTGGCTTGACATAGCATCGTCAAATAAAACAGAGGCAGTTATTATTATGGTCATTACAAAAGTTGAACAAAACAAAAGACGACTAAACCGATTAAAATAAAGTAACTGAAATACAAATAACCGAAAGATTTGTTATCATTTATGAACTGTTTTACCTACGATCAAGGCCTAATCACGTTTAGGAAGGATCATCAAGGTGGGTGCGGGGTTACCCATTCAATGAGTGTCATGCCCCACAACAAAAGCTGTGGGTCATGACATGATGAACCAAATGAATTCTTACACACAATGATGATCTCATCTAATCTTGATTAGACGTAACCGTAGTTAATTTAACTTACTAGAAATTTGGGATGTTACATACTCCACCCCTTAGAATAATCATCGTCTCGATGATTTCAGGATAAATAGATAAACTAAACCCATCATTCATTTGCTGCATAAATATATTTCAAATCAGCTTAGAATTTGTAACAATATCATTTCAGTTGAATCATAAAGGTCACAACAACCCTTATATATATCTAGAAAATCAGTCACATAATCTGTAGACATAACACATTACTGCTTAAATGACAGATTTTCAGGTTCATTAACAAAATCTTCAACAATAACTACTAATAAAAAAGTACCTTAGTCCCAATATTCAGTTGTAGGATTATCTATAGGATTTTCTTATCTACACTTTACAGAAAAACAGATTTAACACTATAACAAAAACATATTCTTAAAAATCAGTCAAACAGATGTGGAAAAGTAGTCTGGATATCTTCCAGATTCTCCCAAGTGGCACTTTCTTCATAATATTGGTCCCACTGGACCTTGCATTGTGAAACCTCATAGTTTCTCAAGTGCAACTTGCAGGTTTCTAGTATCCTTATAGGCTCAACCGCGATTACCCCTAGATCTAGAACCTGTAATGAATCCCAATTAAGTACATGTGTTAAATCAGGTACATATTTCTTAAGCAAGGATACATGAAATACATTGTGCATCCTGGATAGAGTGAGAGGCAGTGTTAGCTTGTAGGCTACTAGTCCAATGACCTCTAGGACTTCAAATGGTCCTACAAACCTAGGAGATAGTTTAGTGACTTGCCAAATGAAATGTAACTCTTTTAAGGTTTGACCCTAAGAAAAACTTTATCTCTCATGTTAAAATTTCTGTCAATTCTTTTCAAATCCGCATAACGTTTCTATCTATTTTTGTCTCTTTCAATCTTTCTTGGATTAATTTAACTTGTTTTTCCATTTCCGAAAGCATTTCTGGTCCAATCAGTACTCTATCTTCAAGATTATCCCAACTTATAGGTGTTCTACACCTACGACCATATAAGGCCTCAAAAGGAGCCATCTGAATGGAAGAATGGTAAGTGTTATTATAGAAAAATTCAACTAAGAGAAGGTACTCTTCCCATTTGTATTGCTGATCTATGCAATACATTCTTAGTAAATCTTCTAACACTTGATTTACTCTTTTGGTTTGACCATCAGTTTCAGGATGGTAGGTATAACTTATGTTCACTTTGTCCCTAAGGCATCATAGAAAGTATGCCAAAATATGGAAGTCATCTGTAGTGCCCACACTTTTTATAGCTCAATTACTAGTTGTTTCTTTGCTCATAGACATGTTTTGACAGAGATTTGTTATATCTTGGACATTATATTAGAGATTTGATCTTATTAGACATGTGTGGACATTTAGGCGTATAGCTCCAAATTTAGCTTAATTTCTATGTTGTCGCATTATCATATGATGTCATGGGTACTAACGGATATGATGTTGTTTTTGGAACATAATTATATTGATGGATACTTAGTTATTGCATGTTGGGATTCTATGGTTATATGTCACTCTATCATCTTGTCTAACTTTTGGAGAATTGAGTATAATTGTGCACGTTGTCGCATTTTGATTTCAGTAGGATGTTAGGCTAGTTTAGAACTCATTGATATCTTGCTGAGTCGTTGATTTATATTTTATCAGATAGGTGCGGTTAATGTGTGTAATGAGTGTGCAGGTGACAAGTTTACATGAGAATGTGGGATTCAGGCCAGCTACACAATCTTGCACAAGCAGCCCACGGGCTGAGTCCTAGCCATGTTCATTGTGTGAAACCTTAGTGTTAGATTATTGTTTTGGGCACCATGAGTGACCCCAATTTTTGTAATGTAATATGCCTTGAATTATTAATTTTGCTTAGGGTAATTAGTTATGTTGTAAACTTGTTTTTGGGAATTAATGATCCCACTTTCATTAAGTTTTGATTTTGTTTAATGGTGTGCTTATCACAAGGGTTTAGGGTCACATGTGAACCCTTGGGTGGTCCCCACACCCTCTACCCTTGTGCCAAATCTTGCCAAACCCGAAATTGGGTTATTTTGGGCATTTTTAGGGACCCCTTTTTAGTTTGGGAGTTCCCTTAACATAAAAATGAGCCCTTGGACCCTACCTAATAGGTAGGGGGGCTTATTTCCAAGGCTAGAGGGATTTTTCCCTCCCTTTTTGCCTCTTGTTTGGTCACATCCATGTAAGGGGTGTGGATTAGAGTGCTTGTTAAAAGTTGCACTAGAATTGTCTTGTTAGCATTTTGAGTAATTTGGGAGAAGAGGGCAAAAAGACATTTTTACCCTTTCTCTCTTTTGTTTTGGCATCTTTGACCTTGAGGAGGAGAGGGGTGACACATGTCACCCCCTCATTTGTGAATTTTTCTTGCTCCTCTTCAAATTCCCCTTCATGGGAAAAGAAGAGAACTTTTTTTTGGAGCTTTTGCTTGGATGCTTGGGTGATTTGGAGCTAGAAGTTGCTTGGGTCAAGGAGTGGAGAAGTTGGAAGTTGGAAAGCTTTTTGGAGAGCTTTCTTTGAGGTAGGCTCTTAAGTCTTATTGCATGTGTTGTATTCATCTTAGTTGTTAGATTGTCTACTTGAAATTGTTATTGTTGCATGTGGATTTTGGTTGTTGTTTGCTTGTTTTACTCCCTCCATCATATGGCATGATGGAGTTTTGGAGTTTGTGGGGGAGAGAGAGGGATTTTTCCTCTCAATCCTCAAGGCTTGATGGACAAGCCTTGTAGGGTCTTAGTGTTTTCCCCTCAAATGGTTGAGGTGGGGAAGTTGATTCATTTGGCTTGAATCTCCTTCCCCATTCTTGGTAAGGAAACCCCTTTGGGGTTTGAAAATCCTTCCAAGAAGGACTTGGAGAAAGGGTGGAGGAATAAGGAGGGTTTAAATGATATAGGAGCAATAAGGAGGGTATGGAGGTCTTGTTATTGTGCTTACAATCTTGGTAACAACTTTTGGAGAACTCCTCTCCTCTCTTCCCCATTGTTTTTAGAGGTAGAACTTGGGTTTTTTTGAGTCTTGTCTTGAGTCTTGTTTGTCCTATTTTCTTATAGTTGTATCATTGTTGTTCACCCTTACTCTTGTGCAAGTTGTGGTTAGTTTCCTCTTTCCCATGGGCTTGGGGGAGGCTAGCATGCATCCCAACCTTGGGAGAGGCATGTAATGATGCCTATGGTTGGGTGGCAAACAAGCTCTTTCTCCTTGTTGGTTTTCTTGAAGGCATGAAGGTTGGAGCTCAAAGTTGGAAGTTGGAGATATTGAGAGTTTTTCTTTGTCTTCTCTAATCTTTGTGAAACATTTCTTGTATTGTAACCACTTGAGTATGGCTTGTGGAAGACTTGTACTCCTTGTAAAATTTTCATTTTGTAATTTTGCATTTTTGAAATCTTGAGCCATTTTTGAGCTAAGTAATCTACCTTAAAGTCTTGTAAAAATCTTGTGATAAATCTTCTTGGGTAGATATGTATTTGTGTATGTTGGTATATGTGAACTTCAAATCTTGAAAATGAAATATTGTATTTGTTGTTTTTCTTTAATATGAAAATTTGATTTGTAATCTCCCTTTTGAAAGAAAATGTATAGGTTGGAATATGACTTTCTTGTGAACTTATTTATACCCTTCATGTTGAATATCTATCTTGTTTAAAAATCTGAAATGTTTAGTTACTTATTGCATTTGGAAAACAATATTAATATCTTGTTGAAGTCTCATTTGTATATATAAAAAAGTGTATCTCTTCTTGTTGTTTCTTTTTGTGACAATGTGGAATGGAGAGTGAATAGATGCAACTTTCTAAGTGCTTTGTTTTTGCATCAAAGGATAAGATTAAAATCATTATTTATTTCAAGTGAAATATTTATTATTTACCATTGTGTATAAAATGATCTTATTCAGTTTTCAAAATAAGTTATAATCTTAGCTCAAATTTTGTTATCAAATAGGTTTTAATTTGTAGATTTATTTTTTTATTCATATTGAAATTTTTCTATTTAAAACCTTGTGTGTATATATATTATATTTATATCTAAAAATTGATATAATATACATTCATCTATATAACTAAAATATAATATATATACATATATACATACATATATATATATATATATATATATATATATATATATATATATATATATATATATCTATATCTATATCTATATCTATATCTATATCTATAAACGTTTTGTTTTTAAAATGTAAAATAAACAAAAAATAAATAAAAGAAAAACGTTTTGTTTTGTTAAAATGTTTGTATTGGGGGAGGGTCGAACCCCCCCCCATGCCTGTCCTCGGCCCGCGCCTCCCTCCACGGCTACCCCATTGCTTTCCACCCTCCCCAGCCCTCTACCTACCCCGGCTACCATCGCCCCCCCCTGCAACACCATCTCCCCCCCTCCGTCACCATGACCCCCCGCCCGAGACACCTCCTCCACGCGCCCCCCCCACTTAGCCCTCTCCAAGATCTGCTGCCCCTTCCATTCCCTTAGCAACATACAAAAAAATTGTATAAAAACAATAAATAAATATGATGTATTGAACCAAAAAAAAATAAATAAATAAGAAAAGTGTATTCACATTGTTTGAATCTTCAACATTACCATGCAAATCCAATAAAAATCTATAGCTCTCCACCTGCAAAGAACCAAACAAAAACAAAATGAGAAGAGAAATGAAAAGAAGGAGAAGAAAATAACAAAGAGAAAGTTAGGGCAACATTAGGGTAATTTGGAAATCAAGGGTCAGATTTGATTTGACTGGATTAGATCTTAGGGCTCTTGTTTATCCCTACACACTTAAGGTCTTGTACCCTTTTGTGGGAATTGTAAGTTAAATAAATTAAATAAAAAGGGGAGTGTGATGAGTTAAGTAAATAAGAAGAGGGTGAATAGAATAGAAGGGGTGTAGACTTATTATTTATGGCCCTAGTAACTTTTAAAT
Source organism: Taxus wallichiana var. yunnanensis (assembly GCA_018340775.1). Lineage (NCBI taxonomy): Eukaryota > Viridiplantae > Streptophyta > Pinopsida > Cupressales > Taxaceae > Taxus > Taxus wallichiana. The sequence continues at coordinate 806,620,460 of CM031237.1, forward strand.
ATAAGTAAATAATTAAAGTCGGGTTTAGGCTAGTAATTAATTTAATTAGGTAAATTAAAATAGTATAAAATTAGTTATGATCAAGAAAGAGTATAAGAGATGGATTAGTATTAATTAAGTTTTTTTTTTTTTTAAATAAAAAATTTACCCCAAATTTTTAGTAACATCCGGTTTGGTTTGTTGTCAGGAGGAAGGGCACTACATCATCCTTAAGTCCCTGTCTAAAATTATTACTTCGGAACTCTATGTAATTAGAAAACTTCTTTGTACAAACCTTTTTCCAAGTATGGGTGAATTATCCTTTAAATTACCTTTTTTGTAAAATGTATCACTTTAGTTAATTTATCTACAACTACAAGTATAATATCATGTTTATTTTGGGACATAAGTAGACCTTGGACAAAATCCATACTTATAACTTGCCACTTATATTCTGGCACATTGTGAGGATATAATAGTCTGCTTTGGATGTGAATGTTCGGCCTTTACTTGGTGACATTCTAGACATTATGAGATGTACATAATCACATCATTTTTCATCTTTTTCCGAAGTATTACTTTTGATGTCCGCCATCATCTTTGTTACTCCTAGGTGTCTCGAGTAGGGAGCATCATGAACTTATCTCATAACTTTATTTTTGAGTTCTTTACCCCTACGGTACATATATTATGCTTTGTTATAACTTAGAATCCCATCTGTTTCAGCTTGAAACCATCATACCTTTAGTCTCTCGAATTTTTTTCTAGAGATGTTTTAACATGATTGTAGTAGGGGTCATTGGTTAACTCATTTTTGACTTCATCTTTGAACTGGGTTCTTAATGTAATTATAGCAACAATATGCTTTCTGCGACTTAAGGCATCAGGCACCCTATTCTCTTTTCCCTTAATGCAATTTATATCAAAGTCATAATTTGCTAAAAGCTTGAAATCTTCACTTCCTTGCATTTAGATTCGGCTGCGTAAAGATGTACTTGAGCCCAAGATGATCTATTTTGAGTTCAAAAGGTTTCCCAAGAAAATAGTGCCTCCATACCTACAATGCATGAACAATCGCAACAAGCTCAAGATCATGTGGTGCGTAATTTACTTCATGCACCCTCAACTTCCTACTTTCAAAAGCTACCACATGCCCATCTTGTAGTAGTACTCCACCCAAACCTTCCCTTGAAGCATCGGTTACCACCGAGAAGTTCCCGTTTGGATCCGAAATCTTCAACACCAGAGCACTTGTGAGTCTACCTTTTAACTCCTTAAAGGATTCTTCACACTTGCTATCCCAAAAAAATTTCTTACCCTTCTTTTGCAAAGAAGTGATAGGTCCTGCTAACCTAGAGAAGTCCTTTACGAACTTTCGATAGTAGCTTGCTAGACCCATAAAAATTATCACTTTGTGCACATCCTTCGGTGCTAGCCATTCCATGATGGCACTAATATTTGAAGGGTCCACCGAGATTACTTATTTATTTATGATGTGCCCTAAGTATTGTACTTCATATTGATAGAAATCACACTTAGATAATTTTCCATATAACTTATGTTTTCTGAGAATTTCTAGCACAATCCTTAAATGTTCATCATGTTCTTCCTCATTCTTGGAGTATATTAATATATCATCGAGAAAGATAAGTACAAATTGGTCTAAGTATTCCCTAAACATGATGTTCATCAAGTTCATGAAAGCGATAGGTGCATTTGTTAGACCAAAGGGCAAAATTATGTAAACTTGTAATGCCCATACCTTGTTCTAAAAGTGGTTTTATGGATATATTCATCCTTGATTCACAGTTGATGATAACCAAATTTGAGATCTATCTTAGAAAACACTTTTTTCCCCATTTGATAAAAAAGATCATCGATTCGGGGCAGCGGGTATCGATTCTTCACTATTACCTTGTTGAGCATTTGGTAATCAATACAAAGTCTGAGGGTCCCATCCTTATTTTTCACGAAGATTACCGGTGCACCCCATGGTGATATACTTGGTCTAATCAGACCCAAGGACAACAACTCATGTAATTGAGCTTTCAACTCAACTAATTTGGTTGTTGTCATTCTGTATGGTGCCTTGGAGATCAATTCCATTGCTAGTTTGACATCTATTGTGAAGTCAAATTCATGCTTAGGTGGAAGTATGGGAAACTCATTTGGAAACACATCTCTAAATTCCTTTAGGATGGGAAATGCTTCAATTTCAGGCTCATTTTCCTATCCCGAATCTATTATTTTTACAACATATAGATGGCAGCCCTTTCACTTTTCCTTTTTGGTTGGATGGCGAGAAATCACGCCTAGTGACAAACTCTCTTTTAACACCCTAAACACTTGCTATTTTCTGCTGATCATCGCAGCATGTTACACATTTTTCTAAGTAATTCAAGGTTGCATTATGCTTACTTAACCAATTTATACATATGAAAACATCATAGGATCCAAGAGGTGCCACATACAAGTTTAATCTTGTCATGAACTCAGTAATTCTAGTGGTGCTTCAAACAAACACTCGATTCAGGTTTATGTACAACATTATTTCCATCTTTGTATAGTCATGTACTCAAGACTTATTTTAAGTTTATCAACTAATTTAGATGAAACAAAACATTATGTTGAATCGCAATTAAATAAAACAGAAACAAGTTCTCAAAAAATCTTACCCGAGGTTTCTATTGGAGTCGCTTGTTTTTGCTTGCTTATTATGGATCGCAACATAAATCTTATGTTGTTGCCTCTCTTTGTTTACTTATGCAATAGACTCCTTTCTGTTGGTTATTCCATTTTCCTCTTTCTATACAAATTGGTAGCAAAATGATCGCCACCACACTTAAAACATCCACCTAGTGGTCCTTTTCTCTCAATCTTATTCTAATGAAACTTGTTCCTTGTTGCCCATTTTTTTACTATTCACAACAATTCTACCCACTATTTCTCTTTTATTGATAGGCCTGAACTTTATGCCTCCTTTTTCCATGTTGGTTTACTTGCGGTTGGTGTTTGAAAATTGCTATTTTTCCTTTTGTTTTCCTCTTTAGAGGCATAAATACTTCGCAACTTTTGTTCTTGCTTGATAGCTTTTTCAAACACTATTTCCATCAAGGTAGGTCCATGAACATCTACCTCACCACCAATGCTAGGATTCAATCCCATTATAAATTTTCTCACTCTAAACTTCTCATCCTTTTGATACATAGGAACATATTTCAGCAATCGAGTGAAACGTTCCCAATATTTTGTAACTAAGTACTTTCCTTGAATCAAATTTTGGAATTCTACCATCTTTTGGTCAAAGTATAGCTGAGGTAGCCATCTTTGATGGAAGTAGGCCTTGAACTGCTCCCACATGATCATACCAGAATCAATTCCTAGTTCCATTTTCCGGTTATCCCACCAGGAAGATGCTTCACAAGACAATTGGTAGGCTCCCCATATTGCTTTTGTCTCTCTGAAAAGTCCCTAATCTCAAAATACTTTTCCATTTCAGAGAGCCAATTTTCAGCACCATCCCCAAGAGTTTTACCATCAAATTTAGGTGGGGATATTCTTTTAATGTCCCTTGCTAACTCAGCAACCAACCTTGCTTTCTTATTTTCCCTTTCATTCAGGTGCTTAGGTTGATCATCATGTTGCTCATCGCTGCGATCCTCATCTTCTTCACCAACTTGACCTTGTTGTTCTATGGCAACAACTTAGTTTTAGGTGTCATTCAAAAGGTTGAGGATTTCTTCTAACTTAGCAGTCATATTATCTAGCATGTCATCATTATTTACCCCATTGTCACTCGAGATATTAGCTCTTGCTACGGCCTAGCCATAGTTTCCCATTTTATAAAAGAGGATACTTTTTATTAGAATGTGTGTCCCAATAATGTCCAAGTGTCTGAGCCTCTGGCTATGATACCAAAATGTAATGCTAAAAATTACAAGAGCTGGAAAATGAGGAATTTTTTAAAAACATAAAAACAAATTACACAGCTACAATCGTACATATTAATTTAATCAAATTCATTAAATCAGATTTGTTCTTTTGATCTATCTGAAAACATCCATGTAATCCATGTGCGGCTAAGAAGGGTGTATCGGATCTCCATGATCTCCCTTTGTCACTACTTCGAGTGATAATTCTTACTAGCATTTTGGCTCAACCTTTATCAGGTCATGGGAACCATGTGAAAGTCCTTGGGTCTACCACGAAGCTAGTTTCTCAACTTTGTATTCCGGTATCCGACCATTTCCTACCTCATGTTTAGTGTTCAACTTCCCATGATCAGGTTACTGACATTTTTTTAATTGGAGGACTAGGTGATTAGACAATGCATAACCATCAATGCATTACTTTGGCCAAAGTTATCCGTCATGCAGGTTACGGCTAAACTCAAGACAACACACTAGTCTTATGAGTTTTAAGTCTTCTACCACCTCACAACTATCCCTTTCACTATTATCTAGATCTTATAGTTTGTATTTAATTTATTTCCAATTAAACTTATCTTGCAAGAGTTTATATCGAGATAGATGCCAAGGCCAATTAGGATCATTATGAGATGAGTACATTCGTTATGCTGAAATGTAACTATTTCAGCATTCCACATGTACTTATCCCTTAATATGCCTAATGGATCTTTTCATCTATTTACCTTCCTATCTAGTTTCTCTTTTCCTGATGTTTGATTTTTAACCTTAAATTACCTTTTTATAACGATACTCTTTCATCCTCTAAAAATTAGGCTTTACAATCTTAACAAATTAATGTCAAGTTTACTGGAAGGCCGAATTAAATATATATTAATATATATTTAATTATTCCTCCGATCAACTACGCCACTAAATAGCTATTTAATTTAGAAATTAAAAGACAATTGAATGTTATAATAATTGTCCAATTTTCGGCTTCATACATTGGTAAATATCAAATAAATATATTTAACAATTTATGATAAGTAAGACTTACTAATTGTAGTAATATTTATCATTTAATCATATCGAGATATTATTACATACAAAGTAATCGTCTATTTATTAAAAACATAAATTACATATCTTTGTTAAGGCAAAATATATAACTGATACTGTAACTCTCACATAGTGAGGTTTGAATATTAACAATGGGTCCAAGATCCCAATAAATTCAGTCAAAATTCTAGGATATCATCCTTCTACAAATTGAAATCCAAGTAACTCATTTAGATCCATGCTACGATAAAACTTCTCAAGACACGAGTTTTTGCATATTCGAATGTGATGGCTAATTGTCCTACAAGACTAGAGTAGTGGTATGATGTCAGTTCAAAATGAACTGGCATGAATATTGCCTCCATTTTTGATGTAATTATTTAATAAAATATGAAAGATATAAATGTTGTTTTATCAACAAGCGCATGGTAATACAACTGAGAACGTATTAATACATGTTTTCCATAACCATACAACTATGAATGGACACAAATAGAACAACCAATTTCTATTTCAACAATCATGTTTCCCTCTAATCACAAGGATCAAGACATCCTTATTTCAGCTTCAAACAATAAATATTTGACATTTAAAATTTTACATAAATTGTAGGAACAATATGATTAAGAAGAGTACATTTTTTCCTTATTTTTAATAAGTTACCATCACAAAAAAAGTAATCAAACCATAATCATTCAACATCCGAATTCAGATTATAACCACAAGAAAATCATGCTTTACATAGTACATGATTTAAATATTATTTTTCTTACCCTCCAATCAATGAGCAACTTAACAAAATTGTCCGAAATCAACATTTCCAAATACCAATTAAACATATTCTCTCTAGGTAATGAGCAGCTCATCATATCATCCAAGAACATCATTAACAAAGAAAATAAAACATAATATTTTTAGTCAATGAGTAGCTCTATAAAACGTACAATATATTCCTTTCCAAACAATCAAAACACATTTTTCTTATATATATGAACAACCCAACTAAACAATGTAAAAACACCACGATTACATCATTTAAACATGTTCTTTCTGGTAAACGAACAACCCAACAAAACAATATAGCAGCACCATGATTACATCATTTAAACATACTCTTTCTAGTAAAAGAACAACTAATAATTTCTTTCATAAAATATCATTATATTAAACCCAATCATGCCACCAATTACTCCTTGGTACAACTTAGTCAAGCTGTCCTGACTTTCATGCCCTTACAAAGACAAGCAATTTCTTTTTCACAGTCATGCAAGAATCCAAGTAATATTGTCAGGCTAGAAGTTACAGGATAAATGCTAATTTTTTTAGTTATTCACACATAAAAACACACCCTCATTTATACATGAAACGATTTAGATGCCCATAATAAAAATTTCTCGGGAAATACAGCCCCATGCAAGAGTTTTGACATCCACAAATTTTCATTCAAAAGATCTCAATAAATTAAAAATCAGACCTGCATATAATAGCCAAGAGAAAAAAATACAAAACCCCAACTAGTTGCATATCCATATCGATTTGGTTACCCAAATCGATTCATTTATGCAAATCGATTTGTATACCCAAATTGATTTGGGTATCAAATCGATTTGTTTATAGAAAACACAATCAAATTTATGTTAACAAAAATGAAAACCCACAAGCACAAATCGATTTGAAACACACAAATTCACAAAAATGTTTTCCTTCTTCCAGTACAGGAAAAACCCAACTCTTTTCTTTTTGGGTACAATTTATTTTAATGCAGAGAAGGAATTTTAACTTTCATTCTATTTTTATTTTTGCAGATCAAAACCCAAAACCCCATCTGCATTTTTTTTTTTTTTTCGGGTTTAGCTAAAACCACACAAAGAAAACTTAAGAGAATACATAATCCATCAATTTCCTTTTCAAATTTCATCTCCAAGCAATTAAATCAAAAGTTGTCCACAAATTCCTTTGATTGCCATTAAAACAGAATGTGTATTTCCTCATTTTTACAAATAATGCAGCAGAGAAGGGAGAAGATATTCATGCCTGAAGTAAACCTAGAATCAGCAACCTCTTACTCTTCCAGCTCCAACAAGTTGAATCCTTCCTTCCTCCAAAACTCACGCAGGTATCCCAGAAGGGAAGAATGAAAATAGACAAGGAGAAATAAAAGAAAAAATATAATGAAAGAAACTATAGTTGGGCAACATATTCGAGAATTTTCGGGCTTCCCAATGTTGGCACATGCATTAATGCATGCCACATGTGAAGGTGTTTCGCTTTACGAAACCCACGAATTTTAAATATTAAAATTAATATATTTTTAATATAACTTTTGACTTACATGTCAAATCCTTCTAGAATATATATTACTAATTTTACAAATTAATATTGCATTTTTAAATTTATTTATTTATTTTTATTTAAGTTGTTATCCAACTTAATGGTTAAGTTAAAATTAATCATCATAATACAAGTCCACATATTACCAACAATATATTATAATAATAATTATTTGAATTTCCATGTTCCATACGAAACATTCCAATAAATGAAAATCACCAAGTCCGTAAATAATAATTCAAATATTCTCATAAAGCTAGCTTGACATAGCATCATCAAATAAAATAGAGGCAGTTATTATTACGGTCATTGCAAAAGTCGAACAAAACAAAAGACGACTAAACTCGATTAAAATAAAGTAACCGAAATACAAATAACCAAAAGATTCGTTATCGTTTATGAACCGTTTTACCTACGATCAAGGCCTAATCATGTTTAGGAAGGATCATCAAGGTGGGTGCGGGGTTACCCGTTCAAAGCAGTGTCATGCCCCGCAATAGAAGTTGTGGGTCATGACACGATAAACCAAATGAATTCTTACACACAATGATGATCTCGTCTAATCCTGATTAGACGTAACCGTAGTTAATTTAACTTACTAGAAATTTGGGATGTTATATATATATATTTATATATATATATATATATATATATATATATATTCAAAGGATTTATTTTCTACATTTGTTAGAGGTTAAGAGAATATTTTGATATAGCTTTGTGGTTTACATTTTTAGATAACAAATAAGTACATTGTTTTCTTGCACACTTTGCTTGGTTACACGATATGAAATTTGTGTTTATTCGGGAAGATAACATTGTATAATATGAAATACATTTGAGATATCTCAGAGTGGAAATTTGAAGTGGTATATAAGAAAATTTTAAAGGATGTTATTGATTTGTACGAGAGAGATACGTTGATTCTATCATATTATTCATTGATTTAGGGAAATACATATTTGAAGAGTTTACAAATGCTTATTACTTTAAGATCCCACATAGTTTGGATTTTGATGGATCTTATGAGAAAGATAAAATTGTAAAAAACCATCTATGTACTTTTGTTAAACATGTGAGTCCTCTAAAAATCTTGAGGCACTCATTGAGAACTTTTAAATTAACTATTGATGATTATTAATTATAAATGAAACTTAAATTGTGAAGTTATTTTTTTCAAGTAAAATACATTAAATTTATATATTGATTTTCTAGTTTTTATAATAATAGTTCTGACATAGATACTATGCATAGCAATAAGGTAAAGAGAATCCAACTAAAAAATTAGAAACAAGTAATTTAGAAGTGTTTTTTTTTCACTCAAATTTGTTTTTATGAGTAAATATATAATAGGAATTACATATGTTAAACTAAATGGCCTCCAAATAATCATTTAAATGAAATAATCCTTAAGTGAACTAGATGGCCTCTTATTCTATTAAAGAAATAAAAATTAATAGGGATAATGGGCGGCCTCCAATTTTCCCTCAAAGATCAACGAATAATTGGAAACCAAATATATTATGAAAATTTAAATTATTAAACTAGATGACATCCTATTGTCCATTTGAGCTCAAAATAACCATGAAGAGGTAAAATGTGTTTCCTCCCATTCTCATGCAATGTAAAAACAATTGACAATGTAAACACAAATTTAGATGTAAAGAAACTGATAATGAATTGAACATACATAAATTATTGGACTAAAATTAATCCAAATCTAATGATTTTTTTTTCCAATGTGAGTTAAAATAAATAGGGAGAATAGGTGGCCCCCCATTACTCCTCATAATTCAATTAACTAAAAATCAGAGGCCAATAATGCAATTATTGAAGATTAAGAACTCAAATGTTGAAAACCAATAATAGAATTTTTAATACCAAAATTTAGATGTGAAGAAATCGATAATGAGCTTCTTGAAAAATTCTTAGACTAAAATGATTCCAAATTTAATGAAATGGTGGTTTAAATTTCAGACTATATGTAGTTCTAGTGTGTGTGTTGTGTGTGTGTGTGTGTGTGTGTGTGTGTGTGTGTGTGTGATAGAATTGTGTCCCTTGAATCTAGGTTGCCATTGTGTCGGTCAAACAAAAATAACAGGGTATAACTAATTTTTCCCAAGATGAATGTTTGAGATGAAATTCGGAAATATCCCTTCTTATGTAGCCCAAAATGTGGTCCTTGAATGTTGTTCTTTGCTCAATTAGTAGATAGAAAGTAAAAACCCAAATTGCCCAACCCCTAATGGTAGTGAGGAACTCATGTATATATGATTCCATTGTTTAAATTTCATCATTAACAATTAAAAAGGATGACCCAAAGTGATAGGTAGTAATTTTAGAAAATAATCAAGTGATGTGGTATTTCAAATTTGAGAAAAGGAAGGAATAAGACATAAGCACCCAAAGGGGATAGTAGTGTCTGTGTGCTCCGCTCCATCATGCTAATGAACGGTACTTTTCGGGATGCTTAGAGGATATAACATAAAATATAGAGTTGGGTCACATGTTGCTCAATGTCCAAAAGTAAAATAGTCATTCAAGAAAATAAGATAATAAGATTATAAAAAGGATAAAGTAATATAAAAATAAAACAAGTGTTGTTAATGTCTAGTTTTCTTGCTTAGGAATTATGCATATAATGACATACTTAGAGGTGTGATGTAAATATAAAGTGTAAGATTTCATGTATACACTAATTAACACCAAGTAAATCCTAGCTTAATTCCTTAAACAAATATATCAAGATATAACATGAAAAAATATGAGTAACTTGCACAAAACGTTAAAAATAAAGAACGCAAACCTCCTTTCGTTGTTTGGATGCACTTTTTATATGTATATTGTAGTGCACACTCCTCTTGGATTTTGATATTAGTAGAATTTTGCTTACTTTGGATTGGAGACCTGAACCTTCTTATCATTAGACATTGGTAGATGGACATTATTATATTCGATTAGTATCTTGATAGACTGTATGAATGTTTTTGACTTTTGACATGATGTGACTTATATGATGGATTATATGCATGGATTGACATATCAATATTTGATGATCTAGAGCTACTACTATACTGACACATTGGATTTGATATATATATTTTTCTAGATGATTTAGTTGGTTTTGTGATCTTATTGCTAATTGATGAATTGATAGAATCAAAATATTCAAAATTTCGAACAATTTATGAATTGCTTGATTTTAGCGATGGTTTAGTTATAATATTTGATGATGTGACTTGATATTTATATGTGTGTGATTTATTATTTCGATGGTGTTAATATGGCCATGAGGCCAAATAGGTATTGTTTTGATTTTTGTAAGAAATTGTAACACAACAAACAAAAAGGGATATGAAACCAACAGTGAAGGAACTTGGGGTATTTTCAACATGTCACCTTGGAAACTTGTGTTATTGTATGTTACTTGTTGTTGTTATATTGTTAGGAGGTCCCCATTGGGGGGTGGCCTCAAATGATAGCTTGGGTAAATATGTTGTTTTCCCTTTTTATTTTATTTATATTGTGATTATTTGTATTATTTTAGTATTGTAAGTCACCTTTATTAGTGTTAGTTAAAGTGCCCCACTTAAGTTGATTAAAATTTATTAATTAGTGTATTTTGGAATGTGAAAAATGGAGTATTTAATGTGGGTAGGTGGTTCTTGATTTGTGTTGGATTTGAAAGGATTTTATTACCTTTAAGTGTTGTGTATTCAACCTTGCATGTCAAATTCAGATTTGGGCTTAAGGGCCATTTTTGGAGGCTTGTGGGAAAAGTTAAGCTTTTCCCACACCTCTTAATCTCACCTACCAACTACCCCTATGGGTTAAGGGGTCAAAAATATATTATGTGATTGTAAGACAAAAATGTGTTATTTATTGCAATTTATTACATATGTTTTTAATTTAGTCCTTTTGAGGTTTGGGTTTGAGTTTGTGTGTGTAAGAGGGTTATCATTCCCTCAACCACCAAGTTATTGTGGTTTGAGGATTGGGTTAGACCTTATGATGTAGAGTGGAGGAGAAATGATGTGACATCCTACATGGAGCCACATCACCTGTCTCTCCTCTCTTTTCTATTTATTTAAGTTTGTTTGATGATTTGGGGTTACTTGTTTTATTTGGAATCTTGCATTTTTTGGGAGAGCTTGCTTTTGGAGTGCTTGTTGGATCTTGGAGTTGAATTGTGCTTGCTTTAGAATTGGAAAGGCTTAGAGATTTTCTTGTAGATCGGATAATCTGCAATGGAAAGGTAGGGACTACTCCTATGCTTTCTTATTGCTATTTTGTTGTGCAAATGTATGTGAATGGATGATTGTTGCATGTTTGTGATTTTGGGAAATAGAATGGCCTTTAGGTTGTGTAGGAGAAAATGGAAATGAAGATATTTTTGAGGGAGGAATAAGAGTGTTATTGGGTATCTAGGAGGGAGTTGGGTTTGGGTGTCCCACCTTGTTGATAAGTGAAATTTGTGCTTATCTTGTTTATTTTATTGAGGGAGGCATAAGAGTTGTTTTTCTTGGAGGGAGGCATAAGAGTCTTGTGGGTATGTGATTGAGTTTCTTGGAGGCTTTAAGGTGGGCACCCAAACCCTTGGGAGGCATAAGTATATCCCCATGTTCCTTTCTCTTTCTTGGCTTGAGTATGGAGCCTTTGTGCTTGGGAAACTTGCATGTTTGTGTGATTTTGGTATATGTTTATTGTGTTGAAAGTTTGCTTGAATGTTGATTGTGGAAGCCATGTAAAGTTTCCTTAGTTGTTTTATACCCCTTATTGTTTCATTGTTGGGGCTTGGGGGCCAATGAGGAAGAAGACTTCTCTTCCTCATTAGATTATTGGTTGGGTAGAGAGTGTTGCCTACTTACCTATTTTTTTGTGTGTTAGATTTGTAGAAGATGGTGGAGTTCAAATGATTTGATGGACTTTGTTGCATTTGAAGAAGACAAGGAGAGATCCTACTTTGTAAATATTTGTCATGTTGTCTCCACTTAAGTGGAGGGCTTGTAGCTTGCATTTTAAAAAATCTTCCTCTTCTTGTTAATGTATCTTGTAAAACTAATTTGCATTGGATATTCAAAGGTGTTCATGTTTGGAAAGAGGAATGTAAAGTTGAAATGGAATTGATATTAAGTTTCCTTCAAACTTGTAAAAATTAGATCAAAAGTGTAATTGATTTATTTATGTAAACCATACTTATTTGGAATGGGAAATGTTTATTTTCAACCTCAAATATTTGACTCAAGAATGTAATATGATCTCATTTTAAAAAGATTAGTGTATTTGTATTGGATGAATATATGGAAGTTTACTTGCTCTCTTGAAATGGATGCCATTTATTGTGAAAAGGAAATAAACTTTCCTTTCACAAATGGTTAAATTTCTTTTCCTATCGAGTTCAATGTATAAAGAGTGAGAAAGGAACTAATTATGTTGAAATTTTAGTCAAATCTCATTCAAAAGAATAAGGAAAGATAATAGATATTTCGTGTTTTTAAATCAATGAAATTTTCCTCTTCCTTATTTGCATTGGGTTGAATAAAAGACTAATAGTTTTAACCACCTCTCATGAATGAATAGGTAGAAAATGGTAGCTACATTATCTTATATTTTGCTATGCAATTAAACTCGAGTTAAATAACGACATGTTTGTAACCAACAAATTTGGTTGATTGATGGTGTGCCCCTGCCCAAAATGTTTACTTTCTCCAATTTGAGTTGGGTACCTTAACTCTATTTAACACGTGGTGGCGTTTCAATGCCCATACATGTCTAAATAGATCTAGGGTGTGTGTCATCACTAAGACTGTTTCCAGGTCTTTGGTGTTTGGAGCTACATGCACATAGAATATGGGCGAGTTAATCTCGTGCTACTAATCTATGTATATCATTTCAATGTCACCAATTTTAGTTAGTTTGACTGGGTAGATAGGTGGATTCCCATCCAAATTATGTACTACAATTTGGAGTTAGAGCTCCTTATCCAAATTTGTCCTATGGTGATATTATGTTTTGTGAATACATGTATATTTTAATGTGCAAACTACAATAAATATCAAGGGTCTTTCGCATCCTTAATCATCCTATACAACTCGTAGCTCAACCAACTTTCCTCTCATAACCTTATTTTTCAATCTATCGATTATAAATGTTTTCTTGAATATATTGATGATTACTCTTCTTGAACATATTGATTACTCCCTGTCAGGCTTGGAATGTTTTCATTTTCACCTTTCATTTATCAATAATTTTCTTCTCATATTTGGAGGTTAAATTATTATTTTTTGGCATACTATTATTCACACATTCATTAATAAATGTGTTGATTTTTTTAAAATTTAAAGTTTCTTATTTATCAGTGACTAATTTATCTACAAATAATATGGAACATGTTAATGAAAGCCTCCCATTATTATATCTAATATAAATTTGATGACAATGTTGGCTCTCATGAAGAGTCAACTGCATTCTGAATGAGCTTCCACATTTGTTTTCATTCCGATTTATTACAAAGGAGAGCTTCACCTATGGTGTTCAAAGGAATTTTGCAATTGCAATATAATCTCCATTAAATACCATTGTGGCGGCATGTTTTGGCATTTCCGGTAAGACATTGGAAACTATATTTCCTTCCCATATTATTTTTTATAGTAATTTCTTTGTTGTGTAGATTTACTTCGACATGCACTATTGCAATGGTCACATTTAGTCATCACCAACGTAACATTTCACTAATGCAGAGATAGAAGCAAGGAGAAGGATGGTCGTGTTCAACACACCTAATTGAACCAAGACAACTTAAGATATCATGTTAATACAAATATAGAAGCAAAGAGAAGGATGACCATAAATAGCACATGTAAATGATCCACTTGGTTGTCCGTGGACAAAAAAATTGACCAAAATTTCTATTTTTTGAGTTCTTACTTATTACCCTTTAAACTCATGTGTAGATTTACTCCTCACATGCACTATTACAATAGTCACATTTAATCATCACCAACTTAACATCTCACTAATACAAAGATAGAAGCAAGGACAAGGATGACCGTAATCAACTCACCTAATTGAATCAATACAACTTAAAATATCATTTTAATACAAATATAGAGGCAAGGAGAAGGACAATCATAAATACTTGAGGCAAGGAGAAGGATGACCATAAATACCACAAGCAAATGATCCACTAGATTTCAGGTGGAAAAAAAAAAAAGGACTAAAATTTCTATGTTTTTCCCTTCTAGGATTTAACCTTTTCACATACTAGTTTAACTACACAACCCTAACCAACACACGTATGCATGTGATGCAATGTAATCGACGTCAGTTCTATTTTAAATTTAAAACATTGTCTACTTCTTGAATTTTTTTGGTTGTTTCTATCGGAATAGTTCTAGGTAACCTTAGTGCATGCTAGTTAAATCATGCCAAAAAAAAATGACCATTACTTCCGTATATAATATTAAAGAAGGTAGTATACACAAATATTAAATGGCCTAATATAGCATTTTGTTGGACTTCTATGTTGATATTTTTATTAAATGGCATAACATAGAAGACCAAATGGACTTCTATGTTGATATTTTTATTTATATTCCCTCAACTATTTAAAGATCTCGGTAATGGCAACTACTATCCTACTTAGTGGGTGACTCTCCATAACCATGCTACAAAGTTTTCTTTTTAGAAACTATCTTACACGATTACCAGTCAAAAATCACGTAACATGATTCATATTATCTTGAGTTCTTATTACGCGAAAGGTGTGTTCTAAGTTAGAAAGCTTGAATCCTTCTGACAAGTGACAGAGCAATCAACGATCATGATACATTGGTCGACGATGCACGAATGTTTTTGGATCATTCACGTGTCTGGGAATGGATATGGAATTTTTGTTGGAGGTAGGTACATGCGGCCATCATGAAGATAAGAACAAGATATTCAAATCGCAGAAAGTGTATGGCCACCCTTGCTGTAGTACAGGATATCACTGTGCCGCAAAACATAGTCTTTTTCAGGGATTTCTTCTTGTTTATGGTATTCCACCCTTTTTTTTTCAATTGCCATAATGGGTTTCGCCATGAGAGAAGATTGCAAATTGGAAATTTTGCGCCCACATGCTCCTTCAAAAGCCACTATTGTGCCGCATAATACCAAGATTCTTTCATGGAAATCATCATTTTTTCTTGTGACAGAAGATGGCAAGAGTTTGGCCGTGTGGGAGTGGGAATGGGATTTCGAAGAGAATCCCAAGTTGAAGCCTTGTTGGAAGGAGATTACCAGAATGGGTTCAAGATTTTAGCAGGATACGAGGTGAGTTTTTATGTGTGGGTATGGCCGCCCCTGATGTGGCAGTGTATCAGAAAACATTTAAAGTACTGCGTATATTAAAAACATTGTGCGAAGGGGCAAACTATTGGACTGTGTGCAAAGGTTAGCTTGCATTCCTCTCTCAACCCATTTGTCCTGGTTTATAAAAATTTATCCACTTATTAAATCTAGCCTTATGGAAGAAAAACCTGTCGTAATGAAGCTAATCTTTCATCCTCTAGCTGAGCAACTATATTGAAGCACAATGTTTTGTCTTTCATAGGAAACATATTCACCAACAATGTATATCATGACTTACATCAATATAAATGGCGAAAAAGTGTACACTTAGGTAATTGATTTTGTTTAAGGTTTTTTAACAAATATCATTTCTAAACTTGTTAGTTTAAGTCATTTTACATTCTTTCCATTTTTTTGATCAGATATATTTGAGTTTCTGGGTATGTAGTTTTACCATTGTTTGGGATATAGAAGGACTATAAATTCTTGCGTGTTGTTCAGAGATGCATTATAATGCATGTACAGAGAGTGTAAAAGCATGAACAGACATGTCCTAGTTTTAGGGTATATGTCATGGTTTTAGGGTAAGTTCCACTATTGAGTCTTGTTGAGATGTAAATTAACTAAGTTTAGCTATTTTGTAAGTAAATTATTTGGCGGGAGTTAACTGAAAAATATTGTCGGTGGAGCTTAAACCGTGTCGGTGGCCTTTCCTTTCCACTATTGTTAATCATTATTATTCCAGTCACTTTTTATGTATATCTCCCTTTTTGACTTTTCTATTTTTAACACTCATAATTTATTTGGAAAAAGGCACGTAAATAATAAATAATAAATTGGTGTATACACGCACTCTCCCCCCAAAGCAACATGTTAAGTCGTAGTTGATTTGGTTCTGAATTTTCATGAGCTTTATACAACACTTGACATTTGCAGATTCAAACATCTGCAAATACTAGATTTTTAGAGGAACAATCCTCCTCGTACATCGTGTTTTCATTTAGGTTTTAGATTGACTTTCCTTCTCATACCCTCTGGCCAAAGAACAAGTAACTGTAAGGTTGCCACTGCTTTGTGGCAGTGTACGGTTGCTCCTACTCTATATGGTCACCTTTGATTTGTGAATGGAATTGACCCAAATAAAATAAAAAAACATTATTTATAAAACTTGAGAGCCCACCGCCACCGCTGCCCCACCCGCGCCCCAACCCAATCATTGTTTTTGGAATTAACCCAAATAAATGTTGAACCATCAAATGTTAATTTGAAACTTGAGAGCCCCCTATAATTGAAATAAAAAATCCATGCTTTGCACGACCTTTACCATGGAGTTGTGTTCACTTGAATCTCCCTGTGATCCACCCATTAAAATACATAATAACTCCTCAATCAAAACTAAATACTATTGTTCATATTAGAAATGGTAGATGAATCATTTCCAATATTCTTGGTAAAAAATGATTATCGATCTAAGTTAACAAGTAAAAGAACAAGGTGGATCCACCATCTATGAAATTAGGTGAATGTATTTGGATAAAAGCTGTTAGTGTGAGTTACCCTATGTGTCCTCCTCTCATATTGGAGGGTCATCTCACATGGGTTAGGTTTAGGGTTTCATGTGTGTCATGCACTAGGGTTACTCAGCACCCTATATGTACCCCTTTACTATTCATTTATGAGCATGCCAAGACACTTCGTTGTCTTTCCTCTATGTGCAAGATTTGTTTCTGTTGAGCAAGTTCTTCCATTACTGATCAATTCTTTCTTGCAATCACATTGGAGCTATCACGATTCCATTGGAGTGTAACTACTTCGTGGTGCCTCGTTTCGTTTCAATTCTCGTAAACTCTTTTCATGGTATCAGAGCTGAGATCGGGTAAACGTGCACTCATTTTTTTAGTTGCGATTACTCTTTCTTGGTTTCGTTTTTTTACTCTGCATGCAAGTTTTCGATCACTATTTTCTGGAATTCTTTGCTAATCTCTCTAACAAGCTTTCTCAGAAAGTTGTGTCGGTTTTGTGCCTGTTTTCTGTACTTGTGCAGGCATTCCTGGAGGTTTCAGGGTATTTACAGCCACATTTAGCTATCTACAACTAAATCTGGCTTTTCAGCCAAAATAGAGATTATTTCATTTTTTTAAATAAATTTTTAAAAATAGAAGTGAATTTTTTTAGATCTCTGTGGTTTTTGGCTTTCTGTTTTCTGGTATTTTGCAGAATACAGTTTTCTTTCTGTGGCTGGGAGTTCATTGTTTTGTGTGAAGGATTGAGGAGGAGTTCGTGTTTGTGTTTGAAATGTGGGAGCTCATTTTTTGTTTGTTGTGGTGTTTATCCAAAGTCAGCTGATTGCCCCCTTGCATTTTTGGTTTTGCATGAAGGATCTCGACCGCCCTTGCCCTCTGCGCACTACCCTTCCACAAAAGCGTGGCATTTTTTTTTAATCGTGGCATTTTTTCTAAAGCATGGGAACCCCTTCCAACCATTACCACATCCTACCACGAGCCCTCTACCCCGCTGCTCCCTACAACCTTTCCAATATGTAGCACCACAAATCAAAACAAAAAATGCCACCACATGTCAATACAAATAAAACTCTAACCCTGCGTTTTTTTGGCCGGGTGACATTCTTGGTAAGAGTTTTACATTTTTGGTAAGTGTTTTTAACAAAAAATACCTTCCATTTTTAAAAATACGGTGGTTGTTTTTTCCAAATTTTTTAAGTGCTTCCTTTTAGTAAGTTTTTAAACGCTTTTATAAAAATTCATTCCTTTTCACAAAGATACGTAAGCTTTTATGGTAAGTTTTTTCTAAATAAATCATTTTCTATTAATAGATCTAAATTAAATTAAATTTAATAGATCTTATTTAAATATTTAATTAGGATTTTTTTAACAAATTAGATCTTAATTTCTTCGTCATTAATTATATTTAATTGTAATTAAATGTATTTTTTTCTCGTTCCTCTCTTTCATGTTTTAAAAATTAAAAATCGTCCTTCATAACCTTTTTATCATCTTTTTAAAAACTCCAATAGCTCTAAAAATAGCAAAATTGGGCGTTTCCAAATGGTAAAATTTAGGGTTATTGTTGATTTTTTTCACTAATCATGCACTCAAGTGTGCAGTGACACTTCGTGCACCTCTTTGCCTTCCAAGCTCTTTTCCAGCGTTTTGAAGACTATCTGAACTCCTTGAGTTCCCAAACCTTGTATTTCACCCTTATTATTGCTTGCGACTAGTGAGCACGTCCGCCATAGTCTGCAGCAAGGGGGTTTCCTTTTACGACGTGAGACATTTTTTTCTCACCACCAGAGTTGGCTTTCACCTCCTTTCTGTTTTTTACTTGTGCTTGTTTATGGTGTCCTTTTTTGCGCTCCACAAAACACTTGTTATGGTCTCTCTCTTGCGCGTTATTATGCTGATTGCAGGATGAGTTACCAAGTGTTTCAAACCACATGCATGGACCTGATTGTAATCAATGCACTAGATTATAAAGTGCCAAAAGAAGGGGGTTGTTATTGTTATTGGTAGTTGTGTTTCTTTTCTCGCATTTCTTTCTCTCTCTCTCTCTCACTATGGATGCACTTTCGATTCCTTTGCTTATGCCGTTCAAACTTTTTGAATGGAGATCAAAATTAATAATGAAACTAAGAGGAAAAGGGTTATTCCGCATCACCATAGGAACCGAGACCGAACTGCATTTACGAACTGAAAAATATAAGTGGTTAAGCTGTAGTGATGAAGCTTTAGGTCTTTTTTTCATGTCTGTTTCTCCTGACTTGCTCTTCCAAATTGAGGCATCTGAAACACCTAAGTCTACGTGGACAACATTAGATGAAATGTTCAGACAACACGATGACATGAGAGCACATGAATTGGAAAACGAACTACTAGGGTTAAATCCTAGTGATTTTGAAAACCTACAAGCATTCTTCTTGAATTTTGTCCACACTAGATCATTGTTAAAGGGATGTCAAGTAGAGAAGAAAGATTCTCAACTGATCTTGTTGATTCTCTCTAAGTTAGGTCCTGAATATTCTGTCTTTGTGTTAACTTTTTATGCTACAAAATCTACCTTAGGTAAGGATTGGAATATTCCCTCCTTTGACTGTTTTTCATCCCAACTCATTCGAGAACAGGACAAACTCATTCAAATGGGGTCTCTCAAGTCCAAGTCACATGCCCTTGTAGCAAGTACTAGTAAGGAAAAGAAGACTGATAATGAGATAGAGAAAAAGGATCAACCTAAGAAAGAAACCAAGACCAAAACTAAAATTAACACGAACACTTCAACTTCTGAGCCTAGAGCACAGAAAGATAGGTATTTGTGTTCCTATTGCAAGAAGTCTGGTCACGACGAGAAACACTGTTTTTAGAAATAGATTGATCACTTATCTCATTTACTTGAGAAGAATAAAATAAGTGTTCATGAATCCAAAATGCTCCGAAGGCCGAGTCTTCCACTGCAAAAGGTTCTAAATCTGATAAGAAGAAAGGAAAGGCCCTTGTAGCTCGAGTTGCTCCTTCATTGATGTGGATTATAGATTCTAGTGCCTCGCACCACATGGCTTCTTCGCATGTTGAGTTCTCCAACATCGAACCTTGTGATATGTCCCAAATCACGTTGGGTGATAACACGAAAGTGTTAGTTTCAGTAGTGGATCGGTAGAGATAGATGGGGGAACATTCAACCAAGTGTTAAGTGTTCCTGATCTCTCTACCAATCTCCTATCGGTTTACCAAATTACTCACCTTGGTGAAGGAATGTGAGTGGAATTTGGTCCTAACTCGGTGATTATTCGTGAGCTTAACAATGACACTACAGTGGCTGAGGGAAAGGCAGATCACCATTCATGGTTGTACACCTTTTCCCACTTTACTTCTGATTCAACTTCTACTTCTCTACCTACTGAGGTTCTTTAGCTCTCTGATTCGGACTCTAACTCCTCAGATGATGATGTTGTTGAGCATGCTCCTCTTCATGACTCTCAGACTTTTGAGTCTTCCGATTCTGACAGTAGTGATGATGAGGACTATGTCCCTTCTCACTCGAGTGAAGAATCTTCTGACTCTGAGCTTGATTCTCCTAGTCCTCTTTGGGCTAGGAAAACTTTGCAAAGTGCTGGAGATTTAGTTGGAGATACTTCGGATATGAGACATACTCACTCAGATTTCGTTGGACCCCACTCTTTCTTTGCCTCTGCTTCTGATTCAGTTATCTCCTCTATTTCTTCATGTGATGACAGTTCCACTGATACAAACTCGCTTGGTTCTACTTCTGATGACGAGGATTGTGCACCCAGTTCTGATGTTGAGAGTACTACAGAGGACTCTTCTCCTCCTTCTCTCACTATTCCAGAGAGTATTGACACATCCCACATCTCATCAGATATTGAGCTGTCTCCTATATAGTACACTTGTGATGTACTATAGGTTCTTCATCCATCTACAGGTATTTCAGAGGAGTTCATCATCTCCGTTGTTGGGAGTGCCCCTTCTGGGACTCTTGCCACTTCCACTTTACCGGAGACTTTCATTAATCCACCCTTGTTTGTGGATCTATTTTCTGTCATGGGGGATGTTTTATTACCTTCACATCAGTTAGAAATCCTTTCTACAGGTGTTCACCCTTCATACTTTGACAATTTTGCACTTGTGACATTACCCTCGGCTCCTTTGCACTCGCTTGCTAGACCTATGTCACACTTTCTGGACTAGACTCAGAGTTATTCATGCTACTGCCTTCATTTTCCTTCATGGAATGGGTAGATTTCTAGCACATCTTTTCTATCCTTCCTAAGGGCAGACACACAGTATGATGTAGATGGCTCTTCTTCAGTCCAGAGGCAGAGGATCTCATCATCAACATTCTTTTGGGAGACTTCTTAGAGTTGCAGAGTTCAAATCCATCCATGACATCTTCCGCATCCATCTCATCTCCCTCATCTTCTCTCTTTTTCATCTTTCCGAGAGATTTCCCCTTTGTACATGGGTACCTTTATAGGCTAGTCTATGGCCAGGACCCATCTTTGGCATCTTTCTTAGATTAGAGAGTTTTTTTTTGTTCTCTTGTGGTGGATGTTTTTCCCACTGGGTTTTCCTTCACTTGCTTGGGACTTCTTTTGTACATGGGTACCTCATCAGGATTTATTTTGGGACCCATTTTTTTCTTCTTCTTCTAGGAAGATTGTGTTTGTATATGGGCACCTTATCAGGCCTTTAGTTTCGAGCCCCATTGACACATCTTTCTTAGTTGTTTAGGAGTGTCTTCCTCTTCCGTCTGACTCATCACAGCCGCTACCCCAACTTCGATGAAGGGGGGTGTTAGTGTGAGTTATCCTATGTGTCCTCCTCTCATATTAGAGGGTCATCTCACATGGGTTAGGTTTAGGGTTAGGTTTAGGGTTTCATGTGTGTCATGCACTAGGGTTACTCAACACCCTATATGTACCCCTTTACTATTCATTTATGAGCATGCCAAGACACTCCATTGTCTTTCCTCTATGTGCAAGCTTTGTTTCTGTTGAGAAAGTTCTTCCATTATTGATCAATTCTTTCTTGTAATCATTGGAGCTATCACGATTCTGTTGGAGTGCAACTACTTCGTGGTGCCTCATTTCTGATTCGATTCTCACAAACTCTTTTTAAAAAAATATCAACGACTTTTACATCAAAATTTCAAATTACACTCCGCGATTCATCATTTTAGGTTTCTATTGAACTAGCTGTTCATTCATGATTTGATGATGGATGATCAATATCGTTTATTTTTCTAGATCAACATTTAAAATTAAACTCGTGATTCATCGTTTTAGGTCTATAATGAACAATCAATTCATTCTTATTTTGATGATGAATTATCGATAAGATTATCAAATAGGACTTTAAGAGAGGAACTTTTCTACGCAGTCTCCCCCCAAAGCAACATGTTAAGTCGTAGTTGATCTGGTTCTGAATTTTCATGAGATTTATACAACAGTTGACATTTACAGATTCAAACATCTGGAAATACTCAATTTTCAGAGAAACAATCCTCCTCGTACACCTTGTTTTCATTTGGGTTTTAGACCGACTTTCCTCCTCGTACCCTCTAGCCAAAGAACAAGTATGGTTTCCACTGCTCTGTGGCAGTGTATGGTCGCCTCTGATTTGTGCATGGAATTGACCCAAATAAAAAAACATTATTTTTGAAATTTGAGATCCCCCAAACATTATTTCTGGAATTAACCCAAATAAATGTTGAACCATCAAATGCTAATTTGAAACTTGAGAGCCCCATAAAATTGAAATAACAACATCCATGCTTTGCATGTCCTTTACCATGGAGTTGTGTTCACTTAAATCTCCCTGCGATCCACCCATTAAAATACACGGTAACTCTTCAATCAAAACTAAATACTACCGTTCATATTAGAACTGGTAGATGAATCATTTCCACTATTCTTGGTAAAAAACAATTACTGATCTAAGTTAATAAGTAAAAGAACAAGGCACATCCACCATCTATGAAATTAAGCGAATGTAGCTGGATAAAACAATATCAATGAATTTTACATCAACATTTCAAATTACACTCCATGATTCATCATTTTAGGTTTATATTGAACTATCAGTTCCTTCTTGATTTGATGATGGATGATCAATATCGATGCTTTTTGGATCAACATTTAAAACTACACTCTGTGATTCATTGTTGTAGGTCGATGAACAATCAATTCATTCTTATTTTGATGATGAATTATTGATAAGATTATCAAATCAGACTTTAGGAGAGGAATTTTTCATTTAACAAAAAATCATGGTTGTGACAAAATTTATAATTTAATTTAAAGAAAACCAAAAAAAAAAAAAAAAGAGAATTATAAATATTTTGTTATTAGGTTTGTAGTGCCATCAATTTTTTTTCCATTTTTAAAGCAAACACACTAAATTTTCAGATTTAATATGTAATGCACAACTCTATTTTTACATATTTCTAAACAACAAATCCTTCCAAATGAAGACATTGAAATAAAAATTTCATGGTTTCATTATGATCTCAAATGATAATCTTACAAGATTCTTGCAACAATAAAATAGAAACTTTCTTAGTAATGACCAATGTTTTCAAGAAACAATAAGTACAAAAATGGTTATCTACAAGAGTGTGAAACTTTACAAAGCCACATTTATTTACAAAAAGAAGGTAATGCCCACAAAATATGAGGATGACCAAGATGGCAAGAGGTTCCAACTATCTCCAACTTGAGTGTTCTTCCAAGGATACTGAAATAAGAGTCGAGGCTTGTTTACCACCCAACCAATAGGCATCATCACATGCCTTTCCATGGTTGGAAGCCATGCTAGCCTCCCCCAAGCCCATGGGAGAGAGGAACAAACTTCCACAATGTGCACAAGTATAAAGGGGATAAAACACACAAGAAAAACATAAGACCATTTAACACTTAGACAAACTACAAATGATAAAACAACAACATGAGGATAACAAGGTCAACCTCACAAGGGGGAAGAGAAGGAGTAGGATGCCCAAATCAAAGGTGTCCAACCATAGGAGCACCAACAAAAACATGCTTACAAAACTCCTTATACCTCCTAATCAATCATCCTCCTTATTCCTCCTTTTTGCTATAGAAATCCTTCTTGGGAGGATTTTCAAACCCAAAAGGGTTTCCTCACCAAGAATGGGGAAAGGTTCAAGCCATATGAACCTTTCTCCCACCTCAAACCATATGAGGGGATGAGAAGGGACCTTCATGGCTTGACCAACAACCATGAGGTTTGAGAGGGAAATCCCTCTCTCTTCCCCTACATTCTCCAAAAACCATCAATCCAAATGATGGTGGAGAGAAAACAAAGAAAACAACAAGAACAAGCAACAACTACATTCACCATACAACTTCACAACACATCATTTCACACACACCATTCCATTGATCAAGCATAGTTAACAAGATAAGCACAACTAAGAAGAAAAAGGTTAAGTATCCTACCTCTATAATGCTTTCCAAGACTCTAAGCTTTTCCCTTTGTCCAAGCTCACCTCCAAGCTCCCAAAATTCTCCAAGTGCTCCCAAAAAAAAATAACCAAGAAGACCCATTCCTTCCACATGAGGAAGAATAAGAAGAGGAACCCAAAAGTTTCTTTACCAATGGGAAAGTGACAAGTGTCACCCCCTCTCCTCTCAAGAGTCAAAGATTCTAAAAACCAAATAAGTAAGAGTAAACTCACCTTTTAACCCTCATCACCCAAAATACTAAAAACTAAAATAAAACAAAGTGGAGCAACTTTTAACAAAAACACACAAACCAACCATCTTACATGGATGTTGACTAAGGAGGAAAAATGGGAGGAAACTCCTCCAAACCTTGAAATAAGCCCCCACCTATTAGGTAGGGTCCAAGGGCCCATTTTCATTCTAAGGGAACTCCCAAACTCAAAAGGGGTCCCTAAAAATGCCCAAAATAAAATTTTGGGTTTGGCATGCTTGGGCACAAGAGTAAAGGGTGTGGGGTTCACCCAAGGTTCACATGTGGTCCCCAATCCATTCTACCAACACACACACTTTCCCAAAACCAACACTTAACTTAAGATAAGATCATTAAACCCCTAAGCTAGTTTACTTAATAAAACACACCCTAAACCTAATTAATTTTACAAAACATAATTACATTACAATTGAGGGTTCACCCATGGTGCCCAATTAAATACATCTATTCTAAGGCCTCAAACATTTAGCATGGTTAGGACTCAGCCCATGGGCTGCTCATGCACAATTGCATAGCTACCCTGAAACCCATACTCTCATATACCTGTCACTTGCACACTCATTGCACACATTAACTGCATCTGTCCAATATAATAAACATCATCTACACATCACAAATTCAATCTAACTTATAATGTCCTAACATTATTAAACAATTGATAGTGCAATGCATACAATTATTCACATAGTTTTCCATGAATCACCACCAAATAAAATTACAACAACATACACTTAGGTTAGCATGAAAATTACCATTACTAAATCCAGAACACTATATCATTAATCAAATCAACCACAAGAGACTAACATCTAACCAATAAATCTATCATATAACCCTGTTAGTGTCATCAACATCATAAGAAATATATCAATATACAAATCTAGTCCAATTGGTGCTACATGCCCAAAATGCCATAATGTCCATGAGGATAAAATATCATAGTAAAATGTCCAAAGTCTATCAGAGTCTCAATCAAAACATGTCTAGGCATAAAGGAACCAATAGATAACTGGAGCTATAAAAACATGAGCACTACAAGGTTATACTATTTAGAAGCAATTTAAAGCTAAAGTTGCAAGGGAGACTATATGGTACCTATTTATAAATTTTTAGTTTAATTTGCAATACTTAAATCTGAATATTATAATGCTATTGAATGAATTATTGACCCCAACTTTTTATATAATTGATGACATGAAAGCTTCCTTAGTGTTAATCGATTAAAACTTATGAGTTGTTTCACATTATACCTCAAGAAAAACTTTTCGAAATAGA
Source organism: Taxus wallichiana var. yunnanensis (assembly GCA_018340775.1). Taxonomy (NCBI): domain Eukaryota; kingdom Viridiplantae; phylum Streptophyta; class Pinopsida; order Cupressales; family Taxaceae; genus Taxus; species Taxus wallichiana. Next base: position 806,646,609 of record CM031237.1, read on the forward strand.
AGGTACACAAATTATTTGAAACAAATCCTTAAATAAATCAACTGCCGCCTTAGTGAAGCTTTTCCCCACTCCAAAACATCTTAATTTGGAAATAAATTTGTCATCCTTATTGGGGAGCTCACCACTATTGCCTATCATGAACATTCCCCTATATGCCAAAAACTCCTACTATGCTCGCATGTGGAAAGACTTCACCGAATGTATCTCCTTTAATTCTACTTTTAGGAAACAGGGTTCCACTCTTGCACAGGATTCATTTCACAACTTGCTTCTCAACATTCATAATGTTGTCCCTCTATTTCTGGATTGGGAGGTCTTGATTTCAAGAACAAATTCTTGCCTTACTGAACAAGAGATCATTGATTTCAAAGAAACTCCCCATATTTTTGCTAATAACATCCTGGTGGACAACCACAACGTTCAAATATTGGAATCCCTTAACTCTCCCATTGACAGATCCATTGCTCAACACACCATGTGTACTGGTGACGATCAATTATAACACAAAGTTCTTCTCTCCATTGACCAAAGAATCATGCTCTTCATGATTGGTAGCTTTTCATGTAGGTTAACAAAAGAAATTTGTAGTGATATTTTTGCTACGATGTTTCGGGGGTTGTACGAACTCTACCCTTACTCAAGGTTTGCTCATTTTACGGAAAATCGAGAATTTTGGAGTTTTTTTGTCTAAAAAAATACAAAGGTGCATATCATTGATTTTGATGTGGTGGAGGGCTTGTAGTGGCCACCATTAATGGAAGCTCTGGCATCTCAGAAGATGGGATTGGAACTGCTTCGAATCAGTGCAGTCAAATGGGAGGACAATGAGGCCGATGGAGTTTCTCTCCATAGTAGGCTCCCTCTGACCTACAGTTGTAATGTTAGCATCAAGCCATGTTGACACCACGATGGATTATTTTTGCGGCATGTTAAAATATTTGGAGGCGGGGCTGTCAGAGGAGGGTTTGGCGAGAAGTGCGATGGAACCTATATTCATCACTCCAAATGTTTAGAGACGGATTCGAGCAACGTCAAGGGATCAATTTATGGTGAGAAAATGGGTGAGGTTCCGAGAGAAAAATAGGGGATTCAGCGGTGCAAAGGTGAAGACGAATGAAGAGAGCATTCAACAAGCTTGGCAAGTGGTGGCGTTGAACAAAGGATCCATGGTTTATAGAGTTGAAAATAATTACAAAAATTACAATGATGATGTCGATGAAAATGATGATGGTGATGATAACGAAAATATTAATATAATATTAAGAAGTATAATAATAATATTTTTTTGCCATATTAATATTAATACTAATAGTAATATATATTTTTAACAATATTATTTTTAATAATTTATGTTTATATTATAAATTACAAAAATCCAATTCAAAAACCCTAAAAGTTCTAAAATTACAAAAAACTATTCACCTCATCATTTTTGATCAAACACTCTTTATTTTTTCAAATATTTCCACATTACATTGCCTTTATGACTACACAATTGGTCCTCACCCCTTTAGAAGATTCACAAATATGTCTTGTGATTTTAGTGACCTAGGGTTTCACAATAGTTCCCTAAACTCCTCTTCCTAGTACAAGTGGATGCCTATAGATCTAGAAGAGAGCATACCACACACACCCTCCCTCGTCTCCCACTTTTGATCCTATTTCACATCCCTATTGTAAAGATGTTTTTCTTGGTGTCCAAATCATGTCCATTTGTTGCTCTTGTACCCCATCATTTTTTATTCTTTACATACAACTATTCTTCATGTCAACTACATTTTCTCAGTAGCACCCGCTGAGATATTTAAGGATCCCCCCTTCCATGGGACCATGCCCTTATTGGCCGAAGCGGAAGGCTTTGATTTGTGTTTTACCTTAGACGTACAAGAATTGTTGCTTGTAGTCATGAAATTATGCTGTTGTAGATTTTCGTGAGAGGTGAGTAATAACTCTCTGTTTGTGAATCCGTTCTCCATGATCGCACCTTGTCATTTAAATGAAGCACATTTTCCAGGCATGATTTGGATTTATTGTATGGAAAATGTGACAGAGGAAGGAGTTGGCCTTGATGAAACATATCATCTTCCAAGCCAATGTTATACGTCGATGAGCTAGAAAGGTCGAGGTCGAAGTTGAATTGAAATCCTTAGCAGTGTGAAGATCCAGTGTGTTATTTGAAAAGTGTGGAAAGATGGTTGATAGTTACTCAGAGCAGGACATCAAAGTACATGAAACCAAAATCACCGATCCACTACCACATGTAAGATCAGGGTTCCACTCTTTTGCAGACATCATTTTGGGAAATGCTTCTCGACATTCGTAATTTTGTCCCTTTTTTCCAGGATTGGAAGCTACTTATGTCAAGAACAAATTATTTCCTTTCTGAACAAAAATCCTTCAATTCAAAGATGTGCGCCATCTCTTTTCTAGACATGACCAGGTGGGCTACCACAACCTTCAAATGCTAAAGTCCCTTAACTGTCTAATTTCCAGATCTATTTCTCAGAACACCGGGGATGATGACTTAGGGGAGGAAGATGATGATCAATTGCAACACAAAGCTCTTCTTGGCATCAATCAGAAAGTAATGCTTCTTGTAAATTTGTGGGTCGAAACAGATCTTGTGAGTGGTGCTACCAGAACCGACATCGAAATTGCTTACAAAAGCTCCTCCGTTCCACCTGCATTGCCTTCATTTTTTATTGTCAGATTTGACTGATACATGGGACCTCGTTGGGATGCACACAACCCCTTGTCGTGCCCATTGCACCGATTTCCATAGGCATCCGAAGGCAGTTGCTGCTTAATATGGATTGGGCATTTTCCACTCACAAATCTCAAGGCCTTACAATGCAACGAGCCACTGTTTCCATTGGGGGTAAAGAGAAAAAAGGCTTGACCTTCAAGGCCATTTCGTGGGTTCCCTTGTTATCATCCCTTCGTATATCTCCTCCTTTTTCATTCACCAGGTATTCCAGAATGTCTTCCAATCCTCTCCTTTAGTCACACTTGCTAGAGGAATCCTATCTGCGTTCACTCCCTTCCTCACTACTAACCTCCCACTAATAGTCAGTACGCTTTCCTCGCACTCCTCTTCGTCTACTTTATTTCCTGCTCCTACTTTTCACAAAAATTCATGCTTTATCTACTTCATCAAGCACTTTCAAATTTCTCCATTCCGCTCCATTTCGATTTCCTTCCTTCTCTTACATTTCCTTTGTTTCGGCATTTTCATCGCACACCTCACGTGTGATTGCTAGTTTCTATCCATTTACACTCGTGTAGATCTACTTATAACCTATACTATTTCTTTGGTTGCATTCAAGGTTGTCACCAACTTAAGATCTCATTAATATAAAAATAAAAACAAAGAGAATGACTACAATATTATTCCATATATATCTAATAAAATTCAAATTTCACCATCTTTACACTAGCAATCGCATGTGTACAATGTAATGTGAACGCCAAATGGTATATGTTATTTGATTTAGAGGGCTAGTTATTAATTTAGTAGTTGATGTTGATAAGGGTTGTGATTGATTTTGTAAGTGTAGAAATATAGATGAAGCGTTACGTTTAAATGTTCTATTTGTACATTTCAAATTTGTTACAAATTCATACATATAAATTAAAAACTCAAATATCGACATCACACCTTGTTGGATGGGACAAGTTGCCAAATTTTTTTCGATCAATCATCATATCGCAATAAACCACCATTGAATAATGCCTCGTAGCCTACCCAGAGACCTTAAATCAAATGTAGGAGTCTAATCTTATAGTGATTTCAACGGACTTGCTCATTTACCGCACGGTAAATCGCCGACAACGCGACCATCCGAGAACAAGTCGGAGCTAGACAACAATTTCAGAAGTCATACAAGTTTGTCAAAATGGCAGATTGAGGGAAAAATACCAATGAAAAAGGGAGAAAATATTAACAAAACTTCCGAAAAAAATAGAAAAAGAAAAAAATGTCAAAAGCATTTGGTCAAATTTAGGCGGTGGCGTGAATGACCATAGACTCCTTACTATAGGGGGAACACCATTCAACATAAAAATGGATATATGCCCATTCTAGGACCAAGAAATAGATATCCTATACCCTATTCAAAATATTCAAAAAAACAAAACAAAACACAGGGTACCCTATTTTGGTGACAAAATGGCAAATCAGTCCATATTTACATTATGCAATGCATATAATCTATCTAAATCCAAATTTAATGTATATAGATGCTGTCATTTAAGAAGGGAGTTTACAATTGATTTAAACTATAGCTCCAACTTAGAAATCTAAAATGGATATGTACCCATTTTTGAGTTGTGAAACATAAACACTATATCTAACTCAAAGAATCCAAAAGAAACCTAAAAAATAAAATAGGGGTTGCCCTCTTACGCCCATACCATAGGCATACATTCTTGTTTGAATTCAAAAGAGTAACATAATTTTTATGGTTACCACACAAGTATTGCTTGAGAGTATACAAGTTCAAATCAAATGTGAATTTCACATATCAAGTTTGTGGTTAAGCTTCAGATATTATGTATATGTTGGTAGGCAAAAAAGATAGCCATGAAATTACTAAACATAATTATGAAAGAAAATATGGGAGTCTAGCACATGTTGTCATTCATAATATAAAAAACACAAAGGTTAGATGGTCCTTGATCAAAATGATGTTCAAACGCATGTTTTGAAAATATTTTTGAAGGGCACATAATTTTTTAATATAATGCAAAATTAACAGAAATTTATGGAATGGCTTCAATAAATTGGTAGCCTCCAAACAAAGAGCAATGATATTCATCATATTTAAGGCACCATGAACATTCACCACAGACACTCTTATCCAAATTTTATCTGTATGGTATTCTACAGTCATTTGTTGGTATTGCTAGCTTTCTTAATTTTACTCAAAAAATTCCCTGAAGCTTCTAACCCTATGGGAGTCATCACCAGGGTACATTCCTGCTAAATTATTGCAAAAATCTTAATCAGCTCCTCCATTGGCATATGTGCTCCCACAGAGCCTTTAAAACAACCACTTGCAATGAAGAAAAAATCCTATCCTCTCTAATTGATGTGATAGTATACTAACTTATATTTAAAAATCATTGATAAGGGTAAGAGTACATCCATAAATATGATGAATATCATTGCTCTTTGTTGGTATTATTTTTAAAGAAGTAATAAGGCATATAATAACTCACTCAAAGAATTTGGAACCCCATGCAGGCTCAAATGGCTGAAATCCTGTGGATTTCCTCTAGAATTCACTATTTTATTATCAATCAATTGTCTACCATATACAAAGGGGTGCCCATATTTCTGAACCTCACTCAATCTTATCACATTAAAGAAGGTTACTAGAGTCTTCATTTGTTCTATTATCTCCTAATATTATTCTCATTTGTTTTGGATACTGACTAATTAATGTCTCGTTGAAGATAGGTCAAAGCTGTCCCTCACATCTTGTTGGGGTTAGCACACTAGTTATACTGAGACATATTAATAAGATCTAAGCATAAAACAATCAATACATAAATAAACAAGAAGAAATAATACACAAAATTTAACGTGGTTCATCTAGTGTGGGCTACGTCAAGCAAGAAACAACCAATTTATTATCACGAAGGAAATACAGTGAAGATTTGTAATATTCCACACCTTCTTAGATGTCCTGTACTTTCTTCTTTACAAATTTCTCTTTTCCTCTCAAAAAGAAACTTCTCTCTATTCTCAATTGAATTCTACCTTCTAAACCCTAGCTTTGTGCTTATGTATGTGTCTACAATCTTAGGGATCTTTAGCTATGCAATTACAACCATTAGATTCACTTTACAACTAAAGATAAATCTAATTCCCAAAACTTAATTATAGTAGTCACACATAGGAAACCGATGTCGGTTAGCCTTAACCGATGTTGGTTAACCGATGCTAGTTTCTCCTTTCTGAACGTTCTATGGGAAACCAATGACATTTCGTCAATCGGTCTTTGGTTACTGTTTATTCCAGCAAGTCTAAAAAAAGTGAAGCGATTAAGCTCCATAACTCAACAATATCCCACTTGGAGATAAATTATTACACTGTACCATACAACTCCATCCTCTGATCCTTTCCTTTGGCATGTTTCTCCCTCTTCAAGTCTCAAACTCGAAGACCAATAGAAGTGGAGTGTAGCTCCAACTTATCCTTTTCCAACGACTTCGTTAGCATATCCACAGGGTTCTCCTTTGTATGAATTTTCTCCAACTTCAGCTACCCATCCTCCAATACCTGCCGTATGAAGTGATATCTCAACTGAATGTGTTTTATTCTAGAATGAAATGTTGAGTTCTTTTCAGATGAATTACACTTTGAATATCACTGTACAATCTGCAATCCTCTTGCTCTTTTCCCAACTCTTCCATGAACCTTCTCATCCATATCATCTCCTTACTAGCTTCTATAGCTACAACATACTCAACCTCTGTAGTAGATAGGGCCATAACCTTCTACAATCTAGAAATATAGCTAACTACCGTGCCACCTATTGTGAAAACATATCTAGTGGTGCTCCTCCTACCATCCAAATAACCAGCCATGTCTGAATCCACATAGCCACGTAAAGAAGTATCTGAACCTCCATAACACAACTGCATGCCGAATGTCCCTCTCAAATACCTAAGAATCCATTGGACTACTTTGCAATGCTCTTTACCTGGATTATCCATAATTTTTCTCACAACTCCCACTACCTATACAATATCGGTTTGGTATAAACCATAACATACATCAAGCTCCCAACTGTTGAAGTATACGAAACTCATGCCATGTACTAAACCTCCTCATGTGATGTAGGACATTGATCTTTGCTCAATTTTAAGTGTCCAACCATAGGTGTACTTACAGATTTTGAATTTTGTAAATTAAACCTTTCAAAAACCTTATTGATATAACACTCATGAGACAAATATAACTTCATGTTTTTCCTGTCTCTGTGAATTTACATGCCAAGGATTTTCTTTGCAGCTCCCAAATCCTTTATTACAAATGTGTGAGCTAGCTTTTCTTTAAGATCACCAATGTTCGAATACTAGATCTTGCAATAAGTATATCATCCACATACAAGTAACAAAATAATATAGCTCCCATTTCCAAGCATCTTGAAATAAACACAGTGGTCAGATTCACATCTCAAATAACCATGCTCATGCATGAAACTATCAAACCTCATATACCATTTCCTTGGAGCTTGCTTGAGCCCATATAGGATCTTTTTCAATCTACACACAAGTTTCTCCTTACCCTTGACTTCATACCCAAGCGGTTGATTCATATAAATCTCTTCCTCTAAATCACCATGAAGAAATTTCATCTTGAAATCAAGTTTCTTTAAATGCATATCCTCTACTGCAACTAAACTCAATATAGTATGAATAGAAGTCATATTAACAATAGGAGAAAATATTTCACCAAAGTAAATACCTACTTTCTGTACAAATCCCTTTATTACAAGCCTTTCCTTGTATCTCTTTTGTCCACCCTCTTCTTTCTTGATCTTGTAAACCCACTTGTTTTGCAATGCTCTTTTACCTACTAACAACTTAACCAAATTCCATGTCTGGTTATGCTCTACAGAGTCCATCTCCTCATTCATGCCATGCTCCAACTGTTTGTGGGTTTTATCCTGCATTGCTTCTTCAAATCTTTCTAGTTCACCACTATCAGTCAATAATAAATAAGACAAGGAAGGTGAAAATATTTGTGGAGGTCTACTTAAACTTTGTAACCTTCTCACTGAGATTTAGGGTACTAGAGGCTCAATATGCTCATTCTATAGATTTGTATATACTTGATAATGGTGACACTAGTCACCTTACGCCGATCTTTGGTTTGGCTAACCGAATCTTTGAGTATGGGGATTGATGTTGGTAAGGGGTAAATTGATACCGCAGTTCTTGTGTAAATATGAAGCTGTTGATTTTGAATCGAGAGTTCATTTTCATCCACAAAAGTCTCCATTAGTTTACCATTGGGTACCTAAAATTGATGCTGTACATTCTCTTTTCATTCTAATCAATGTCATGACTCCTAATTATCTTAGAACCTTTTAAATCCCAAAACCAAAATCTAAAATCACTAGAGCCATAACTAATGAAAGTACATCTTTTGGATTTTTCATCCAATTTCTTTCTATTTTCCTTATCAATATGCACAAAAGCTTCTTAGCCAAATACTATAAGAAAAGAAATATCTATCTCTTTTCCAGTATAAGCTTCTTTTGGTATTCCACCATTCAATGCACTTGAAGGTCCATAGTTAATCAAATAAACCGTCATGTCTCTCTTCTTACGCTAAAAGCGTAAGGGAAATCCAACATGTATCCTCATGCTTCTAGCATGTTCCATGATTGTCTTGTTCATACTCTCTGAAACATCATTCTCTGTGGTGTTATAGGAACCGTTCTTTCTCTGCATATTTCATTTCTTGAAAAATAATAATTGAAAGCCTTCTTTGTAGTCATCAACATCATTGTCGGATCTAAGGCACTTTAACTTTGAATTCGATTCATTTTCAACAAGGGCTTTCCATCTTGTAAATTTTTTAAAAACATCAGATTTACAATTAATACAATAAACCCATACCTTTCTTGTGGCATCATGAATGAAAGTAACATAATATTGGGATCCTCCATGAGAAGCTACTTGGGCTGGTCCCCACACATTTGAGTGTATAAGCTCTAATTTATGATTCTTATTTGTTTCCCTAACTTTGAGAAATCTCACTCTCTTCTTCTTTCTAAAAATACAATTCTCACAGAAATCAAGATCTACACATTTTAGATCTGATAACTTACCCTTTGCCTTTAAGATCTGCATTCCCTTTTCACTCATATGGCCTAGCCGATTGTGCCACATGTTTGTATCTGAATATGAAGTAGATAGAATAGAAAATGAATCAGTAATACATGTAGATAAATACAATGATCCTACCTTCTTTCCTCTTGCTACAACAAGATATCCCTTGGTAAATTTCCAAGATTTGGCTGTGAGTGTAACCATGCAACCAATTTCACACAATTATCCTATAGAAATTAGATTTATTTTAAGGCTTGGAACATGCCTCAGATATTTCAATATCTATGTATTTCCATTCTACAATTTAAGATAAACTTCACCTTTACTAGTAATATTGTATGGTTCATCATCTCCTAAATAAGCATACCCAAAATTACCTTGGACATAATTTTTGAAATAACCCTTATTAGGGGTTGCATGGAAAGAAGCTCTTGAATCTAAAACCCATGACTCAATTTTATCATCCAAGGAGAGAATTAGGGCATCTTTCATTACCTCTTTTGCAAAAACATTTTCCTCTTTACCTTTCTTTGGTACATTCTCTTTTTTTTCCTTGAACCAATAATCCTTCTTTACATGACCTTTCTTTCCACAATTCCAGTAGATTATATCTCTACCTTTGGATTTAGATATACCATTATTGGAATTTGATTTTCCATTATTCTTTCTCTTGGATCTCTCCTTCTGCCTTCCCCTTATTTCTACATTCAAAGCATTCCCAGATGATGATTCTCCTATACTTTTCTTGTGTATTTCTTCATTTAGTATTATACTAACCACATCATCAAACTTTAAAACATTAGGAGCAGAGGATGTATTACTAACATCCATTATCAAGTTATCCCAACTATCGACAAAGAACTAAGCTGATTTTAATTGATTTACTGATAGAGTGAAAATCATTCAAATGACGTGATGCGAGATCCACCTTGCATCTTTAAATTAAACAAATTTTTCATCAAATAAAATTTATTTGAAGCACTAGGTTTTCATATAGATTTGCTAAGGATTTCATCAACTCTAATGTAGATCCTGCTTGGTAATATTTGAAGCCACGAGATGTTGCTAGACTCAATCTTATAGATCCCAGAGCCTTTATATCAAGAATTTTCCATCCTTCATAAGCCATCTTTGTAGGTCTTTCCTTCTCATCCAATGGTAAATATAAAAATTTCTGATACTGAGATAATTCTCCACCTCCATCTTCCATAATAGATAGTCATGACCATCAAATTTATCTACTCGAATCGACTTCTTCTCCCATTGTTTTGCTCCCATTGAATCGAAATCCCTTTGTGAGTAAATATGTCAACACACACAAACCTCAAACAAAGATGCTCTGATACCAGTTGTTGGGGTTAGCACACCGGTTGTACAGATATATTAATTAGATCTAAGCATAAAACAATAAATATGGAAATAAACAAGAAGAAACAATACACAAGATTTAATGTGGTTCACCTAGTGTGGGCTACGTCCACCAAGAAACAACCAATTTATCATCACAGAGGAAATACAATGAAGATTTGCAATCTTCCACACCTTATTGGATGTTCTGTACTTTCTTCTTTATAAATTTCTCTTTTTCTCTCAAAAATAAACTTCTCTCTATTCTCAATTGAATTCTACCTTCTAAACCCTAGCTTTATGCTTATATATGCATCTACAATCTTAGGGAACTTTAGCTATGCAATTACAACCATTAGATTTAATTTATAGCTAAAGATAGATCTAATTCCTGAAACTTAATTATAGTAGTAACGCACAGGAAACCAATGCCGGTTAGCCTTAAACAATGTTGGTTAGCCCTAACTGATGCTAGTTCCTCCTTGCTTGATCAATCTTGGTCCATGGGTGACCAATGGTGGTTCGTAAACTGACGTTGGTTACTATGTATTCTAGAAAATGTGTAAATGCATGCTAGTGAAGTGATTAATCTCCACAACTCAACACATCTCCCTCTAGAATTCTATTTCCCACGCCTGTTTCCAAAATATTTGAAAACATACAACATCAAGCTACAACATGAACAATTTCCAGAGAAGGATAAAAACACCCAATAATACATAAAAGAGGATTAGACTGTTACACCAAAAATGTGAAGGTGAATAGCTTCGAAGAAGGTGTGTGTGTCTTCCTACTTTGTTTATGTGTGTGTTTGGCCATGAATAACTACCAGAGAAGGATAAAAACACCCAACAAGAATAAAAGAGGAACACAGTGTCACACCATAAATGTGAAGGTGAAGGAGCAAAATATTAAAAGAACGTGTTTTATAATTGGTTTAATGAGTGAGCAACATCCATACATTTGAATTTCTATCCACCGGTGATTAATAATTTCATTGTTTTAATACTTACTCGATATCTATTTTTTTGTGTATACGCAATGTTGCAGAGTTGATGTTTACACCTTAAATCAATTTTAAGAACAAAAGATTATCGAGTAATTATTTTTCCATGTCAACATTTTTCCATAATTTCTCTAATTATTTAATTGCATGCTGAGTACATTGTATTGATTTGAACATTAATGATAGTCATTGGCTGAACATGGACATAAACATCATTTTGAAATATAGTACAAGAGCATACAAATAAGGGGATGGGTATATCATCCTAGAAAAGGTTGCATCTAGGTTATGTAGAAAAGGAGTTGTCAAATGGGTTTTCCTTGATCAATATAGGATCAAACTAAACTTTGATGGAGGATCCAAAGGTAATCCCAGACAAGCTCATGGGTGGAGTATTGAGAGATCGTGAAGGTTTGGCATTCTAACATATTGTGAGGACTATGGTAAGAGTGCCAACAACTTAGCAGAAGGAAGGGCCTTGTTGGTTGGCCTTAAGATTGTTTAGGATCATCAATGGATAGAGTAGACATTAAAGGAGATGAACAAAAATCATAATCAAATTAGTGAAGAAAACTAAAAGAGACCGGTCTAACTGGAGACTTGAAAGTTTCCCCTTAGAACTATCTTAATTCTATAGAATATCCTAAATTCTAGGGTCGGTCATGTTAGGAGAAATAGAAAAAAACTAATCAATTGGAAAATGAAGGAATTGACTTGATAAGAAGGAAAAATACATAATAAGTTTACAAAATCAAAAGAGGAGGATCATATTCTTCGATTAATGAAAATGAGCAATGGAATCCCTTAACCCTAGTGTTTATGAACACTTAAAATTTGTTAAAGAGACATGATTGTATTTTGTGGGTTCTTATCCCACCAACTCCATCACATAAAATCATAATTTGGGAAGGGGAGGCTAAAGGATTCCATTTTAACCCATTCTCACGTAAGTATAATCATGAGGCTTTTAAGCCAGGATCCCATCAAGATTTATCTCTCATTTTCACCCAGATCCTTGTCGGAGATTTGGAGAAAATATATGTACACAAAATTCAACAAGGACGTGGATTGTATTTCTGCCCAAGTCCTGTGGGAAGTAAGAGTATCTCACCCTCTTTTATGTGGTTTCTTGATCCTTCGAGAAAGATTTCACTTGAAATTGGGAAGTGGGTTCTGAGAATTTAAAAAAAAACAATTCTTGGATGTGGGGCTTTGTTTCTTTTGTGTCTCCTGAGGTGTAGTATTGGTGCTTAAATTGATTAAACGGTTCACTGGTAAATTGATATTCAGCCCTCCCAGAAGGCTGCTATCTTTACCTTATCAATTTCTGAAATTGCTCTCTTTTACCACAAACTTCTCCTCAAAATGTGTAGTTTGGCTTTGTTTGTCTACTCCTTGTTTTCAAAGGCAAGACCCATGGAGCAGGATAAACCTTCTAAGCATGAGAAAGGTGAATCCTCGGGTTCAAGGAATGACAACATAATTGCTAAAAACATGGACATTTAAAAAATCGAGGAGGTGGTTAAGGATGAGAATGGAGACCTTCTTCACTTTTATACTCTGGAAGACCTTCAAAAATCATATTACAACATGGTGGAAGATATCAATCTATGAAAACTCATTGAGTAATATAGGAAAATATAAATGATGAATAAGCTACTAGATTCATTGTAAAGGTTGCAATGGAAACTTGGAAAAGGGCCCTCAAAAAAGGCATAATGGATCATGAGTTGCTGAAATTTCTGCCTCTATGAAGACTGCAAATAAGGCCATGTGGAACCCAAGCCAATCAAAACCCTACTTTAATGTGATGAAGGTAACCCATATAATTTATGTAGACTGCGCATGTAAATTACAACAACACCTTCGTTATCCATGAGAACATAAACAGATGGAAGGTGATATATCTATATGGTTGAAATTTTTTGGAAGTTGACAAAGGGATGACAATCCATATGATTGGTCAAGAAAAGATGGTTGGTGTTATATGTGTGAAAGAAAATGTAGTCTTGTAAAAGGATTAAGATGACCATGATTTGGTTGAGCTGCTTTGATGGGCCTACAACTACAAGGAGAGGTCCATGTACATACTCCAAAGGTTGAGGAAGGGACATAAACTATTTATGTGCCATTTGAGAGTTATGATAAAGAAGAAAAAGAATAGACCCTATTCAATTTTATTTGTAACAATAAATGTTTTAGTGGAATACATATGGTGTTGTTGACGAAAAAATGAAGCACATTTTAAAAAGAGATTGTATTCTTGGATTGACAAAACCTATTCACACTTATTCCACTCTTAGTTATCTCTTAATTAATAATGCAATTTATCATGGTATCTGTTGTCGCCCTCAAAATCACCCTCTTTTTGAAGTCAAGTTTTGAAAATTTTGAGTCGATACTCAGTGGAGTAATCCGTGATTTTGCTTGAAAATATTTTCCTTCATTCGGATGTCATTTTCAATCCTTCTCTTTGGTTGTGGATCGCATAGAGCCTGGTATTGTTTGCAATTTTTCATTCCATGGAGAAAAATTTGAAATTCGGGTGTAAAGGTGGGGTTTTCCCTTTTATTTTTATTTTTCCACAATCGTGAACGATGGGTGTATCTTCCCTATCAATTTGTGCCCCAACATCCACGGGTAGGTGGACATCTCTAATTGGATGCAACGTGGCCATGTTTCAAGTGGCAGTGGAAGCCTCCATGCATCCAAATGACATAACTCCAAGGGTAGGGCCCAAGGGATAGTCCTCAAATAAGCGCAGGCTTTCCACGTGTCCCAGGTCCGAAATGAAGATAAAACAAGCCCAAATCAGCTAAGTATGGAAGGTTCAGCAGATGGTGCCACGTGTCTCATCAAAGCACAACTTCAAGGGTTGAGGCCAAAAGTAGTTCTCCAAACTTACGCAAGCTCTCCATGTGTCCCAGGTCCGAAAAGGGGACAAATTTAGTCGTTTAATCGACTAAGTATGAGAGGGTTAGCAGAATCCTCCACGTGCCTCAATGGCACAATTTCAGAAGTGAGACCAAAGGGCTAGTCTCCAAATGAGTGCCAACTCACCATGTGGTTAGAGTCAAAGGAGAGTCTAGGACCAGCGGAAGGAGCCACACGTTAGCTCGGTGCCCTTTTGGGGGTGAATCCAAAGTGGAAACTCAAATGAGCACCAACTCTCCATGTGTCTAGGGTCCCACACAAGTCAAGTGGGTAGTAAGCCCAAATTGGCTAAGTATAAAAGAACCGGTAGAAGTCTCCACATGTCTCTTCAATGTAACTTCAAAGGAAGAATCAAGAGCGGGTCCCCAAGTGTGTATGGGCTTGCCACGTGGTCATAGTCAAAGAAGGGGCAGAGCCAGCCGTTGAATCGGCTAAGTATAGAAGGGTTTGCGGAAGCATCCACGTGTTAGCTCGACGTAACTTCAAAGGCAAAATCTGGAGGTAGGTCCTAAATGTGCGTTGAGCCTCCATGTGTCCAGGGTTAGACATATGGCCCCGCTAAACAAAAGGGACTTAGTTAAAAACACAAAAATACTGAACTTTCCCATAAAGAGAAACGTGGTTGTGTTTTAAGAGAAGGTAGAAAGGTGGGCCCTTTTTGTGTTTTGATGTTGTTGAAAAGTCAAAGTGGGAAAGTGGGATGCCAGAGCAATTTGGGAATTTGGGATTTGTTTCCATAAAGAGCTCAAAGTTATAAAGTGATCTATGGGCCCGCTCATGCCAAAGGATAAAGTTAAATATTGAGCCCACATCAAAAGTCAAAGTAGAGAGGCGGGTCGACGGAGTAATTTGAGTTTTTGAGCCGTCTTGAAAAGAGGTAAAATTATAAAAATGACCAGTGGCTCCATCGCCACTTAATTAAAGCCACATGTCAAGCCCGCATCCGAAGCAGGTGGGTGGGCCAAAATGTTCCGAAGTGCCATTTCTCTAAAAGGCACAAAATATAAAAGGCGTCCTCAAGCCCACTTCAGTTTAAATCTATCCCATGTGGACGGCTCAAATTCAAAGTTTGCAAAGGCAGGATGAACGACTGTGGTTCAATACGTCTGGTTTTTCCGCCAAGCATGGAAATGACCGAGGCATTAGAGAGGTTTAGAAGTTGGTTTCTTGAATTAGTTTCATCATTTTGTATCCGAATGTAACCATTCTTAGAAGCTATTTAATGGCTTCTCCACACCATTGTTAGGGTTGGATCCTAATACTCTATAGAGATAATAGATTCAAAGTAATCAATACAATTTTTTTCCCTTTCTTCCTCTGCTATTCTTTCCTTGTTTGAAAATTTGTGAATCTTCATCTTTTATGATAAGAAACTTTGTGTTCTTGTTTATATGATTTCTGGAACTTTGTGTCTATGGAATTATATTGGTTATGAAAGTGAATGATTCTATTTTGCATCTCCTTGGTTCAATACGTATAAGGTTATACTTTGCTATCTATATTTCCTAAAGGTATTGTTATGTTCTTCCTCCCTCATCTCCTTAATTCTTCCATTCTTTTGTATTGATGATCTTTGGCCATAAAACATTTCAAAGTATCAAGAATCCACATTTTGAAAGTTGTACATTTGTATAAAGTTTTCACTACTTGCTTTCAATAAGGGAAACTCTCCCATTAAAGAGGAGGGACTTGTTGTCCCCTGAATGTGGTTTGTTAAAGTTCCATTTAAAAACCCAATAGTTTTGGCGACTCCATTGGGGATTTCGTTTCAAATGGATCCCTTTCTAAAAGAACAACTTCAAGATCATTTTTGGTCGACGAATCTACAGTATACATGTGGGAAGAAAGCTCTCGGGGTTGAGGATTCCCATTTTCAACTTATGGAGCAACAAAACTTCTCTCTTCCAACAAGAAGTAATAGAGAAACTTGTTCTATAGGCACACATCCTATTAAAAATAGAAATTCCAAGGATAACATACCTTAGGAACATCTTAGTCCTAATCTCCGTGCTTTGATACTTGATGGTGTTTTTGTTCCCCTTCAGTCAATTTTTCCAAAGATGTCAGCCCCTTTGCCTTGGGGACAACAGGTTGGGTGTCTTGCTCTTCCTCAGCCATTGCATGAGTTACCTAATGGTAACAGGAAAAGTTTTCCCAAATTCTGGGGTGATGGGAAGGTTCATCCAGATGAACACATTTCAGCCTTCATTGTTGCATGTGGGATTCTTGGGGTTGAACATAAAGATGTATTTGTCAAGATTTTTTTGGAGACATTAGAGGACAATGCTACTGATTGGTTTTGTGTACAAGTATTTCTATAATTTAGCTAAATTTAAAGCAAGAAACTACCACATAGAAATAGCTTCCTAACCTAGCTAGAAATGAGAAATGTGCACCATCATGATGAAGAAATAAGCAAGTCCTACCCTCAACATTATAACTTTGAAATCATCAAAACATAATATAAATTAATGAACTTTATTCTCCTTAATTTCCTAATTTAACATTAAAATCAACCTAAGTAGTTCAATGGCAATCAAATTATATTTGCTTGCTTTTATCCTTTAATGGATGCTTGGGTGTGAGGCTTAGCTCTTCAAGAATGGAGGATGGAGATCTCAAGAATGACAAAAGGCTATTAGTATGAAACTATGTGCTTTCTTTTGTCTCTTGAGAGATTTAGGTGTAGGTGTAGAAGTAGAGGGAGGGTTGTTTATATAGCCCAAAGGATAAATGATTTAACACATCCTCATGAATGTGGGACTAATGGAGATGTAGAGTTAGTTATGGATAAGGGGGTTTAGATGGGGTTGAGTTAACTTTAGGAGGGTTTAGTTTGTCCTTAAGTGGCTCATGTGGATAAAGGGGGTGTATTAATTAATCAAGATGATTAATTAATACATGTGCAAGCTTTTATAAGCTTTTAGATGGATTTTAGTGTGATTTGGACCATTAGGAGGGAATTAAACCAATTAAATAGTGATTTATTGATTTAATGAGAAGGGAGGCTAATTAATTAATAATAATTAATTAGACTAGATAGAAGGTGTTAATTAAAGAAGGGTCGTTAATTAGGGTATGCGTTGGATAGACGACTTAATTAATTAGCGTAATGCAATCAATTAATGACAATGGAAGAGAATATGAGTGCTAATTGACAATATGTCATCAATTTGAAGGAATGGAGATAATTAGCACAATTTAAGTATTTAAATTGTTCAGGCGTAATTATAGGCATCTACATTTTCCCCTCTTTGGGGTGGCGTAAGTGATGCCACTTCAAAGATAGTAGACAGAAGAAAATTTTGAAGGGATAGAAGAAAAATTAGTAGGAGGGAGAGATGCCCCCTCAAGTGTCGATGGGGTGATAAAAGAAGCCGATTGACGATCGAAAAAGGTGAGAGATAGGCAGAAGAATGGGGAAGAGGCATGATTCCCCAATGAGAGAAAAAAATTAGGGGTGAAAGGGAAGTGATGTAGAAGAAATATGGAAGAGGGGAGGGAAGAGCTTAGCCTCTAGCCGCTATGTATTAGAACAATTTTGATGTCATCATATTGCCATAGGAACTACATCATCAGTCCTTATGAAAAATATAAGCATACGACAACGGTAGAATGACATGAAAAGCCATACTATGAACAATTGTTCATTTATGAAAGTACCAACTCCACACAACATACAATAATGAAATGCAATGCGAGAAGGAAACAAGATCATTTAACAAGGAAAACAAGTACGAACGCACATATCCAACCCAACAACGGTCAAGAAAGTTGTACAAATGTTTTGTTATCAAGGCTGAAGAGATCCACAAGTTGATGATTGATGACAAGGGTTAAAAATGATGCCTCGAGCAAGGATACATGCAAGGGGAAATGAAAATGGACATGGGGTCCACGAAAAGTGTTTGTGACGCAACAAAACAACACCAGGCAAAAAAGTGCCCCAGAGTACAGATGAAGCAAGCAGCTAGCTTTGTGAATGGTTGTGAATCCGGTGATCCGTGAGTCATATTAATTGGGGAATATGTGAGACAAACCAATAGGATATGGAGAAAATACCATGCGCAAGACACAAGTTTCAGCCGAAATAAGCAAGTTACCATTTTTGTAGGGTTTTTACTTTTTAGGATTTTTTTGAAAAATTTTGCCCTGTTTTTGGGTTTTTGACATATATATTGTTTTTATTGTTTTTGCTTTCCAAACCGTGGTGAACAAGTAGAAGAAAGTAGAAGAAGAAAGTGAAGGGCCTGAGGGCAACATAAAGCGCCCTAGGTGGAAGAAGGAAGAAACAAGTGACAAAAATATTCTTGTTTAGTTGAAAAATTAAGACAATAATTATTTGAAAAATAATTATTTACGAGAGTGTGAAGAAGAATAAAAATTGCCAGGGAGCAATAAAATTGTTCGAGGGAGAAGAAAGGGGTATTAGACAACAAAAAATGCCCCAATACGGTGAAAAATAAGAGAAAAATAATTATTTAATAAAAATAATTATTCCACAGTGAACAGAGGAGAAAACGGCGATCAAAACGGGCCTCCCGGCCCTCCTGACGGTGAAAAATAGGTTAATATACCCCACCAGGGGGGGTAAAAACATCGCGACCAATTCATTTTAACCGAGCAATTTAGAAAATTTACTGTGAGGCTCTAACACTGAGGAGAACCATGGTGATCACACGAGACCAATTGAGGTGTGTAGATGTATTTGGGGGGGTACCACCGACACGCAGCGATGGCTCCTCTATGAGTATCGAACCCTTGCTCATTAATTTTTGTTATTAATGCACTAAATTAGGCCTTTAGCCCTAGGAAATCATGTTGGCGTGCCTGCGCATAGGCGTAGGTGTCAGATAGGGGGCATAGGCACCTTTTTGGGGGTGCAGACATCTTTTTGGGGGTGCAAGCATCTTTTTGGGGTGCATGCACCAAAACATATACGCGCACACACCGACAGCAGCATAACACACCCATGCGCATGCGCACACACAAGCACATGTGCATGCATGTGCATACATGGGAAACATGGCGCACATGTAAAAAGCGTGGCGCAAGCATGAAGAGGACAAGCACACACACAGGAGCATATGCACGTAAGTGCAAGCACCCAATGTGTGGTGCACACACCAAAAATGGTGCGCAGGTGCCCGAAAGAGGCGCAAGTGCTATAAAACATAAGCGTGCAAGCGCATGTGATAGAAATGTGGCGCACATGCCAAAAAGGGCATGCAGTGCCCTAGATAGGTAGAAAAAGATAGGAAAGTGTCCAAAAACATGACACTTAGAAGAATTTTTAGGATTTTTGGGTTAACCCTAAAAGAGGAGATAGATTTTTAGAAGAAATGCTAGAACTGACTAGTGGCATGTTATTTTACAGAGATGATTACCAGTTTTGCAGATGCAAGAGTGACATACCTGGATTGCAGAGCTAGAGGGTAGTATGTACCAGCACGACCGTGAGCCATGATGATACTTCTCAAGGTGGTAGGGCTAGGCCCCATGGCTTGGATGCCCTCTATCGTCTTTGGACCACGATATTTTGATTTGTCTGTAGCGAGCGATGGCATAGCGAGAGTCCGTGTTTCAGATTGCTAACAGGAGAGATGATTGTCACTATTGAGTACGTATGACAGATTTTACGCATGCCAATGATGGGCACCTTGATCGAGTACAACTCTGATCCAGGGCTGATTAGAGCAGCTTGTAGTGCCCTGTTTGGTGTTGACGATATACCGCATGATGAGATGACTATAGCATTGCATGAGTGCATCTCCGACCCCACATTACATCGGGGGCCTCTCTACATCATGGCTCTTATCAGTGGGTTCCTACTCACTGATAAGACAGGACCTCATTCCCAAGAGGATTACTTGCCTTTGGTTTATGGCATCTACATCGGTGAGAGATATTGCTTTGGGGCGGTGCATACTTGGCCCACCGATGTCTCACCATTCCAGAGGAGGCTTGGGTAGCAGGCATTCACCCACCTATAGAGATATGGCATGGTGTAGAGTGTAGGGTGAGGGTAGTGGCATAGGGGCCAGACCCAAAGGATCCTTTTGATGGTATCCCACATGATGGGTAGGGTGCCTCATAGGCATAGGGACCGAGGCCCGTGGTTCATTTTAAGACACCTCTATAAAATTGTAGGTGGAAAATACGGCGAATATCCGGAACCGGTTTCAAAAAAGGCAAATTGTGATATTCCAAAACAAAAATTTCACTGGTTTTTCATGGCTCCATCATTAGTGTGCAACAACAAGACGTCAATAATTACTCTTGACACACATCAATGAGAATGTCAATTGTCTTGATCGTCGCGCATCAACAAGATTTAGTGTCGCAGCGTCAATATCTATTATAATCTTGTTGACGCGTGACACTAAATCCTCGTTGATGCGCCACATGGCTCTTATTGACGCGTGTCAATTGAAGCCATTGACACCCGATTTACCCTATAAATACCCTTCAACCGGTAATTTTCTCATTTTCACCTTCCCGCTCTTGAATTCTTGCGAGGTCTCAATCGTTGTCAAAGATGCAAGTACAACTATAATGTCGACTTCACATGCTTCCCAACTGCAAGTTCAGCAAAAAAATCAAGACAATCCAATTCAATCGATTTCCAAGATCAACTACAGAATCCCTTATGCCCTCACATACATACTTTTTTAAACATGTCTTTGAATATAAAGATTTGATGGATGCATGTGAATTTACAGGGCTCGTTAATATGCCCCATTTCGAAACAGATCCGGATATTTTGAATTACCTTCTGTCATCCTACAATTCAGAGGATGGCCTTTTTTATGTGACTCTGAATGATGGCCGAATGTTCTAATTTAGTATCAAAGCAAATGACATCCATCGGTTTACGGGCCTTCCGTTCAAAAATTTACCAATTGTTACAACCAAGGCAACACTCCTGGAAGAAGACAAGAAATTTCTCGAATCAACATTTGGTTTCCATGTTGATTGTAAGTATAATTCGTTTTAATTCATATTTTTATTCTCGCTTTTTTATTTCGATACAATTTACCAATTTGTTATAAATTTATAGTAATTTTCACTGTTTCGCATTTGCAGCCCATGTCAATAAATCCAGGCGTGGTGTGGATACACAATCAATTGCACACCACTTTCTTGCTGCACTTATTTCATTTTTTCAATCCAGAATTGTTTTGCAGGGTTGCCAAATAGATATACCAAATTGGGCCATTGCATACATTGTTGCCACTATCTCAAAACAAAATTTTTATTGGTGCACATATCTATCCAAAAAAATAAGAACTGACCTAACAAAGTCAAAACTCTCAGAAAAACCTTTCATTTATTCAACAAACTATCTCCTCGGCCTTTATTATGAGGCACTTTTAAATTTAAAAGATAAAAAAATTCCTACTTGCACTGATGAGGAGTTGATGAAGTTGTCAATTCCATTTGAAGAACAACAGGTATAAACTATTTAGTTTGTAATTGTATTTCAATTTTTGAAATTACAGTGCACAATTATTAAAACTTAAATTTTAATGTTTTGCAGAGAAGATTTATTGAAGCCCTCCCCCAAAAAAAGGCGTTATTGAGAGGAAGAGGAAAACAACATGCTGAGGCTTCTGGGGACTCACAATTGAAATGGAAGCTCACTCCTCTCCAAACCCTCAACAGTTTGAACTCGTTAAATGCCAGAGAAGTAATACCTTCTCATATATTATTTACAAATTCCAAATTTGCATATTTATTTTTCAATTTAAATTTTAACCAAATGAATTGACAACATTTAATATTGATGAATTGCAGGGACTTTGGAACATACACCTGTTTCACAAACTCAACCTTCTTCCCCAACTCACTCCATACAGTCACATGCATTCATATCTTCTGAACAGACACTGAGTACAACTCCTACAAGGCCACCCGTAGCATCGAGAAAAACAACCCCTCGACAACAAGGTGCAACTTTTCGATAAATACGTTTAATTTCGAAATTTTTGAGTTTATGAATTGTTTTCCTATTTTTTCATTTTTTTGTTGTACTTTTCAGCACATGTCAGTCCTGATCAAACCGTGGCACCGACACCCACTCAACAAATAATTTTTAAAATGCCAACCAGAGGAACAGTGAAAAAGAACATTGGTAAATGCATGCCTTTTGCTCCGGCCCCTAGTGGAACATTAAACATTGCCTCCTCCTTTCGAATTCCAACTCTCTCACTTGGTGGCTTGCCCAAAGGTAACGAGCATATCTGTTTTGAACAATATAAATTTAGATGAAGATTATTTGGGCATTGATAGCAATGACCCAACTGGTTTTTTTAATACCCGCGAGATGATTCAAGGCCAAGCAGTACACTTCAAATTTCAATTTAAATATGCTTTACAATTTTGAATTACATTTTGATTTAAATTTATTTATCTAAATCTTGATTAATTTTTTCACAAACAGGATCAGCCCACCCAAAGGCGAAACAAGTAGTAGCAGTTGATCTCTTTGAAAGCCCCATACTTCTCCAAAGAAGATCGTCTTCATCGATTGAGATAGTGAGCAGTTGCCACCTTTTCCTTTAGAGAACTTAATTGGTTATGATTGTCAATCCCATGTGAGTGAGTTTATTCTTCCTCATATCAATCAGCTTATAGAATGGGAGAGAAGGGCTAAAGTTCTTATCAATGAAATTATTAGTCGTTATGAAAATTATTGGCAACGGGATAGTTTATACGCTGCAGTCCAGAATCAACCTGCGAAGATGGATTCCTTACTTACCCAAGTAAGAAGTGGGACTATCACGTATAACAACAACTATAAAGATGACATTTTAGATAAGTCATTAAACAAATTGGAAAATATTAGTGCCGAGGCCCAGGCATATTATAACAAATGGTCCAAGGACAAGGATTTGGTAGCAATCGCAAATGCCAAAAGAGATAGAGTGGTTGTAAGTACTATTACATTCAAACAATCATTCTTGTTAATTTGAAATTTTCATTTTTTAGTAATTTTTTGAATTGACATTACTCTTTTTGTGCAGTTGAAATATGAAAATTTGAAGAGTCAGGTGAAGGTTTTGCAAGTTCACTTGGAAACAACAAAGAACAGTTTATTCGTAGCAAAAATTTTGAAGCAAAATATTGTTTTGGTTAACAAACAAAACAATACACTAAAGCGGATAATTAAAGAGCATGGTTTCGACCCACGACATATCATTCAAAGCTAAAGCAGAGCTGATCCAAATTTCTGTCGCATGGAGATGCGACAAATCAAGAAGAAAGAATTTTAAAAAATCGGGACAAAGTCTTTGCAGAAGATCTTATAAGTTCGGGGTTATTTTCGGTGTTGGGGAAAGAGGTACAGCCACGGTGGAAGAAGCTATTGGGGAAGAGAGCAGAGGAGTAGAATTGGATAAAGAAAAGAGGGTTTTGAAAACTAGAAACTTTTATTATTGAGGAAACTTTAAATATTGAATTTGAAAACTTCTACTATTGAGTATGTACTATGGTATTTGAATTTAATTATATGGATTTATATACAATCTTTAATTTTAATTGCATTATATGGTGATTATCATGAATTATATGTATGTTTCTTGTTTACTTGCATTGTCATGAATTGTATGTGGACGTAGATGATGAATGATGATAATTGATAATTAATGATAGATGATGTATGTGAACTTGTTTTAAGATAATTATTCTCTATATTTGTATTGATACAAATACTTTTATTGTTATAGATGATGAGATTTATGATATAGATGATGTACTTGTGTTTTAATTTCCATTGTTATTTGTGTATGGATGGAAACTAGATGAATTAGGCATGGTGGAGTTAGGTCAGTTAGGCATGATGGAGTCTAGGTCATGTAGGCATGATTGAGTTAGGTCAGTGAGGCATGGTGGAGTTAGGTCAGTTAGGCATGGAGGAGTCTAGGTCATGTAGGCATGGTGTAGTTAGGTCAGTTAGGCATGGTTGAGTTAGGTCAGTTAGGCATGGTGGAGTTAGGTCAGTTAGGCATGGTTGAGTTAGGTTAGTTAGGCATGGTGTAGTCTATGTCAGTTAGGCATATTATCGTAGGTTTCATTTTTTTACTTTGATACTGTGCAGAATGCATGTCCACCTCAACAATACCTTCCACACAATCAAGATTCGATTCTTTTTGGTGGCATCTATATGATTGTTATTTACAATATCCGTATCCAGAGTTTCCAAAATACTTGAAGAGTGATTTTGAGATTTCTTACTTACTTTTAGGTTATTCGTATTCTTTGAGTGACACCTTCCATTATTCTCGAAAAGAGTCCCATGTCGAAAAAGAACCAAGTAGCGACTTTGTCCAGTGTCTGAGGTCTTGTCGCGCATCCCCTGTATGAGGCCTTTGTCACGTGTCAACTCTGCACTTATCGCGCGTCAACAACCCATTTCTGTCACGCGTCCTTTATGCTCAATATACTGCACGCATCAACACTAACCCACACGCGTCAAATTCTTTACCCAAGTCGTATGTCAACACTTTCTCTCACATTGCAGCGTCAAGATGCAAATTGTTGTCACGCGTTAACAATGCCCTTAAGGGTATGCGAGTTCAAATTTCACAGTATTGGTAATTTTTTAAGCTACTTGAGGTATACTACCCGACGAATCAGCTAGGTTTTTATAGGAGATGTTTTCAAATGAAGGTGAAGCCGACCCCCAAAAAAATATACTATATATTTTAGGCGAACAGGAGACCGACCCACTCCGAATAATTCACCTTTTCAAAATTTCCTAAAATGAAATTTTCGCCATATTATGAATATTCACCGCTAAAATTATCCTCGCGAGGCCACAAGGTCTAGTATAGGCAAGTGGTGCAGCCATCTAGAGGTAGGGTCCTCGGCGGGGCTAGTCATCTGCAGAGCACCTCGGGGACCATTCCCTGAGGCACACACAACCTCCCAGCCAGTGGTACAGATAACCACAATATAGGTGTAGTTACAACAGATCATAACTGAGAGAGACGCGGCCAAAGTAGAGAGAGATAAGGCTCAAGGCTAGTGTGTGACTGCCACAAGAGAGAGATGAGGCCCGAGCCCACATTGTTACCTTACTTTCAGAGTGGGATCAGGCTCGGGCCCAAGCTAGCCCAGGAGATGATAGAGTAGCATGGCGGAGCCAGATCCAGGAGATAGTGGCACAGGGGGCTCAGATACTAAGCCTTCTTCCTTAGTCCTAGTCACAAGTGTGGATGGTTGTTGCATGGAGAGACCATGTACACACATGATCACAGGAACTATTAGCATAGAGAGACCAGGCCCACACCGAGCTACAGACTATGAATATAGAGAGAGACCGAGAGGATACTACCTCTAGACAAGCCGAGGCAGACTTGGGCCGAGTGATAGGTGAGTGAGATACTACCCTTCAGGTAGCGCTCACCTCTGGAGATGCCAACTGATATGGGATGCCACTAGGCTTGGTGGTGAGGCCTTATTTTATAGGACTACCTATTACAGTGGTATTTCCTTCGAGAGCCGAGTAGCATTACCACAATTTGTCGTGGTCGAGTGCATCAGGCTCTTGATCACAAAGATCAGGTCATTCTACCAGATCAGTGAGACAGCCCCTACCAAAGTAGCTAGCCAGACTAAAGTGCCATCCCAGCCTCTAGTGTTTCGTCGACCGGATGACAGAGATATGGGAGCCCCGATGAGGGCAAGAGTTGAAGTTGAGATCTGCAATTTTTTGGTACAAATTCTTTGTATGTATGCCTCTTATGAAGGCTGATTTTGATGTACAGTCTTGTATATTTGTATATTGATGATGCCTCATGATGAAGGCTTGATTCTTTCTGATACATGCCCCTTTTTGATGGCATTGTGTATCGATGATGTATTATATTGAGTACCGATATGGACATTGTATGTATGTGTATAGAAATTTTTGATGTAGCATCTTTGTATGCCTCAGTTGAAGGCATTTTTGATATAGAGCACTGATGTGTACCCATTTTTGATATAGATGTATATTGACACACATGTATATATATGAGGATTAATTTTTGGGCTCAAATACACATGTTTATGAGATGATGTATTTTATTGTTTTTGTGTCTTGATGCATGTGACATGAGTGGGATAATTTTATGATGTAAAAATACCCTTTTCGAAATTACTCTATGTTGATTCTCGTTGCATGTTGCATTTTTTTGATTCAGCACTTATGGATGTACTATGATGTTATCTAATTTTGTACATTATATGTATCTGATTTCAATGTTTGATGTATACATGTGTTGTGGATACTAGATGATATATCCTTAGATGATATCAAATGCATTTCTCATGTGTTATTTTGATGTATATGGACGGGATGATATGATGATATTGGTGTGGGGGATATATTTTTGATCATGCGCAACCCCTCTTGCCCCCATTGATGATACGATATGTGATGATTAGCTTAACATACATGCATGATGTAAAACTTAGCATTTTGTTTATATATGATGTTAGATGTGATGATAATGATGGTAATGTGATGTGAATGATAAAAAAATAGAGCACATGCAATAAACACAACCAAATGCTAACAAAGAACACTAGGAATTAATGTAATACACCATGATTCACCATGCTTTATTAACATGTAACAAACACAACCAAATGCTTAAGAAAGAACATAATGAATTAACACATTACATCATGATTTCCCAAGATTCACTAGCATGCAAAAAAACATACCATAATATGCACAACCAAGAATAAATCTAATCTAAGTAAGAAAAGATGAATCCTAACAAAGTATGCCCAAGCAACAAACAACCCAAAAGTAGAAACACAAAATAACTATACAAGCAACAAGCAAAGCAAGAAACAAGACAATGCAAGTAACTATTATTATTATTTTTTTTTGATTTGTTTTCATGCATTTGATTTTCTATTGTTTAGGTTTTGTGAAACAATTTTCTATTGTTTTGTTTTTGTGAAACAATTTTCTATTGTTTTTGTGTTTTCTAACGGTTTTCCAGAGCTATGTGTAGGTAACCAAGAAAGCGTGGATGCCCCCAACATTAGATGGGGAATATATAAGGGCAGAAGCCACGTGTTTATGAACAAGAAGGTGAAGTCATTGAGTTGCCCCCAGCATAAGATGGGAAATAATGAAATACCACACCCCTCACAGATGAATAAAAGAAGGCAAAGCCGGATCAAGGCTTGATAGGATGGGGCGCATAGGGAATCTCGAAGGTAGAACCAGGTCTAGGCCAAAGAAAACTACCCTCCTGATGCAGGATGCTTGTGAACAACGAATCCTCTTGAGGCACTGGAAACTAGTTTTCACCCAAGGACTTGTCCAAAGTGCCACAATTGCGTGGTTTTCACTAGTGGACGACCTATTTTCTCTTTTTTTCTTTTTCTAATTTTTGATTTTTTTGATTTTTAACTTTGTTGCATCATGTTTAAGCATAGAACCGCTTAAGATGCATGGCGTTAATGGGCTCTTGGATCTCATCACCATTGGGATGAGCCGGTTTGTATGCTCCTATGCTATACTTGGCTACTATAACATAGGGTCCCACCAATGTGGTTCAAACTTCCCTTTCTTTTCTTGCTCTACTCTGGTGTTGAACTGGTTCTCCTTCATGACTAAATCACCAACCTCAAACTAACGAGGGATGATTCTTTTGTTGTAGTTTCCGGAGACTTTGTGTTGATACACTTTAAAGTGATTAAGAGCATGAATGTGCCTCTCATCTAGGAGTTCTAACTTAGCTAGTCTTGCCGCTCGATAATCTTCACCCTTATCTAGATAGTCCCGAAGAGAAATTCTTAGGGACGGAAGTTCAATCTCTAAAGGGATGATAGATTCTATCTCAAATACTAGGGAATATGGTGTCACACCCATAGGAGTGCGAATGGATGTTCGGTAAGTCCGAAAATTTGGATGGATTTGTAGGTGCTAGTTTCGACCTGT
The DNA here is from genome assembly GCA_018340775.1 of Taxus wallichiana var. yunnanensis. Classification (NCBI taxonomy): domain Eukaryota; kingdom Viridiplantae; phylum Streptophyta; class Pinopsida; order Cupressales; family Taxaceae; genus Taxus; species Taxus wallichiana. Next base: position 806,674,694 of record CM031237.1, read on the forward strand.
TTTGCTAACCATCTTCTCCATTATCCTTACCAAAGTCTTGTTTGTTGCCTCATCTTGTCCATTACCTTGAGGGTAATATGGCGTGGACCATTTTAACCTGATTTGGAACCATTGGAAAATACCTTTCACAGTTTTGTTCTTAAATGACTTCCCATTATCTCGTGACTATCATGGCTGCAGGAATACCATTTTGACAAGTAATGTGATTCATGATAAATTTAGAAATACGGACTCTTGTGACATAGGTTAAAGGGACAATCTCCACCCATTTTGTAACGTATTCTGTAGCCGTGATGATATGTAGGGCCATTAGATGAGGTAGGATTAATTTTCCCTATTAAATCAAGTCCCCACTTGGAGAGTGGCCATGGGGTAGTGATAGGTTGCAATGGTTACGACAGAGCATGAATGAAATTTCCATACTTTTGGCAAAGTACACATTTTCTGACATAATTGCAATAATCAGTTTCCATGGTAGGCCAATAGTAACCTACTCTCAACAATTTCTTAGCCAAGACCATTCCGTTTGTATGTGCTCCGCATACCCCTTCGTGCACTTCTTTGATTTCCTAGATTGACTCTGTCACATCCAGACAAAGTAATAAATTCCCATTGTAGTTACAATGATAAAGTGTACCTCCTAAAAGGGTATAACGGGCTATCTGGCGAATCAGGATTTGATTTTTAGAATGGGAGATATGGGGGAATGTGTTGTCCTTAAGATAGGTAAAAATGGGTTCGTACCATGGGGAATGGGGACCAACAACCTCACAATCCAGGAAAGATTCGGGCATGTCATACGTGGGATAATGTAGATTTTCTATGAAGAATGACATATCATGATTCCCTAGTGGAATACGAAGCATAGACCCTACCATTGCCATGGCATCTACCGATCTGTTCTTCACTCTTGGGATTTGTTCAAAGGTAATGCGCACAAGGTACTCCTTTAGAGTTTTCACTAACTATTTGTAAGGTATGAGCTTGTCATCCTTAACCTTATATTCATCATTAACCTATTTAATGATTAACTACAAATCACCTACAATCTTGACATTATGAACATTCCACTTGACGGCTAGTTTCATCCCTGCAATGAGTGCTTCATATTTTGTAATGTTGTTCGTGCAAGGGAAGCCTAGGCAAAAAGCTTGCGGTATAGGATCACCCGGAGGAGTAATAAGGACCACTCCTGCACCTGAACCATGAAACGTAAAGGATCCATCAAAATGTATCTGCCACATGATAGATTCTTCAATGTAGAGCAATGAGGCATCTGGCAGATCTAGATTCAAAGGTTCCGTGCTTTGCAAAGGTGCTTCCGCTAGTTGATCCGAAAGTACTTGTCCTTTAACCGATTTTTATGGACAAATTCTATGTCAAACTCACTGAGTAGAATGATCCAATTAGCCATTTTGCTTGTGAGGGTAGGTTTGGACAACAAATACTTGAGTGGGTCAACCTTGGATATGAGCTTGGTCTTAGTATTTAACAGGTAATGGCAAAGTTTTTAAAAAGTAAAAACAACGGCCAAGCAAGCCTTTTCAATTTGAGGATAATTGAGCTCATAGGCAATGAGGGTGTGACTCAGATAGTACACTACTTTCTCCTTATGGCCAAGGTCGTATTGGGTGAGCAGCGCACCAATAGAAAATTGTGTAGCAAAAATATAGAGCAAGAGTGGTTCCCTAGGAGTGGGAGGCATGAGGATAGGTGGATTAGCCAAGTACTATTTAAGCAAAAGAAAAGGCTTGCTATTGTATAGGTCCCTAGATGAAAGTGACGTCCTTTTTAAGCAAGTTGGTGAATGAGTGTCATTTATCGCAAGTGGGATATGAAGTAGCGAATGGCTTGAATTTTCCCTGTAAGCTACGCGGTTGCTTGATATTCTCAGGTGGAGGCATTTCAGTGATAGTAGACACTTATCAGGGTCTATGTCAATACCTCATCTTGAAACAATAAAGCCCAATAGTTTCCCTAATAGCACACTGAAGACACACTTCTTTGGATTTAGCCTGACTTTGTATTCATGCAGGCATTCAAAGATACACCGTAAAATGACAAGGTGATCCTCTCTTGTTTTGGACTTTCCTAGGATATCATCTACGTAGTCCTCCATGATATCATGAATCGTATCATGAAAAATAACTGTCATGGCCTGGTGATAGGTAACTCCTACATTTTTAAGGCCAAATGGCATTACTTGATAGTAGAAGGTGCCCCAAGGATTTGTAAAAGCTGTTTTGTGTTGGTCTTCTTCAACGATCTTGATTTGATTATATCCCGAAAAGCCATCCATGAGTGATAGCATTTCATACCCTACTATTGAGTCAACAATCATGTCAATGTTGGGTAGTGGAAAATCATCTTTAGGGCAAGCTTTATTGATGTCCCTAAAATCCGTGTAGATTCGGATATCGATAGGTTTTTTCTAGACAAGAACAATGTTTGATATCCATTCAGAATAATCAATTGGCCTGATGAATCCTGCTGCAAGCAATCTTTCCAACTCTTCTTTAACCAATAAGGCCACTCTTGGGTGCATCTTTCAGAGTTTTTGTTTGATAGGCTTGGCGTCTACGTGCACGACTAGGTTGTGCATGACCAAAGTCAGATCTAAGCCGGGCATGTCTTTGTAAGACCATGCGAACACATCAATAAACTCTTATAGCAACATAGTGAATGTCTTTTGTTCTCTAGCCGAGAGTGATGCTCCCAATTTTACTATCTTGGGATCCTCTTCTATACCAATATTGACATCAATGGTTTCTTCGACTAGTAATTTTGATAAGTCCTCCATATGCATAGGATCAGGAGGTAGGTTGAGATCTTCATCCAAGGATGTCTCCACGAGATTTTCACCATTGGCATGGTCACTTTGTTTTTCCTTTGATTTTCTTATTTGTTATTCAGCTAGTGCCTCAAAGAGGTTTTCACTGTGTGACTTGGACTTCAATTTTTTCCATGGATTTTCATTAGAACTTTTGCCCTCACTTTTCTTTAAGTTTTGCTGACCACGAAGTTTAGCCTCCTCGCCAAAGTAGGCACAGGTATCTAAGTCGATAAAGAAACCTTTCTTGTGATCTCAATGGAAATTGTATCCCTCATTCCCATGAACTCTGCGATAGCTTTGTCATTCTCAAATAAATCTAACGGCATGTGATGTTCTTGGTCCCATTCAACAAGGGAAGGGTATAGAAGGTCAAGGGTTTGTTCCATGGGGGTTATGGTTAGGAAAATGTTGTTCATGAAAATGTTTGTGGAGGCCAGATCCTCATATTTAGCTCAATGGGAATCAGTATCACTGTCTGCAGATGGTCGAGCTATCCTCGACTCGAGAACAAGTAGCATCTTGATTTGGGGTGTGCTTCATAAGGGAGAATCCCAATGCCATATCTTTCTATTTTGAAATGTGGAAGAGGGACTGGTTCTCTTTGTCCTTGTTCATTCCTCCCACATCCTAGGCCTTTGTAGCCCATGGAGTACATCATTCTACTAGATTTTAAATATTCTAGGGTTGATAACAAGATGGCTAAGTATCCTCGAGGGACCCAAGTTGTAGGTGGATCAAGCAATTTCTCCTTATCCAACAAGCCTCTAGGTAGGAATGACCCAATAGTGTGTTCCTCTCTAGGTCTCTTGAAGTGGTAGTTGGGTCGACCTCTAGTCTTGGGTGATAATGAAAGATCTGAAACCAAGAGCGCTTGTTGTACATTATACTCCCCGCAACCATATTCAAGGATTTTAATCTCCCATGAATCAAATGGATATGTTGAAGTAGATGCCCATGAGCGCAAGAACTAAGAGAATCCGAATCCACTCGAGATTCCATGGCCTCAGACTAGAGAGGGACATCTATATCTGCAGAGGGACATGCATATGTACCCTTTCATGCAAAGCTATTGAGAGATCTACAATGAGCAAAGGGCTCAAAATCTCCTTGTATTGTAATCGTATGTCCCTCATGCTTCAACTTAATGCATTGATGAAACGTTGATGGCACGACCTGCATGGCATGAATCCATGGTCGGCCTAGAAGCATGTTATATGGAAGTTCCAAGTCTAGGACATGAAACTTTGTCTGATGGCAAGTGGGACCTACCTCCATGGGCAGCATGATGGTACCTATTGATTCCCTTTCCACATTGTTGTATGTGGTGATAGTGATAATATGGGACTCAAGATCTTCCTTCGTATGTCCTAACTGTTTGACCAACTTAAGTGTGCAAATGTTCAACCTAGATCCGTTATCCATAAGCACCCATTTGATTTTCCTGCGGGTGACAACTACCTCAATGTATAAGGGAAGATTATGTGTTGGATTCTCAGTAGGGATCTCCCTATGGTTGAAAGTGAGATGTTCACTTGGTGCGATGTTTGCCACCATGGCTTGAAGGTGTGTAGGATCGACTTCTAAAGGCACTCCCGACCCCTGAAGAGTTTGGTACAAAATGTCTTTATGCACATTAGATATCTTGAGAAGATCTAAGATCGAAATCTTAGCAAATGTCTTTTCAAGTTGTTTTAAAAGGTCATATTTACCGGTTTGTGGGGTCGACGGAGAAGGTTTTGGGATCTCGAGGTGGGCACACCTTATTCTTGTAGCATAGTCCTTTCCCTTGATTTGGATGGTATTGACACATTTAGCAGGATAGTGAATACATCCAATAAGTGAATCATAATGATTTTTGTCTCTTTTCATGTATAAGTAATTCGCGGCTTTATAAGTTTGGGATGACTCTCCCCGATCCAACTTTGACTTTTCCAACTTATCATGCTTGGGGAATGGTTCTTTATATATCCCCATTTTCTCGTTAGGTGTTTGTGTTTTTCCTAGGTTATCCACCTTATGTCCCCATTGTCAATGAGGTCCTAAATATAATGGTGAAGTTGCAGACATTTTTTTGTCTTATGTCCTTTGACACGATGCATTTCACAATATTCATGCTCCTTGTACCATGAAGGTTTCAGAGCGTTGTCGTCAAATGGTTGCATTGTAGGATAGGTCATCATGTGGGCCGCATCCAATTATTTTAGTATGACTAACAAAGGTTCATTGAGAGAGGTGAATGTTCTTCACTTTGGTGGTGTTGAATTGGGCCTTGGTCGGTTTAAAAGGTTGACCGAGTTTGGACCATTTGAACACATTTGGAATCGGTGATTCAATCTCCCACCACATTTTTATTTTTGTTAAAGATCTTCGGCTTTTCTGTGGGTTTGACATTTTGGTTATCTTTAAATTAGGTTTTGAGGGTGCCTTTGGCAATGAGAGATTTTTCTATCTGAATCCATTTCTTGATAACCTCCTCAAAAGTGTGAACACAATGCATTTGGAGGTGGAAAGCTATATCCGGGTTGATATTGGGAACGAAAATACTAACCAGATGTCTTTTCAGGGAAAGCGCAAGGGAAGCGACTAGCTATCCCTCTCCACCATTGGAGGAAGCTGGTGAAAGTCTCATTAGGGCATTGCTTGGTGCCACATAAGTCTGCCATGGTGACATCACTCTCTATGTTATACGAGAAGTGACACACGAATCTTTCTGCCAATTCTGGCTAGGTGAAAATTGATCCTCGTGGTAAGCATGTAAACCACTCCAAGGCTTGACCTCCGAGACTCTTGGGAAAAAGTATGATGAGGTAATTTTCACTATAAGACACCTCTTGACATGCCATATAGAAATATTTAACATGATCCCGTGGATCTCCTTTCCCTTTATATTTGTCGAACTTTGGCATATCAAATTTCTTTGGAAAGGGTTGAAAGGTCATTGTCTTGTCAAAAGGATAGGGGCATAATTCTTCGTATTGATATTTCCTAATGCTCATTATATTTCTCTCTTGCAAGCTCATGAGTGTCACTTTAATAGATTGCACTTCTTGTGCGAGCAATTGTTATTTAGTGGGAGAAGCGAGGATGTAAACATGATGATACCCTGTGTCTTCTTCTCCTTGGTTTTCTTGATGGAGTTCATTGATCTTAACCTTAGGCCTCAACTTTGAACATTTCTTTTGTGTTTTTCTATACATGGGAAGTAAGCAAAGCTAGTTGTCAGCTTAGGTTACTAATTTGTTGTTGGATTATGGCTTCTTCTTCTAAAGGTTCCTCCTCTTCATATTGCGGAGGTTCTTCACTTGTCTCATGTTCTATCTTGTTTCTTCGTGGCACTTTGATAAAGGGTATTCTATGCCCCACCACTTTATCATTTCCTGTGTAAGAAGTGGAAGCATGTCCGTGTGTTAAAATATCTTCCATATTGATAAGGGGACATTCTTCCTCAGTATCGTCATTTGTAGGTAGTATTGTTTCATTCTTGGTGGGAAATTTGGCCCCTAATTCTATGACCCGTGCCAACACTCTATCTTTGTTTCTGAGAAGAAACTCATCTAGTAAAGTGGGGTCAAAATTGAGTTCTGCGTGTGGAGATTCTAATTCATTTCCACTATGATCGACCATCTCTTCGGTTTCCTTTTCTATAGAAAACAATGGTCCTAGGTCATGTCCAATGAAGGGGTTTGACCCTTGTCTATTAGAGGTTTCCCAAGCTTGCACTTGTTGTTCCTCGTATGTCTATTTCTTTAATCCTAGATGTGTTTTAGGAGCCATGTTTTTGTGATATTTTCACTAGGGTAAGTTGTAAATGTGTTCAAATCTTAGTGACCACCCCTAAGTGAAATGCAAGATGTATTTGTTAAGAGTATGAATAAATCAACAATGTGAGAATACCAATGTGATAGAGTGAGAAATCACCAGTGACACAAGTGTTTGGTATCGAAACTGTTTAAATGAAGTACCTCCTAGACTATGTTTCAAAAAGTAGTTTCACGTCGCAAGATGATTAACAAGATGTTTTCACTTATGCCAAGTTCAAGGGAATGAACAAAACATAAGTAAATACAAAAATTCAATGCGACCTCCCAATCAAGATATACGATGAGTGAGCTCAAACTTGATTAAGACCTATATCTCAAAAAGTACCAATTACAATTTGTGAATGACACAACAATATCACCAAGATATGTTAACCCACTTTGCGAGAAAGTGAAGTATTGATATTAAGGTGTTATTGATATAACATGCACAAATGGTAACACCTAGCACTCTTCAAAATCAAGGTAATAATAGAACCGAACTGAAAATCTCAAAGTATAGCTAGGAATAGTTAAAAATGTGTGCAACGTAACCTTACAATATAAATATTTATGTCGAGCTTACAAGAAATAAGACGTAAATATCAAAATTGTAGTGATATGATACAAACAAGGTAACTCTTCTAAGGAAGTCCGTGGTGATGAACCATGCCTAACTATAATGATGATCTTGACATGGGTATCAAGATCACAATGGCTACCAATGATGTGAATACGCCTCCACACACTTTAGATGTTTAACTTACCCAGCCGCAAACATGGATGGGCGTAAATGAACATAAAAGTGATAGAAACAGTCGATTGGTAACAAAAAGGTAGTCACCCTTCTTCTGATCAAAAAAGTGTCAAAAGAATGTGAAGGAAGCATAAAAAAAGGATGAAAAATGTTGGCTTCACTTTGGTAGAGTTTCACCTCGCCCTAAGGCAAGTAAAAACTAGGTGAAAGTAATGCGTCACACATTTCACAATGAAAATATGGTTCACAACTCAACACTATTTTAGAATGGTCAAAGTGGGCTCCTGGCCAAAGTATATCTTCCTAGGTGGTTCTCTCATCCTAGGTGCTACAAAGATTATCCACGAGCGGGATGATTTACCCAAAAAGTCGCAATGACTAGTTTGGGAGTATCTCGACTTTGCCCCCTTCAAGCACAGTGGGAAATAAATGCATCTAATTGTGTACTTAAAAGGGTCGCATAGGGACAACTTGTAGCTCTATCTCACAAAGGATTTACTAGTTAGATAGGTAGTGTGGAGCACTTCTCGTTTCATCCACAAGGTTCCCTCTTGCGTGGACTACTTTGGGGTTCCTCGAACCACCCCCATTGTTGTAGCTTAAGGTGTTATGCCAAAGGGGTTATGTTCCAGTTGAGCGGAGAGGGACTTACCCTTTTCTGAAACCTACAATATATGAGTGTTTTGAATATGTTGTTTGTTTTATCTTTTTTAATTAGATGTGGTTTGCTCGAACACCATTTGTCAACCTGTATAAGAACTATATTAGTAGTTTTCTAACTTTTGTTTTGATTCCTCGTTCTTTGACAAGCGATGGTGTTTTGGTCCTGTATGAAGATTTTTATTAGTTTTCCATCAAAAGAGAAGGCATCATTTCTAATTCTCTAGATCATCCAAGGACGCAAGAGAAGAGCATACATGATGTCTTCAAAAATAAAAAATATCAAATGGAAAAACACTTTAATTCAACTATGCCAAATTAACCAATTCCAACTCAAATACTCCTAACAACCTCAAAGCATAAAAAGGACTTAAGAATCATTTCTGATTCCCAAGATCGCCCCAAGGGATGCGAGGGAAGAGCATACGTGATCTTATTCCTATAATTAAACAATGCAAAATATTACCTAATCAAATACAAACATGTAAAAGTAGCTTGCAAAGATAAATATATGATTAGATAAACCTGTAAGAATGTTAGCACATCAACACCTTAATTTCAAAAATGCAAAAGGACACCTGTGCCCCTTTTTTAGTGCTTGCGCGTGGGTTAGGGCGTATGCACACTAAATGTTGTTTTGGCTCACAGTGCACCTGCGCCACCTAAGAGATGTGTGTGCCACGAAAATAGTATATGCACCACTAAAACAGTGCTTGTGCCACTCTGTGGAAGTTTTGGATTTATCAAGCACCTGTGCCACCAGAGAGGTGCATGCGCCACAAAAACAACGTATGTGCTACTCCGAGAAAAATAGATAGAACAACCGCATTACCAGAAAAATGTGTTTGTGCCACTAAAACAACATGTGTGCTTTGGTTAGGGTGTGTGTGCTGATTTGAAAGGTTTCAGAATGTAGTGAAGGTATAGTATGAAATGAAATGAAATTTACACAGGTTAGTGCACCTACGCGCTGGTTAGGGTGTGTGCGCTAGGGTTAGCGCGCATATGCCGGGGTTGGAAAACAAAGTAACACATTTTACCAGTGTGCCTGTGCCACCAGAGAGATGTGTGTGCCTCGAAAATTGTGCCTATGCCACGAAAATCACACCTACGCCCCTAAAAAAATGTTTGCTATGCAGGACCTGCAACCAAAATACGGCAACAAACATAAGAAAACTCACAATATCTCAAATTTTGACAAGTTAGCTTAAGAATGGCAATAACCCATTAAAATTATGGCTATGAACATGAGGTTACACATATCAAATGAGTAAAAATTCCAAGAAAATAGACATTAATTACTACATGTGCATATCAAAAGTTAGCCAAAACAATGAAACTTAAACTAAAATGCCATGGGACTAAGTGGTCCCACCGGGCGTGCCAAATGTGTACAAGTATTTCTACAATTTAGCTAAATTTAAAGCAAGAAACTACCACCTAGAAATAGCTTCCTAACCTAGCTAGAAATGAGAAATGTGCACCATCATGATGAAGAAATAAGCAAGTCCTACCCTCAACATTATAACTTTGAAATGATCAAAACATAATGTAAATTAATGAACTCTATTCTCCTTAATTGCCTAATTTAACATTAAAATGAACCTAAGTAGTTCAATGGCAATCAAATTATATTTGCTTGCTTTGATCCTTCAATGGATGCTTGGGTGTGAGGCTTAGCTCTTCAAGAATGGAGGATGGAGATCTTAAGAATGAAAAAGGCTATTAGTATGAAACTATGTGCTTTCTTTTGTCTCTTGAGAGATTTAGGTGTAGGTGTAGAAGTAGAGGGAGGGTTGTTTATATAGCCCAAAGGATAAAGGATTCAACACATCCTCATGAATGTGGGACTAATGGAGATGTAGAGTTAGTTATGGATAAGGGGGGTTTAGATGGGGTTGAGTTAACTTTAGGAGGGTTTAGTTTGTCCTTAAGTGGCTCATGTGGATAAAGGGGGTGTATTAATTAATCAAGATGATTAATTAATACATGTGCAAGCTTTTAAAATTTTAGATGGATTTTAGTGTGATTTGGACCATTAGGAGGGAATTAAACCAATTAAATAGTGATTTATTGATTTAATGAGAAGGGAGGCTAATTAATTAATAATAATTAATTAGACTAGATAGAAGGTGTTGATTAACGAAGGGTCGTTAATTAGGGTATGTGTTGGATAGGTGACTTAATTAATTAGTGTAATGTAATCAATTAACGATAATGGAAGAGAAGATGGCGCTAATTGACAATATGTCGTCAATTTGTGGGAAAGGAGATAATTAGCAAAATTTAAGTATTTAAATTGCTCTCAAGAAGGAACCATTTGAGCCCATGAGGGAGTTTGTGGATGAATTAAACAAGCTAATTCATAAAATTCCACAAAACACTCATATCGTGGATCAAATCCAAAAGTGATTCATCCTCAATGCCTAGTTACCCAAAGTGAGTTATGCACTAAGGAGAGCTAACCTTGCAACTCTGGATGTTGATTAATGTTTGGCTATCAGTGTTGAGAATGATCTAATCATGTCGGTAAAATGAAAAGAGAATCCTCCAAATCTAAAGCTTCTTCTTCTTCTTCTTCCCTTGGAGCCAATTCTGATTAGTTAGTACAGAAGCTTGAATATGATCTCATTGCTATCAAGAAACAATTGGCTCAGCATACTCCTTACCAAGATGTTCCAAGGAAGAATTTTCATCCTAGAAACCATCGACTTCTTCTCGAGACTAGATTGGCTATTGAAGGCCCACCCATTAAGGTTCTAGTTAATGCAGCTTGTAAAGTTGAAGAACTTGATGATGAGGAGTTTAATGAACTCTTTGAAGAACTAGAAGAAGAGGTTGATGAAGAGACTGGATGATCTTGGTGGATCTCAAGTTCATTTCCTCACCACTGAAGGTATGGATGATGAAGATGAATATGATGAAAGAGTGGCATATATGAATAGTGAGTCATATGCTATTATGACTCGAGAGAAAACAAATAGAAAAGAAAAATTGGTGCAACCTGCTAAGAAGTCCAAGGAGTTTCCTATAATTATTCCAAAGTGGTTGTAAGAAGAAGAGCTCCTATGCCACCCTCCACACAAAAGGTGAGTAATGCTAATCCTCCTTCTTCTACTTCTGTTTCAAAAATTCTTGTCCTTTAAATCCTAAACCGATAGATCAAAAGTCTTTCAAGTTCTTAGTAATGATGCCCCATCTACCTCTGGATCGTTTGATATCATTGACCACCTCAAAAAGACAAAAATCCAAATCTCAGAGGTAGAGTTTTACCAAACCCATCCAAATGCTTTTTCTAAAATGGTAAACTTAGTCAATTCCAAATCTAAAGCTTCATCCAATACTTGTAAAGGCATTTTTGCCACTCCCTCTTCCTCACCTCAATCAAGTCTTGTGGCTGCGATAACTTCCCCTAGTGAGAAAATTGAACCATTCTATGTGACTCTTCTCATAGCTGGCCATAAACTCGATAATTGTGTTATAGACTGGGGGCATCGACAATGTAATGCCTAAAAAAGTAGCTCATGATTTGGGCTTGACTCTAACACGTACCTTTGGTTCCTTCTATTCCATAGAAAGTAGGAAAGTGCCTTTGGTTGGAAGAATTAAAGATGCACAAGTAGCTTTTTCTAATTTTCTAGAGGAAAGGGTCTTAGCCACCATTTTGGTAGCTGATATTCGTCCCTCGTATGGGATGTTGGTGAGTAGAAATTTCTGTAAGGAGGTAGGAGGTGAAATTTAGATGGATTGGTCACATGCTTTGATCTTGGTCAATGGAAAAATGAAGAAGCTGCTACCTGAGAAACAAACTGAATACATTGTGTAAAAGACTGATGATCCAAAATCACAGATACTTTATGAAGATATAGGGCATGGTAACTACATGATCATGTCACATGATGAGGAAAAAATTCCTAAGGGAGTGATTCATGACCCCAATGGAATTTGGACTCTGGATTTTGATGGAAGCTACTCTTCAGCTGGTTCTGGAGCTGGAGTGGTGTTGACCTCTCAGAAGGGAACATTCATCATTTTTCTTTCAATATTTTTTATGAAAACACAAACAATACAACTGAATATGAGGCACTCATACTTGGATTGAACATGGAAAAAGAAATGGGAGTGAAGAATCTTTGTACACGTGGTGATGTAGAGTTGATTGTCAAACAAGTCAGGAGATATTTTTCAAGTGAAGAATAGAAGATTGCAGATTATAGAAATATTATCTAGGATTCCATTGAGTTTCTTGATGCTTTCTCCATTGAAGATGTGCCAAGAGAAAGAAACACTAGAGCTGATTCTCTAGTGGTCTCAGGCTCTCTGTTGATTCCTCACCCAAATTTCTCTCAAGAGAAATTTACGATTGAAATGATTCATAGGCCCAAAGTGTACCAGATAAACAAGCAATTGGTAGGTTTTCAATGATGATCAACACTTTCTCTCATTCTTGGAGCTTAAGGATAATTTTGACCAGTTGTATTTTGAAGGAAGTGAGACTTTTCCTAGAGAGTGTGTATCCTCTAATGAAGAGATGGATCAAGATGGCTGCATCAAATTGAAAGGTAATAAGATCCCTAAAGGGTGGTGAGTTTGGAAGATCTGTTTGATAAGCATGATAGGTACATTAAGTCTAAAGCTTCCCAGGAGCTTAGAAGTTTGCTAAATGTGAAAATATTAATATTGGGAGTCTTGATGAACCCAAGATGGTGAACGTTAGAAAATGTTGCACTCAAGAGGAGAAGAACAAGGTAATAAATCTGCTAAAAAGGAATGCCAATGTTCTTTCCTATTTGTATGATGATCTAAAGGCTTTCCAGCAAAGGAGATGTAACACTTTATCCCTTTGAAACATGGGATCAAAATTTCAATGAGCGAAACAAAGGAAATACAATCCCAATGTTGCTAGCACTATTTTTCAAGATATCCAGAAATTACTAAAGGCAAATATCATCTTCCCTATACATCATTCAACACAGATTTCCAACATTGTGACTGCTAGGAAGAAGAATGGTGAGATTCACATCGTATAGATTTCGGGAACTTGAATTAGGACTCTCGAAGGAAAACTATCCTCTTCCCATGATGGATCAAGTTTTGTAAGCTGTCATAGGATATAAGATGTTTTCTATGCTTGATGGATTCTCTAGATACAATCAAGTGGAAGTTAGTACCCCAGATCAACACAAAACTTCTTTCACTACTCCTTGGGGCACATTTGTCTACAAGATAATTCCTTTTGTCTTATCAATCCTGGTGCCACCTTTTAGAGGGAAATGGACTTGGATTTTATTAGTCTAAAAGGAAAGTGTGTTGTAGTGTACCTTGATGATTTGATTGTTTTCTCTAAAACAAGGGTAGATCATTTTCAGAATCTTGAAACAATCCTCCATAAATGTAGAGAACATGGAGTTTCTCTCAATCCAAAGAAGTTTGTCTTTTGTGTCACTGAAGGCAAGTTGTTGGGGCACATTATCTCTAAAGAAGGAATCAAGATAGATCCAAAAAGAGTTCAAGCAATCCAACAGATTCCTCTTCCCACAAGCAAAAAGGGTGTTCACTCTTTCTTTGGTAAGATAAAATTCTTGAGGAGATTCACTCCTGATTTCATAGTTTTGACTATGAGCATTGCTCACATGATGAAAGGAAAGCAAAAATTTGGTTGGAATTCTAAGGGTAAGGAAGCATTTGAAGGTATCAAGAAAGCCATTGCTAAAACTCCCATCTTAGCATGTCCTGATTTTAGCAAGGATTTTATCATCTATTGTTATGCTACAGAGAATACCTTGGCTCGTTGTGCTAACTCAAAAGAATTATGAGGATCATGAAATTCTAATTTCCTTCATGAGATATGTTCTAAAATCTCATGAGTTGAAATATACTATGATGGAGAAACATGATTTTTCAGTGGTCAAAGCTGTCAAGCAGTTTCATTTTTATATTCTCAATTCTCACTCTTGTTGTGCTTGTGCACTGATCTGACCATTATGTCTATTCTTACACAACAGGAGTTTGGAACTAAGAGAGGAAATTGGGTAGCAAAATTCCAAGAATATGACCTTGATATCATGCCAACTAAGCTAGTCTATGGTAAAGGCTTGTGTGATCTTATTGCTGAAGGAGATAATGTAGAATTGTCCAAAGAAGAAATTGATGTTCTTGTTGGTCTCTTCCTTAGTTCAATAGATGAATGGTATGCTGATATTGCACATTTTCTTACTTATGGAGAGTGTCCATCTCACTTGAGTGCTAAGGAAAAGATGGCTATTAATCTAAGGTTTGCACAATATGTATTATGGGAGAATGCTTTGTTCAAATGAGGCATAAATGGAAGATTCTTGAAGTGTGTGGACAAAGAGAAACATAAGAAGTTGTTCTCAAATTTTCATGATCAGGCTTGTGGAGGCCATTTCTCTTCTATTGTCACTTCCCATAAAATCCTTTGTGCTGGGTACTATTGGCCTACATTGTTTAGAGATGCATCAAAATGGGTAGGTAAGTGTGAAGCTTGTCAGACTTTTGTTGGGATACCTAAGTTGGCTACTTTGCCACTAAAGCCAGTAGTGATTGATGAGCCTTTTCAACAATGGGGATTGGATTTCATTGGAACTCTTAACCCACCTTCTAGTGCTGGGCATACTCACATGCTAATTGCTATAGACTACTTCACAAAGTGGGTAGAGGCTATTCCAGTTAAAAGCACTACTTCTGAGGTGGTGTGTAATTTCATTAAAGAGAACATATTGATAAGGTTTGGGGTACCAAACAAGATTGTGATTGATAATGCTTCAAATTTTTATTCTTCTGAGATGATGGATTTTTTCTATGGTTATGGAATTTCCCTTGCTCATTCTTAGACTACTACCCCCAAGGGAATGGACAAGCAGAATCAACAAATAAGAATCTGGTAACCACATTCGATTCTTGTCAATGACTCGAGAGGAATTGACACAAGAAGCTCTATGATGCTCTCTGGGTAGATATGATTACACCCAAAAGAGTAATTAGGATGTTTCCATTTCAAGTGGTGTATGGTGTTGAAGCTCAGTTTCTAGTAACAGTGGAATTACCAGCCTTGCACTTAATGAAGGCTATTGAAGATTCAAGTTTTACCAGTTCCTTGGACAAGAGGATCATGTATCTCCAGAAGCTGGATGAAGATAGGTTGTAGGTTTTTGATAGAATCTCAACTCATCAACTGAAGGTGAAAGATTTGTTTAACGAGAAGGCTAGACCCAAATATTTTCAAGTGGGAGACATTGTTCTGCTATGGGAAAAAATACATGAACCTCGAGGAAGACATGGCAAGTTTGATTCTCTTTGGCTTGGTCCTTTCAAGATCAGGAACTTTGCTTTGGAGAAAATTCTTTCTATTTAGATTATATGGATGGATCTCCTCTCCCACTTCCTTATAGTGGGCAGTATTTAAAGTTGTTCAAGTCCTAGGTGACTAGGCAGTCCTTTTATATATTGTGTACAATGTTTTGGTTTGTGATCGTTCATTTGTGTTTTATTTTTGTCTTTCATGTGTTTTGTCTTCTCGTGTTGGTTTTTCCTTTGACTCTATTTGCCTAATGGATAAGGGCTGGTGCCTTTCTCGAAAATTTTCTATCATCCTTGATCTTGCCTCGTTCCTCTGTCAAGTCATCCCCAGAAAGAGCCAGTTGTTTTTGCCCTCAAAATTCCCCTCTTTTTGAAGTCAAGTTTTGAAAATTTTGAGTCAGTACCATGGAGTAATCCGTGCTTTTTCTTGAAAATATTTTCCTTCATTTGGATGTCATTGTCAATCCTTCTCTTTGGCTATGGATCACATAGAGCTTGGTATTGTTTGCAGTTTTTCATTCCATGGAGAACAATTTGAAATTCAGTGTAAAGGTGGGGTTTTCCCTTTTATTTTTATTTTTATTTTTCCACAGTCGTGAATGATGGGCATATCTTCCCTGTCAATTTGTGCCCCAACATCCATGGGTACGTGGACATCTCTGATTAGATGTAGCGTGGCCATGTTTCAAGCAACAATAGAAGCCTCCATGTGTCTAAATGATGCAACTCCAAGGGAAAGGCCCAAGGGATAGTCTTGAAATAAGCACATGCTTTCCATGTGTCCTAGGTCCAAAATGAAGATAGAACAAGCCCAAATCGGATAAGTATGGAAGGTTAAGTGGACAATGCCACGTGTCTCATCGACACAACTTCAAGGGTCGCGGCAAAAGGAGGTTCCCCAAACTTGCACCAAATCTCTAGTGTCCTAGGTCTAAAAAGGGGATAGAGCTAGTCGTTTAATCGAATAAGTATGAGAGGGTCAGTAGTAGCCTCCACATGCCTCAACGGTGTAAATTTAGAAGTGAGACCAAAGAGACAGTCTCCAAATGAGTGCCAGTTCACCACGTGGTCAGAGTCAAAGGAGAGTCTAGGACTGATGGAAGGAGCCACGTGTCATCTCGGTGCCCTTTTAGGGGTGAATCCAAAGTAAAAACTCAAATGAGTCTTTGTCTCTCCACATGTCTAGGGTCCCACACAAGTCAAGTTGGCAGCAAGCCCGAATCAACTAAGTATAAAAGAACTAGCAAAAGTCTCCATATGTCTCTTCGGTGTAATTTCAAAGGAAGAATCAAGAGCGGGTCCCTAAGTGTGTGTGAGTTCGCTATGTTGTCATAGTCAAAGAAGGGGCAGAGTCAGCCGTTGAATCGGCTAAGTATAGAAGGGTTTGCGGAAGCATCCACGTGTCAGCCTCGGTCAACTTCAAAGGAAAAATCCAGAGGTAGGTCCCACATGTGTCTTTGAGTGTCCATGTGTCAGGGTCGAGAACATATGGCCCCATTAAAAAAAAAGGGACTTAGTCAAAAACACAAAAATATTGAACTAGCCCATAAAGGGACACGTGGTCACATTTCAAGTGAAGGTGGAAAGGTGGCTCCTTTTGTGTTTTGATGTCGTTGAAAATTCAAAGACAGAGAAGAGGTTCGTCGAGTGATTTGGGAATTTGGGATTTGTTTCCATAAAGAGCTCAAAGTTATAAAGTGATCCTGACCCCACTCATGCCAAGGGATAAAGTCAAATGTTGAGCCCGCATCAAAAGTCAAAGCGGGGAGGCGGGTCGGTAGAGCAATTTGAGTTTTTGAGCCCGCATTGAAAAGAGGTAAAATTATAAAAGTGACTTGTAGCTCTCGTCACCACTCAAGTAAAGCCACGTGTCAAGCCCATATCAAAAGCGGGTGGGCAGGCCAAAATGTTCAAGTGCCATTTCTCTAAAAGGCACAAAATACAAAAGGCATCCTTAGGCCCGCTTCAGTTTAAATCTCTCCCATGTGGATGACTCAAATTCAAAGTTTTCAAAGGCAGGATGAACGGTTGTGATTCAATATGTCCAGTTTTTCTGCCAGGCATGGAAACGGCCGAGGCATTGGAGAGGTTCAGACGTTAGTTTCTTGAATCAATTTCATCATTTTTGTAACCGAATGTAACCGTTGTTGGAATATATTAAATGGCTTCTCCACGCCGTTGTTAGGGTTGGATCCTGATACTCTGTAGAGATAATAGATTCAAAGTAATCAATACAGAAGTTTTTCCCTTTCTTCCTCTGCTATTCTTTCCTTGTCTAAAAATTTGTGAGTCATCTATCTTTTATGATAAGAAACTTTGTGTTCTTATTTATATGATTTCTGGAACTTTGTGTCTATGGAATTATATTGGTTATGTAAGTGAATGATTCTATTCCGCATCTCCTTGGTTCAATACATATAAGGTTATACATTGCTATCTATATTTCCTAAAGGTATTGTTATGTTCTTCCTCCCTCATCACCTTAATTCTTCCATTCTTTTGTATTGATGATATTTGGGCATAAAATGCTTCAAAGTATTAGGAATCAACATTTTGAAAGTTGTACATTTGTATATAAGTTTCAATTTTTGATTTCAATAAGGGAACCTCTTCCATTAAAGAGGAGGGACTTGCTGTCCACTGGTGTGGTTTGTTAAAGTTCAATTTAAAAACCCAACAAAGAGTAGCCACATGTGTGCTTAAGATTTCTTTCTTTGATTAGCGAGATAGGTTTTTATTTTCAATTCCCTTGTATTAAAATGGTTCTTTATTTTGAACAAACTTATGTAGACAACAGGATAGAAGGGCAACCAATTTTTATTTCCTAATTTACAAACTCCTATTTTCTTAAAAAAGTGGAAACCATTTATTACCTTAATGCTTGAGTTGAGCCTAGCTAAGCATATTCTCATGCATTACAACCATGGACCATCCATGATCGATAAATAAACATAGTTTTCAATGTGTACAAGGAATCAATACTAACAACAATAGACCGGGAATAATAATCCACTGACATACTTTAATGTCTGGTCATTAACTTTTGAATACCCTTTTTAATGCCATTGGAATGAGAATATTTGCTTTCTTATACATGAAGCATATACACTTTTTTAAAACACCAAAATGTTCACATGAAAACCCATCGACAAGCTTGAAGAAAAGAAAAAACATATCTTACCTTTTTCCTAGACTTGAAAAAGGATTTTGTACCTAGTAATGTATGGAGTTCCATCTATTTAATCTCGTGGTTTGATTTGAAGAGAGGAAGTGAAATCCCTTTATTTGACAGAGTAAACCCATTTGTAATTATTCAATGCATGTTTCCTCAGAGGGTTAATTTTCCTCCCCAAAAATATATTTTATTTTGTTGGAAACCAATAGCAATCAACAAATCAGAGACAGAACAACATTCACTGTTGTATCTCTCAGAGTTTCCATTGATCTAATTAACTTATTCATAAAAAGGCATAAAAGGAATACTAAAATAAAATATTATGCATATTCGACTACGTATATGTTGATAGCAATTGACAACTCCTCCTCCCACAACTTTAGCTCCTACCGCACATGCTCCAACTACCTCCATTATATCCACATTGATCTGCATGGGAAAGCAATGTTCTGACTCTCCTTTCATAGTAACTCCACCCAAAACACTTGCCCGATTCATGCCGGTTCAACTCGCCACCCAGCTCCGCCATTAAAATTTCCACTCACCTCCACCATTCAACACACATGGCCATGCCCACTTTTCCACTCAAAAAAACTCTTCCACACATAGGCCCGCTCACGAAATATCTTGACCCTCCTCCTTGACATTAAATAAATTGTTTTTCCCTTGTTGAGAAGTGTAGTAGATTTTCCAGAGGGAAACATGTGTTATAAAAAAATTGAGGAAGGTTTTTTGCTATATTTTTTCCCACCATGTTTTACTGCCAAACCTACCCAAATATTCATGATGCATGTGAAGGGAGGGAAGTCTAGTCGTGAATGGTGGAACGTCCAAAAAATGTCAAAATGTCAGTCAAAGTTAAGCACATGAAAAAATGTCAAAACGGCCTTCAAATTTAGGACAATTCCATGAGCATTTGGAGGCCCTGTACCATAAGGGGAACACCTTTGGCATAATTATCTAGTGATTGAGTTTAGCCCACCCAACTAAATGTTGGTTAGGATAAAAAATTAAAGGTGAGATATGCTCTTCCTATATAATGAAGTAATTCTCGTTCGCACAACATAAACATCACATATGTTTGTAAGGTTGACTAAAGAACCAACCAATGATAAATCTCCCTAAAAATAGTAAACAATTTATTTTTAGTTGACGATCAACTTTACAAACACATGTGACAGATAGAATCTTCCATATTTATTAGAGGCGAGTCACAGAACTATCACTTACCTTAAATAGGAATAATTTACATTACGTATATTGTCTATGGGTGGAAGCTCAAAGCTCAAAGTATGTGTGTGTGTGTGTGTGTGTGTGTGTACATATGTATTTATATGTATGTGTGTGTACATATGTATATATCTATATATAAACACATATGTATATATGTATATATGTATACACACTTATATGTATATATACATACATGTGTATAAACACACACACACACACACACACACACACACACACACACACATATATGTATGTATACATGTAGTAGTGGTGTGTATGTGTCTTTGGAGGGGAGGCGGCCTTTGGATGATATACGGATGGTGAAATAATATAGTTAACGATAAGAAAATCAGATGTAACAAGTAATGAAATCCATCCATCCATTTTGTGTTTTATGTCGCCGCCGCCTCTCTTATGTCCTATGTAATACTCTTTTTGTTATAGTAAATTAATAATGTCATAATATACTTATTGAAAATTTCCTTTTGTAGATTTATTGCCATTTGTACCACAAACAAGTGCTCTACAAACTGCGATAGTTTAACAAGATCAATTCCCAAGAAAATAAAAAACTCTCACACGGTTGTATTTCTAGTAGCTATTCTTTCCAATTTATGGATTGAAAATAATGGAAATTTAAATTATAAATATGAATATTAAATTTTTAAATACATCGAAAATGATGTTAATAAATATTATATATTTTTTCATGTTTTTTATGAACACAATTGGTATATATAAGTAACACTGATAAGATCTGACTCTCATTCCCAATTTTTAGCAGGGCTATGCCAGCGAGCGTGGTTAGAGGCAATGACAATGAGATATGCTTGGTGATGTAGGCTCGGTGCATCTTGGAATGGCATCTACGATTGTTAAAATTTACATTGCGCCAAAAATCAATTTCACCTTGGTTGGCGAGCATGTGACAATAATATATTCAAAGAAACTTTTAGTGGTGAAATTTCGTAAACTTGCGAATATTCAAGTTTTTAGAAATTGGAAATGATGAATATTCAACGATCGATTTGCCGCCTACTTTTCTGAAAAATTCGGACAAAAGGTCTTTAATATGGGTCGGATTCGCCTAGTATTTACAAATATAAATTAACTTATGCATGTAATTCGCCAACATTTCGAATACACCTGTGCCCATATTCGTAGAAGTATATAGCTATACATAGTGCATACTATGTAGGTATGAGAGTATAATAAATATACAACCATCCAAATTTTTTGAAATATTTTCGCGAAAGCCAAACCCCAATCCATCCGACCTCTTGCGGTCACTCCGAGAATTTTCATCTAACCTTAGGCTATCCAACCGTATACCGTCCAGCAGAGCCATCAACATAGCCATCCAACAAAGTTGATTAATAGAACCGTCTAATTGTTAGTTTTCCAACTATTACGTGTTGACATGACAAAAAGTGTGCCATTTTCCTTTGGGGAGAAATTTCTGTGTTGACGTGCCGAAAGTTGTGCCAATGGGGAGAAATTGTCGTGTTGATGTGCCGAAAGTTACACCAATGGGGAGAAATTTTCGTGTCAACGTGCCAAAAGTTACGCCAATGGGGAGAAATTGTCATGTTGACGTGCCAAAAGTTGCGCCAATGGGGAGAAATTATTGTGTCGATGTGCCAAAATTTGTGCCACTTTACAAAGGGGAATTTTTTCCGTGTCGACATGCTTAAAAGTGGCACTACTTTACACTATGAAGAGTAGTCCCTTCTTTCTGGGATGCGTTGATATTTTTGTAAAATATTTAAAAAGCATGTTGGCATACACGATGACCTCATCCATGTTGCACCATGGGATGTTGCCATCCAAAAACTTGCCCAAAGTCAACTGTTGACTTTTTAGATATTTTGTAAATATCTTGTAAGATATTTTGTAAGTAGTTAGTTTTCTTTTGTCTTCTTTCCTCCTCTCCTTCTATAAATACTAGAATACTTGTTATATTCCGAGGTGGACATTTTTGTATGAAAGGAGAAGTGAGGAGAGAAAGACTTTGTGCTTTCTTGTAACAGAAGAAATATTAATACACATATTCAGACTTTGTGCTCCATATGTGTGTTATTTGCATCAGATCTTTCTTAAGTTAGATATATGTTTTTATTATGTTGGATTCATTCCTACTATTGTCATTTGTTCATCAATATTGCTTTATTTGTTTATGCAAGTAAGTTTGGATCTGTTTACTACTAGCCCAAAGCATAAACCTTATGACCTTTCTATCTTGGAATTCATTTCTTTTCTTCTTTCAGATCTATCCTTCCTCTGTTCCTTCCCTCCTACCTTTCTGTTCATTTTTGAAACTACCTCTCTTTGGGATGAGATCCAAACCCCCCGAAGTTAGAATAATGTAGATTTGCATAGATTCCTGCTTGATAGATTAATAATAAACCAATTTCACTTTGTTGTCTCAAAGAGGGGCTATGCCCTGCACACTGTTGGCCTATTTCCCCATGACCTACCTAACCAACTGATTTTCAGACCAATAGTTTTGGCAACTCATTTGGGGATCAAACTAAGGAAATAACTAAAAAGCTGTAAAAATCACTACCCAGATTGCAAATTTTAACCCTTTGTCAAAAATCATTTTTTTGCATAAGTGATCAAAACTGAAAATTTCCTTAGGCAAATCCATAGATTTGGACCAGATAGGAACTTTTAGTTCGCTAAGTTTTTACAAAAACTTGTATATTTTAGTAGATCTGAGATTCTAACATTTTATGATATTTTCAAAACCTTGCAAAATTCAGGTCAAAGATCTGAAAATCAGCCTACTAAATTAACCACTTTTTATCCTATTAATATTTGTCAAAAAACCACAATCGATTGTTATTAAAAAGGGATAAAATTAAATATTAAAAAAAGTACATGCTATTGATTTTTGCCAGAAAAATAAAAAAATCAGCAAGTATAAACAAAAAGGTTTGTTGTGAATCTACTCTTAATTGTTACAGATCTGAACAAGTATGCTAGTGGGTGAACCATTTACTCGTAGCAGAAGAGCTCATGGAGAAGTTGATCTAATTTTTGATCTACTTGAAGCAGCCTCAATTGAGTATCACTCGGCCACGATTCGCATCACTAAGCTCAACGGATCGATCAACAAGAAGTTCTCTTTTGCTTGAGTGGAACCACACTCCCTATTCATGTTCTTTTTCCTACTTTTAAAATGGTAGTAAATCTACTGTACCATGGGAAATGCTATGGGTCATCTAGCACTACTGCATCTAGTACACCTCCTCCCTAGCGGAAATCACAAGAATTTCCTGAAATTTGATGGAGCGGAAATCAAAGCACATACGTGCATATAGCTACGTTTATTATGTCATGCAACATTCTAGACGTGACTCATGAAGACTTATCATTACGTCTCTTTACGGAGACCTTGCGAGGGCTGCGGCAGAGTGGTTCGAGCACTTACCAGTGCGTGCATCCATCACTAGTTGAGCCACATTGTGGACCGCATTTTAAAACATATACAAACCTTTAGAAGACACATTTGTGTTATTGTCAAAAATCATTCTCATGAAGAAGGAGAACAATGAAACCATATATGATTTTATTGCACGATTCAATTCAGCGATCAATCATGTGCGCTTTCCATGATGCCTGACATTAGAGAATCAAAAGTGTTTCTTCTTTAATGCCATGAGTTTGAAAGTAAGTTTCTTACTTTTACGGGAATAAATACCCACTTTGGTCCTTGCTCAAGCTATGACCATTCAAATAGAAGACAAATTTGTTATATACGGTGAGTTAAGATGAGAGCCATCCAAATTAAAGGCTTGACTTCTTCTCAGGCTGCCTCATCAAATCCAACATTCTAGAAGATGGAAAATGACTTGCTCTCATTAAAGAAGAAATTGGCTCAAACATCATCTACCACTCCATAACGGGATATCCCACGGAGGAACTTCACTCCCAACAATGCCCCCTAAAGGCCACATTTTCCTCTTGCTTCTCCAAGGTTAACAATTTAATCCCCTTCGGTTAATGCTTTGGTTGAAATTGAAGAAGATGATCCAAATTACGAAGAACCTTTGTCACATGGCGAAGATGACCAAGATGTCGGTGAATCGGCCATTTGCGACTCTAGCATTGGGTATATGGAATTTGAAGATGAGGATGATGAAGAAGAGGGTACCCAAGGGTATGTGAGCAGACAATCATACATAGTTTTCACTCGCTCATGAGGAAAAGAAGCAAAAATTGTTCTTTGAAAAAAAAAAAAAAAGGAAAAGGCTGTGGTAACTCCTCCTCCAACAATCACTAAAATAGGTAATCCCCTTCCTACTCAACCTCCTGTTAAACCTTTTGTAAAGAAATATTTTCCTCCAGTTTCTCCTCCAATTTAGCCTTCCTCCAGTCCCATAAAGACTAGTAATCCTCCTCCATAAACGTGTGAAGCGAAGGACTCATTCCTTCGTTAACACAACCCTTGGTCGCATTTGATATAATTGATCATGCTAAGAAGATCAAGATCTAGATGTCTGAGGTTGAGTACCTTCAGTCCAACCCAGAGCAGCTTGTAAGATTAACTAAGTATATCTAAATCCCAAGTTGTCCCTCCTCTCATTTCCCCAAAAGGAATTCTTCCCACTCCTCCTACGTGTCACGTAAACATTGCCTCAACCACGGTCAGGAGAAAATTGAACCTTTTTACCTATCTCTCCTGATCAATGGTCATAAACTAAGCAATTGTATAATTGATTCTAGAGCTTCTGACAATGTTATGCCAGCAAAGGTTACCCATGCTTTGGGCCTCACACTTACTAAACCTTTTGGCAGATGTTACTCCATGGAAACCAAACAGGTACCATTGATTGGTCAGATCAAGGATGCGCAGTTCGCATTCGCGACATTTCCTGAGAAAAGGGTAAAAATGACTATTCTCGTAGTTGATATTCCAACAACATATGGGATATTGTTAGGGAGGAGATTTTGTAAAGAAGTTGGTGGGGAAATTCAGATGAACTGGTCCAAAGCTAGGATTCCTATCAAAGGGGTGATGCAGACATTGGAACTAGAGTCACAAAAGAAATATCTAGTCACCAACTCTGATGACCCTAAGGCTCAAATTATCTTCGAATCATTAGGGATGGGAAATTATTTCTTGTCCACCAACTCAGATAGGATGGATGTTCTCGTCCAAAAGGAGGATCTCAACAAAGTATGGATATTGCAGTTTGATGGTAGTTGCACGATAAGTGGATGTGGTGCCAAAGCTATTCTAATATCTCTTGAGGAGGAGATTTTCCCTTTTTCTTTCAAGTTGTAGTTCTTCAATACTAATAATACTGCCGAGTATGAATCCTTGTTACTTGGCATGCAAGATGCAAAAGAGAAAGGAATCAAGAATCTAAAAGTACAAGGTGATGCTGAGCTAATTGTCAATTAGGTAAAAGGGATATACCAAGTAAAGAATGACTAGCTTAGACACTACCGCAATGCGGTATGGGATAGCATCAAAGAGTTTGATGCTTTCTCAATCAAAACTATTCCACGAGCCCAAAATGACATGGTTGATTCCTTGGCCATCTTAGCATCTCTCATGCTCCCTCACCCAGGGTTAAAAATAGATACATATACCATTGAGGTGGTTTTTCACCCAAGTGTACTAGATAATTCACAACACTGACAAGTGTTCAATGATGACAACCAACTTATTTCCTTTTTGGAGAAAGCTGACAATTTCAAAGAACTTCATTTTGATGGATCAACTTCTACGTGTCGTGAGTCTCTCACCGGTCAAGCACATGAATTTGAAAAAGAAACAATGATACAACTCAAAGGAAATAAGATTCCGAAAGGTTTGGTTTCCTTAGAATGATTATTTGATAATCATGACCATTTTGTTAAGAAAAAGTGATAGGATGATCCTTCCTCTTCTCCGAGAAACTGAATCCGTCAATCTAGGTACTGTGAAACATCCTCGTTCCGTTAATATCGGGAAGTGTTTTACGCTCAAGGAAAAATGAAAAATTCATTAAGTTGCTAAAAAAGTACATGGATGTGTTAGCATGGTCTTATGCTGATGTGAAGTATTTCAAGCTAAAGGACATTCGGCACAACATCCCGCTCAAGGACGACATCAAGCCTTTCCAGCCAAAAAGCAAGGGATTACAACCCCAAAATCTTAGGTACCATCTAGGCTGAAATTTAGAAGATGTTGGATGCAAGAATTATTTTTCCAATTCATCACAGTACCTGGGTTACAAATATTGTGCCTGTGCGGAAGAAGAATGGTGAAATACACATATGTGTGGACTTTGTAACTTAAACCAGTCATCCTTAAAAGATAACTATCCACTGCTGATAATGGATCAAGTGCTATAGGTAGTAACTGGTTCAGAAATGCTTTCTACGCTTGACGGTTTTTCAGGTTACAATCAAATTCAAGTCATGCCTAAAGATCAGTTCAAAATAGTGTTCACAACTCCTTGGGGTACCTTTGCGTATAGTAGAATGTCGTTCGGTTTGATCAATGTTGGTGCCACCTTCCAACGAGCAATGGACTTTGCATTCAAAGGTATGATGGGAAAATTCATTGTAGTTTACCTAGATGACTGACTGTGTTCTCCAAAAGACGAAGTGATCACTGTGATCATTTGGAACAAGTCTTGATTAGATGCCGAGAGCATGGGATTTCACTAAATCCCAAGAAGTTAGTTTTTGGGGTCACAGAAGGAAAGCTGCTAGGACATGTTGTCATCAGAGAAGGAACTAATATAGATGTTGAAAGGGTCAAGGCTATTCAGAGCCTTACTTTACCTACAAGCAAGACTGGTGTTCACTCTTTCTTCGGAAAGGTGAATTTTCTTAGACATTTTGTTCTTGATTTTGCTGAGAAGACTCATCATATATCTAATATGATGAAAGGGTCCCAAAAATTCTGATGGAGTGAGGAAGGTAGGACATCATTCAAAGACATAAAAACCTTTGTCGCTCACGCTCCTATTCTGGTGTGTCCTAACTTCAACAAAGACTTCATCATGTATAGTTATGCGTCTGTGCATACTATATCAGCTATCTTGATGCAAAAGAACTCGAAGATATTGAATCCCTGATTGCTTTCATGATCTCTCCTCTTTAGCTTCATGAACTAAAGATGTCACAATTGGAAAAGCATGCCTTTTCCATGGTAAAAGCAGTTAAAATCTTCCGCTACTATATTTTAAATTCTCATACAATAGTGTTGGTTCCGACACACATTAAGTCTATCCTAACTCAACGGGAGTTAGGGAGATTACGAGGGAATTGGATCGCAAAGGTCCAAGAATAAAATCTAGACATTAGATGAACCAAGTTGGTAAGAGGTAAGGGCTTGTGTCGGCTAATGGCTGGAAATAAAGACTCGAGAGGTACTGAGTTGATTGATGGAGGACTGGGAAGTGGATTCTTTGCCCATGGTTCTGTTTATCGTAACCAACGACGAATGGTATTCTGACATTGCATTCTTTCTCACCTATGGTGAATGCCCAACTCACCTAACCACAAAGGAAAAGTAGATGGTGAAGCTCAGAGCCGCAAGATATGTCATATGGGATGATGGATTGTACAAACATGGAATTGATGACATTTTTCTATGATGTGTTGATAAGCCGCACAGCAGGTAAAATTATTGGAGAGTTTTCACGACCGAGCTGTGGTGGTCACTTCTCCTCATCCGTGACGATTGCATAAAATCATTTAGGCCAGTACTACTACTAGCCAATGCTATTTCAAGATCTGACCACCTAGATAGTAAAATGTGAACTTTACCAATAGTTCATTGGCAAACCAAAGTGGCTGCATTTCCCCTCGGGCTGTCATCATTGATGAACCATTCAAACAATGAGAAATTGATTTCATTAGAGCACTCAATCCTCAATCGAGTCTTTGGGCATATAACATCCTAACAACAATGGATTACTTCATAAAATGGGTGGAGGCCATACATCAAAGCATGCCACTTAGAAGTTGTTTGTAACTTCATCAAGGAAAATATTATTGTGAGATTTGGCATTCCACACAAAATCATTCTTTGATAACATTCAACTTCTCTTCACGAGAAGTTATTGGTTTTTGCCATGGATACGAGAATAACCTTGGCTCATGCCTCGATTATTACCCTCGAGGAAATGGTGGGCGAATCCAGCAACAAGAACACAGTAACCATCATACGGAAGCTAGTTGATGAAAACTAGCGGTCTTGGCACAAGTCATTAAATGATGCTTTGTGGGTAGATTGTATCACTCCAAAGAGGTCTCTCGGCATGTCACCTTTCCAGGTGTTGTATGGGATCGATGTTGAAATCCCTATCTCTGCAGAACTTCCTGCTCTACGCTTGGCTTGAGCAATTGAAGATGAAACTTTTAGAATTCTCTTAAAAAGAGGATTATGTACCTGATGGAACTTAAAGCAAAGTGAGTGAAAGTGGTCGACAAGATCACTGAACATCAGAATCAAGTGAAGAGAATGTTCGACAAGAAAGCTAGAGAGATTTCCAAGTGGGAGATCTTGTTCTTCTGTGGGACAAATGAAGAGAACCGAAAGGTATGCATGGGAAGTTTGACTCTCTTTGGAGAGGGCCATACAAGATCAAACAACTCAATGGAGAGAATAGTTTCTATCTCTCATATCTAGATGGAACCGAGCTCCCACTTCCCTATAACGGGTAGTACCTGAAGATCTTCAAGAAGTAGATCTTTCTCTCTTCTTTGTACAGTTTTCTTTTATTGTGTGTTTGCTTTTTGTTTGTTGTGTGTTCCTTCCTTTTTCCTTTTTTTTGTCACCCTTGTTTTTGACTCTCTGTAACCCAATGGATAGGCACATGAAAATCTGGGATTCTCTACCCTTAAGTTTCACTCAAAGATAGTCCCTAGAAAGAGCCAGCTATTATCCTGCAAAATTGACAAGGGAAATTTGTAGGTAACCATACCAAAAAAATTCTATTTTGGCCCCTAGGGAAGTTTGATAATGTTCAAAATAACCCAAAACTCCATTTCAAAAAATCAAGTTGTTTCAGGACTTAGCCATTTTTAGCTAATCCAATGGGGAGAAATTTACGTGTTGACATGATGAAAGTTGTGCCAATGGGGAGAAATTTCTATGTTGACACGACAAAAAGTGTGCCATTTTCCTTTGGGAGAAATTTTTTGTGTTGACGTCTTGAAAAAGTTGCACCAATGGGGAGAAATTATCATGTTGATGTGCGAAAGTTCCACCAATGGGGAGAAATTTTTCGTGTCGATGTGCGATGATAGGAGAAAGTTGTGCGAATGGGGAGAAATTATCATGTTGACATGCCAAAATTTGTGCCAATGGGGAGAAATTTTCGTGTTGACGTGCCGAAAGTTGCGCCACTTTACAAAGGGGAATTTTTTCTATGTCGATGTGTTTGAAAGTTGTGCCTTTTACCTTTGTGAAGAGTAGTCCCTTCTTTCCGGGATGCGTTGATTTTTTTGTAAAATATTTAAAAAGCATGTTGGCATACACGATGACCTCATCCATGTTGCACCATGGGATGTTGCCATCCAAAAACTTGCCCAAAGTCAACTGTTGACTTTTTAGATATTTTGTAAGTAGTTAGTTTACTTTGTCTTCTTTCCTCCTCTCCTTCTATAAATACTAGAATACTTGTTGTATTCAGGTGGACATTTTTGTATGAAAGGAGAAGTGAGGAGAGAAAGACTTTGTGCTTTCTTGTAACAGAAGAAATATTAATACACGTATTCAGACTTTGTGCTCCATATGTGTGTTATTTGCATCAGATCTTTCTTAAGTTAGATCTATGTTTTTATTCTGTTGGATTCATTCCTACTATTGTCATTTGTTCATCAATATTGCTTTATTTGTTTATGCAAGTAAGTTTGGCTCTGTTTACTACCAGCCCAAAGCATAAACCTTCTGACCTTTCTGTCTTGGAATTCATTTCTTTTCTTCCTTCAGATCTATCCTTCCTCCGTTCCTTCTCTCCTACCTTTCTATTCATTGTTGGAACTACCTCTACTTTGGGATGAGATCCCAAACCCCCTGAAGTTAGAATAGTGTAGATTTACATAGATTCCTACTTGATAGATTAGCAATAAACTAGTTTCACTTTGCTATCTCAAAGAGGGGCTATGCCCTGCACACTGTTGGCATGTTTCCCCACGACCTACCTAAGCCGATGATTTTTGGACCAACACCAACAAAGTCATCTAACGAGAACCGTTTGCTTGAGAGACATCCAACTTTTAGCTGCCCCACTCAAAGCCCATATGTGGCTGTCTCTATTTGGTGCCATATCCATGGATTCGGGAAAGAAGGGTAAGAAGCTTGCTAAAAGTTCAAAAAAGAGTAACAAGACATTGTTTGGATATTTTGGAAACTCACAAAAAATGACTGATGTGTCGAGATCATCGAAAATATAGGTATGTACTATCTACTAATTTACATATTTTTATTATTATATTTTTCATTGTATGTTTCAAATACTCTTTACACTCTTGTTTTATTTTTTATTTAGTGTTATTAATAATATAAATAATTAATACTATTTTATTACACTTTTAAATGTAAACATTTCTCAAACACCTTCACAAACTAATGTGTTTCGAGATATCAATCTTGATGATCCTTTTGGTTTTAATGATCCGATTGATCAAAACATTTGTTCACTTGATGAAATCAAGCTGTTAGTGTAGGGTATTATTTATCCTTTTATTTATTTATTAGGATAATTCTTACACTTGTGTTAGCCCTACACTTGTTGGGTTAGCTTGTTTAGGTGTCCTAGTTGTGTGGAGTTAGTTTACTAGTTGTGTTGAGTTAGCTTCTCGGTTATATGCGAGTTAGCTTAATAGTCTTTTGGAGTTAACTTAACTTCCAGTATCAATTAGTGGGATTTCTTCACCACTGATTTAGGTAGTAGTTTCACTTCCCTCCTCCTATATGTACATCTTTCTTATTGAATAATTCAAGTCATTCTATTGTAATGTATTGAGCATTATGGATTATGATGGATTTCCATATATGGTATTTTAGCTCTTATGTTTTGTAAATCTAATGTGGTGTGCTATTATCATATGAGATTGTAGTTTGGAACAATATTCTTATCATTCCTTTCATGGTATTAGAGTGATAGATGATGTAGACATCCATCTATAAGTTTTTTCTTTGCAAACAAGGGTTTATTTTTTCATGTATTCAAAATTTGTTAGCAATTTTCTGCAGCATGCATTTTTATGCAAAACAGAGTGCGCCATTGGATTTGGAAGGTTCCAAAACCCTAGAATCAACTGTAAACTCAACCATGTTTTGAGACAATCAAATTTGGATGTAGATCTGTACCCTATGGGTGCATTATTTTATCCATTGGATATAAGTGTGTACCTTCCGGATGCATTCTTTTACCCTCTAGGTATTTTGGTTTTGGATGTAGTCTTTTATCCACTAGACATAGATCTGTACCCTCTAGGTGCATTCTTTTATCCATTGGATATAAGTGTGTACCTTTCGGATGCATTCTTTTACCCTTTGGATATTTCGGTTTTGGATGCAATCTTTTATCCACTAGACGCAGATCTGTACCCTCTAGGTGCATTATTTTATCCATTGGATATAAGCATGTACCTTCCGGATGCATTCTTTTACCCTATGGATATTTCTATTTTAGATGCAGTCTTTATCCCTTTGGGCCTTGAGATCGGTACCCTCACGAGTGCATTCTTTTATCCGTTAGATATTGGCATGTACCCTTTGGATGCAATGATTTACCCTCTAGACATTTTAGGTTTTGGGCATAGGATTTTATCCTTTGGTCGTAAGCATCTATCATGTGGATGCGCTCTTTACCTTTGGAAATTTTCATGTCAGGTGTACCTGGTAAAAAAGACCGACATTAAAATATTATTTTAATATCAAAACCTTCTAGAGCTCATAACTTTTGATCCGTAGCTCGGATTAAGGTGATATTTTTTTGAAATTGTGTATTTTCTCGAGATCTACACATTGGTGACATTTTTATATACATATTTCAAATGTAAAAGGTACTCTTACTTATTATAATATTTATATGCACTCAATTATAAAGTGCCATATTCAAGAGGGTGTTGTGATCACTTGTGGATGCAATTTCGGTTGAGCTGATGTCCTAAACCTTTGGGTATTATAATATTATATCTATGGGTGTATACATTTATATCTCTCTTATTTGTTGAGATATTTTGGATCTGTATTTTTGACACTTTTTTGGCATGTTGATAGTCTCTCTTGTAGGGGAGCTATTCTGGTGGAGCCAGTGTTAGTTTGTCAGTGTTCAAGTAGTTGATTTTGACAACTCATACAGATCTATGGTGTCACTTTACCCATTCTACAGTATGGGAGGGTGTGGTGTTGATACTACTTCAAGTTTCGTGTCATTTCCTTGTTACCTTGGATTTTTCTTGGATCGTGACACTCCTATTTATTTGGATCTCGTGTTCGCTTTGTTGCCTTTGTTATTCTTGGATCGTGGCACACCTATTTTTAGCGATTGGTCAAATTATGTTTGGTGTTTGTTTTTCACTTTTGACATCACTCCATTGACAATCTCCTTGCATGGAGCTATTTTGGTGAAGCCTAGTGTTAGTTGTTTTTAGTTCTATGATCGAGTAGTGGATTTAGACCATAGTGCGCACCACACTTCTTCAACATTGTACGAGTTTTGGAGATGAGCTTCGAGGATATGTTGCGGTAGGATTTTTCCCTCTTTACTTTGTTATTACTTGGTTTTGGGTACCTTGTGGTGTCCATTTTACCCGATTGTTGTATGTGGGTACCTCATCTAGCCTTGCTTTGCCGGGACCAACTTCTTTTCCACCCACCTAAGCTATGCTTACGGGAGGGTGTTAGTGTAGGTTATTATTTATCCTTTTATTTATTTATTAGGATAATTCTTACACTTGTGTTAGCCCTACACTTGTTGGGTTAGCTTGTTTAGGTGTACTAGTTGTGTGGAGTTAGCTTACTAGTTATGTTGAGTTAGCTTCTCAGTTATGTGGAGTTAGCTTACTAGTCTTTTGGAGTTAACTTAATTTCCAATATCAGTTAGTGGGAGTTCTTTACCACTGATTTAGGTAGTAGTTGCACTTCCCTCCTCATATATGTACATCTTTCTTATTTAATAATTCAAATCATTCTATTGTAATGTATTGAGCATTATGGATTATGATGGATTTCTATAAATGGTATTTTAGCTCTTATGTTTTGTAAAACTAATGTGGTGTGCTATTATCATATGAGATCATGGCTTGGAACAATCTTCTTATCGTTCCTTTCTCAAACACCTTCACAAAATAATGTGTTTTGAGATATTGGTTTTGATGATCCTTTTGGTTTTAATGATCCGATTGATCAAAACATTTGTTCACTTGATGACATCAAACTAGGGGAAGATTCATAAAATTCTCATCCAACACCAATAGAGGAAGCTTCTATTCTAGTGTCTATTTCTAGAAAATGACGACGTGAGGATAGAGATATTCTTATTGAGAACCCATATGCACAAGTTGAAGTTGAAGAAAGTAAAAAAATATATCAGAAGAAAGAGGACAAAACTGGACTATAGGAAGGAATTTCAGGTTTGGCCAAGGGAGAAAAATATCCTTTTATTGAACTAGTAGAGATGAAAAATAGTAATGATGTTCCAACTCAATGTCGATGCAAAATATGTAGTTGGAAACAAGGGAAAGATCACACAATGCAACTCAAACTAGACACCATTGAAAAAAGCGCAGGAAAATATATATTTCCCAAAAGTAAAAGGATGGGAGCATAATAAGATCTCATAAATGGAAAGATGAAAAAGAGTGTTTGCATGTAAAATATGTAGAAGAATATGAAAAAGAACAAAAGCGTTTGAAAAATATAAATGAAAAAGGTGGCACAATTGTTGCAAAATTGAGAAAAGCTATGGAGACTGAAATGCATGCGAAAAGTATTCAATTTTCTATTGTATTCCATATATTGAAAAAGGGAAGACCCATTTCAGATTTCTCAGAAAATAAAATTTTGTATCAGGTAATTGGCTTACAAAATGTTCCACAATCACATTGGTCAGATACCAGTGGTTGGGAAATAGAAAAATGTCTTGCTTTGGTGGAAAAGGAGGATCGAAAGAGGCTATAAAAATGTAAAGTTTATTTCCCTTTCAATTGATGAGGTTACAGCAGTGGACAATACCTCATGGGTTTATATTCATGTATACACATTTGTAAATGAAGTAAGAAATCCCCATCTCTTAGCAGTTCATAAAATGAGTGAAAATTGTAATTCTGAAAACATTTATAAGTTAGTGTTGTCAAGTTTGAAGGATATTGCAGGTATGGATGATTTTTCCATTCGCGAAGTTAGTTTGTCTTTGGAATTGTGAGGGCATTTGTAATCGAGGGCAGAAATGGTCTCTGTGTATGATTACAGACAATTGTTTCCCCTATATGATTGCAATCCATTGCATGGCTCACAGAATGAATTTGGCCTATAAAATTGTGAGCAATTTCAAAATTGTTGCCAAAGTGGAGGAGCTGATAAGAGATTTACATGCATATTACTCTAGCAATCCAAATTTTTTTTTACAATTTCAATTTTTTTTATAGGATTGACAGATGGGAAAAAGATTATCAAAGATGTAAATACCAGATGGATCTCAATGTATGAGATTTCTTGTAGAATATTTGAAGAATATCCTTCATTGACAGGTTTTATGTACAAATATTGCAGGGATGTGGATAAAGCTAATTATTTATTGTATCGTCTAACATATATTGAAACTTTACTTACACTCTGTGGAATTTTGCCAATGTTGAAGGAGCTAAATGTTTTGACAAAGCATGCACAAGAGTGTTGCATTTACATAACAAACTTCATAAGACTCAGAAAATGTGTGTTTGAGTCTACATTGTTTAAAATTTTTGGATGATAGTTTAAAGGATCTTGTTTTTGAAAGTTTGGAATGCATTTACATACCTTAAGAATGCAAGTTGCTTCTTAAAATTCAATATAAATGATCATCTATGTATAACAACACATGGAAAAGATATACCTCTTCATACTTTTCAAAAAAAAAAGTATATTTGG
Source organism: Taxus wallichiana var. yunnanensis (assembly GCA_018340775.1). Lineage (NCBI taxonomy): Eukaryota > Viridiplantae > Streptophyta > Pinopsida > Cupressales > Taxaceae > Taxus > Taxus wallichiana. The sequence goes on from CM031237.1 coordinate 806,709,563, forward strand.
TTGGAGTCGAGTAGATGGAGGAAGTAAGAGTGACACGCCCTTTATATAAAACAATATTATCTAAAAATTGAAATAAATTGAAAAGAATTTCTTTATTGTTGAGTTGTGGAGCTTAATCACTTCACTTACATGCTTTTATAGACTTTCTGGAATACATAGTAATTGTCGTCGGTTGACGAACCACTTTATCGGTCACCCATAGACCGTTGGTATTGGTAAGGAAAGGAGGAACCAACATCAATTAGGGATAACCGACATAGGTTAAGGCTAAGCTGGAATTAGTTTTATGTACGTGACTACTATAATTAAGTTGCGGGAATTAGATCTATCTTTAGTTGTAAAGTGAATATAATGGTTGTAATTACATAGCTAAAGTGCCCTAAGATTGTAGATGCATATATAAGCATAAAGCTAGGGTTTAGAAGGTAGAATTCAATTGAGATTAGAGAGAAGTTTCCTTTTGAGAGAAAAGAGAAATTTGTAGAGAAGAAAGTACAGGACATCCAAGAAGGTGTGGAAGATTACAAATATTCATTGTATTTTCTATGTGATAATAGATTGGCTATTTCTTGGTGGACGTAGCCCACACTAGGTGAACCATGTTAAATCTTGTGTATTGTTTTTTCTTATTTATTTATGTATTGATTATTTTATGCTTAGATTTGATTAATATATCTATACAACCGATGTGCTAACCCCAACAATTGGTATCATAGCATATTTGTTTGAGGGTTATGTGTGTTGACATATTTACTCATAGAGGGATTTCTGATTGAGTGGGAGAAAAGCAATGGGAGAAGAAGGAAAATTTAGAGTAGATAAATTTTATGGCTATGACTATCTATTATGGAAGATGTAGGTGGATGATTATTTGTATCATAAATATTTATACTTACCGTTGGATGAGAAGGAAAGACTTGCAAAGATGACTGATGAAGAATGGAAAATTCTTGATAGAAAGGCTCTGAGATCTATAAGATTGAGTCTAGCAACATCTGTGGCTTCGAATATTACCGACACAGGATCTACAGTAGAGTTGATGAAAGCTTTATGAGATATATATGAAAAACCTAATGCTTGAATAAATTTTATTTAGTGAAAAAACTGTTTAATTTAAAGATGCAAGAAGGTAGATCCACATTAAGGCATTTGAATGATTTATGGTCTATTGTAAATAAATTAAAATCAGTTAGTATTCCATTTGAGGATGAAGTGAAAGCACTTTTATTATTATTCTCTTTGTCAGATAGTTGGGATAACTTTGTAATGGATGTTAGTAATATAGTGTCTGCTACTAATGTTTTAAAGTTTGATGATGTGGTTAGTATAATCTTGAATGAAGAAATACGTAGGAAAAGTACAAGAGAATCATCATCTGGGAATGCTTTGAATGTAGAAAGAAGGGGAAGGCAGAAGAAGAGATCCAAGAGCAAGAATAATGGGAAATCAAAGTCTAAGAATGGTATATCTAAATCTAGAGGTAGAGGTATAATCTTCTATAATTGTGGAAAGAAATCTTATGTAAAGAAGGATTGCTTTGGTTCAAGGAAAAAAAGAGAATGTACCAGAGAAAGGTAAAGAGGAAAATGTTGCTGCAAAAGAGGTAATGTAAGATGCCCTAATTATCTCCTTGGATGATAAAATTGAGTCATGGGTTTTAGATTCAGGAGCTTCTTTCCATGCAACCCCTAATAAGGGTTATTTCAGAAATTATGTCTAGGGTAATTTTGGGCATGTTTATTTAGAAGATGATGAACCATGCAATATTACTAGTAGAGGTGAAGATCATCTTAAATTTCAGAATGGAAATACATGGATATTGAAATATGTGAGGCATGTTCCAAGCCTTAAAATAATTTTAATTTCGTAAGACAATTGTGTGGCCTGGTTGTATGGTTACACTCATAACCAAATCTTGGAAAGTTACCAATGGATCTCTTATTGTAGCAAGAGGCAATAAGGTAGGATCATTGTATTTGTCTACAATATTACGATTCCTTTTCTATTCTATCTACTTGATTCAAATATAAACATGTGGTATAATCGACTAGGCCATATGAGTGAAAAGGGAATGCAAATCTTAAAGGAAAAGGGTAATTTATAAGATCTGAAATGTGTAGATCTTTATTTTTGCGAGCATTGTAGTTTTGAAAAACATAATAGAGTGATATTTCTCAAAGTTAGGGAAATAAAAAAGAATCATAAATTGGAGATTGTACACTCAAATGTGTGGGGACCATCCCAGGTAGCTTCTCATGGAGGATCTCAATATTATGTTACTTTTATTGATGATGCCACAAGAAAGGTATGGGTTTATTGTATTAATCATAAATATGATGTTTTTGAAAATTTTAAAAATGGAAAGCCCTTGTTGAAAATGAATCAAATTCAAAGTTAAAGTGCTTTAGATCTAGAAATGGCGGTGAGTACTAAAGTAAGGATTTCAAAGATTATTGTTCATTAAATGGAATACACAAAGAAATGATGGTTCTATAACACCACATGAAAATGGTTTTGTAGAAATAATAAACTAGAAAATCATAGAACGTGCTAGAAGCATGAGAATACATCTTTGGATTGCCCTTACTGATTTTGGTGGAAGCGGTAGACATGCAATTTTATTTGATTAACCGTGAATCTTCAAGTGCATTGAATGGTGGAATACCAGAAGAATCTTGGATTAGAAAAGAGGTAGATATTTCTTTTCTTAGAGTATTTAGCTCAGAAGATTTTGTGCATATCGATAAGGAAAATAGAAATAAATTGGATGTAAAATCGAAAAGACGTACTTTCATTGGTTATGGATATGGTGATTTTAGATTCAAGTTTTGGGATTTAGAAGGTTCTAAGATAATTAGGAGTCGTGACATTGATTGGAATGAAAAGAGAATGTACATGGATCAAGTTTTGGTACCCAAAGGTGAACCGAGAGAAGTTTGTGGATGAAAATGAACTCTCAGATTCAAAATTAACACCTACAAGTTTACACGATAATTGATATCATTTTACCCTTGGAGACATTAGTACCTTATACCAATGTCGGTTACTGATGAGAGACAGGTGGTGTCGGTTCGATGAACCGATGTCGGTAGAAGGTGACTAGCGTCGGTCACTATCGAAGTAGATACAAATATACAGGATGAGTAGATTGAGCCTCCGAGCACCCCAAATCTCAGTGAGAAGGTCACAAAGGGTAAGTAGACCTCTAGAAATATTTTCACCTTCCTTGTCTTATTTATTATTGACTGATAGTGGTGAACCAAAAATATTTGAAGAAGAAATGTAGGATAAATCCCACAAGTAGTGGGAACATGGCATGGATGAGGAGATGGACTCCTTAGAGAAGAACTAGACATGGAATTTGGTTAAGTTACCAGCAGAGTAAAAGAGCATTGCAGAACAAGTGGGTTTATAGGATTAAGGAAGACGAGGGTGGACAAAAGAGATACAAGACACGGATTTTAGTAAAGGGATTTACAGAGAAAGAAGGTATTAAATTTGGTAAAATATTTTCTCTGTTGTTAAGATGACTTCCATTAAATCTTTGTATTGAGTTTAGTAGCGGTATAGGATTTTCATTTAAAGCAACTTGATGTCAAGACAACATTTCTTCATGGTGATTTAGAGGAAGAGATTTATATGAATCATCGGTTGGGGTTTGAAGTCAAGGGTAAGGATAAACTTGTGTGTAGATTTAAAAATAGCCTATATGGGCTCAAACAAGCTCAAGGCAATGGTATATGAGGTTTGATAGTTTCATGCAAGAGCATGGTTATTTGAGATGTGAATTTGACCATTGTGTTTATTTCAAGATGCTTAGAAATGAGAGCTATATTATTTTGTTACTATATGTCGATGATATGCTTATTGCATGATTTAGTATGCAAGACATTGGTGAGCTTAAAAAAAAGATAGCTCAAACATTTGCAATGAAGGATTTGGGAGCTACAAAGAGAATCCTTGTCATGCAAATTCACATAGACGAGGAAAATAAAAAGTTGTATTTGTCTCAGGAGCATTATATCAATAAGGTGTTGGAAATGTTTAATTTATAAAATTCAAAACCTATAAGTACACCTATGGTTGGACACTTCAAATTGAGAAAAGATCAGTGTCCTACATTACACAAGGAGGTTGAGTACATGGCATGAGTTCCGTATGCTTTAGCAGTTGGGAGCTTGATGTATGCTATGGTTTGTACCAGACCAGACATTGCATAAGTAGTGGGAGTTGTGAGAAGATTTATGGCTAATCCAAGTAAAGAGCATTGGAAAGCAGTCTAATGGATTCTCAGGTATTTGAGAGGGACATCAACATGTAGTTATCTTTATGGAGGGTAAAATATTTCTTTACATGGCTATGTGGATTGGACATGGCTGGTGATTTGGATGGCAAGAGGAAGACCACTAGATATGTTTTTATAGTAGGTGGCACAAAATTCAGCTAGATTTCTAGATTATAGAAGGTTTTGGTCCTATCTGCTACGGAGAATTTGAGTATGTTACAGCTATAGAAGCTAGCAAGAAGATGATATGGATCAGAAAGTTCATGAAAGAGTTGGGAAAAGAGAAAGAGGATTTACGATTGTACAATGATAGTCAAAGTTCAATCATTTGACAAAGAACTCGGTGTTTCATTCTAGAATGAAACACATTCGGTTGAAATATCACTTCATACGGTAGGTATTAGAGGATGGGAAGCTAAAGTTAGATAAAATTCATACAAAAGAGATATGCTAGCAAAGCCATTGGCAAAAGGAGAAGTTGGAGCTACACTCCACTTATATTGGTATTCAAGTTTGAGACTTGAAGAGGGAGAAACATGCCAAAAGAAAGGATTACGGGATGGATCTGTATTGGACAATGTAACAATTTATCTCCAAGTGAGAGATTGTAAAAGGAATGATAACCAGATCGCACCAAACCAAGAACACAGATGCTAATCAAACACCATGATCAATAAGATGAAAGCAATTCACTAGAATAAATTTACATAAAACCTTTGCAAAAAATGAGGAGCAATATCATATATTATTATGGAACTCAATTAAATGCAATGAGAGTGGGCCTTTCTTATATAGGCAAGGAATAACAATCTAAGAACCAATCAAGGTCGTAGATCAAGCCATAAATCATGGAAATAACTAGTCATCAAAGAACTAGTTAAGTCCATAGATTTATGAGAAAACTAGACACCAAAGATCTAGTCAATACCATAGATTAAGTAAAGAACTAGTCAATACCATAGATCAAGGAAAGAACTATACCTAACAACAAGATAATATCCCCTAATATCTAAATAAATAAAAGAAATATCCACAAACATAGTTGGTGAGAATAAATACAATAAAGGTAAATAAAGTACCTAGGTGAACATGAGCTAAGGTAGATACCTACTCTAATAGATTGTTGAGTTGTGGAGCTTAATCACTTCATTGAAATGCTTTTGCAAACTTACTGGAATACAAAGTAACCAAGATTGGTTGATGAACTAGTGTTGGTCACCCATGGACTGGTTTCGGTCAGGAAAGGAGGAACCGACATCGGTTGGGGATAACTAGTATCGGTTAAGGGTATCTGACATCGGTTTCTTGTGCATGACTACTATAATTAAGTTGCAGGAATTAGATCTATCTTTAGTTGTAAAGTGAATCTAATGGTTGTAATTTCATAGCTAAAGTGCCATAAGATTGTATATGCATATATAAGCATAAAGCTAGGGTTTAGAAGGTAGAATTTAATTGAGATTATAGAGAAGTTTCCTTTTGAGAGAAAAGAGAAACTTGTATAGAAGAAAGTACACGATATCCAAGAAGGTGTGGAAGATTGTAAATCTTCATTGTATTTCCTCTATGATAATAAATTGGTTGTTTCTTGGTGGTTATAGCCCACCTTTGGGTGAATCGGAGTTCATTCTTGTGTATTGTTTCTTCTTGTTTATTTCCGTATCGATTGTTTTATGTTTAGATCGATTAATATATCATACAAGTTGGTGTGCTAACCCCAACATTTATCTTTATCTTCAGAGATCCGTGAAAGATTCAAAAAGGATAAATTACTTGAAGTAATGGGAATTGTCAATCCATAGTTTTGGGATACATGTGGAGGCATTCTTGAAACATCCATCAGTAATTTATTTATCAAATACATGACTAGTCTAATTGAACATTTCTGCAAGCGTGAAGAGATAAAAAAAGTTGCTGTTGAAGGTATTTTACATAAAAAGTTGTTGAGTTCTTAGTCCCATGATTTTGCCACCACTATGCTGGATAAATTTTGGTTTCTAGAAGAGTGAATGAAAATGGTTCCATTAGAAGACTTTGGAAGAATATTTATTCTAGTAGTATTTTACGAGAGGATTTGAGCGAGTATATTCAACTATATGAACTTTTTCAAATAATGATTAAGGTTCTATTGAAGATGAGAGGGTATTCAGTGCATTGTCCTTTGTAAATTCAAAAGTCTAAAAAATTAGATAGAAATTTAGAAAGTTGTCTAAGATTGTATGTATCCAGTTACTCTATGGAAACTTTCCCTTATGAGCGAGCACTTGCATTATGGAATTCACTCATAGAAAGAAGAGGAGTCGGTAACATTCGACTGATCCGGGGATCCGAACACATATACGGAACATGCTTCCAATTTTGTAGAGTTTTAAGACACAAATGAATGGGTTGCGCCAGGACTGTTTTAGTTGTTTCCATAGTTCTAATTTCTTGTATACATTCTTGACATTATTGACATTGGAAAATGATTTGATACTAATATATTTCATATTCATTAATGATAATCAACTGGTCTTAATAGACTTTTTTTACTTGTAACAAATTCATATTTTTATATTTTGCTTTATTAATGAAATAAAGATTGATTTATTTGGCTCCATCTGTGTGATTATCGATTAATGTTTTATCTATGCATGAAACATAAATATTTTCAAACATACACAAACTATGCATCTTAAACCATGCTTTATTGTTTACATCTCCAAATAGTAGCATAAAAACATTCACGAAGCGAAAATCCAATTACAAGTTTGCATATTAAATTGTTGAAAATATTTAATAAATGCAATATAACAGTAAATATAGTTCCAATTAAAAATAGGCTTGTATTCATTCTATTAAGAGGCGGAATACTTTATGAAGACATGTTTTCATAAATAATTTTCGGCCGATACATTTACAAAAATTTGGGTCACTAATGGTTTTCAAAGCATCCAGGAAAGTTCTGTCATATAAGAATACATTACGAGGGAATCCTCTTTTCTACCTATGATTATGAATCATAATTTTCCTTACATTTTCCACATGGAATAAAAAAATAAAAATTTGGCTGGCCACTATCTTTTAATTCCTATGCCAAAGTGTTGGAATTGTGACAACACACCTGTCACATAGTGAAACTAATTAATTTTTCAATTTTATGTTTCAAGGGAAGCTTGATCTTTTCTTGTGCAAGAGGTGGAGGAATGTGCTCAGTCTATATAGTGCTATCTGCTAAAACTCCTGATGCCTACAAATCTTGCGTCTGTAGTATTGATATTTTGAAGAATATTCTGCTCCTCCCTCACAACATCTCTTGATGACAAAAGTGATGGATCGACATCTGTATTTTCTTTCATAAGATTTTTGGATCCATATTATGCTCCTTGATTATCCTTTTCAATTTATTATTTTGTTTATTTAATGATATAAGTTTTTCCTTTAGTTGTATAAATGAATTCAAGATTTTGTGGGCATTCTTCAAATGTGCTTCAAATACAACTACTTCTTTCTTTAATTTTTCATATTTTTCTGCAAAACAGAAATATAAATGTATTAGTCTATTAGATAAGTCTAAATAATATATTAGGGTGCTCATAGTATTAGGATTTTGCGTGTAACATACTAAAAGATGACTTACCACAACTTTCTCTTTTTCTGCATTTGTAATTACAACATTTGTCTTGTTATAGACACCAAATTTGGGTCACACTCTCCTTGGTCCCCTTTTAATTAATCAACATAACACATGCACCTAGCCATGACCCCTTTACCCCACATTGATATTAATTTAATCACTTACAATTGAATTAATATTTATCCTCACGTTATTAATTAATTTAATTAAGTTAATTTAATCCTCACATCCACCTCACCTTGGACCCATTCCAGGGGCATTTAACTCATAGTGACCAAGTCATCACTCCTTGTGCTGAGTCACCACTTGACCTAACTAATTGAGACTTCTTCCTAAACCTAACTGGACTTCTTCTATGATCCTCCTACCTTTTCTAATGAGAACTCCACTTCCCTAAAGCGGACCCAACTTAGAAAGTACACCAAATATGGGAAGATCTACCTATTTTTGGTAAAAAGGACTAATTCACCCTAAGACGCTTGGTTTATCCTCGGTAAATGATTTGGTTACCTAACTTCCATCAGTTACTTTATAGAAAATTTCACAACTCTTTGCACGGGTTGGTTATTCATTTATTAGAGCCTTATTGCATTCAAGCTTGAATCTTCAAGTTCTCATGCATCTAGACAATGAACACACATAACCATAGTGCAAGACAAGTAGTCGGTTATCCTTCCAGAGCATTGGAATACTCATGGGAGAAAACATGTTGCACTTCCGTGGCACTAGACTTAGCCATCTCTTCTCTGATCAACCACTAACCATCTCCATTCACAGGATCTACAAAATACCAAGTAAGTATTGTGATATTCATCATTTTTGCTTATTCAAGTGTAGATCTCTTGCTTCTTTCTGTATTTCATTTCTTCCATTACCTGCATATCACCTTCTTCTCACCAACTCACTATTCGACCATCCCAAGCCTTTTCACCCTTCTTAACCTCTTTGTTAGCATTCCTGAGTCTTCTTAGCCATATTACAACCCTATCCATACCACCCTCACTCTTTGTGCAATCACAAAGAGGCTAAAAACCCATTGTTAATAGTTTATCACCTATTGCCCCTACCGACGTCGGTTACTTGACCGTCATCGGTTCCTCTCCTATACCAAAGCATCGAGTCACGCAACTAATACTAGTGTATGTTTCTAATAACATTCTCGGACCAATAAGCGTCCCATTTACCCAAACTCGGCGTAGACCTTACCCCAACAACCTTAGACCCTTACGACCTCCGAAAGACTGTCTTACCTTAACAAAGCTCTTGGTTCTAATTAGATTTAGTATAATATTCATTATCTAGCATAGAATCTATTTTTATTGTGTATGAGAAACCTAAATCCAGGGTTCATTTTAAGACACCTCCATAAAATTGTAGGTGGAAAATACATGCGAATATCCCGGAACCAGTTTTTAGTGAAAGGTGAATTTGTGATATTCCAAAACAAAAATTTCTGGTTTTCATGGCTCCATCGGTGACGTGCGACAACAAGCGTCAATAACCACTCGACGCGTCTATGGAATGTCAATGGTCTCGGGCGTGAGTCACCTTTGGTTCCAATCGCGCATGTCATTGGATCCAATTCCAGCGCGTGTCGGCTCCATTGGCGTGCATCGCGGCTCGATCGGCGCATCACTAGCTCCACCGGTGGCGGCGTCACTAACTCCAATTGACACGCGTCACTAGCTCCAATTGACGCGCATCACTGGCTCCAATTGACGTGCGTCACTGGCTCCAATTGATGCATGTCATCGGATCCATTGACATGCATCATGGATCAATTGGCGTGCGTCGCGGCTCCACCAATTGGCGCGTGTCACGGCTCTGAGTGATGCGCGTCACTGGCTCGTATTGACGCGCGTCAGCGGCTGATATTGACGTGCGAAACTAGATCCACATGGCCGCGCGTCACGGAGCCTATTGAAGCACATCACTAGATCCACGCGTCAGCTAAGATAATTGACGCACGTCAATTGAAGCCATTGACGCCCGATTTAGCCTATAAATACCATTCAACCGGTCATTTTCTCATTTTCACCCTCCCGCTCTTGAATTTTTGCAGGTCTCAATCGTTGTCAAAGACGCAAGTACAACTATAATGTCGACTTCACATGCTTCCCAACTGCAAGTTCAGCAAAAAAATCAAGAGAATCCAATTCAATCGATTTCCAAGATCAACTACAGGAATCGATGTGAATCCAGCTGCAAGAGGTTGAAATACCTCCAAAAACACACATAAACAACTTTGAAAATAAAACCAAGAGTTTCAAAATAGCTTACTTCTCATTCTGGAATTCACACTGATCTATTACATCATTACAATTCTCCTTTTATTTCAAGACTACTCTAAAACCCTAAAATGCCAAAAAACCCTAAAATGTAAAACAACTCGGATTGACCCAAAAATTTGCATGCCAAATATGCATTCATAAATTAGGGCTCACACAAAATTTGGACTTATTCTGACAAGCACAACAAAAGTTATTAAAGTTATAAGACCTAGTCAAAAGTGGAAAAAACATTTGGAGCCAATTTTAGGCCACTAGATGACGGAATCCGAGCCCAAAAACGTGCCAAAATGAGCACAACCTTGCATGCAAAGTTGACCCTAGCATAGTACTAATGTATATCTACCACCCTGTAAAATTTTAGTATGATCCAACGGTCGGATCAAAAGTTATGGCCTCTGCAAGTTATGCTCCTGCATCAAATCCCTTATGCCCTCACATCCATATTATTTTAAAGATGTCTTGAGAATATAAAGATTTGATGGATGCATGTGAATTTATAGGGCTCGTTAATATGCCCCATTTTGAAACAGATTTGGATATTTTGAATTACCTTCTGTCATCCTACAATTCGAGAGGACGACATTTTTATGTAACTCGACGATGGCGAATGTTCCAATTTAGTATCGAAGCAAATGACATCCATTGGTTTATGGGCCTTCCGTTCAAAAATTTACCAATTGTTACAACCAAGGCAACACTCCTGGAAGAAGACAAGAAATTTCTCGAATCAACGTTCGGTTTCCATGTTGATTGTAAGTATAATTCATTTTAATTCATATTTTTATTCTGTTTTTTATTCTGATACAATTTGCTATTATAAATTTATAGTAATTTTCATTGTTTCGCATTTGCAGCCCATGTCAATAAATCCAGGCGTGGTGTGGATACACAATCAATTGCACACCACTTTCTTGCTGCACTTATTTCATTTTTTCAATCCAGAATTGTTTTGCAGGGTCGCCAAACAGATATACCAAATTGGGCCATTGCATACATTGTTGCCACTATCTCAAAACAAAAATTCGATTGGTGCACATATCTATCCAAAAAAATAAGAACTGACCTAACAAATTCAAAAATTTCAGAAAAACCTTTCATTTATTCAACAAACTATCTCCTCGGCTTTTATTATGAGGTACTTTTAAATTTAAAAGATAAAAAAATTCCTACTTGCACTGATGAGGAGTTGATGAAGTTGTCAATTCCGTTTGAAGAACAACAGGTATAAACTATTTAGTTTGTAATTGTATTTCAATTTTGACATTACAGTGCACAGTTATTAAAACTTAAATTTTAATGTTTTGCAGAGAAGATATCTTGAAGCCCTTCCCCGAAAAAAGGCGTTATCGAGAGGAAGAGGCCAACAACACGCTGAGGCTTCGGGGGACTCCCAATCTGAAATGGAAGCTCACTCCTCTCCAAACCCTCAACAGTTTGAACTCGTTAAACGCCAGAGAAGTAATACCTTCTCATATATTATTTACAAATTCCAAAGTTGCATATTTATTTTTCAATTTAAATTTTAACCAAATGAATTGACAACATTTAATATTGATGAATTGCAGGGACTTTGGAACATACACCTGTTTCACAAACTCAACCTTCTTCCCCAACTCACTCCATACAGTCACATGCATTCATATCTTCTGAACAGACACTGAGTACAACTCCTACAAGGCCACCCGTAGCACCGAGAAAAACAACCCCTCGACAACAAGGTACAACTCTTCGATAGTACGTTTAATTTCGAAATTTTTGACTTTATGAATTGTTTTCCTATTTTTCATTTTTTTCTTGTACTTTTCAGCACATGTCGATCTGATCAAACCGCTGAAACCGACACCCACTCAACCAATAATTTTTAAAATGCCAACCAGAGGAACAGTGAAAAAGAACATTGGTAAACGCATGCCTTTTGCTCCGGCCCCTAGTGGGACACTAAACATTGCCTCCTCCTTTCGAATTCCAACTCTCTCACTTGGTGGCTTGCCCAGTGCAATGGGCATATCGGTTTTGAACAATATAAATTTAGATGAAGATTATTTGGGCATTGATAACAATGACCCAACTGGTTTTTTTGATACCCGCAAGATGATTCAAGCGCCACAGGTATACTTCAAATTTCAATTTAAATAATCTTTACAATTTTGAATTACATTTCGATTTAAATTTATTTATCTAAATCTTGATTAATTTTTTTACAAACAGGATCAGCCCACCCAAAGGCGAAAAAGAGTAGCAGTTGATCTTTCGAAAGCCCCCATACTTATCCAAAGCAAGATCGTCTTCATCGATTCGAGATAGTGAAGCAGTTGCCACCTTTTACTTTGGAGAACTTAATTGGTTATGATTGTAAATCCCATGTCGGTGAGTTTATTGTTCCTCATATCAATCAGCTTATAGAATGGGAGAGAAGGGCTAAAGTTCTTATCAATGAGATTATTAGTCGTTATGAAAATTATTGCAACAGGATAGTTTATATGCTGCGAGTCAGAATCAATTTGTGAAGATGGATTCCTTACTTACCCAAGTAAGAAGTGGGACTGTCATGTATAACAAAAACTATAAAGATGAAATTTTAGATAAGGCATTAAACAAATTGGAAAATATTAGTGCCGAGGCCGGGCATATTTTAACAAATGGTCAAGGACAAGGATTTGGTAGCAATCATAAATGCTCAAAGAGATAGAGCGGTTGTAAGTACTATTACATTCAAACAATCATTCTTGTTAATTTGTAATTTTTACTTTTTAGTAATATTTTGAATTGACATTACTCTTTTTGTGTAGTTGAAATATGAAAATTTTAAGAGTCAGGTGAAGGTTTTGCAAGTTCACTTGGAAACAACAAAGAACAGCTTATCCGCAGCAAAAAATTTGAAGCAAAATATTGTTTTGGTTAAAAAACAAAACAATACACTAAAGCGGATAATTAAAGAGCATGGTTTCGACCCTGACATATTATTCAAAGCTAAAGCAGCAGCTAATCCAAATTTGCTGTCGCATGGAGATGCGACAAATCAAGAAGAAAGAATTTTAAAAAACGGATAGTCTTTGCGGAAGACCTTATAAGTTCGGGGTTATTTTTGGTGTTGGGGAAAGCAGTACAACTATAGTGGAAGAAGCCGTTGGGGAAGAGAGCAGATGAGTAGAATTCGATAAAGAAAAGAGGGTTTTGAAAACTAGAAACTTTTATTATTGAGGAAACTTTAAATATTGAATTTGAAAACTTCTACTATTGAGTATGTACTATGGTATTTGAATTTAATTATATGGATTTATATACGATCTTTACTTTTAATTGCGGTAGATGGTGATTATCGTGAATTATATGTATGTTTCTTGTTTACTTACATTGTCATGAATTGTATGTGGACGTAGATGATGAATGATGATAATTGATAATTAATGATAGATGATCTTTGAAAGACGATGAATGAGCGATAATGATATGATATATATGGACGATGATCAATTTAATGTGGACATAGATTTATCATCAAGCAAGTAATTGTTCTTCTCTAGACTTTTGTACTTGTTTTAAGATAATTATTCTCTATACTTGTAACGATATGAGCATAATGTCATTAGAATGGATATAGATGATAAATAAATGGAATGTGTTATAATGGATATAGATGACATTAGAACGAATAGAATTGTAATGATATGATTATGAATTATTTTAAAAAAACTGAATTATTTTAATAAATTTAAATTAGATAAATAATTGTGTTAATAATAATTGTAGTGTCGGGAGTCGGGGATATGATAATGATATGGTGATGATATGATATATGTGGATGATGAGGAATTTTATGTGGACTTATATTTAAAATTGTATAATGTATTGTTTATCCATGATTAAAAAAATATATCAAAGGATTTTGCACATATAAAAAATAAATTAAATATAATTCTAAGAAATCAAGAAAGAATCATCATTGGTAAGAAATTAAACATAATTACAAATATGATAGGGTTTAGCTTACCTCTTATGTATTAGATTGCTGTGAAATCATCAAGGGTAACATGCTAGATCTTTGTTTTACCCGACATTGTAGATAGAGGGCTGAGTTTCGACATTGTCGGTCTGAGAAGTGCAATGACAACATCTTTAAATATATATAGCGAACAATATCTTTAAATAAATGTAAATATATAGAATTAGACTGTAACATATTTAATGATAACAAGAGTTGAAAAAATGTAAAGTAATAAACAATAAGATTATGTTGAAGAAGATACCTATTTAAAATTGAAATCATCACCGATAATGTGATAGATCTTTGTCTTAAAAAAATTCAACACAAAAAATGGATTAGTAGATAGATGGGTGAGTTGCGACATTGTCGGTCCAGAAAAGTGACAGCTTCCTCGGACGGATGTCAACCCACATTTTCAAAAAATAAAAAGATTGTATTTAACTAAATGTAAATACATAGACTGTAACATCTTTAATGATAACTTGAGCTGAAAAAATGAATAGTAACAAACAATAAGATTAAGGGGAAAAAGATACCTCCTTAAAGTTGAAATCATCACCGCTTTGGTAATGAGCTAGATCTATGTTTTAAAAAAACCCAACACGAGAAATGGATTAGTAGATAGATGGGTGAATTGCCTGACATTTTTAGTATATAGACCTATAACATCTTTAATGATAAAGATAAAAGATAGATAAAGAAGATACCTATTTAAAGTTGAAACAATCCATTATCAATAGCTTCATCAAACTCGATGTTGTCTTCTGTAGAATGTGACGAAGAGCCAATTACACTCTCAAGGTTGGGAATATTTGTACTTGTTGCTGTATTATTCACACCTCTTCTTTTGCAAAGGGAATTCTAGTGCGCAATTGCTCTGTCGAAAGGAAAGGTTTCGATGGAGTATCGAGAAACATAACACCTCATGCAACTTTCCAGATTTTTATCCAACCTGTTTCTCAGTTTTGATTTTATAAATGACAATGCACTGAAAACCCTTTCATCCTCCACAGACCCCAAAATCATTGTTTGGCATAACTCATATAATCTGAAATATTCACTGATATCTTCTTGTAAGATAGAACTTTGTTAGATTCCTCACCATAGCCTTGTAATAGCACCACTTTCAAAAGGTTGATCTAAATTCTTATATTGGTTCCTCATTGTTGTTGCAAAATTTGTTGATTGAAACTTTAATAAATCGACATTCAGTATACCTTTGATTTCCATACCCTTGAGCTTTGACATCTTTGTAAATTGTTCCATTATTGTACCCATTGATTTATGGAAATGCTTTCTGACAAAGTTTGCATGGCCACCTTCAGTATTCCAAAAATTAGGATTCATCACACCCATGGCTTCAAGAATTTTATCTTTACAGAAACGTTCCCTAATTTCTGATGACAAGGTTTTTGAAAATTTTTTAAGCTTTATTCTTGTTTCAATTATAACAGACTCAAACAAATTACGTGTCATGGGAACATCTTCTCGTTCCGATCCTATAATATCTTGACGTTTTTGCAAAATGTGCATTGGTATTTCCCTCCCATTAACAAAGTGATGCAGAGGTGATTGTGGATATTAAATCTCAAAAGGTGTTAGGATTTTTAAGATCTAATAAATCTTTTCAATTTTCAAAAACATGTGCATCAAAACTATCACGGGAATAGTACAATATATCAAAACTTTGACATACCATTTTTCTCATCATCGTATAAAATCCAAAATATAGATTAATCTGCCTTCGTGCATGCTTCATCGAGTGTATTGATCTCCTTTAACATTGGAAGAATACCAACCAATGTAAGCAATGTCTCGAAATCAGTTAAATGGAACAACAAGTCCCTTGCCCTATCAACTTCATGACGGTATTTGTGCATGAAACCAACCAATGAAGGATACTCCTCATGTGCGACAACAAGATGTCAATAATCACTCCTGACACGTGTCAATGGAACATCAATGGTCTTGACCAACACGCGTCACTGGCTCCTATTGACGCGCATCACTGGCTCTTATTGACGTTCGTCACTGGCTCCTATTGACGCGTGTCACTGGATCCTATTGACGTGCGTCACTGAATCCTATTGACGCATGTCACTGGATCCTATTGACGGGTGTCACTGGCTGTTATAGCGACGCACTTCCTGGATCCTATTGACGCGTGACGATGCCTAGGACTATTGTCGTGTTGTTGTCCACTCAAAATTCCCTGCTCTAATGAAAGTAAAAATTTCAAAAATTTGGAGTTTAAGTGTTTTTCTCTAAAGTACCGAAGTCGTGAAATTGAAAAAATTTGTGTTTTGGGTCATTTTGTATGTATTTCGGTCTGTCGGACATTTCGTCCGCGTGTCCCAAGTTCGAAGTGCATTCTGTTCCCGATCGGCTGAAATCCCTTGAAGTTGTTCCATTTTTCGAACTGTCGGCACTTTTCGTCCCAAGTGTCCCAAATGGAATTGTGCAAGTCGTTCCATTTTTAGGCGAAAATCCCGAACCGTGTACTTCACTCTTTTGAGTTCCAAATGTCCCAAATCAAATTGTGCAATCTGTTCCATTTTCGGCCGAAACTCCCTAAGCAGCGCGTACTTCGGAACTTTTTGTCCCAAATGTCCCAAGTCAAAAAGTGCAAGTTGTTCCATTTTCGGCCGAAACACCCGAACCGCGTACTTCGGAACTTTTTGTCTCAAGTGTCCCAAACTTTTTCGGACCCATTGGAACCTTTTCGGCCGAAACACCCGAATCGCGCACTTCACGCATTCATGTCCCGCGTGTCCCAAAAGACATTTGTGCGTCTTATCCCTGCTTCGCCCGAATCTGTTTGAGCCGCATGTTTCGCGCATTCGCGTCTCACATGTCCCAAGCGAACCTAATGCCATTCATACTTAGTTTTTCCCGCTCTACCCGAATATGTTGTTTTTCAAACTGATAGATATGAATGTAATGCGCATTGATCACCCTTCTCTCTCCTCAATGGCTATATAACGAGCAAGCCACCTTTGCAATTCTTACATTGTTTCCATGCTACCCTTGCTCGAACCCTTGCAACCTAATTCCCTGCGCATGTATCCCTTTTCTCTGTAATTCCTCCCCAAATTTAGGTTACGGGTTTGATACTATGAATATGAAGATCGAAGTCTGGAGGAGGCTTTGGGAGAACTAAAGAAAAGTTGGCGTATGGGCGAAGATTTCAAGACACTGGTTGTCTCAGCTTTCAAGGATATTCACTGTCATCTTCAGGATGAAAATTCTGGTGTTTCCCTTTCCTTGCAAGAAATCAAAGCTCAATTCAGAGCTTATATCAAAGATTATCATATTCATGTCGAGTTTGATAAAGAGCTAGAGAAATGTCTTGGATTTTAGACGCAGTTATGGCCAACACGTCGGTCCCTCGTGGTGGCGAGACATAGGCGAGGCGTTAGAGAAACTCGGCGGCGGATTCTAAAGTCGGTGGGTCCCTCTCGGTGATTGGCCCTGTCTTCTTCTTCTCCTCATTATTTTCTCTTCTTCCATTTATTTTTCCGTTTTCTTTGTAACGGGTTGAGGTATCTCTTGATAGGTGGTCTTTAAGCTGTTCTTGGTTAAAGAAAGCGGTTCTGAAGAGTAAGTGATTTGTAAGTTATATAATGGCCTTCTTCACGCCATTCAAGAGAAAAAGGAGGAACTTGGCATATTTTATGAAAGTGTAAATAGATTACAAAGAAATCAATACAGAAGGACTTTTCCATTCTTTGTCTATCTGATCTCTGTTATTCCTAAGCTTTCGTTTATTTTCTTTGTGAAGATCATTTGTCTCAAGTTCGTTAGTCTTACCGATTGCATACTCTTCAACTTTGCAAGCTCGGTGATCTTGTATAACCAAGAAGGAACTTTGTTTCCTTGATTAATGAATCGTGTTATGTTAAGAAACTTTGTGTTCTAAGCGAGATGTTATTTACGAACTTTGTGTCTTTAAATTCCATCTTATTTATTCAATACAAATGATCTTGTTTCAATTCATGTGACTTTCGCATACATAAAGAATTACTCGATATCTATAATTTCGCATGTTGCCTTTCTCGCTCTTTCCGTACTCTCATTTCCTCGGTCCTTTGGTAATTGATGATCTTCATAGAAAACACTTTCGTGATATCCAAGTTTAACCAACAAATCATGTCTTGTACATTTGTAAATAAGTTCGTTTCTGAATAAGGGAACCTCTCCCATTAAAGAGGAGGGACTTCTTATCCCCTGACTATTGCTCTTCGTAAAGTCCTATCTGACGACCAATAGTTTTTGGCGACTCATTTGGGAAAATCAAATTCTAGTTACGTAATTTTTCGATCATCTTTTGATGGCGCGATTTTGCATTTTACTCGAGGAGAAGGACCCTTGGTATTGAAGATTCTCGGTTCAGATTTTGGAGCAGCGGGGTTTTCCTTTTCCTTCAACAATAAATAAAAGGACTTGTTCGATAAGCACTCCACCTGTTCAAGATAGAAGTCTACGGGTGGTATTCCTTGAGTCGGCTAGGCATAATCTGCGAGCTCGATTCTTCTTTGGTGTTACATTTCCTCTCCAAGCTGTTTTTCTAAGAATGGCGGCGCCATTACCATGGGGTCATCGTGTCGGGTCCCTTGCTCTTCCTCGGCCTTTGCATGAGTTACCTAGAGGTAAGCTGGAAGAACTTCCCAAGTTGAAAGGTGATGGAAAAGTGCATCCGGATGAACACATCGCAGCCTTCATTGTTGCATGTGGAGTCCGGGAGTTGAGCATGAAGCGTCTCCGTGAGACTGTTTGTTGAGGCGTTACAAGATAATGTTGTTGATTGGTTCTACCACCTTCGGTGGCGCTATTATCACCCGGGACACAATGAGAAATCAGTTCGAAAACCGTTTCAAACCAGCGAGAAGATGTGCATGCCTTGCTTGCCCAAATTTCTCGAGATAAAGAAAGATTCATTAGAACCCATGAGAGAATTTGTGGCCGATTCAACAAATTGATCAATAAAATTCATGACCTACCCGACTGTTGATGAAATTCAAAAATGTTTCTTCCTAAATGCTCAATCGCCCAAAGTTAGTTATGCACTAAGAAGGGCTAATCTCGCAACATTGGTCGAGGATTAAACTCTCAGCTGTTAGTATCGAGGATGACTTGATCATGTCAGGGAAGTTGAGAAGAGACCCTCCCAAATCTAAGTCTGCTGCTTCTTCTTCTTCCACTCCTGGACCTAATACTGATCCATTAGTTCAGAAGCTTGCGAATGATCTTATTGCTATAAAGAAACAATTGGCTCAGCATGCCCCTTATGCAGATGTTCCAAGGAGGAATTTTCAGCCCAGAAATCGTTTACCTCCTTCTCAAACAAGACTAGCACTTGAAGGACCTCCTGTTAAGGTTCCTGTGAATGCAACCTGTGAGGTTGAAGAGCCAGATGATGATGAGGATAATGAAGCTTGCGAAGAGTTTGCGAGAGAAGTTGATGATGAAGCAGATGAATTTGAGGGATCTAGAGTAAATTTCTTCACCACTGAGGGCATTGATGATGGAGATGATTATGATGAAGTGGTAGCAGACATGAATAGCGAATCATTCGCTGTCATGACTCGAGAGTAGACAAGTCGAAGGGATAAAGTGACACAGCCTATCAAGAAATCTAAGGAGCAGTCGACAACTATCCCTGTAATTGCAAAAAGAGGATCCCCTATCCCTACTTCATCTACGCCAAAGGTAAGTCCTATCAATCCTACTACCAAAGTTGCTTCTTCTTTTCTCCTAAAGTTGATAAGCCTAGAGTACTGAATGATGATGGCCCGTCCACTTCTGGATCCTTTGATATTGTTGATCACCTGAAAAAGACCAAGGTCCAAATCTCAGAAGTTGAGTATTATCAAACCCATCCCAAAGCTTTTGCCAAAATGATTCAATTTGTTGATTCCCATTCAAGACCACCTCTAAAGGCCTTTTCCCACTCCTCCTTCTCGCATCCATATCCTAGTCCGGTAGCATGCATTGTCACTTCGCCTATTGACAAAATCAAGCCTTTTTATGTAACACTTCTTATAGCTGGTCATAGGCTGAGTAATTGTGTCATAGATTCCAGAGCTTCAGATAATGTGATGCCTGCTAAAGTGGCTCATGCTTTAGGCCTAACTCTCATGCGCACTTATGGATCCTGTTACTCCATGGAGAGTAAAGAAGTGCCCCTGGTCGGGAGAATTAAAGATGCACAAGTAGCTTTTGCTGCCTTGCCTGAAAAGAAAGTGTTGGCTACCATCTTAGTAGCAGATATCCCTCCTTCATATGGGATGTTGCTAAGTAGGAACTTTTGCAAAGATGTGGGTGGGGAAATCCAAATGGATTGGTCGCATGCACTCATACCTGTCAATGGACAAATGAAGAAGTTGCTGCCTGAGAAGCAGTCTGAGTATATTGTGTAGAAAACGGATGATCCTAGAGCACAAATACTCTACGAGGATATGGGGCATGGTAACTACGTGATTATGTCCCCTGATGAAATTCGACCCCCCAAAGTGTCTCCTAAAGATCCTAATGGGGTTTGGGTTTTAGAGTTTGATGGCGAGTTGTTCCTCGGTGGTTCCAGAGCGGTGTCCTTTGGTGTCACCTGAAGGAAGCCTACACCCCTTTTCATTTAAATTGCAGTTCGAGAATACTAATAACACAATAGAGTATGAGGCTCTCATTCTCGGATTGCAAGTGGCCAAAGAACAAGGTGTAAAGAATCTTCTGGCTCGTGGTGATGCAGAGTTGATAGTAAAGCAGGTCAGAAACCTTTTTCAAGTGAAAAATGGAAGGCTGAAACATTACCGGAATCAGGTTTGGGATTCCATTGAATTCCTTGATGCTTTCTCTATCGAAGCAGTACCTAGGGAAAAGAACAGCAGGGCTGATTCACTAGCTGTCTCAGGGTCACTGCTGATCCCTCATCCTGATTTCTCTCAGGACAAGTTCACCATTGAGATGGTCCATCGGCCCAGTGTACCTGATAACACCAATAACTGGCAGGTTTTCAATGATGATCAACATTTGCTTTCCTTCCTGGAACTCAAGGGTAATTTCGAACAACTGTATTTTGAGGGAAGTGACAACCTACCTCGTGAGAATGTGCCCTTTGACAAGGCAGTCACCCAAGGGGAAGAAACAGATCAGGAAGGGTGCATTAGACTCAAGGGGAATAAGATTCCTAAAGGATTGGTAAGCTTAGAGGAACTGTTTGACAAACATGACAGGTATGTGAAATCTAAAGCTTCTTCTGGGCCTCAACAATCAGCTGAGCATGATAAGATTGATATTGGGAGTCCTAATGACCCTAAGCTAGTGAACATTGGAAAATGTTGCACAGCAGATGAGAGGAGAAAAGCAATTGATCTTCTAAAGAGGTATAAGGATGTTCTTGCTTATCCTTATGAGGATCTAAAAGCCTTCAAGCCAAAAGATATGCAGCATCCTATTCCTTTCAAACCAGGAATTAAATCTTTTAAGCAGAAACAGAGGCAGTATAATCCCAAAACAGCTGACAGGATGAGGGCAGATTGGAGGTTGCTGATAGGATATCTGTTCACCAGCAGAAGGTTAAGGTCCTGTTTGACAAGAAAGCCAGGTTCAGAGATTTCCAAGTTGGAGACACTTTGTGTTGCTATGGGACAAAAGACATGAACCTCGTGGCAGCCATGGAAAGTTTGATTCCCCTGTGGCTCGGACCTTCAAGATCGGACACTTTCTTTGGTGAGAATTCCTTTTATCCGGATTACATGGATGGTTCTTCTCTCCCACTTCCTTATAGTGGGCAGTATCTCAAGTTGTTCAAGTCCTAGGTGATTAGGGAGTCCCTTGTATATTAATGCATGTGTTTTTTTTTTTCTTTTTGTTTTGGTGTGTTGTCCTCTGTATTGGTCTGATTTTTGACTCCGTTGCCCAATGGATAAGGTACTGGTCTGCTTCCCCGAGTTTGTCTAAGTTCTTGCCTTGTCTCATTCCTTGAATTTATGCCAAGTCATCCCCAGAAGGAGCCAGCTGTTGTCCACTCAAAATTCCCTGCTCTGATGAAAGTAAAAATTTCAAAATTTTGAGTTTAAGTGTTTTTCTCTAAAGTACCGAAGTCGTGAAATTGAGAAAATCTATGTTTTGGGTCATTTTGTATGTATTTCGGGCCTGTCGGACATTTTTGTCCCGCGTGTCCCAAGTTCGAAGTGCGTTCTGTTCCCTGATCGGCCGAAATCCCCGAAGTTGTTCCATTTTCGGGCCCGTCGGAACTTTTCGTCCCAAGTGTCCCAAATGGAATTGTGCAAGTCGTTCCATTTTCGGCCGAAACTCCCGAACCGTGTACTTCACTCTTTTGTGTTCCAAATGTCGCAAATCAAATTGTGCAATCTGTTCCATTTTCGCACCGAAACTCCTAGTGCGTACTTGGAACTTTTTGTCCCAAATGTCCCAAGTCAAAAAGTGCAAGTTGTTCCATTTTCGGCGAAACACCTAAACCGCGTACTTTGGAACTTTTTGTCTCAAGTGTCCCAAACTTTTTCAGACCCAGTGGAACCTTTTCGGCCGAAATACCCGAATCGTGCACTTCATGCATTCATGTCCTGCGTGTCCCAAAAGAAATTTGTGCGTCTTATCCTGGTTCCCCGAATCGTCCGAGCCGTGTGTTTCACACATTCACGTCTCACATGTCCCAAGCGAACCTAATGTCATTCATACTTAGTTTTTCCCGCTTTACCCGAATATGCTATTTTTCAAACTGATAGATATGAATGTAATGCGCATTGATCACCCTTCTCTCTCCTCAACGGCTATATAATGAGCAAGCCACCTTTGCAATTCTTACATTGTTTCCATGCTACCCTTGCTCGAACCCTTGCAACCTAATTCCCTGCGCATGTATCCCTTTTCTCTGTAATTCTTCCCCAAATTTAGGTTGCGGCTCTGATACTATCAATATGAAGATCGAAGTCCTGGAGGAGGCTTTGGGAGAACTAAAGAATAGTTGGCAGAAGGGCGAAACTTTCAAGACACTGGTTGTCTCAGCTTTCAAGGATATTCACTGTCATCTTCAGGATGAAAATTCTGGTGTTTCCCTTTCCTTGTAAGAAATCAAAGCTCAATTTAGAGCTTATATCAAAGATTATCATATTCATGTCGAGTTTGATAAAGAGCTGGAGAAATGTCTTGGATTTTGGATGCAGTCTACGGCCAACACGTCAGTCCCTCGTGGCAGAGACATAGCTGAGGCGTTAGAGAAATTCAGGCAGCGGATTCTGAAGTCAGTGGGTCCCTCCAAGTGACTGGCCACCTGTCTTCTTCTCCTCATTCTTTTCTCTTCTTCCATTTCTTTTGCCGTTTTCTTTGTAACGGGTTGAGGTACTGCGATAGGCGGTCTTTAACTGTTCTTGGTTAAAGAAACGGTTACGAAGAGTAACTGATTTGTAAGTTATATAATGGCCTTCTTCACGCCATTCAAGAGAAAAAGGAGGAACTTGGCATATTTTCTGAAAGTGTAAATAGATTACAAAGAAATCAATACAGAAGGACTTTTCCATTCTTTGTCTATCTGATCTCTGTTATTCCTAAGCTTTCGTTTATTTTCTTTGTGAAGATCATTTGTCTCAAGTTCGTTAGTCTTACCGATTGCATACTCTTCAACTTTGCAAGCTCGGTGATCTTGTATAACCAAGAAGGAACTTTGTGTCCTTGATTAATGAATTTGTGTTATGTTAAGAAACTTTGTGTTCTAAGCAGATGTTATTTACAGAACTTTGTGTCTTTAAATTCCATCTTATTTATTTAATACAAATGATCTTGTTTCAATTCATTGTGACTTTCGCATACATAAAGAATTACTCTGATATCTATAATTCTGCATGTTGCCTTTCTGCTCTTTCCCGTACTCTCATTTCCTCAGTCCTTTTGTAATTGATGATCTTCATAGAAAACACTTTCATGATATCCAAGTTTAACCAACAAATCATGTCTTGTACATTTGTAAATAAGTTCGTTTCTGAATAAGGGAACCTCTCCCATTAAAGAGGAGGGACTTCTTGTCCCCGACACTGTTGCTCTTCGTAAAGTCCTATCGGCGACCAACACACGCGTCAGCTAAGACCTTTGATGCACGTCAATTGAAGCCATTGACACCTGATTTAGCCTATAAATACCCTTCAACCGGTCATTTTCTCTTTGCACCTTCCCGCTCTTGAATTTTTGTAGGTCTCAATCGTTGTCAAAGACACAAGTACAACTATAATGTCGAATTCACATGCTTCCCAACTGCAAGTTCAGCAAAAAAATCAAGAGAATCTAATTCAATCGATTTCTAAGGTCAACTATAGGAATCCCTTATGCCCTCACATCCATCTTGTTTTAAAGATGTCTTGAATATAAAGATTTGATGGATGCGTGTGAATTTACTGAGGGCTCGTTAATATGCCCCATTTCAAAGCAGATCGAGATATTTTGAATTACCTTGTCATCCTACAATTCAGAGGACGGAATTTTTATGTGACTCGAACGATGGCGAATGTTCCAATTTAGTATCGAAGCAAATGAAATCCATCGGTTTACGGGCCTTACATTCAAAAAGGTACCAATTGTTACAACCAAGGCAACACTCCGGAAGAAGACAAGAAATTTATCGAATCAACGCGTTCGGTTTCCATGTTGATTGTAAGTATAATTCGTTTTAATTCATATTTTTTATTCTATTTTTATTACGATACAATTTGTTGTTATAAATTTATAGTAATTTTCACTGTTTGGCATTGGTGCCCATGTCAATAAATCCGGAGCATGGTGTCTAAGATGTAGCATTTCGAGTACATGTAATTTTTGCAATGCTAGGGTCTAAGATGAGCTTTGTAACTTTGTTTGACCTGATGAGTGCAGTGGAAAAGTGTGTACTTGAAAGTATACTGGCGTGGGCAGAGTTTAAACAAAAAAAAGATCTTAAGAAAACTGATGGAACCAAGAAGGGGAAATTAATTGATGTTCTCAAACTTGATGATGCAAATCAAGCAGGGGGAAGAATTCTGATCAATGTACTTTAATATTAACAGAGGGTGACTCAGCTAAGGCTCTTGCTGTAAGTGTTTGTGCCTTGAATCAGGGAAATGTGAATACTGAATTTGGTAGTATTGTGACATGTTTCGACATCACTTTCCAATTTAATTTTTTGTTATTTTAGTTATCTTTATCCTATCAGGTGGTAGGAATATCTGTTGTTGGTCAAGATTATTATGGCGTGTTTCCTCTCAGAGGTAAGCTGCTCAATGTCAGGGAAGCTACCACTCACCAACAAATGGAGAATAAAGAGATAGTAAATATAAAAAAAATCCTTGGTCTACAGGAAGATAAAATATATGACAACATTAAATCTTTAAGATATGGCCATCTGATGATAATGACAGACCAGGTACATGATCTTTGTCTAGCGCTGTTTAGTTTCTGCTTAATTCTGACACATCCTTTCTAGTGAGATCCTTTTTGACTTGTCCTTTGTCTCTTAAAGGACCATGATGGTTCCCACATCAAAGGATTGCTGATCAATTTCATACACCATAACTGGCCATCACTGCTTAAAATTCCTTCATTTGTTGTGGAATTTATCACTCCTATTGTCAGGGTAAATGTTCCCCCTGTATTTGGTTGAGTGTATTGAGACTCTTTATATTTGTTTTTAAGCCTCCAGAGATTATGTATCTCCATGTCTAATTTTGGCACATGTTGATGTAGGCAACTCACAAAAATGGAAATGTGTTATCTTTTTACACCATTCCTGAGTATGAAGCTTAGAGAGAATCATTGAGTGGATTGATAACTGGTTGGACCATAAAGTACTACAAAGTATTGCTAGTTTGTTTTCTCTTGATATGTTTTTAAGTTCGGTTTTGT
This sequence comes from Taxus wallichiana var. yunnanensis, assembly GCA_018340775.1. Classification (NCBI taxonomy): domain Eukaryota; kingdom Viridiplantae; phylum Streptophyta; class Pinopsida; order Cupressales; family Taxaceae; genus Taxus; species Taxus wallichiana. The sequence continues at coordinate 806,735,623 of CM031237.1, forward strand.
TCACTTTTGATTAGGTATCACTTTTTGCTTGGACCATATAGGGTTTGGGCACAATTACTTATAAAGAGGGCAAGGAGTATTTCATAGATCTCGGAAAAGCGCAAAAATATTTTGTGTGGGTTGATGAGAAAGATGGAGATGCGATTGGTGGCCTTGGCGGGAAGAAGATAGAGGCTTAAAAAAAGCTGGTTGAGACAATTTGAGGTAGTTAGGCCAGGGGAGTAAGGTGAAATGAAATATGAATTAAAATGATATTCATTTCAACACTAACAAGTTAACAGTTGCCACCTTTTCCTTTGGAGAACTTAATTGGTTATGATTGTCAATCCCATGTCAGTGAGTTTATTCTTCCTCATATCAATCAACTTATAGAATGGGAGAGAAGGGCTAAGGTTCTTATCAATGAGATTATTAGTCGTTATGAAAATTATTGGCAACGGGATAGTTTATACGCTGCAGCTGATCCAAATTTGTTGTCGCATGGAGATGCGACAAATCAAGAATAAAGAATTTTAAAAAATCTGGATAGTGCTGCAGAAGATCTTATAAGTTCAGGGGTTATTTCTGGTGTTGGGGAAAGAGGTACAACCACAATGGAAGAATCCGTTGGGGAAGAGAGTAGAGGAGTAGAATTGGAAAAAGAAAAAGAGGGTTTTGAAAACTAGAAACTTTTATTATTGAGGAAACTTTAAATATTGAATCTGAAAACTTCTACTATTGAGTATGTACTATGGTATTTGAATTTAATTATATGGATTTATATACAATCTTTAATTTTAATTGCATTAGATGGTGATTATCATGAATTATATGTATGTTTCTTGTTTACTTGCATTGTCATGAATTGTATGTGGACGTAGATGATGAATGATGATAATTGATAATTAATGATAGATGATAAATAAATGGAATGTGTTATAATGGATATAGATGAAATTAATGATTAGAATGGATATAGATGACATTAGAACGAATAGAATTGTAATGATATGATTATGAATTATTTAAAAAAAACGGAATTGTTTTAATAAATTTAAATTAGATAAATAATTGTGTTAATAATAATTGTAGTGTGTCGAGTCGGGATATGATAATGATATGGTGATGATATGATATATATGGATGATGAGGAATTTTATGTGGACTTATATTTAAAATTGTATAATGTATTGTTTATCCCACAGTTAAAGAAATATATCAAAGGATTTTGCACATATAAAAAATAAATTAAATATAATTCTAAGAAATCAAGAAAGAATCATCATTGGTAAGAAATTAAACATAAATGCAAATATGATAGGGTTTAGCTTACCTCTTATGTATTAGATTCTTTGTGAAATCATCAAGGGTAACGTGCTAGATCTTTGTTTTACCTGACATTGTAGATAGAGGGCTGAGTTGCCTGACATTGTTAGTCCTGAGAAGTACCAGCAACATCTTTAAATATATAGACCAACAATATCTTTAAATAAATGTAAATATATAGAATTAGACCTGTAACATCTTTAATGATAACAAGAGCTGAAAAAATGTAAAGTAACAAACAATAAGATTATGTTGAAGAAGATACCTATTTAAAATTGAAATCATCACCGGTAATGTGCTAGATCTTTGTCTTAAAAAAATTCAACACAAAAATGGATTAGTAGATAGATGGGTGAGTTGCCTGACATTGTCAGTCCCAGAAGTAATGTGACTTCCTTGGATGGATGTCAACCCACATTTTCAAAAAATAAAAAGATTGTATTTAACTAAATGTAAATACATAGACCTGTAACATCTTTAATGATAACCAGAGCTGAAAAAAATGAATAGTAACAAACAATAAGATTAAGGGGAAAAAGATACCTCCTTAAAGTTGAAATCATCACTGCCACTGGTAATGAGCTAGATCTGTCTTTTAAAAAAACCCAACAAGAGAAATGTATTAGTAGATAGATGGGTGAATTGCCTGACATTTTTAGTATATAGACCTGTAACATCTTTAATGATAAAGATAAAAGATAGATAAAGAAGATACCTATTTAAAGTTGAAACAATCCATTATCAATAGCTTCATCAAACTCGATGTTGTCTTCTGTAGAATGTGACGAAGAGCCAATTACACTCTCAAGGTTGGGAATATTTGTACTTGTAGCTGTATTATTCACACCTCTTCTTTCGCAAAGGGAATTCCAGTGTGCAATTGCTCTGTCGAACGGAAAGGTTTCGATGGAGTATCGAGAAACATAACACCTCATGCAACTTTCCAGATTTTTATCCAACCTGTTTCTCAGTTTTGATTTTATAAATGACAATGCACTAAAAACCCTTTCATCCTCCACAGACCCCAAAATCATTGTTTGGCATAACTCATATAATCTGAAATATTCACTAATATCTTCTTGTAAGATAGAACTTTGATAGATTCCTCGCCACAGCCTTGTAATAGCACCACTTTCAGAAGGTTGATCTAAATTCTTATATTGGTTCCTCATTGTTGTTGCAAAATTTGTTGACTGAAACTTTAATAAATTGACATTCAGTATACCTTTGATTTCCATACCCTTGAGCTTTGACATCTTTGTAAATTGTTCCATTATTGTACCCATTGATTTATGGAAATGCTTTCTGACAAAGTCTGCACGGCCACCTTCAGTATTCCAAAAATTAGGATTCATCACACCCATGGCTTCAAGAATTTTATCTTTACAGAAACGTTCCCTAATTTTTGATGACAAGGTTTTCTCGAAAATTTTTAAGCTTTATTCTCGTTTCAATTATAATGACTCAAACAAATTACGTGTCATGGGAACATCTTCTCGTTCCGATCCTGTAATATCTTGACATTTTTGTAAAATGTGCATTGGTATTTCCCTCCCATTAATAGTGATGCATAGGTGATCATGGATATTAAATCTCAAAAATGTGTTAGGATTTTTAAGATCTAATAAATCTTTCCAATTTTCAAAACAGTGCATCAAAACTATCACGGGAACAAGTATAATATATCAAGACTTTTACATACCATTTTCCTCATCCATATAAAATCCACAATATAGATTAATCTGCCCTGTGCATGCTTCATCAGCGTATTGATCTCCTTTAACATTGGAAGAATACCAACCAATGTAAGCAATGTCTCCAAATCAGTTAAACGGAAAAACAAGTCCCTTGCCCTATCAACTTCATGATGGTATTTGTGCATGAAACCAACCAATGAAGGATACTCCTCACGAACTCTGCAAGCAGGTTCATACAAAGAGATCCATCTAGTCTCCACATCCTTCAGAAGTTTTTTGCCATCTGTAATTCCAATTGCAAATTTTTGGAACTCGAGAAAATGCTTTGGGCTGCTTGACATATAGGCATGAAGTTCTCTTATAAGGTCTTCTAATTTAGCAACATTTTCGTGGTTGCTTACCATTTTATATGCTAAATTCATTCTGTGAGCCATATAGTGAATTGGTAGCATATATGGGGCCACTGTTGTTTGTAATCTAACACAGAGCCCTGTTCGGTGACCCTGCATGACAGATGCACCATCTGCTCCAACGCATACCAACTTCGTAGCAATTTCATAATCAGTCATTCCAGCAACATCTTTCAAATGAGAAACAACTATTTTATATAGGTTTTCGGCATTGCAGTTTTCAACCATTTTCATAACACCCAATAGATGAGGTGTCCTTATATGATTTTCTAAAGTATAGATATGGATACATACCCATGTGGTGTTGTCGACTGTTGTCACTTCATCAATTGAAAGAGAGATAAAGTTTTCTTTTTTTACATTCTCTTTCAAATCTTCCTTCTCTATCATCGAGAGGCATTTTTCCATTTCCCATCCACTACTTTCAGACCAATGAGACTGAGGTACATTCAGCATTCCGTTAAATTGATACAAAACTTTGAAATCGAGGAAATCAAATCCCTTTTCCTTTTTTAGTATTTGAAAAGAGTAGAGAATTGTATGAATTTTGCATGTAGATTTTTTTCTTTCATCTTACCAATATGTGATGTGATTGTTCCTCCCTTTTCCAACAAATGTCTGTGTTTTTTCTGCTCTGCCTCATATTCCGCTGCGTATCTAACATGCATGCATTCTTTTTGATTTTCCACCTATGTGTTTTGATTTTCTCGCCATCCGCCCCGTTCTGCTTAAATATTGTTTTCCATAATGTTTTTCTATAGTGTCCAGCTTTGATTACATTTTTTGTTGCTTTCCCAATTTCCACGTACATATTGTACATGTACATTCAGATGGGATTTCTTCATAATTAGATTATTATACGGGTTTAATAAAAGAAATTTAATTTGCCTAATCAAACTTGTATGTCCCGCCAATGGTCCACATATTCTTGTTCGTTTTTAATGCTTTACTTTTTTGAGTAGAATTTTGAGCAATATCACAATCACATGGTTTCCTCTTTCTTGACTGGAGTTTGATTTTGATTTCAGTCTTCCATTTTCTTGAGTGTTTGTATCTCGTGATATCTATTTGCACTTCGGTTGTACCCCAATAGAAACAATATCTTCAAGATCGGCATATTATCGTAGGTTTCATTTGTTTGACTTTGATACATGTGCAAAATGCATGTCCACCTCAATAATACCTTCCACAGTCAAGTATTTTGATTCTTTGTGGTGGCATCCATATGATTGGTATTTACAATATTTGAATCCGCATGAGTTTCCAAAATACTTGAAGAGTGATTTCGAGATTTCTTACTTACATTTAGGTTATTCGTATTCTTTGAGCTGGCACCTTCCATTATTCTCGAAAAGAGTCCAAGTAGTGACTCGTCCAAAGGTCTCGAGGTCTTGTCGCGCATCCCCATGCCTCGAGGTCATTGTCACGTGTGAACTCGCACTTATCACACGTCAACAACCCTTTTTCGCATTGCGTGTTCACTGCCTCTGTATGTCTTTGTCGCGCATCAACACTGCCCTTGTCACGCGTCACCTTCTTCACCCAAGTCACACGTCAACACTTCCTCTCGCCGTGCGTCGATGCATACCGTTGTTGCTTGCGTCAACAATGCCCTTATCGCGTGTCAACACTGCATTTGTCACGCGTCAACAATCACAGGCTAACAGTAATCTGAATCTCTGGTGCTTAAGGGTATGCGAGTTCAAATTTCATAGTATTGGTAATTTGTTAAGCTACTTGAGGTATACTACCCAGCGAATCAGCTAGGTTTTTATAGGAGATGTTTTCAAATGAAGGCAAAGCCGACCCCCAAAAAAAATATACTATATATTTTAGGTGAACAGGACACCGACCCACTCCGAATAATTCACCTTTTCAAATTTTCCTAAAATGAAATTTTCACCATATTACGAATATTCGTTGCTAAAATTATCCCTTCTTAAATCACTACATCACAATATGACCTATTTATTTCAGTTTCATATTTACATAAATTGTTATTAAATATTGGATTGACATCCTTTCTAGGAAGCTCCATGCTATCCGGATCTAGCATACACTAGGAAGTCCACTGTCATGTGCTATTTAATACTCTTTTTTGGTCTTGCTTTGCATTTACAGGTAGTCCTTCCTAGACAAAAAGGAGCTCTCTACATTTGGCTTGGATAACATCAACAACGTGCATTCTACCTTCCACCTTCACTTCACAGGTATTCCTCCTCACCTTTACCTTATCTATTTTTCTCATATGTACGTAACTTATTGGTGAAACATTTTGGCATGCCGGTGGGACCCTCTCTTGGGTTCATTGCATTTTCTTCATATAGGGAAATATTGTGTGTGTCTCTTTCTTTTTGAAAAATACACATTTAATCTTCTCCCTGGTAACATTCTCTTCTTCTAATTGATCTAAAGGAAATTTGTGATTTGGTGCTTAAAATGAATCATTTCTTTCTTCTTACATTTTCATAGTAGTGAAAGAGCACGTTATTGACCTATTCATCATTTTCTACATCGAATCTAATTGTCAATTTGGGTTCTAAAATTTGTTGCATTTCATCCTTGTATGCTGCATTGTAGCTCATCTAAATTTATTTGCAACCTATATGCTTTGGAGGTCATGACCATAGCTGATGGTTGGTGGGAATGAAGTGTAGCTCACTATGTGCACACACCCTAAACCAAATCACTAAAAAAATTACACATTTCTTAAACATATTCTTTTCGGTATTTACCGTTAACGACTAATAATTGGATTAGCGGTGGAGCCATCTCGTGTTCGGCTAGAAATTATATTAGAGTAGGGCCTCACATACTAAAAAGTATATATTGGGGACACCACAAATTTACCTGAAACCAACCATAGTTTTTAGTTTCTATAGGGCACCTTTGTTGACCAAAAATTCTATTCTACTTATAGTCAGTCCTAAATGGCATAAGCCACAACATAAAATCTACAACATAGGATTTCATGTTTGCTAGATTTTTTACTGATTGTGTTTTGAGGTGTGAGGTTTATTTCTTCATTTTTCTCATCCTTTACACCCCCATTCATAATTGGTGTATTCCGGTTTATTCTGGGTGTGTTAGGAATCCTCACAGACCATACTCATCCTTTGGGTTGGCCTTTTTATTGATCTAAATCACCAACATTTTTTTTATTCTCTACCTAGATTTCACAGTAAGAATCGGTATCGGTCAATGACCGCCATTGGTTATATCATCTCACCGGCATCGGTTAATTGACCATCATCAATTTTATGTTGTTTTGGTCATTTCTACCAAAGTAGCATTCAATCTACATTTATGTGCTTTTTGTGACTTGTTTGTCACTTCATCACCTTTTTGTGTTCTATTTGCCACCTATGGATTTCAAATCCATCTCATTTGTACCTTTTTATCTTCAAATCTCAATATGTTATTCATTCATAGTAGCGATATTTTCCAATGATCTCCATCGGTTATATCACCATACCACCATCAGTTTACTGACCGTTGTCAGTTCATTGTTGTTTTGGTCATTTTCCCAAAACAATGTTTTATTCACATCCATCACTTTTTGTGACTTCCTCTGTCACTTCATTACATTTCAAGTCTTTGATATCATCTTCAGAGTCCAGTTTCACTTTATTTTCACCTTCTACCACCATATTTTTGAATCTTTCATTTCTCCACCTGTAACTTTGCATTGGTCCCTAGTCGACATCAATTACCCTCCAATACCAACATCTATTACCTAACCTACATCGGTCTTTGTGTTTTGATTTTTAATCAAAACAATGACTAATTTCTACCTTCTAGATCCTCTTTCCATCCATCTTTTGTGTTTTTGTATCATCAACAAAGCTTAGATTACCATTTCTACTATCGCAATACATGGTTTTGACTCATAGACAAGCCAATGCTCTCATGTTTCATGCTAACCACCAACCACTCCCACCTAGCCCATTGCCACCTTCCATTTCATCACCTATGGACCCCAACTAGCCTATTACCATACATACTGGTGACGAGGAGTTCACAAGACTCCTTGATCAAAACCCCGCCGCACCGCAACATTACCTCGTATCACTCATCCACCGTGACTCATATGGAAACTTATATAAAACATGCTTGTATTGTTCCTCCTAAGTTACCCCCACTTCTACATCAATAACTACTAGTACATCATTACCCACTTCTACCTCATCACATGTGGTTTTCTATGTTTGACCCACATTATTGGTATTTTGTAGCACATACAAAAATATTGTGTCCTCAATGTCGTGGTCCCTATGATGTCTACCATATCATCATCCACTTCCCATGTACCTTTTGCATCCCACCCACCTTTGGTGTCGGTAACCCACACTCCCTTCCAAAACCTTGTCCTCTCCATCCTGTAGTCTCTTCCACCAATTTCCATGAGAGTCTTTACGTCCATCCCACCTACCTACACCTATCATCAACAACCACCTATTTCATCTACCACTTATTCTGGGTATTTTCCCGCAACATCCATCCCATCCTATATTCCCTCATCATAGTTTTCATACATGAAACCACCACATATTCAAGTTTGTCCACATCATACCCATATTATCTCCCCCTTATATTGTAGGGGTGCTCCATCATCACAACCCATAAATGATCTTATCAAAATGATGATGGACAAGATGTGTAGAAAATAGAAGCATTTGTCTCGGCTCATAACTATCTAATATACAATGAGATTTACAATGATCCCATTCACCATTTTGTTCCAATTATTCCATACCCTACACATTTGGAAATTCCAAAATTCAACCGATTCAATAGCAAAGAAGACCCAAAAAAACATTTGTAGTATTTTAAAATTGTGTATTATCTCATCATTATGATGATGCATTGCTCCTATGAACATTCCCAATGTCCTTGACATGACCCGCTTTAGATTGGTATAGTGCTCTACCTAGGCACTCCATCTTTTCATTTAATTAGGTAGCTCAAGATTTTCTAGACCACTTTTCTATCAACATTGTAAAGAAGGTCACAATGACCAACTTGTACGTGACATGCCAATATGAGGATGAGTCTATTGTAGACTTTTTTGCTCATTGGTGCGGCCTGATTAATAACCTCATATTCCAACTACCTCTAATTGAGTTAATAGAGTTTTTTACCCGAGCTTATGCTAGACACATCTCACCAACTCTCCAAGTCAAAATTTCCACACATTTGATGAGGCATTCACAATGGTCTAGAAATTTTATATACGCACTTTGAAGGAGAAGAAGTTGTAATTGCGTAACAAAAATGCTCCCTTAAAAACCAATGATTCTTCTTCTTCGTCCAAACCACAAAATAATTATTCTAAAGAAAAAGGATTTGCCAATGCAGTGGTTTTAAAATCTGGACCCTTCTCATCCATCTAACCAATCAAAACCTTCTTCTAATATTTCCCTATTCAAACTTTCCAGTTCAAGTGGGAACAATGAAAAATATACTCCCATTGGAGAACCTTATTCTTCTATTTTGGAAAAACTTCTAAAATTTGGAGCAATCACCTTCCACCTATCAAAACACATACTAGTTTTGACCCTTCTCATCTGTACCTGCATGGTACAAGGAGAATGATTACTACAATTATCACCATGTTAGAGGTCATAGTGACGGTAATTGTATAACTTTTAAAAACATCATCCAAGAATTGTTAGATAATGGAGATCTCATCTTGGATAACCCCAATGCATCGGCTAACCAAAACCTCCACATCTTCAAGAAACCATTTCCAAATCACACCCCATCATCCAACCAAGCCGGTGAAACCTCAACTAATGATACCAATGTTTGAGAGGTTCATGCCATTTTTGATATCATACCGACTCCTTCCGCTCAGTTTCCTCCCATCCCATCTATTGAGGAAATTCTTGCATGAGATCCTCCACCCACAGAGGCACCTATTTCATCCACTTCTCTACCCATGGAGGAGTCTACCTTACCTTCTTCTTTACCCATAGAGGAGTTTGCCTTATCTTTGGATGCATCTATCCCACTCATCTCGCCACCTGTCAATCAAGCATCTAGCATTACCCATTCTTCTACCTATGGAAGAGCCCAATGTAATCTCTTCTTTACCAAAGGAAGATCTATACAATCAACCTTACCTCCTCCTCTTCCCATAGAGGACCCACTAGTGGAATCTCTTTCTGTTGGTGACAATTCCCCACTGGATTTTAAAGACCATGTTGATTTTATATCGTTTCTTCTACCCACAGAGTCTAAATCCAACCATTTCCCTATCTCACAGACATTATTTACAGGGGTTACTACCAAATAAACATCATCCCCCTCCACTTCTGCGCCATTCTCATGTTTGTTTGATCACTTGGATTATGTTGAAAATTCCATGGTTTGGGATGCCTTCGGCTTCCTGTCTCAACTCAAATGCAAATGTTGTCTACTGACACTTCCACGATCTATCCAAAGGTGTTTAAGACAACCAAACCCACCATGCCCATAATAGTCACCTCTTCTTCATCACCCTCACCCACACTTAAACCATTACCATCAACCAAAATTTCACCTATGCCTAAAACCCTACCTGCACCCATACCTTCATCCGCATTCAAACCCATTACCACATTGGGAGTCATGTAGACATCAAGCCTAGTCCATCCTCCTATCAAACTAGATTTAGCCATGTCCTCGCAAGCCATTGCAAAGACTATTCCCCACCTAAGAGGAAGAAAAAACCTCTTAGGATACATACATTGGCTTCGCCCACTACCCCTCTATCACCTTCACCACTTCCATCTATCCTAGGTCAGCACCCATCAACCTGGTCACCTCCTACCCAAGGTAAACCACAAAAAACACAACAGCCCACCTCCTCATCATGATATTTTGTTCCAACCAAATGACCTACTCAACCTATGCCTTTATTGTTACCTACATCCATTCTACCTCCCATACCTACACCACTTCCTGTATCCTCAACATTAACCATGCCATTCCCTTCTCCTCAACCAGTCCTTTCCACATTGCCTCCTACCACCGTCTTTACTACACCTCAATTATTGCCTTGATAACCCATCCCCTTCCGCCATCTTCCTTCCCTTCTACATCATGCACTCCTTCTATACCTTTACCCAAGAAGGTGCAACCCAAGCCCAAAGCCCCACTACCTTTTAAAGAGGTAGTTAAACCTACATTGCCTCTAATAACTAGCTCACCAACTACACCTTTACCTAAGAAGGTGCTACCCAAATCCAAAACCGCATTAATCTGCCAAATAGGTAGTCAAACTTACTTAACCTCAAATTCCACCCCAGTGACGCCTCTCCCACTAAAGTCACCCAAACTTCCATCTAGACCCACACTCACTTCACATTGTGATCCATTGGCAGGGTCTTACGCCAATATCTTAGCTAAGATTTTATAAACCTCTGTCATCACATTTCCACCACTTAGACCTTACGACCCACTCAAATATAAACTGGAAAGGTTCGATGATACAAAAATTTATGCTTACCATCATGTGCCAGGGCATGATGTAGAAAATTTTAAGGATCTTAAAACTATTCTTCTCTAAATATGTCCTCTTGAAGAGAAATTTGATGATGATGATCTTCTGGATGAGGACCCATTCCACCTTCACCTATCACCACACAACCTCACCCCATACCTATTCAACAACCTCCATCTCCACCTCCACAACCCTTTTACCCTCCTCCAACATTTGAGATCAACATGGTCCGCATTAGAGAACTAGCCAAAACTCCTCCAAAATTCTAGTGCACCATACTCCTTTCACAAGAATCTTTTCCTTCACCACTTTTTTTCCCATCCTGCCGCTACACCTTTCATGACACACCTTCTTCTTCACCTTAGATCAATATGGTTCAATTTTCCACTCGAGCTCAAAGGAAAAGGAAAGGAGAAAAAATTAGCTCATCCGCTACATCTTTACCTCACATTTCATCATCTCACACCTGCCCTAAGGTGACCATCAACGGACCTATACCCCATTTCTGATAGGGTTTCCCATTGTACAATGATCAAAAAATTTCACTAGTATCCTCTCAAAATGTCTTTGTATTACCTCATCCAAACCTTTGAGTCTCATCTTCGGGACCTCATTGAGGTCATACAATCTATTGAGGTTATACCTAGTGACCCCACACCTATCGCCACCATTGTCACTCCTAATAATGTGGACGCTCTCACTAATTTGCCTCCATCCTCTGCTCCCACTACCATTCATCAAGTCTCCGCTCTTAGTTTCTCTAAAGAAGAGATTTTCCCTCTCCAATCATATGATCCTGACCCCACCCTATTCATTTCCATCTACATTGATAATATACGCATTTGACACGTTATGATTGATGGAGGTTCTAGTATCAACATCATTTCCTCCCATGCGTACAAACAAATGCGCATCCCTTCCAATTACATGCATAATAACCTAGTTATGTTGCGTTAATTTAATGATGCCATGACTTCCACCCTCGGAACCATCATTCTCCACATTCACGTGGGACCCCATGCCATTCCTAAATTATTCTGTGTCTTAGGGGGAATTCTAATACAATCTACTATTTGGCTGACCTTGGATTCGTGTCATGGGTTATGTTCTTTCAACCTTACATTGTTGTTTAAAATTTAAATGTGAAGGGCACAACTATACCATCCCAACCAACCCTTCACCATTCAAGACATGTAACATGTTGTATCAACCCAATGATGTCCTTATACTAGTTAAGGCATCTACCACCCCTACCACTTCTTCTTCATCTGCTGCCTCATCCACCACTTCTACCACTACATCTTCCACAACCAACTCCTCTATTCCCACTTTGCTGCCATAACTTTACTAACTGGCCCATAAACCAAACCATCTACTTCTCAAATATCTAACACCTCTTCTTCCTGACCATCCAATGATTCAGCTTATTCAAGCTGATCACATACCAACCACCAATCCCTAGAAGGTTTTTTAAACGCCTCATTTTGGGGAGTACCACCTTTATAACATTGACACTTTCCTTACTCCTCAAGAGTATGGTAACCTTCATCAACACCCATGCTATAATCCAAGTAAGTTAGAAAATTTTCCCCCCCTACGGTCCTCCCCACCTTCGCACCAACCTAACATATGGGGGACTTGATATTTCTACCTACTCACCTGAGCCACCTTCCCAAACTTGACCATTTTCATCTGATCTCCAATCTCTCACCAACCACCACTTTACCCACACCTTCCTTCATCATTGCACTTGGAAAGGCTTTGGATTTGGATTCTATGAACAAGGTCACCATACTATCATTCCTTGCACCACCCGTAAGCATAAAGACCATAGTGGTATCATATTTTCTGAACCACCTTCCAAGAAGGCTTGAGTCGAACTCATTGAGGATGATAAACCTTCTCCACCCCATTCACCTACCTCACCACCTTCACCTACAGGGTCCATGGATCTAGAATCCATTCCTTCTAACTTTTTATTTTCTTTTTTGTGAACACCGTTTCCTTGTGACCTCTAACTTATCAGCATGATTGCAAGGCTCCCTCTTCTCTTCCCTCCTTATATCTGACATGATCGATGCTTTGACATGCCTTATATCAATGTCATTCAATCTCAGGAGACGACGAGTCTATTCTCACTTACCTTTGGTGCGGAAGATTCTTATATTCACCAGTCATTACCTTATAAGACGCAAACCATGTTGAATTAATGGACCATCGAAATCAACATTCACACTTAGGACAACCCACACATTCTAAAGATAGGCCAATCTTTAGATGTTGCTAAACAAGAAGTTTTCAATTCTTTCCTCTGAGATCATAGCAACGACTTTTTCTTGGTCTTACACCGATATGCCCGGTATTGACCCAAATATTGTGGTCCAAAATATCGTAACCATTCCTAGTGCCAAACCCATGAAACAAAAGCTGCGAAAAATGCATCCTTGCATTAACCTTCTTGTGAAAGAAGAACTCCAGTGCATCATTTCTGTTTCCTTCATTTTACCCATTAATTATCCCCAATGGATCTCTAACATCATTCCTATCACAAAAATGACAAGGGGACTTTGCATTTGCATGGATTTTTGTGACCTTAACCTGGCTTGCCCTAAAAATGACTTTCTCCTTTGCTTAGCATCGACCAACTAGTTAAACTCACCGCCTTCCATGAGATTCTATCACTCATGGATGGTTTCTCAAGTTATAACCAAATATTACTCACCCTAGAAGATCAACACAAAACCTCCTTCATCACTCCTTGGGGGACCTTCTATTATCGTGTCATGCCCTTTGGTCTTAAAAATGATGGTGCCACATATCATCAGGATATACCTTATATCTTTAACGACATCATGCATAACATATTGGAAGATTATGTCAATGATCTTCTTATCAAATACAAACATCGGGCCAAACACCTTGTAGTCCTTAAATTTGTCTTTGACCATCTTATCAATATTATGTTCACCTTCAACCTAAAAAGTGTGTCTTTGCTATTCTCTTGGGAAAGCTCCTTGGTTTCATCATTTCTTTGCATGACATTGAAGTTGATCCTAATAAAATCAAGGCTATTATCAAGATGCATCCACATAATAACCTTTGTCAACTTTGTAGTTTGCTAAGGCAAGTTACAATCTATTTGTCACTTTATTTCTTAGCTTTCCGACCACTGCCATCCATTTCATCATCTTCTCAAAAAGGATGTCTCCTTCAAATGGGATGATGAATGCAAAAAATCCTTCGATGCCTTAAAATAATACCTCCTCCAACCATCTGTTCTCATTCCACCTAAGGACGTCCAATAATTTTACCTCTACATTTCAACCTTGTGATGACCATTCCTGGGTGCCATGCTCACTCATCGTTAGGAGAAACACAGGAGAAAATGGTTTATTACATAAGTTGTACACTAAAGATTATGAGACTCAATATACTCATGCTAAGAATATTTTATTATCCCTAGTCTTTGTTTCTACTAAATTTTCCACCACCTACTCAACCAAAAGACTCTCATCGTCACCAACACCGATTCCCTACATTCATGTATGCTAAGCCTTATCAACTCCAACGTATCACATTGCTTGCCTTAGACGTCAAATCCATTAATATCTTTGGCTACTCCCAACTAGTTGTGAACCAAGTCAATGGTTTATACCTATGTTGTAACAAGGTAATTCAAAAGTATGAACATCACGTTGACATACTTTTGACTACCTTTGATCATTATGAGCTTCAAAAAACTATGTGCTCCACTAAAAAATTCAAGATACCATGGTTTGGCTTGCTTCTCAAATCAACACTTGCTTCTCCTTCCAAATAAAAATATTTGTCACAATACAATGGTTGCAATCAACCTCTTATTTGTTCCAAGAATTTAACATTGTAGGAAGAATTATTCATCGATCCATGTGACATTAATTCACCGATTACCTTTCCTCTCATTTCGCCTCTAGAACTCACTCGGGATGGACAATGGGCATTCCCCAAAAGTGTCTCTCACTATGTTATCATGGGGGTATTCTATAAAACATGGTTTTCACGGTGATCTGTTATCACCGAATCACAAAGACTTCTGGATGTTGATCGATTTCTAGTTTGATCACTCTAAGCATCCAGGTGTGATTGGATAACATGGGTACTATCTCCAAGTTGTGGGACTTGCTACTTGAGATAGACCTCCAGAGAAAGTTGGTTCTTGCTCCTAAACTACCTGCCACAATCTACTCTAATGCAGGAGAAACTAGCTATTCTAACCTAAAATTCCAAGGGACCAGAGAGAGAGAATGCATAAAATGAAAGCCTACACTAAAGCGGTGATACACCAGAAAAGAGGGTGTGAGAGTAATCTCCAAATGTGTGAAATACAGAGGCAAAGTGCACACTAGAAGAGGTGATGACAGTTCACCATAATCCAGCAAAATGCATTCACAAAGAATATTCCAAGCACACACAATGATAATGAATTCTGCGCAAGAACATAATAACTAGACACAATATACTTGTAGAAAGATTAAAGGGGCAAGAAGAATGCAAGGAAACACAAGTAGGGAAGATATATCCACAAACCGATATTTTATTGCTTCATGATATGCATGAGTTCAATCTATTACAAGATAAGGGCCTGGATCACCATGCAAGGAGTCCACTATAAGGGCTCGCAACAACTCGGCTTCACAAAGCAATTTTGACAGAGCTTTGTTACCCAAAATCTCTCTCTTTACAATGAGCCCAACACTCCAATTTATAGAAAAATGAGAAGGAAAAAGAGAAGGAAAAATGGAAATCCCGAAATCTGTCCTTCAACCACACTGTAAGAGGCATTAAATTGATTGGAATGGTTATCCATTACTTGCAAAAGGCTCCCCATACTCATCCCATGTGTTTGCAAGAGAAAGAATGATGACCATGCCTCTTAATTGCACTCCCAACTACCAAATAAAACATTGTTTGAACCCGGCCACGTTTCCTAAAAAAATCAATCAATTTTTAATCAAATCTAGAATTTCTTGATTTTTGTGCATGGGCTCGGAACCACGATTCCAACGGTACCAATTTTGTGCGATTTCGTTGAGAAATGCAAAAGTTATGGCCTTCTCGAGTGCGGGCAGCTCTCTTTTGGGCACAGCGGGCGTTTTTGTTATTTGACGGGAATGAGCATTGATTGATCTGAAGCCGAATATGTTTCTTTTATTTAAACATATCTAACCTCATTAAAAATAATAAATCCAGTTTTTGTGGCGTGGAGGACGTCGTGCTCGTTTCCGAGAAAGTCCAATTTTATGAAAATCGGAGCTAATGAGTCAAAAGTTATGGCCATTTGAAGTTTCCGGACCAAACGTTGACTTTTCTTCCCTGCCTTCGGCCATTTCGGCTTTTCGCGTCCCGGATGTCCCTTTGTCCCATTTGGCATAGTGCTGAAATTTCCCATTTCGGCCGATCCGGCCGGTTCGCGTACTTTTGGCCCAGGCGTCCCAATCATTTTTGGAATGTCTTTGGGACAAAGGCTTGCCGGTTCAAATCAATTTCGCTTTTTTGTCCCAACTGTCCCGGGACAAAAGTTCTCATTTCGGCCGATCCGGCCGGTTCGCGTACTTCGCGTACCTTCGGCCCAACTGTTTCGGGCCGCCTTGACTCATTTCGGCCGATTCGCCCGGTTCGCGTACTTTTGGCCCGCGCGTCCCTTTTGCTTCGGGCCGCCTTGACTAATTTCGGCCGGTTCGGCCGGTTCGCGCCCGGATGTCCCATCTGTCCCACTTGCATTTGGACTGTTTGTGCTCATTTCGGCCGGTTCGCGCCTTTTCGTCCCAACTGTCCCAAGCTGCCTGGTCTAGGACTTAGCCATTTTTTGTGATTTTTCCTGGCCCGAGTCTGTTTTTTGCAATTTTCTTACCTTTCCTCAGAACTTGCTCTCTTCATGGGGTGAATTTTGGATAATAGTATCATCCTACGATGCCTTACAAGTTCTGAAATCCCATACACCATTAAGGAAGTTCACGATGGGATTTGCGGTGGTCATTTTAGTGGCCTCATTGTCACTAAATGCATCCTTCACCTCGACTACTACTGGACAACCTTAAACCAAGACTATTGTGACTATGTCAAACATTTTGTGAAATGTCAGCAACATGCTAATCTTCACCACACCCCTAGTCACACCTTATAGGTTACTAGAGACCTTTGGCATTTCTCCTAATGGGGTTTGGATCTCGTCGGAGAGATTAACCCTCATTCTTCTCAATGCATCATCAATGGATCATCACCACAACCAAATATTACACTAAATGGGTGGAATCTGTACCTCTCATTTCTACAAAATCTAAGAAAATTTATGAATTCATCAACCATCACATCATTTGTTGCTTTGGTGTTCCTCACGCCTCATCACTGATAATGGAAAAAATTCAAAAACAAAACCCTATGCAAACTCTATGACACCTTTGGCATTTAAATCAATTTTTATTCACCTTATTATCCTCAAACAAATGTTCAAGACAAATCAATTAACAAAACTCTTAACAAAATTCTTATGAAATTAGTTGATGATACTAGTAAGGATTGACACACGCACATTCCTTTTACCTTATGGGCTTATCGCACTAGTATTCATACCTCCACCACTGCAACACCTTTCTCTTTGGTCTATGGTACAGAGGTTGTCTTGCCTCTCAAATTCCAAATTCCATCACTTCGTATCTCACTCAAAGACATGCTCAATGATGATGACTTTCGCCAAGACCGTTTGGCCCAACTTGAGCTTCTAGATGAACATCGTTTAAATGCTCTTGATCACCTTAAAATATATCAAAAATGTATCAAACATGCCTATGAAAAACATGTCCATGAATGAACCTTCAAGGTCGGTGATCTTGTCCTGAAGGAAAATCAACATGTAACCAAAGCTGAGAAAAGTAAACAGGAAAGTTTGCTCCTAATTGGCTTGGACCCTCAAAGGTAAACCCAAACCAGAGCCCCTCAATGTCTTACATCTTGACCATTCTATTATTGAATCTAGTACTATATCACCTATTTTATATTACGCACTCATCCCTTGAGTAACCATTCCTTTCATCTACCTCTTTTAAGGATTAATGACTAAACAAGAATCATGTGATTATTCATCACCTTTTAGCCTTATCTTAAATATGAGTACCACGACTCTACTCATGACATGATTCTCATGGATACTTTTTTTTCTTTTAGGATGGAATCCCATGGTTGTTCATCACTTAAAAACATCTCTTTCATAGTTAACCTTTTGCGTGTTATAGCTTTTCCTTCATAAAAGAAGCCTATACTCCTTTATAGTCTTGTCCATGACCTAAAAGTCCAAAAAAATTCAAAAGTAATATATGGGATATTCAAATTAAAATCCTTGAGTCAAAATTCTTGTAAATAGATGACTCCCTCAAAAAGGACATCTATCTTTCTATCTTGCTACTATAAATAGACTGCTCCCTCAAAGGACAACTATAAAAGCTAGCCCTATCCACAAAGAGGACTATTTCTACAAAAATAAAACATAAATATTTTGAAGCTTCCCGCATCGATCAGCTTCATGAAGACATCAAGGAGTCATTATATTCATCCCACATAGACTTCCCACATAGATCAGTCTATAAAATCAAAAAACAAAATAAAAAAATCAAGAAAAATATAACTTTTTCGTCACAAACTTGCCTATTTTTTTGTTTTGGATATCTTGCAGAAGGGGCATGCTATCCCAAAAGCGAGGTTACACTAAACAACACACTCCACCTCACCTTCCTTCCTTTCTCTTCTTGTACCCACTCAAGGGACATACCACAAATGTGAAATTTTGTGATCATGTAACTTCTTTCACCATTAGAATAGTCATTCACGCACTGCCTTTAGGGGTTTAAGTTCATAAACCCATACTCAGTATGCTCATTATGGTATTTTCCAACTCTACATTGTTTTTCCTCTTTTACTGTTCGGTTATTTTCTTACTTATTGATTATCCTATACAGAATAGACCTTCGACACTTACTTTCTGGGATTTCTTCTCCTTTCACCTACCTCAACTTTCCTCATCTACTTTCATCAACTCACTTTAAACATTCCACCTTTCCTAAACAACTTAGACTCCACCATGCCTAAACAACCTAGACTTCACCATGCCTAAACAACCTAGACTTAACCATGCCTAAATGACCTAGACTCAATCATGCCTAAACCAACTAACCTACCCATCTACCTCATCATATGCTTCCTTATCCTAAGGGAGAACTACATCAACCATTCTCCCGACCCCTTTTCATCGGGGCTATGTAGGCAATGCTCGAGGGCATGGGATCCTTAGAGGTTAGCTCGACCACTCTTTCCCCTAACCATTCCTCCCTTTAACACATGTCATAACCTAGTTAGTTTCCATCTACACAATAACTTGGAAATTGACATATCACAAAACATACATCATTTCATTATACTGAATCATCTAACATTTCCATGATATCAATTACTCATAAATTTACCAAACCATATCTACAACACATAATTTCCATAAAAATAGTAACTTGAATTTTTTTGACTCAACCATGCCTCATCGACCTAGACTCCATCATGCCTATACCTGACTATACCATGTATATACCTGACTCAACCATGCCTAACTATGACTCAATCATGCCTAAACAACCTTAACTCAACCATGCTTAACCCACCTAGTTTCTATAATAACAATAACCATGGAAATAAAATCAAGTACATCATCAGCCCAATATCATCATCAACTATATCAAGGGAATATCGTGTATCAATACATATACATACATATATAAGTAATATCGTATCTCAAAAATCTCATGTACAATCTCACATATTCGACATGCATGTCAATATATATATATATAAATATATATATATATATATATATATATATATATATATATCAAAATCAAAATTCCGTATCACTTATCATCCTACATCATATAGGGCCCTCGCCCGCTGCTCTCACATGTATCCTCCTTTCACCCTGTCCTCTACCCAACCATCATCTCTCCTTACCCTCATCCGGTCTAGATTCCTGTGCACTTGTCACCTCTCTCTTGTCATGTCTATGAGACCGATGACTACCTGTAGTGCTAGTGATGTAGGTCCACCGATTAGCCGCTTGCTTTGGGCCATATGCTTGGCATATGATGGAACATCAATACCAGTTGTGGTCAAATGATCCTGATAATATTGGGCCTCATTCAATGCATCCTAGAATCTAGCCATGGATATTGTCTGGGGTGGCGCCATTGCCTTAGCTCCAACTTGTACACCATTCCCTAATAATAATGGCCTTTCTCCCTTTGCGGTGGCCCTTGTCCTCCTCTGTTTGTATAACGAGACCCTTTCTCGGTGCCTAAGTAGGTGCTTACATTGGTGCACGAGTAGTTATTTGTGCTTGTAATGTAGTAACCTATGCCTAGGCTACTACTAATCTGTCCATGTAAGCCTTCGATTTGCACCTACAAAACTGCTACTGTGCTCCATCCCTGGGAGCATGTGCCTAGGATGCTTCTAGCTGACATTGTAATGTTGTCACACTGTCTTATAAGCGTGGCTACATGTGCATGCGCTACTGTCAACTGCACCCCTAAATTAGTCACTTGCCCCTGGAATGCATCCCTTTGAGCTATAATGATAGTAAATTATGGTTGATTCGACCACGGTAGTAATGCATGTAGTTGGGCTACCCACCGGTCTGTAACCATCCGTCACACTCGACGTCATCTATCCTCTTTTCCTTCACCTGCTCCTCCTACCCCGTTGGCTCTGTAGGATGCCTTGGAATTAATGGTCTTTCAACATCATCCCTATGGTAGTGCGAGGGAATGGTGGAGGCATATCCTACTATAGTCTGAACTGACATCAAAATCTATCCACCGGAATCATCTCATGCTCACCGGCATGCC
The DNA here is from genome assembly GCA_018340775.1 of Taxus wallichiana var. yunnanensis. Taxonomy (NCBI): domain Eukaryota; kingdom Viridiplantae; phylum Streptophyta; class Pinopsida; order Cupressales; family Taxaceae; genus Taxus; species Taxus wallichiana. The sequence continues at coordinate 806,756,441 of CM031237.1, forward strand.
TCCCCTGTATCCACCTAATTAATTGTTGGTCCTTTTGCTCTTGTTTCATCCCTCTATAGGTAGGAAAACCAACATAGGGTCATCATACTATATCCATCACGTATAGACCCTCCAGCTATCATCTGTAATAGTCTATGTCATGTGCTACCTCCTCCACTCATGGATGTCCTCCTACTGCTACCCATCTCATGTATCCTGCTCTCAATCCACCATGATGCCAATATTCTATCGGTAGTCCCTATGGGCGCACAATCACTATGTGCTCATACACCCAATAGTTTAGTAGGTATGTACAAGATGCCATATCACCACATCCACTGATAGGCCCAATAATACTTGTATAGCTACACTAGATATGCAGGTGCCCATGCAAAATAGACCCGATCCTCTATCATATCCCATAGAACCCCATCAATCCCTGGGAAATCGACCACCCTCTAAGTCTAGGAGTGCATAGCATCCCAATACTACTAGCATCGTACTAACAGTCGAGTCTCCTGCAGATGCGTAACATACATAGCTCCATACACAAGGGTGGCACTATGCTCATTCAAGTCACTTTCCAACTTCCCAAATGGTATAATCATCGACTCAAATGCCTCATCTCACAAAATCGGTAAATAGGTTCCCCCAAAAATGGTAGCCGCAGAATCCTATACACATCCTAAGGGATAATTTTAGTGGTGAATATTCGTAATATGGTGAAAATTTCATTTTAGGAAAATTTGAAAAGGTAAATTTTTTGGAGCGGGTTGGTGTCCTGTTCACCTAAAATATATAGTATATTTTTTTGGGGGGTCGGCTTCACCTTCATTTGAAAACATCTCCTATAAAAACCTAGGTGATTCGTTGGGTAGTATACCTCAAGTAGCTTACCAAATTACCAATACTGTGAAGTTTGAACTCACATACTCTTAAGCACCAGAGATTATTGTTAGCTTATGAGGGTTAGTTGTTGATGCGCGACAGGGACATTGTTGACATGTGACAAAGAGTTATTGCAAACGTGTGACAATTTGAAAAATAAATAGGTTTGACGTGTGACAAATAGAGTTGACACGTGACAGGGCATATCAGTTGATGCGTGATAAGGGCAGAGTTGACACATGACAGTAACATTAGATAGTGGATGCATGACAAGGCATAGGATATTGATGCGTGACAAGTGTAGAGTTGACACATGATAGAGACCTCAGACATGGGATGCATGATAGAGACCTTAGATAGTGGATAGTCACTACTTGGTTCTTTTTTTGACGCAGAATCTCTTCAAAATAATGGAAGGTGCTAGCTCAAAGAATGTGAAGAACCTGAAAGTAAGTAAGAAATCTTAGAAATCACTCTTCAAGTATTTTGGAAACTCTGTGGATACAAATATTGAAAATACCAACCATATAGATGCCACCACAAAGAATCAGAATACTGACTATGTGGAAGGTATTATTGAGGTGGACATGCATTCTACACAGTATCAAAGTCAAACAAATGAATCCTACGATAATATGCCAGATCTTGAAGATATTGTTCCTGTTGGGGTGCATGAGAAGTGCATCAAGATATCACACATAGAAATACTTAGCAAAATGGAACACAAAAATCAAATTCAAACTCCGGTCCAAGAAAGAGGAAACCAGGTGATTGTGATATTGCTCAAAATTCTACTAAAAAAAGTAAAGCATTGAAAACGAACAAGAATATGTGGACCATTGGTAGGACATACAAGTTTGATTGGGTAGCTAAATTTCCATTTATTGAACTTGTACAATCATCTAATTTTGAAGAGATCCCATCTGAATGTACATGTAAAATATGTACGTGGAAATTGGGAAAGCAAAAAAAAATGCAATTGAAGCTGGACACTATAGAAAAACATTGTGGAAAACAATATTTGATCGTACTTGAGGGCAGATGGCGAGAAAACCAAAAAACACACAGGTGGAAAACTAAAAAATAATGCATGCATGTTAGATACGCAAATGGAATATGAGGCAGAGGAGAAAAACATAGACATCTCATGGAAAAGGGAGGAACGATCACATCGCATCTTGGTAGGATGAAAGAAACAAATCTACATGCAAAATTCATACAATTCTCTACTCTATTTCACATACTAAAAAAGGAAGATTGATTCTGATTTCCTCGATTTCAAAGTTTTGTATCAATTTAATGTAATGCTGAATGTACCTCAATCTCATTGGTCTAAAAGTAGTGGATGGGAAATGGAAAAATGCATTTCGATGATAGAGAAGGAAGATTTGAAAGAGAATGTAAAAAAATCAAAGTTTATATCTCTTTCTATTGATGAAGTGACAGCATTCGACAACACTGCATGGGTATGTATCCATGTCTATACTTTAGAAAATCATATAAGGACACCTCATCATTGCGTGTTATGAAAATGGTTGAAAATTACAATGCTGAAAACCTACATAAAATAGTCGTTTCTCATTTGAAAGATATTGATAGAATGACTGATTATGAAATTGCTATGAAGTTGGTATGCATTGGAGCAGATGGTGCATCTGTCATGCAGGGTCACCGAACAGGGCTGTGTGTTAGATTAAAAACAACAGTGGCCCTATATATGCTACCAATTCACTGTATGGCTGACAGAATGAATTTAGCGTATAAAATGGTAAGCAACCACGAAAATGTTGCTGAATTAGAAGACCTTATAAGAGAACTTCACGCGTATATGTTAAGCAACCCAAATTGATTTCTTGAGTTCCAAAATTTGCAATTGGAATTACCGATTGCAAAAAATTCTTAAGGATGTGGAGACTAGATGGATCTCTTTGTATGAACTTGCATGCAGAGTTCGTGAGGAGTATCCTTCGTTGGTTGGTTTCATGCACAAATACCGTCATGAAGTTGATAGGGTGAGGGACTTGTTGTTCCGTTTAACTGATTTTGAGACATTGCTTACATTGGTTGGTATTCTTCCAATGTTAAAGGAGATCAATACATTGATGAAGCATGCACAGGGAAGATTAATCTATATTGTGGATTTTATACGGATGAGAAAAATGGTATGTCAAAGTCTTGATATATTGTACTGTTCCCAAGATAGTTTTGATGCACCTATTTTTGAGAATTGGAAAGCTTTATTAGATCTTAAAAATCCTAGCACCTTTTTGAGATTTAATATCCATGATCACCTCTGCATCACTGTTAATGGGAGGGAAATACCACTGCACATTTTGCAAAAATGTCAAGATATTACAGGATCGGAATGAGAAGATGTTCCCATGACACGTAATCTCTTTGAGTCTGTTATAGTTGAAACAAGAATAAAGCTTAAAAATTTGAAACCTTGTCATCAGAAATTAGGGAACGTTTCTGTAAAGATAAAATTCTAGAAGCCATGGGTGTGATGAATCCTAATTTTTGGAATACTGAAGGTGGCCATGCAGACTTTGTCAGAAAGCATTTCCATAAATCCATGGGTACAATAATGGAACAATTTATAAAGACGTCAGAGCTCAAGGGTATGGAAATCAAAGGTATACTGAATGCTGATTTATTAAAGTTTCAATCAATGAATTTTACAACAACAATGAGGAACCAATATAAAATTTTAGACGAACCTTTGAAAGTGGTGCTATTATAAGGCTGTGGCGAGGTATTTATCAAAGTTCTATCTTACAATAAGATATAGTGAATATTTCAGATTATATGAGTTATGCCAAACAATGATTTTGGGGTTTGTGGAGGATGAAAGGGTTTTTAGTGCATTATCATTTATAAAATCAAAACTGAGAAACAGGTTGGATAAAAATCTGGAAAGTTGCATGAGGTGTTATGTTTCTTGATACTCCATTGAAACCTTTTCGTTTGACAAAGCAATTGCGCATTGGAATTCCCTTTGTGAAAGAAGAGGTGTGAATAATACAGCTACAAGTACAAATATTCCCAACCTTGAGAGTGTAATTGGCTCATCGTCACATTCTACAGAAGACAACATCAAGTTTGAAGAAGCTATTGATAATGGATTGTTTCAACTTTAAATAGGTATCTTCTTTATCTTAATCTTATTGTTTGTCACTTTACATTTTTTTCAGCTCTTGTTATCATGAAAGATGTTACAGGTTTATATATTTAGATTTATTTAACTACAAGCTTTTTATTTTTTGAAAATGTGGGTTGACATACATCCGAGGAAGTTTATTATGGACTCGGGATCATTTCTTGTGTTGAGTTACAATGTCGTGCAACTCACCCATCTATCTACTAATCCATTTCTTGTGTTGAGTTTTTTTAAAACATAGATCTAGCACATTACCAGTGGCAGTGATGATTTCAACCTTAAAGAGGTATCTTCTTGACCTTAATCTTATTGTTTGTTAATATTCATTTTTTCAGCTCTAGTTATCATTAAAGATGTTACAAGTCTATATATTTACATTTATTTAAATACAATCTTTTTATTTTTTGAAAACGTGGGTTGACATCCATCCGAGGAAGCTGTTACTTCTCGAGACTGACAATGTCAGGAAACTCACCCATCTATCTACTAATCCATTTCTTGTGTTGAGTTTTTTTAAAACAAAGATCTAGCACATTACCAGTGATGATTTCAATTTTAAATAGGTATCTTCTTCACCTTAATCTTATTGTTTGTTACTTTACATTTTTTCAGCTCTTGTTATCATTAAAGATGTTAGAGGTCTATATATTTACATTTATTCAAATAAAATCTTTATTTTTTGGAAAACGTGGGTTGACATCCATCCGAGGAAGTTGGTACTTCTCGGGACTGACAATGTCAGGCAACTCACCCCTCTATCTACTAATCCATTTCTCGTGTTGAGTTTTTTTAAAACAAAGATCTAGCACATTACCATTGATGATTTCACAGCAATCTAATACACAAGAGGTAAGTTAAACCCTATCATATTTGCAATTATGTTTAATTTCTTACCAGTGATGATTCTTTCTTGATTTCTTACAATTATGTTTAATTTATTTTTTATATTTGCAAAATGCTTTGATATATATTTTTAAACTGTGGGATAAAATGACAATTGAATTTTATAGAGGAAGATATTTCTATACTATACAATTCATAATCCATGATACATTATACAATTTATAATATATGTCCACATAAAATTCATCATCATCCATATATATCATATCATCACCATATCATTATCATAATCCTGAGTCCTGACACTACAATTATTATTAAAACAATTATTTATCTAATTTAAATTTATTAAAACAATTCCATGTTTTTAAAACAATTCATAATCATATCATTACAAGTATATCCATTCTAATTTCATCTATATCCATTCTAATCATTAATGTCATCTATATCCATTATAACACATTCCATTTATTTATTATCTATATCCATTCTAATGACATTATGATCATATCATTACAAGTATAGAGAAGAAGAATTATCTTAAAACAAGTTTAAATGTCTAGAGAAGAAGAATTATCGTGCTTGAAGCTAAATCTACATCCACATTAAATTGATCATCGTCCATATATATCATATCATTATCATCATTCATCATCTTTAATCATCATCTATCATCATTCATCATCTATGTCCACATAAAATTCATGATAATCCAAGTAAACAAGAAACATACATCATCATGATTCATCCCCATCTAATGCAATCACCAGAAGAGTAAACCAAAAGCATAAACTCGTATCAAATCCATATGCAATCAAAATTAAAGATTATATAGTATTTCAAATTTTAAAAGGCTATCAAATCCATATAACTAGATTCAAATACCATACTCAATATTAAAATTTTCCACACTAAATATTTAAAGTTTCCACAATAATAAAAGTTTCAAGTTTTCAACCCTCTTTTTCTTTATCCATTTCTACTCCTCTGCTCCTTTCCCCAACGGTTTCTTCCACTGTGGCTGTACCCCTTTCCCCAACAGCAGAAATAACCCCAAAACTTATAAGATCTTCCGCAACACTGTCTAGATTTTTAAAATTCTTTCTTCTTGATTTGTCGCATCTCCATGCGACAAAGAAATTTGGATCAGCTCTTTTGCCTTAGCTTTGAATAATATTTCAGGGTCAAAGCCGTGCTCTTTAATTATCCACTTTAGTGTATTGTTTTGTTTGTTAACCAAAACAATATTTTCCTTCAAATTCTTTGTTGCGGATAAACTGTTCTTCGTTGTTTCCAAGTGAACTTGGAATACCTTTGCTTGACTCTTCAAATTTTCATATTTCAACTGCACAAAAAGAGTAATGTCAATTCAAAATATTACTAAAAAATGAAAATTTCAAATTAACAAGAATGATTGTTTGAAAGTGATAGTACTTACAACCGCTCTATCTCTCTCGGCATTTGCAATTGCTACCAAATCCTTGTCCTTAGACCATTTGTTAAAATATGCTTGGGCCTCGGCACTAATATTTTCTAATTTGTTTAATGACTTATCCAAAATGTCGTCTTCATAGTTTTTATAGGTGATAGTCCCACTTCTTACTTGGGTAAGTAAGGAATCCATCTTCACAGGTTGATTTTGGACTGCAGCGTATAAACTATCCCTTTGCCAATAATTTTCATAACGACTAATAATCTCATTGATAATAACTTTAGCCCTTCTCTCCCATTCTATAAGCTAATTGATATGAGGTAGAATAAATTCACTGACATGGGATTGACAATCATAACCAATTAAGTTCTCCAAAGGAAAAGGTAGTAACTATTCACTATCTGAATTTGATGAAGATGATCTTGCTGGAGAAGTATGGGGGATTTCGGCAAGATCAACTGCTACTTGTTTCTGCCTTTGGGTGGCCTGATCCTGTTTGTGATAAAATTAATCAAGATTCAGATAAATAAATTTAAATTTAAATGTAATTCAATATTGTAAAGCATATTTAAATTGAAGTATACCTGCTGGCCTTGAATCATCTCACGGGTATTGAAAAAACCAGTTGGGTCATTGCTATCAATGCCCAAATAATCTTCATCTAAATTTATATTGTTCAAAACCGATATGCCCGTTGCACTGGGTAAGCCACCAAGTGAGAGCGTTGGAATTCAAAAGGAGGAGACAATGTTTAGTGTCCCGCTAGGGACGGGAGCAATTGGCATGCGTTTACTAATGTTTTTTTCACTGTTCCTCTGGTTGGCATTCTAAAAATGATTGGTTGAGTGGGTGTCGGTGCCATTGTTTGATCAGGACTGCAATGTGCTGAAAAGTACAAGAAAAAACATGAAAAATAGGAAAACAATCCAAAAAGGCAAAAACCATGAAATTAAATGTACTATCGAAAAGTTGTACCTTGTTGTCTAGTGGTAGTTTTTCGTGGTGCTAAGGGTGGCCGTGTAGGAGTTGTATTCGATGGTATTGGTTGTTTAGAATATACAAATGCATACAATCTGTTGTATGGAGTGAGTTAGGGAAGAAGATTGAGTTTTGAAACACATGTATGGTCCAAAGTCCCCTGCAAGGTCATCAACATTAAATGTTATGTCAATTCATTTAGTTAAAATTTAAATTAAAAATAAATATAAAAATTTGGAATTTGTAAATAATATATGAGAAGGTATTACTTCTCTGGCGTTTAACGAGTTCAAACTGTTGAGGGTTCGGAGAGGAGTGAGCTTCCATTTCAGATTGGGAGTCTCCCAAGCCTCAGCGTGTTGTTGGCCTCTTCCTCTTGATAACGCCTTTTTTCGGGGAAGGGCTTCAATAAATATTATGTGTAAAACATAAAGTGTTAATAACTATACAAAGGCAATGTCAAAATTTGAAATACAAACTAAATAGTTTATACCTATTGTTCAACTTCATCAACTCCTCGTTAGTGCAAGTAGGAATTTTTTTATCTTTTAAATTTAAAAGTGCCTCGTAATAAAGGCCGAGGAGATAGTTTGTGGAATAAATGATAGGTTTTTCTGAAAGTTTTGAATTTGTTATGTCAGTTCTTATTTTTTTATAGATAGGTGCACCAATCAAATTTTTGTTTTGAGATAGTGGCAACTATGTATGCAATGGCCCAATTTGGTATATCTGTTTGGCGACCCTGTAAAACTATTCTAGATTGAAAAAATGAAATAACTGCAGCAAGAAAGTGGTGCGCAATTGATTGCATATCCACACCACGCCTGGATTTATTGACATGGGCTGCAAATGCCAAATAGTGAGAATTAATATAAATTTATAACACCAAATTGTATCAGAATAAAAAATAGAATAAAAATGATGAATTAAAATGAATTATACTTATAATCAACATGGAAACTAAACGTTGATTCGAGAAATTTCTTGTCTTCTTCTAGGAGTGTTGCCTTCATTGTAACAATTGGTAAATTTCTGAATGGAAGGCTCCGTAAACCGATGGATTTCATTTTCTTTGATACTGAATTGGAACATTTGGCCATTGTTCGAGTCACATAAAAAGGTCATCCTATGAATTATAGGACTAGAGAAGGTAATTCAAAATATCTGGATCTGCTTCGAAATGGGGCATATCAACGAGCCCTGTAAACTCACATGCATCCATCATATCTTTATATTCGAAGACATCTTTAAAATAGTATGGATGTGAGGGCACAAGGGATTCCTGTAGATGATCTTGGCCATGGATTGGATTGGATTCTCTTCTTGATTTTTTTCCTGAGCTTACGGTTGGGAAGCATGTGAAGTCGACATTATAGTTGTGCTTGCGTCTTTGACAATGAGAGACACCTGTAAAAAAATTGAGAGCCGGAAAGTGTAAATGAGAAAATGACTCGGTGGGAGGGTATTTATAGGCCAAATTGCATGTCAATGGCCTCTATTGACGTGCGTCAATGGCTTCTATTGACACACGTTAATGGCCTCTATTGATGCGCGTTAATGTCTTCTATTGACGCAGCGTCAATGGCCTCTCGCTGACGCGCGCGTCAATAGACTCTATTGATGCACGCCAAGAGATCCATTGATGTGCATCAATAGAGTCTATTGACGCACATCAACAGCATCACATCGACGCGCATCGTCAATAGAAGCCATTGACGCGCGTCAACAGAGGCCATTGACGCGCATCAATGGCTTTGTTGGCGACGTGTGTTAATGGCCTTTGTTGACGTTGTTTTGATGCGTGTCGTGATAGTTATTGGACGTCATTATGCCATTGTCGCACGTCAATGGTGTAGCCCATGTCGTAACTCTAATTTTTCTCGCTCAAAAAATAGGTGAAAATTTGGTTTTGGAATACTGTCAAATTCACATTTCACTGAAACTGGTTCTAGGGATATTTTCTAGGTATTTTCCACCTAAAATTTTATAGAGGTGTCTTAAAATGAACCATGCACATCCTCCAAAGTGTGATATTCATCTCTCACGGTAGGTGGGTGAATGGCAGGTATTGGTCATGGCATCCTATCTATCGATGAGCAAGACCATGAGACCCTGTGATCTCACGTAATACACCAATATCACCCGATGCCAACTAGTCCAACGTATTACATATGAGTCCACTCATCCTCTATGATGTTGAGTTTCAACCGCACCAATAATGGTGATACCCTATCATGCATCGTCATTTGGTAATGTTCCTACATCCATATCAATCAATAATGTCAAGTACTCACCTATTTTCTTCATTTCTTCACTCCTAGCTATTCCCATCCCATACCCACATTTCTCTACCTACCTATCCATTTCCTCATTATTTCACTAACCTCTCATCTATTTTGTCTTGCCTAAACAAGTCCCCATGTTCTATTTCAACACTTTCTTTCCTTCATTATTTGACCTAACATTCATCTATTACCCTCCTATTTTTTCATATACCCTCATCCCACCTAATTCTATCTTTCACAATCCCTCATTTATTTATGTTCACCCCATTACTTAACTCTTTACTCTCTTATTTCCTTTCCCCCCATATTTTCCTTCTAAAACTAGTCTTTTTAAGACCTGACCACTTTTCACAGTGACCGACGTTGGTCACCCTGACCGACACCAGTCACCTATTTTACCCACCAATGCAGACATATCAATTGATGTTGGCCGATACCTGACCGGCGTCGGTCTCTAGTTCGGCCCTAAGGTCAAACCTTCATGCCCCCAAATTTGAAATAATTGACAAAAACCCTATAATCTAGCCATAACCTACATAAACCCACCCCATTCATTTTCCTACCTACTTAACCTACATTCCATCCTCCCGTTACCAGAATTCATTCATTTTAACTCAAATTTCAACTTCTAATTCCAAACCCCATTTTCTTCATTTTTAGTTTAAATTTCACTCAAAAACAACTAGAAACGATAGAATCCTACCTCGACATGGTGCCACCTCCTTAGTAGAACCTTTGGTATCGAAATGGTGGTACTCCAATGCCTTCTCCTACCTCAACTATGCCTGAATCCAACTCTTAGTCCTCCGGCCCAATCGAATTGCTCTAATCGATCCCGTGGACCCGAAAATTGCAAGCCGGTCACCATGTCTCTCCAACTCAACCTAGATAGTACCTCTATCATTTTCACCAAGTCCAACAAGCCAAAATACCCTCTCTGTCATTTTCCCAAAGTATAAATAAAACAAATGAATCCGGAAAAGGTGGATTTTACCTTTTTACTCAAAATACGACTTGACCGACATTAGTCTCTCTTGACCAAGATCGCCATATGCCCTAGTGTACCATGGTCAGTTTATCTTGACCAAAATCAGTTTCCATTGAATAGTATCTATTAGCATGTTTGAGCCTCATACACTACTAATCACCATAATTGATTGCCTAAAACCCTTTTTTTTCTTACCCAAGTCTACACCTAGCCTTATCACTCCACCTAATTGTCTAATTACCTATCACCCAACCACCTAGTCATTTGGGGCATGTTGTTTCCTCTACCAGGGCCTTGCCTATGGCCTTACCTCTTACCAAACATGCCTACACCTATTTGACACTTGAATTCGTTTACTCTCTATACCTTACGATGACATTACTCGTGTTGTTTAATTTATTGGCCTTACCTTGCCTAATGTCGTGTCATTTATCTCGACAAAACCTTTTGGTGTTTTGGAACAAACCTAATGCCCATTCTTACACCTAGCCTAGTTATGTTTTAGGACCGTATCCTATACCTTGGATACCTGAACCACATCAATATTGTTTGGATAAACTTATTGACCTTTGATGATGTAGAGTTTTTGCGCTCTTCAACTTGGTACCTTCTCACATTTTATATGCATGCATGCATTCAAATGCCACTACCTATTACCCAAACCGATATCACCATTACCTATACCCCACCTATACCTCATTTTTCCTCACTTCTTCATTTATCAAACCACTCACCGACTCTGTTTATCACCTCATCAATTTCTGGTTTGAGGGGATAACCTCCAATTATAATTGGGAAACCTAACCTTCACTCATACCTAGAGCACCAACTTCCTATTTTTGTCAGTGTTACTTATCAATACAAGCTACACGATAAAAAGGGGAAAATGTAGACACCAAATTTGGGTCACACTCTCCTTAGTTCCCTTTTAATTAATCAACATAATGCATGCACCTAGCCATGACCCCTTTACCCCACATTGATATTAATTTAATCACTTATAATTGAATTAATATTTATCCTCACGTTATTAATTAATTTAATTATTTTAATTAATTTAATTTAATCCTCACATCCACCTCACCCTAGACCCATTCTAGGGGAATTTAACTCCCAGTGACCAAGTCATCACTCCTTGTGCTGAGTCACCACTTGACCTAACTAACTGAGACTTCTTCCTAAACCTATATGGACTTCTTCTACAATCCTCCTACATTTTATAATGAGAAATCCACTTCCCTAAGCAGACCCAAATTGGAAAATGTGCCAAATCTGGGAAGACCTACCTATTTTTGGTAAAAATGACTATTTCACCCTAACCGACACCGATTTATCCTCGACCGGAACCGGTTACCTAACCTCCATCACCACTTTATATACAATTTTACACATATTCACCCGGGTTGGTAATTCAGTTATTAGAGCCTTATTGCATTAAATCTCAAATCTTCAAGTCAACCTACATCAGACGATGAACACACACAACCACATTGTAAGACAAGCAACTGATTCTCCTTCCAGAGAAATGAAATACTCATGAGATCACATAGGTTGCACCTTTGTCACAACACTTTGGACTTAGCCATCTCTTCTCCGATCAACCACCAACCATCTCCATTCACATGATCTGCAAAATACCAAGTAAGTATTGTGATATTCATCATTTGTGCTTATTCAAGTGTAGATATCTTGCTTCTTTCTGTATTTCATTTCTTCCATTACCCATATACACCTTCTTCTCACCAAATCATTATTCAACCATCCAAATCCCTTTCACCTTTCTTAACCTCTTTGTCAAAGCATTCTTGAGTCTTCTTAGCCATATTACGACCCTATCCATACCACCCTCACTCTCTATGTAATCATAAAGAGGATAAAAACCATTGTTAATAGTTTATCACCTATTTCCCCTCGACGTCGGTTACATGAATGTCATCATTTCCTCTCCTATATTGGCATCAATCACCGACCAATAACTATCTATGTGTCTAATAACATTCTCAAACTAGCGAGCCTCCCATTCACCCAAACTCAACCCAGACCTCAACCCACCAACCTCGGACCCTTACATGACCTTCTTGACCTAAACAAACCCCTGTTCTAATTAGATTTAGTGTAATATTTGATATCTAGCATAAAATCTAATTTTATTGTGTGTATGAGAAACCTAAATCACTACATCACAATAGGACCTATTTATTTTAGTTTCATATTTACTATGTGCGTGATTTGTTTAAACTAATGCCAATGCAAATAAAGACTAACATCTAATAGCCTTAATTAGCAAAAATTAAACAAAATACTAAGCACCATCAAGATAAGAATTAAACAAGGTTAGATACTAACATTCATCATATTCAAAATCGGGTATCTTTGGTATTCCAAGAACCTAGAACGAGGGATTATCAAAGTTGGGCTACAAGACCCTTTTGACACCTACCATATGACCTAAGCACTTTAAGCTAGAAAAGAGGCTTAACTCTCCAAGTGGTGAATTCTCAAGGAAACAAAAGAAAGCTTTTAGTATATTTTGCTATATGCTTTGCTTTTGTCTTGTCAAGAAGTTTAGGTGTAGGTATAATGGTAGAAGGAGGGCTCCTTATATAGCCCAATGGATAAAGTAAACACTTCACCCCTTTCGCATGTGGGATAAAGGTAAAATAAGATTAGGAATGGATAAGGTTGCTTTATAAAAGGTAACCTTACTTTAGAAGGGTTTAATTTATACTTAGCAAGTCATGGGAGTTGGGAGGTGTTTTAATTAATCAAAGGTGATTAATTTATAGGTAGGTGTAAGCTTATAGAAGCTATTTAGAGGAATATTAGTATGATTTAGGCTATTAGAAGGGGACTAAATCAATTAAATATTGATTTATCGGTTAAATGAAGGGGAAAGCTAAGTAATTATTAATAATTAATTAGTCCAAATAGAAGGGGTGATTTATTAATGGAAGGTCGTTAATTAGGGTATTTGTTGGATAGGTGACTTAACTAATTAGCATGTTGTAATTAATTAATGACAATAAGAGAGAATATGAGCACTTTTGACGATATTTTGTCAATTTTCCAAAAGAGAGATAATTAGCTCAATTTAAGTATTTAAATTACTCAGGTGTAATTATGGGTGTCTACATTTGCCCTCTTTGGGGTGGCGTAAGTGACGCCACTTCAAAGATAGTAGATGGAATAAATTTTGAAGGGATAGAAGAAAAAATTAGTAGGAGGGAGAGATGCCCCTCGAGTGTCAATGGGGTGATGAAGGAAGATGATCGACGATCGGAAAAAGGTGAGAGATAGATAGAAGAATGGGAAGGGGCAGGATGCCCCGGTAAGACGGAAGATTAGGGGTGAGAGGAAGTGATACAAAATAAATATGGAGTGGAGAGAAGAGCTTAGCCTCTAGCCACTATGTATTGGAACAATTTTGATGTCATCATATTACCATAAGAGCTACGTCATCGATCCTTATGAAAAATATAAGCATACGACAAAGGTAGAATGACATGAAAAGCCATACTACAAAGAATTGTCCATTACTGAAAATACCAACTCCATGTAACATACAATAATGCAATGCAATACAAGAAGGAAACAAGCTCATTTAAACAGGAAAACAAGTATGAACGCACATATCCAACCCAATGGTCAAGATAGTTGTACAAATGTTTTGTTATCAAGCTAAAGAGATCCACATGTTTTGATTGATGACAAGGGTTAAAAATGATGTCCCTTGGAAGGATACAAGCAAGGGGAAATGATAATGGACATTTGGTCCAAGTAAAAAGCGTTGTGCGCAATGAAACAACACCAAGCAATAAACGTGCCCCAGAATATAGACAAAGCAAACAACTAGCTTTGTGAATGGTTGTGAATCTAGCGATCCACGAGTTGTATTAATCAGGGAAGATGTGAAACAAACCAGTAGGATATGGAGAAAATACCATGCGCAAGACACAAGTTTCAGCCGTAATAAGTAAGTTACCATTTTTGTAGGTTTTGTACTTTTTAGGATTTTGTGAAAAATTTTGCCCTATTTTTTAGATTTTTGATGTGATATATATATATATATTGTTTTTGTTTTCTGTTTTCTAAAATGTAGTGGACAATAGAAGAAAATAGAAGAAATAGAATGAAGGGCCTAGGCACAACAAAAAGTGCCCTAGGTGGAAGAAAGAAGAAACAAGTGACAAATAATGTCCTTGTTTAGTGGAAAAATTAATAAAATAATTATTTATTTAGAGTGTGAATAAGAAGAAAAATCACCTAGAGTAATAAAATTTCCTAGGGGAAGAAAGGGGTATTGGAAAGCAAAAATGCCCCAATACAAGAGAAAAAAATTATGATAAAAATAATTATTCCATAGTGAATAGAGGAGAAAACGGTAGTCGAAACAAGCCCTCCGGCCTTCATGGCGGTGAAAAACAAGTTGATATACCCCACCGGGGGTAAATCACCATGACCAATTCACTTTTACCGACCACTATCAAGATTTTACCGTGAGGCTCTAACAATGACGAGGACGATGGTGATCACACAGACCGATTGAGGTGAGTAGATGCAGTCCGAGGGTACCAGCGGCATGCCGACGATGGCACCTTCGTGAGTATCAAACCTTGCTTGTAAAATTTTGTCATTAATGACCTAAAATTAGTAATTAGGGCTAGGGGTCACGTCGTGCATGCGCGTGCACGTAGGCACAGTGTAAAGTTGGGGGCATAGGCGTCCCATGCACACACGCGCACATGTACACACACACTCCACACACACACACTACACACCCACGCGCACGCGCATGCGCACGCACTAGAAAGGGAGCACAAACACCCAAGGGGGAGCACACACATAAAGGGGATGCACGCGGCGCGAAGCAAGCGTAGGGACATAAATGATGGCATAAGCTCCGAGTGAGTGGCAAACACACCTAGAAGGGTGTGCAAGCGCATGAATGATGGCGCAAGCACCCTAAGACCATTGCACACACGTGCACATGCCAAAAGGGAGGCACACATGCCCGAAAGGGCACGCAGGTGCCCTAGGCCGATGAAGGATAGATAGGAAAATGTCAAAAAGATGACACTTAGAAGAAAATTTAGGATTTTTGGGTTAATCCTAAAATGATAGATAGATTTTTAGAAGAAATGTTAGTGACTGATGAGTGGATTGATATTTTGTAGAGATGATTTCCAGTGTTGCAGATGTCGCGGGAGCATCATTCCCAGATTGCTAAGTTAGAGGGGAGTATGTGTCGGCGAGACCGACATGCTATGGCCATACTTCTCGAGGTGGTGGGGCTAGGCCCCGTGTCTCGGATGCCATCCATCACTTTGGACCATGGATTACTTGACTGCACTAGCCGAGCGATGGCATAACAAGAGTCAATGTTTTAGACTACCTACTAGGGAGATGACTATGACCCTAGAGGATGTATGGTAGATTCTCTCGCGTGCCGATCATGGGTACTTTGATTGAGTATAGATCTGATATAGGGTAGATTAGAGTAGCTTGTAGTAACATTTTTGACATAGATGACATACCGCATGATGGTATGACCATTGCATTACACGAGTGTATTTCTGACCCGACATTGCATCGGGGCCCCTATACATCATGTCACTTATCAGTGGGTTTTTTCTCACTGATAAGATGGGGACATCCTTCCCGAGAGGGTTACTACCATTAGTTCATGGCATTTTTAGTGGTGAGTGATATTGTTGGGGCAAGTGCATACTGGTGCACTTATATTGGGATTTACACTTGATCACTTACCATGGTCAGAAGACCATGGGGCTAGCCTCATTGTTACAGATTTGGTCATGGAACCACATTGCTATCAGATGCCCCATGGGCACTTTGCACGTTTGAGACCAGAGAAACCATCTATATGGCATGGGTATTAGTAGGTGGTGATGTAGAGGCCACCTAGGCAGCCTATATAGATACCGGCAAGATTTTGATGAGCTGTCAGAGATAGACATCATATGGAGACCTTATAGACATATTCAGTGGCCAGAGGATTCCATAGAGCTCAGTGTGTGCTCAGTAGAGCACTTTATCCTCGGGCAAATCACAACTACATCATAGAGTTGTATAGAGTTCACAAGTTTCAATGATAACTTGGCCTAAGTACAGGGGGTTCCGCAGCCTCCCTAACACATGGTATGCCCACAAATATTCTCGAGAGGTTGATTATGGAGCCGTGTATACAGTGGCCTGATCCAGGTGAGCCAACTTCTTCGGTGTGGCCCCATAGGTATGGGATATGGCTAGATAGATCGTCAAGGATCCAGTACTATATTAGATTATGGGACTGGTACGCCACCTGTGTTACCCCGATGTCTTACTCTCTCGGAGGAGGCCCGGCCTATAGAGATTTGGCATGAGTTTGGCATGGTGGAGAGAGAGAGAGAAGAGGTCATGATCCAGAGGATCCATTCAATGGATTACCCCATGATGAGTAGGTCACGACACACGTAAAGGGGCCAATGCCACGGGGACTAGGATAGTGTACCAACATGATTCCCGAGAGTTAGGGTCCTAGAGCAGGGCCAGTCATCTAGGGCGCCAAGGGACTAGTCTTAGTGGCACACTCTAGTGGCATAGATAGCCACCACCGTAGTAAAAGTAGTTATAATACAGTTCTAGCAGAGAGAGAGATCAAAGAGAGCAGAGAGAGACGAGGCTCGACCCAGGGAGTGTGACAAAGAACCAAAGTGAGATTAGGCTCTGGGATCGATTGTGACTTTATTAGTAGAGTGAGATCAGGCTCGGGCCTAGGCTAGCCCATGGAGGTGAAAATTCTATGCACTTCCAATAGATTTGATAGATGGCCTCCCAGATGGCCCAGGTGATAGGTTTATACCAACAAACACAGGCCCAATCAGCCTATGATATTAGAGCGAGACAGCTCAGCAGCAGAGGTAGTGGGCCAGCCGAGCTTTCTCGAGCCTTAACAAAGATAACATTCTACTAATGCAAAAAGGGTACATCGGTGACTGCATTGACTCATAGAGATCTCACAGCCATGAGTTGGGGGGCCTCATATTACAGTCCTTATATTTTGAGGTGGTTGCTGGTGAGCGGAGAGCACCTTATTATAGTCAGCAATTGAGTAGGGGCACTGTGATTCGAGAGGCCTAAGGCCTCAATGGAGTAGCCATGACCAGGGAGAGCCAGTGATGCTCATGTCATGCCACCTCCTCGAGACAGACACGAGATACCCCATTAAAGGGATCGAGTCAGCCACGATGTATTTTATTTCCACGTACACCTATTGATGAAGGTTTTTTGATGTACTAAAGTTTTGATACATGCCTCGATGAATGATTTTTAGATGTACTAAAATTTTGATACATGCCTCTCGATGAAGGATTTTATTCTTCGATATTGTAATGTCTTTTTGTATGCCTCGATGAAGGCATTTTTGATGTACTATGATTATGTATATCCTTTTTTGACATAGATATACCACACATGTATATGATATGGACATTTTTGATATGACATATGTGTTTATGAGATGGACATTATTATTACTATGTCTTATGGAGTACATGGATAGATTTTTGTGCTTATGATGTTAGATGATTTGATTTGACATGTATATGTATCATGATCTTGTTGAGGTATCACATGTGTTTTAATTTCTAGATGATAGATCTTGTTAGAGTATATCAAATGTGTTTGTTTATTTGATGTGCCATACTTAGCGGACATGATGATATGATGATAAGGGTGGGGGGGGGGGTTAGATTTTGATATTTACGAACCCTCTTTCCCCATTTGATGATACAATATGTGATGATTAGCTTAGCATTCATGTATGATGTATACTTAGCTTTTTCTTGATATATGATGTATAGATGATGTTAGATGTGATGATAATGATGGTAATGTGATGATGTGATAAAAAAATAATGCACATGCAATAAACACAATCAAATGCTAATAAAGAACACAATGAATGAACATAATAATGCACCATGATTCACTAGCATGCAAAAACATACCTCAATATGCACAAGCAAGAATAAATCTAATCTAAGAAAGAAAAGATGAATTCTAACAAAGTATGCCCAAGCAAAAAACAACCTAAAAGCATAAACATGAAGCAACTATACAAGCAAACAAGCAAAGCAAGAAACAAGACAATGCAAGTAAATGTAAGTAAATGTTTTTGTAAGATTTGTTTTCATGCAACAATTTTCTATTGTTTTTGATTTATGTGAAATAATTTTCTATTGTTTTTTATTTGGAAACAATTTTTTATTGTTTTTATTTGGAAACAATTTTTATTGTTTTTGTTTTTGAAACAATTTTCTATTGTTTTTGTGTTGTTTTCTAATGATTTTCCAGAGTTATGCATAGGTAACCAAGAAAGCATGGATGCCCCCAGTGTTAGATGGGGAATATACAAGGGCAGAGGCCATGTGCATATGAACAAGAAGGTGAAGTCATTGAATTACCCCCAACGTAAGATGGGGAATAGTGAAAGACCATGCCCCTCATAGATGAATAAAAGAAGACAAAGCTGGATCAAGGCTTGACAGGATTGGGCTCACAGGGAATCTCAAAGGCAGAACTAGGGCTAGGCCAAGTAAAAGTACCCTCTAGATGCAAGATGCTTGTGAACAACGAATCCTCCCAAGGTGCCGAAACCAGTTTTCACCCAAGGACCTATCCAAAGTGCCAAAATTGTGTGGTTTTCACTTGTGGATGACCTATTTTCTCTTTTTTTTTTTTTTGATTTTTTTGTATTTTGATCATTTTACCATTTTTTTGATTTTTTTCCTTTTCTGATTTTGTGCCATGTTTAAGCATAGAACCACTTAAGATGTATGGCATTCATGGGTTCATGGAGCTCATCACCATTGGGGTGAGCAAGTTTTTATGCCCCTGTGCCGTACTTGGCTACTATAACATAGGGTCCTAACCAATGTGGTTCAAACTTTCCTTTCTTTTCTCATTTCACTCTTGTGTTGAACTGATTCTCCTTCACGACTAAATCACCAACCTCAAAATGACGAGATATGACTCTCTTATTTTAGTTTCTTGAGACTCTGTTTTGATAAACTTTGAGGTGATTAAGAGTGCGGATGTGCTTCTACATCTAGAGCTCTAATTCAACCAGCCTTAGCCACTACCAAGTAATCCTCATCTTTATCCAGATAATCCCTAAGAGAGATTCTTAGGGAAGGAAGTTCAATTTCTAGTGGGATGATAGATTCTGTCCCAAATACTAGAGAATATGGCGTCGCACCCGTAGGAGTGCGAATGGAGGTCCTGTAAGCCCAAAGAGCTGGGTGAATTTGCAAGTGCCAATTATGACCTATTTTACTTACCATTTTCTCCATTATTCATACCAAAGTCTTATTTTTGGCCTCAGCTTGTCCATTACCTTGAGGATAATATGGTGTAGACCATTTTAACCTGATTTGGAACCACTGACAAAGACCCTTTACAGTTTTATTCTTAAAATGACTATCCATTATCCGTAATAATGGCTACAGGAATTCCATATCGACAAATGATATGATTCATGATAAATTTGAAATCTGAGCTCCTATTACATAGGTTAAGGGGAAAAATTCCACCCACTTAGGAAAGAATTTAGTAGTCGTGATGATACGTGTATGACCATTAGATGAGGTAGGGGTAAGTTTCCCTTTCAAGTCAAGTGCCCACTTAGAAAATGGCCATGGGGTAGTGATAGGTTGCAATGGTTGCGATGGAGCATGGATGAAGTTTCCATACTTCTGGCAAAGTACACACTTTCTGACATAATTACAACAATTTATTTCCATGGTAGGCCAATAATAGCCTACTCTTAACAATTTCTTGGCCAAAACCATTCCATTAGTATGTGCTCCACACACCCCTTCATGTACTTCTTTAATCACTTAGATCGACTCCATCATATCAAGACAACGTAATAGATTCCCATCATAGCCATGATGATAAAGCATACCTCCTAAAAGGGTGTAACGAGCTATTTGGTGAAAAGATTTTTTTCGAGAATGGAGAGATATGAGAGGGAACGTTTTGTCTTTGAGATAGGTAAAGATGGGCTCATACCATGGGGAATTGGGACCAACAACATCACAAGCTAGACAAGACTCTGGCATGTCATACGCAGCTAACGTAAATTTTCTACAAAGAACGACATGTCATTATTCCCGGCGGAATATAAAGCATAGAACCCACTCATCACACGACAAGCATCTCGCCGATCTGTTTTGCGCTCGTGGAATTTTTTCAAATGTAATGCGCACAAAGTACTCTTTCAAAGTTTCTATCATCTTTTTGTAAGGTATAAGATTTTCATCTTTAACCTTGTATTCATCATTAACCTGCTTAATAATTAACTGAGAATCACCAAAACCTTGACATGATGAATGTTCCACTTGATAGCAAGCTTCATCCCTGTGATAAGTGCCTCATACTCTGTGATATTTTTTTTGCAAGGAAAACCCATGAAAAAATCTTGTGGTATAGGGTCACCAGAAGGAGTAATGAGGACCACCCCGCACCTGAACCATGAAAAGTAAAGGACTCATCAAAGTGTATCTGCCACATGATAGATTCTTCAATGTATAGTAATGAGGCATCTGATAGATCCAAATTCAAAGGTTCAGTGCCTTGCAAAGGTGCTTTTGCTAGTTGGTCAACGAGTACTTGTCCTTTAACCGACTTCTGATGTACAAATTCTATGTCAAACTCACTTAGTAGAATGATCCAATTAGCCATTCTACCCGTGAGGGTGGGTTTAGATAAAAGTACTTGAGTGGGTTCAACTTTGGATATCAGCTTGGTTTTGGTATTCAATAGATAATGGCAAAGTTTTTGAAAAGTAAAAACAACAGCCAAGCAAGATTTTTCAATTTGGGGATAGTTGAGTTCATAAGTGATGAGAGTGTGACTGAGATAATACACCACTTTTTCTTTGTGACCAAGGTCATATTGGGTGAGTAGCGCACCAATAGAAAATTGTGTAGTAGAGATATAAAGCAAGAGTGGCTCCCAGAGTTGGAGGCATGAGGACAGGTGGATTGGCCAAGTATTTTTAAGCAAAGCAAAGGCTTGCTATTGCTCTAGTCCCCAGATGAAGGTGACATATTTTTAAGCAAGTGGGTGATGAATGACACTTATCTGTAAGTTAGGAGATGAAGTGGTGAATAGCATGGATTTTCCTCGTAAGTTGTGTAGTTGCTTAATATTCTTAGGTGGAGGCATTTCAGTAATAAGCAGACACTTTAGTAGGGTCTACCTCAATTCCTCTTCTTGATACAATGAAGCCCAATAGTTTTCTTGATAGCACGCCTGAATACACATTTCTTTGGATTCACTTGGACCTTGTACTCTCGTAGGCGCTCAAAGATATGCTACAAAATGATAGGGTGATCTTCTCTTGTCTTAGACTTTCGAGGATGTCATCCACATAGTCCTCCATGATATCATGAATCATATCATGAAAAATTACCATCATTTCCCACTGATAAGTAGCTCCTGCATTTTTGAGACCAAATGGCATCACCTGATAACAAAAGGTACCCCAAGGAGTCATGAAAGCCATTTTGTGTTGATCTTCTTTAGCTATCTTGATTTGGTTATATCCTGAAAAGCCATCCATGAGAGATAAGCATCTCGTATCCTATTGTTGAATCCACAATCATGTCAATATTTGGCAGCGGAAAATCATCCTTAGGGCAAGCCTTATTAATGTCTCTAAAATTCGTGTAGATTTTGATCCCGACAGGATTTTTCTGGATAGGGATGATGTTAGATATCCATTTAGAATAATCAATAGGCCGATGAATCCTGCCACAAGAAATATTTCTAGTTCTTCTTTAACCAAGAAGGATACCCTGGGTGCATCTTTTTGAGCTTTTGCTTAATAGGTTTAGATCTCGCATGCACAACTAGGTTGTGCATGACTAAAGTTGGATCTAAGCCGACATGTCTTTGTAGGACCATGCGAACATGTCTATAAACTCTCGTAGTAGCATAGTGAATGTCTTCTGTTCCCATGCCGAGAGTGATGCTCCCAATTTGACTATTTTTGGGTCCTCTTCTATACCAATATTCACATCAATAGTCTCCTCAACTAGTAATTTTGACAAGTCCTCCATACACGTAGGATTAGGAGGAAGGTTGAGATCTTCATCCAAGGATGTCTCCATGAGATTTTCATCCTTGGCATGGTCAATTTTATTGTCCCTTGATTTTTGCACCTGTTTTTTGGCTAGTGCCTCAAAGAGGTTTTCACTATGTGACTTGGACTTTGATTTTTTCCAAGGCTTTATGTTGGAACTTTTTCCCTCACTTTTTCTTAATTTTTGCTGACCATGAAGCTCACCTCCTCGCCAAAGTAAGCATAGGTATCCAAGTCAATATAGAAGCCCTTTTTGTGGTCTCCAATGGGAATTGTATCCTAAATGCCCATGAACTCTGTGATAGCTTCGTCATTCTTGAATAGATCTAGTGACATGTGACATTGTTGGTCCCATTCAACAAGGGAAGGGTAAACAAGGTCAAGGGTTGGTTCCATAGGGGTTATGGTTAGGACAACATTGTTCATGAATAGGTTCGTGGAGGCAAGATCCTCATATTGGCTACAATGGGAATCTGTATCACTATCTAGATAGTTAGAGCTATCCTCATGTTCAGAACAAGTAGCATCTTGATCATTGGGGTGTGCTCCATAAGGGTGAATTCCAATGCCGTATCTTTCTATTTTAAAATGTGGAAGAGGCATTGGTTCTCTCTGTCCTTGTTCATTTCTTCCACATCCTAGGCCCTTATAGCCCATGGAGTACATCATTTTACTTGGATTTCTCGTATTCAGGGGTTTGATAACAGGTTGGATGAGTATCCTCTGGGACCCAAGTTATAGGTGGATCTAAGTAATTTTTCTTTAGCCAACAAGCCTCCACGTAAGAATGACCCAATAGTGTGTTCATTTCTAGGTCTTTTAAAGTGATAGTTGGGTCAACCTCTAGTCTTGGGTGACAATGAGAGGTCTGAAACCAAGAGGGATTGCTGTACATTATATTCTCCGCAACCATATTCAAGGATTTTCATCTCCCATGAATCAAAAGGAGAGGTTGATGTAGACGCACCATGGGTGCAAGAACTGAGAGAATCCAAATCTATCCAGGATTCCATGGCTCTCATTAGAGAGGGACAACTATATCGGTGAGAGGGACATGCATATGTGCCCTTACGTGCAAAGCTATTGAGAGCTCTACAAAGTGAGCAAAGGGCTCTGAATCTCCTTGTATTGTAATGGTGTGTCCCTCATGCTTCAATTTAATGCACTGATGGAACATCGATGGCACGACTTGCATGGCATGAATCCATGGTCGGCCTAGAAGCATATTATATGGAAGTTCCAAGTCCAGACATGAAAATTTGTTTGATGGAAAGTGGGACCCACCTCCATGGGCAACGTGATTGTGCCCGCTGACTCCCTTTCCACATTGTTGTAAGTGGTGATAGTGATGATATTTGACTCAAGATCTACCTTATGTATGTCCTAGTTATTTAACCAACTTTAGTGTGCATATGTTCAACCCTGATCCATTATCCATAAGCACTCATTTGATCTTCCTATGGGTAACAACTACCTCAATATACAAAGGAAGATTATGTGTTGGATTTTTAGTAGGGATCTCCCTATGATTGAAGGCAATATGTTCATTTGGTATGATGTTTGCTACTACGGTTGGAGATGTGTAGGATCTACCTCTAATGGCACTCCCAACCCCTGAAGAGTTTGGTATAGAATGTCTTTGTGTACATTGGATATCTTAAGAAGATCTAAGATCAAAATCTTAGTAGACATCTTCTCAAGTTGCTCTAAGAGGTTGTATTTACTAGTTTATGGGGTTGATGGAGAAGGTTCTGGAATCATGAGGTGGGCATGCCTTGTTATCGTGGTATAATCCTTTCCCTTGATTGGATGGCATTAATATGGTCAGTAGGAGAGTGAATACATCCAATAAGTGAATCATAATGATTGTTGTATTTTTTGGTGTATAAGTAATTCATGCTTTATAACCTTGGGATGACTCTCCCGATCCGGCTTTGACTTTTCTAATTTATCATGTTTGGGGAATGGCTCTTTATATATCCCCATTTTTTTCGTTGGGTGTCTGGGTTTTCTTAGGGTTGTCCACCTCTATCTCCCCATTGTCGATGAGGTCTTGGATATAATGATGAAGTCGTAGACATTTTTCTATCTTATGTCCTTGACATGATGCATTTCACAATATTCATGCTCCTTGTACCATGAAGGTTTTGGAGCATTGTCATCAAATGGTTATGTCATAGGATATGTCACCATGTGAGCCGCATCCAATTGTTTTAGTATAACCGAAAAAGGTTCATTAAGAGAGGTGAACATTCTTCATTTTGGTGGTGGTTGAATTGGTCCTTTGGTTAGTTTAAAAGGTTGACTGGTTTGGACCGTTTGTACATGTTTGGAATCAGTGATCCCATCTCCCACCACATTTTTGTTTTTGTTAAAAACCTTCGGCTTCTCCATGGGTTTAACATTTTGATTATCTCTAGATTGGGACTTGAGAGTTCCTTTGGCAATGAGAGCTTTCTCTATTTAAACCCCTTTTTAATGACCTCCTCAAAAGTGTGAACACAATGCATTTGGAGGTGGAAGGCTATGTCCAAATTTAGGTTGGGAACAAAAATACTAACCAACTATTTTTTAGGGAAAGTGCAAGGGAAGCAACTAGCTATCCCTCTCCACCATTGGAGGAAGTTGTGAAAGTCTCATTAGGGCATTGTTTGGTGCCACATAAATCTACCATGGTGACATCACTCTCTATGTTGTATGAGAAGTGATGCACAAACCTTTCTGCCAATTCTAGCCAAGTGAAAATTGATCCCCGAGGTAAACGTGTAAACCACTCCAAGGCTTGACCTCCTAGACTCTTGGGAAAAAGTCTTATGAGATAATTGTCACTATAGGACACCTCTTGACATGCCATATAGAAATATTTGACATGATCCCATGGATCTCCCTTCCCTTTATATTTGTCAAATTTTGGCATATCAAATTTCTTAGGAAAGGGTTGAAGGGTCATAGTCTTGTCAAAAGGATAGGGACATAATTCTTCATATTGATACTTTCTAATGCTCCCTATATTCTCTCTTGAAGGCTTGTGAGTGTTTCTTTCATAGATTGTACCTCTTGTGTGAGAAATTGTTCTCTAGTGGGAGAAGTGGGGATATATACTCGATGATACCCCGTATCATCTTCTCCTTGATTTTCTCTATGGAGTTCATTGATCTTAACCTTAGGCCTTGACTTTTGAATGTTTTTGCTTGCTTCCTTTTGTACATGAGAGGTTAGCAAAGCTAATTGTTGGCTTAGGTTACTAATCTATTGTTGAATTGTGGTTTCTTCTTCTAAAGGTTCCTCCTCTTCCTCATATTATGGAGGTTCTTCACCATTCTCATGTCCTATCTTGTTTTTATGTGGCACTTTGATAAAGGGTATTCTATGTCCCACCACTTTATCATTTCCTATGCATTGGAGGTAGAAGCATGTCCATGCATCAAAATATCCTCCATATTGATAAGGGGTCATTCTTCCTCATTAGCATTATTCGCAGGTGGGATTGTTTCATTTTCAGTGGGAATTTTGGCCCCTAATTCTATGACCCATGCTAGCACTCTATCCTTATTTCTGAAAAGAAACTCATCTAATAAAGTAGGGTCAAAGTTGAATTCTACGTGTGGGGATTCCAATTCATCACCACTATGATCGACCATATCTTCTATCTCTTTTTCCATAAAAACAGAGGCCCTAGATCATGTCCAATGAAAGGGTTTGACCCTTTTCTGTTCGAGGCTTCCCAAGCTTGCACTTGTTGTTCCTCGTATGTTTGTTTCTTGAGTCCTAATCATGTTTTGGGAGCCATGATTTGTGATAGTTTCACTAAGGTAAGTTGTAAATGTGTTCAAAACTTTGTGACCACACCTAAGTGAAATGCAAGATAAATTGTCAAGAATATGAATGAATAACAATGTGAGAATACCAATGTGATAGAGTGATAAATCACCAGTGACACAAATGTTTGGTATCTAAGCCTATCAAATGAAGTACTTCCTAGACTACATCTCAAAAAGTAGTTTAGTGTCACAAGATAATTAACAAGATGTTCTCACTTATGCCAAGTTCAAGAGAATGAACAAGACGTAAGTAAATACAAAAAGTTAATGTGACCTCCTAACAAGATATACTAGAAGTGAGCTCAAATTCGATTAAGACCTATATCCCAAAAAGTTTCAGTTACAATTTGTGAGTGACACAACAATATCACCAAGATATGTTAACCAAAATTTGTGAGAAAGTAAGGTATTGATATCAAGATGCTATTGATATAACACGCACAAGTGGTAACACGTAGCACTCTTCAAAATTGAGGTAATAATAGAATCAAACCAAAAGCTCAAAGTATAGCTAGGAATAGTTAAAATGTGTGTAGCGTAACCTTACAATATAGATATTTAGGTTGAGTTTACAAGAAACAAGACGTAAATATCAAAATTGTAGTGATACGATACAAACAAGGTAACCTTTCTAAGGAAGTTCAAGATGATGAACCATGCCTAACTACAATGACGATCTTGACATGGGTATCAAGATCACAATGGCCACCAATGATATGAATACATCTCCATGCACTTTAGATGTTTAACTTACCCAACCACAAACATGGATGGGCGTAAATGGAAAAAAAGTGGCAGAAACAATCGATTGGTAACACAAAGGTAGTCACCCTTCTTTTGATCAACAAAGTGTCAAAAGAATGTGAAGGAAGTAGATCAAAAATGGGGATGAAAAATGTTGGCCTCACTTTAGCAGAGTTTCACCTCGCCTTAAGGCAAGTGAAAAACTAAGCTAAAGTAACGCATCACATGTTTTGTGATGAAAAGATGGCTCACAACTCAACACTATTTTAGAATGGTCAAAGTGGGCTCCTGGCCAAAGTATATTTTCCTAGGTGGTTCTCTTGTCCTAGGTGTTACAAAGTTGTCCACGAGTGGGGTGATTTACCCAAATAGTCCCGACTATCTTGGGAGTATCTCGGATTTTCCCCTTCAAGAACAAGGGGTAGTAAATGCATCCATCATGTACTTTTAATAGGGTCATGATAGGGACAACTTGTAATGCTATCTCACAAAGGAATCACTAGTCAAGTAGGTAGTGTGAGAGCACTTCCCGTTTCATCCACAAGGTTCCTCTTGCATGGACTACTTTGGGGTTCCTGGAACCACCCCCATTTTTATAGCTTAAGGTGTTATGCCAAAGGGGTTATGTTCCAGTTGAGCGGAGAGGGACATACCCTTTTTCAAAACCTGCAATACAATGTTTTGAATATGTTGTTCTTTTTATCTTGTTTAATTAGGTGTGGTTTGCTTGAACACCTTTTGGCAACCTGTATAACAACTGTATTAGTAGTTTTTGACTTTGTTTTGATTCCTCCTTTCTTTGACAAGCGTGGTGTTTTGGTCTTGTATGATGATTTTTAGTAGTTTTCCATCAAAAGAGTAAACATCATTTCGATTCTCCAGATCATCCAAGGACACAAGAGAAGAGCATACGTGATGTTTCCAAAATCCAAAAAGATATCAAATGGAAAAACACTTTAATTCAAACACACCAAGTTAACCAATTCCAATTCAAATATTCCTAACAACCTCAAAGCATCAAAAGGACCTAAGAATCATTTTTGATTCCCAAGATCACCCCAAGGGATGTGAGGGAAGAGCATACATGATCTTATTCCTATAAGTAAACATGCAAAGTTTATCTAATCAAGTAAAATCATGTAAAAACATCCATGCAAAAATGAGTATGTGATTAGATAAAACCTGCAAGAATGTTAGCACCTCAACACATTAATTTTAACAAAACAAAAAGACACTCTGTGCCCCTGTTTTGGCATCTGCATGTGGGTTAGGGTGGATACGCCACTTTGTGTGTTTTTTGATTTACAGTGCACCTACGCCACCTAAGAGGTGTGTGTGCCACCAAAAATATGTGTGCGCCACTCTATGTGTTTCTAGCTTACCATGTACCTGTGCCACCCGAGAGTGTGTGTGCCACCAAAAGAACATATGTGCTACCTTCGATAAAAATAGGCTTAAATTTCACATAGAGTGCTTGCACTACCAGAAAAAAAGCATGTGCGCCACCAAAAAAGTGTGTGTGCCACCACTTTAAAACAACTCTCGATTTCGATAGAATGCTTTGCACCACCGAGAAATGTGTCTGTGCCACCAAAACAACGTGTGCACTCGGGTTTAGGTGTGTCCATGCCGATCGACTGTGTTTTAAATTACAATTAAGGAAGGTAATCGCAAGTTAGTGAAAAACTAGTGTCTATGTGCACCTGGTTAGTGTGTATGCACTAAGGTTGATAAACATGAATCACTTTGTGGGTTAGGGTATGTGCTACCTACGTTCATAGATTATGTGTTGCACTACCCATGCAACCAAAATATAGCAAAAACATAAGGTCGATAAATACTTCAGAATAGCAAGTTAGTTTAAAAATGGCAACACCCATTAAAATGATGGCTATGAACAAGAACCGAGAGGTTATGATCCTCATGCATTTCACCAAAAATGTAGGTGACTGGTGTAACGAGTGTGCATTTGGTATTAGCCACCCCGCAACCAAAATACGGAAAAAAAAACACAAGAAAGTCTCACAATACTTCAAATTTTAGGCAAGTTAGTTTAAAAATGGCAACAACCCATTAAAATGATGGCTATGAACAAGAACTTACACATATAAAATTAGTAAAAATTCCAAGAAAATGGACATTAATTACTACATGTGCATATCAAAAGTTAGCCAAAACAATGAAATTTAAACTAAAATGCCAAGGGACTAGGTCCCACTAGGCGTGCCAAATGTGTGCATGATTTGTTTAAACTAATGCTAATGCAAGTAAAGACTAACACCTAATAGCCTTAATTAGCAAAAATTAAACAAAATACTAAGCACCATCAAGATAAGAATTAAACAAGGTTAGATACTAACATTCATCATATTCAAAACTTTGAAACTAACAATGTTAAGTGTCTAAATCCTCTATTCTCTAACAACAAATAAATGAATGGACCTATGTAGGCTCCATGGCAATAAAAAATGGTTGTCTTTGGTATTCCAAGAACCTAGGAATGAGGGCTTGTCAAAGTTGGGCTATAAGACCCTTTTGACACCTCCCATATGACCTAAGCACTTTAAGCTAGAAAAGAGGCTTAACTCTCCAAGTGGTGAACTCTCAAGAAAACAAAAGAAAGCTTTTAGTCTATTTTGCTATATGCTTTGTATTTGTCTTCTCAAGAAGTTTAGGTGTAGGTATAAAGGTAGAAGGAGGGCTCCTTATATAGCCCAATGGATAAAGGAAACACTTCATCCCTTTGCATGTGGGATAAAGGTAAAACAAGATTAGGAATGGATAAGGTTGCTTTATAAAAGGTAACCTTACTTTAGAAGGGTTTAATTTATACTTAACAAGTCATGGGAGTTGGGGGGGTGTTTTAATTAATCAAAGGTGATTAACTAATAGGTAGATGTAAGCTTATAGAAGCTATTTAGAGGAATATTAGTATGATTTAGGCTATTAGAAGGGGATTAAATCAATTAAATATTGATTTATTGGTTAAATGAAGGGAAAGCTAATTAATTAATAATAATTAATTAGTCTAGATAGAAGGGGTGATTTATTAATGGAAGGTGTTAATTAGGTATGTTTGTTGGATGATTTGAATTAACTAATTAGCATGTTGTAATTAATTAATGACAATAAGAGAGAATATGAGCGCTTTTGATGATATGTCATCAATTTAACGTCAACAACGTGCGCATTCTACCTTCCACCTTCACTTCAAGGTATTCCTCCTCACCTTTACATTATCTATTTTTCTTATACATACGCAACTTATTGGTGAAACACTTGTCTTTAGCCCATTTGTTATAGTAGGCATGGGATTCAACATTAAGATTCTCCAACCTGTTTAACATTATGTCAATAATATCATCATCATAATCATTATTATATGAAATTGTGCTTGACTGAGATTTGTTTAGAAAAATGTCAAGGCTTGCCGGTTGACTCTCTATGGCAGTGAATAATAAATTCCTTTGAGTTTGATTATGGCATCAAGTATTTATTTATTTAATCAAAATTTTAGCCCTCCTCTCCCAAGTGCGCACTAAATCCACATCAGACATTACAACTTCTTGAATTGTGGCCCCATACTATATGATATCAGATTTTGAATGCAAAATATGTCTTCTCATCATCTATGAGTGGAGTTTTACTTGGAGGAGGAGGAGAGTCCACTATTTGATGCACATCTTGCTGTGGTTGTGGTTGAGGAGGTGGAGTAGATTGTATCATATCATGCATGTCAAAATAGTTACCCTTGTCTGCATCACCACTATCAAAGCCACTCATTGTCAAGTTCGATGTTGTTCAAAATATGGGTGCCCGTTGTACTGAAGACACCACCTACTGACAATCTAGGAAATTCTGAAGTTACATGATGAACTATTCTTGCAGAGTCTGTAGGAAACCTTATATTCTTACCTACAAATTTTCTTGTTGTTAGGATTGTACGTGTCGGTGGTATTGGAGGGATTCTTGGAATGTTCTATGAAGGTCTATTCACTATAAGAAGCAAAGTGTAAATTATTAGAAAACTAATCATTATACCCTTAGGCCTTGTAAATACTAAATAAAATATTTACAACTAAAAAAAAGATGCTAAATATTATACATTACCTTGCATGCTCGGAGACTAAGACGTGACAATTTGATCTTGACACTGAGAATGAGTTTGATCTTGATCGTCAAACTCGGAACTTTCTGAAAACAATAAATGCATAATTATTAAAATATTGTAGTACTTATAGAACAAAACTTGATTATGTTTTGTCCTAGACTCTAGTAGGTTATACTGGTTAATTATATAATCAGTAAATTTTATACCTGTAGAAAAAGGTGATGGCATAGAAGATAAGATTGATAGAGATATCGACCCCCTAGGTCATTTTTGACGAGGAACTTGTATCGGTGTTGATTCTACTGAATCCATGTTAGAATCACCATAGATCTCTGGAGGGGATTTACCTCAAGCAATAGCCTCCTTATGAGATATTGCAACTATAATTATTCTCTACAAAAGATAATATTACAATTATTATTGTATTAAAAAATAATTAATGTGAAATCGTTATAATGTGAAAACTTAAAAAGTAATCTGTTACTGTTGTTCTTCAAGAGGGAGACCAATCATTTTGTCATTAATTACAGTTGGAATTTGTTCGTTTTGCAATTGGTGGAAATATTCATGATAGAAAGCAAGTAGATAATTGGTAGAAGAGAATAAAATCTTGGATTTATCAGATGTATTCATACTAAGGGCATTGGTAACATATGTTTTTATTCAATTGGAAAAATATGTGCACCAATCAAATTGTTTCCGATAGTGTCTACGGTGATATACCGAATCGCCTAAAATGGAATGTCCGCAGTCTACTCTGCGACACAATCTCGGCCCGAAAAGTGATACAACTACAAGAAATAATTTTTTTGTAATACCTTGTATAACAAGGCCTCTTTTGAACGATTAACAGGAGCTACAACAACATACAAGAAATGTTAGATGCTTGGGAAATCAAGTAATATTAAGAAAACAAACAAGTGAAAATAATATTTAACTTACCATCGTCAATCCACACATTGTAATGAGACTCCAAAAAAATTTGTCTTCATCTATAAGGACTGCCTTTGTAGTCACAGGCGGTTGGTTTTGGAATGGTAAGCCAATTAAACGATGGACATCTGCAGGCTCCACTATGAAAGAAATTGTATGATCCAAGAGGTGAATGGAAAATTTTCCTTGTTTCTGGTCATAAAACATGAGCAGGTAATCAAGGATGAAGTATCAATTTCAAATTGGGGCATGTTGACAAGCCCCGTAAATTGTGTTTTTTGTAGCCATTCCTTTGGTGCATTTTCAGTTTTATCAGTGCTGCAATTTGTGGGCACATGAGATTTTTGTATTGGAATTTAGGCGTAGGAGCAAACGTGGTGCTAGCCATTGTTGAAATTTGTAGGAGAGGGAGGAAAGAAAGGTGCACATAAGTTTGGTAGAAGATTGGAGAGCTTAGAGCGCTGGAAAATTTTGTGAAAAAGTGAAGAAGTGAACCTTGTAGGGTTATGTTTTTCTACCTCTCCTTACATTCACATATATACTTATAAATTTTTTTCGCACCATCTTAAACACCCTTGTTCTCCTTTGAAGGATTTCCAAATGCGATGTCATATTGTTATATGTTAAAGTTTCACATTGTTTCTTCTTTTTATTTTCACTACACCCGCATTTTTCATCCTCTAACCCCTTTGTCTTCACCTCTCTTCCTCTCACAATGTTTCTCTCCTTCCAATATGAATCCTTCAAAATATCCCCTTCGGCATTTCCATCGAACATTTCACGTACGATTTATTAGTGTATTTTTATAATATTAGTTATTGTATATGGGGTTTGTATTTTTTTACTACCATCACTTGTATTATGTGACCATTGCATCTATAGACATAAGATTTTGCACCATGGGGGCCACGATACTACCGTAGGGATAACTTTGTAATTTGGATGGCTAAGTTACAAGTTATATAATGCATAAAGAGAAATTATTTCAATAATAATTCAATACACATTTAAATGTGGAAGATATTTGCATAATATTCTCAACTTATATTCAATATGAAAGAGTGAGATATTAAAAAGATTGGAATAGAGTATAATGGTATACAATATTCATTGAAGTTAAGAGTTGAGTGAGTGAAATTATGTGATTAGAGGGGGAAACACCATGCTTAACTAATTTTCTAAAATTAAAAGGAGATACATATGCTTATGAGAGACAAGATACAAATAACATGTTAGTATTCAATACTATTAGGTATATGTGGTTGTTTTTATCATTTTTGGGTTATATATATATATATATATATATATATATATATATATATATATATATATATGAAGTTATATATATATATATATAACATATGATTGTAAAAGAGGATTATTACAATGAGTCTTCCCAAGTGATGATTGAGCTTTTTATAGGTGTGTTGGTTTACATTCCAATGCAAGGTAGTGTTGACAAAAACTTTGACATGGCATGCCCGTGGATGATTCCATTTGTCTGTCATATAATAACAACAAGTTGATATATGGATGATGAGTTTTGGAGATCTTACGTGGTTGTGAAGTTTGTATAGTACTAGATGAGGTGCATAATGATTGATTTGTTACACAAAATTCCTAAGGCTTTTATAAGTGCGCAAAGGAAATTGAATAGGAGGAGGATGCACATATGATTTGATTAGGCATATTGTAAGTGTACAAAGAAAGTGCATAGGAGGATGCATTTGTAATGGATTAATATTCTTTGAACCACAATCTTAAATATTGTCTTCTTGATGATTATAAAAGAATATTGTATGTATTATATATTCTTAACACATTCCTAAATATACACAGGGCCTTGTTTTATTATTATATCTTTTCTACCCATGTGATCATGGGGACCGGCATATAGGATTCAATTCAATATAGATTAGAGACTCATAATTATGGATGGTCATAGCGAGGAGGTAAGGGAATGGGTCGGTAAGGGAATATTACTTTTGTGAACATTGATTACAAGTTTTCTACTTGGAACATATTATTTATGTTTTTATATTGCTTAAATTTTTCCCATGAGGTCATTATACATTTTCCCTCATAAGCGATTACATTATAGGTCCATGTGGAGCAATTTATTTATGATAGATGATAGCTTAATATGTTATACATCAATGATTGTATTCCCTATTTTACACATGATGCACATAATACCCTTCTCATGAGATTTTGGCTTCTTAAGTTCATCATACATCTCAAAAGAGAGGATGTGGACTCGGGATCTAGGCTCCATATATTTAATATTGTCTAGTTTTTCTGTTGTAGGCTCGTAAGGAAAATTACATGTTTTTCTTAGACCAATGCTTGACACTCATTATAACCACCACATGATACATTCAAGACATTTCCTAACACCGATATATTTTCATTAGTGTTTTTTTTTTTGTTTTAATTTGTACCAAGAAATGCATGCAAGACTTAGCACACATCATGAGACTTGGACACCTATAACGTCATTTATATTTGGAATAGAATTGGAGATACATGGAATTCAAGCATGCCCTCACATTTTTCAAAAAAACAAGGGTGTTGTTTCCAAATTTTCTTTCTTAAATTTCAACATATTAGTGATATGAGCATTTATTTGTGTATATTTATTTTTATAGGTCTTGCAAAGGCGTCCATGTATTTTTAGCACAAATAGCTAGAGATGTTGGGGACTCATAAAGGAGTGCTATCACACCTCATGTGAAATTAACTATTTTTTTTTCCAATTTCTTATATCTAGATTTTAATTTTTTTTTGATTGATTAGACACTTATCCACATGTAAATGTCTAATAGATACGGTGAAATTTTCTTGAGTCAACATATTTCATATTCAGTTGTTTATGTTGGTATGATATGTAAGCACACACATCAAAGTGGGGTGTTATGTAGACGTCTAAATTTTATCAAAGGGTATTAACTATTAACCATAAATTTACATTATTTTAGGGTACATGTGTATATATCGATTATTGGTATGGATTGGGCTCTCATAAGAACTTTTATCAATGTTTGATCTTTGTTATCAGTGACTCCTTATATCTTTCTCCATCTCTCCTTTTCCCTATATCAGCTTTATGTGTTTTTTTATGGTCTCCCCAAAAATATGAGTGTGTTGTTTTGGGGGTATGTGTCATGTGGACCCTTCTAACCCTCCTTTGGGTACGCAAGGGTTCATGGATCCTTTGTGGATTTTCTTTTTTGTCATTTGTTGGCTTGCACGACAATAGGTTCTTATATTGAATTTAAGAAGTTTATGTATACACTTGTGTAATAGTGTATTTAGGATAAGAAAGTGAATAAGCACAAGCATTTAAGAGTAGACATCCAAGGATTCCAAGTTAATTTGAAGAACATCTAACATTATACAATTACAGTCTAAAAGAAACCAAACATTTATTGGAGTACTCAAAGTCATGTTACGATAGACATTCGTCATTACTAGAATGTTGGTTCACTACATTATACTTAGTGTATTGTCTTTGATATTGTATACAAAGATACGTTTTGATAAGATTCAAGCTAACAGAACATAGGTTCCCGAATTAAACCATGCATTGTTGTGTTTAGATATGCCAACCCTATCAAAGTTTGGAGGAAGAAAACTAATTTTTTTAAAGAGAACTACAAGAAATTTTACAAATGCGAGTAAGATTTTGGAACCCTAAACCTAACAAACGTTGTCCTATCAATGTTTACGTAAATGATAGTGAGACAATTGCCTGAAATATTTGGACTGTTATGAGAACAACACGACAGTCCCAAAAACATGAGTGTATAGTCTTGACAAAGGACTTACATCTATGAGTTTTCTGAGATGAAATCATTTGTATTTTTAAACCCTTGTCATTTATTATATCAGAAATTCTTTTAAATTAAATCTAAGTTTATTATTTTAAATTTAAACAAAATTTAACATGGGTAGATGTATTGAACTTTAAAAAATTAAAATTAAAACCGTGCATATAAAGTAAGAAATATTAAAATAGATCTGATTAAGCAGCATACAAATAAAAACAAGCTATAAGCAACGGCTGTATGCACGACAAATATTATGTATAAATCTAAATAAAAGGGCTTCCATTGCCGGGATTTGAACCCGGGTCGCCTGGGTGAAAGCCAGGTATCCTAACCGGAATAGACGACAATGGAGACGAAGCAATTTAATTTATTTTAACATTTATATAGTTTTTAAAACATCAATCTTTGTCGAAAAAATCTATAATTTGCCTTATACATATCCTAGAATTTCATCCATCCCGCCGGTGTTTTAAAAAATAGGTAGTAGAGTGTGCCACATTTAAAAATAAAATAAAAATTACATAACAACTTAGAAAAATAAAATAAGGCACTACCAAGATTCACTTTCACTTGAATAAATATATAATTTGCCCGATATATCCTAAAATTTATTCACTTTTTTTATCCTAAATGCACTATTACAGAAGTGTATACATAAACTTTTTTGAATTCAATATAAGAACCTATTGTCATGCAAGCCAACAAATGACAACACCATAGTATAAAGCCTCCACACAGATACCATATAATCACATTATTTATACCATCTTGTTCGGCCAGGCGTTTTACTTATGCGTTTTATTTGCTTTCAAATATCAATAAATTTTTAGAAGTGGCTTAAATTTTTTTGATGCAAACCATATGGTTAAATGTTGCACCCACAAATAAGAGGTCACAAAGTTTGAGGCTTGAAATATTTTTGAGTTGCGGTGTGATAAACACACTATGTTTATCATGTGAAAAATCACAAAAATGAACTAAGTATGAGAGCATTGAGTCTAAGGGTGATAAGCATAATGTATTTATCAAAAATCCAAGAAAAAAAAAGTATGGAAACATGAACCGAAGATAGGTGCCAAGCTAGTAGGATAGTATGGATGTAATGAATGCATAGATAATGATGGCTTGATAGTGTTATCATGTAAGTGGATAATTGTCACTAAAGCATGCAATATTCGCATCCTTCACCATACACTTTCAAAACTATATTTATAAACTAAAAAAAAAAAAGGTGAAATACTATAAAATGTAACTTGGGTTTGAATATCGTGTGTTAAAAAATTGAATTCCATGAATATGAAATAAGGGGAAACACCATATTTATAATATTTGCACTAAACCGAGTATCAAAATAAGTTTTTCCCCAATTTTATAAGGATATAACATGAAGTTTGTAGATTAAATGTCTTTCATCAAGTTTTTTTTTCCAAACAAGTGCCTACATATGACTCACACAACACATAATTGGCATAGTGTTACAATAGAAACAAACAACATCAACAAACTACTCTAAAAATCTCATTCAACCCAAAACAAACTTCAACTACATTAACTTGTGATTCCAAAACATATAATATAGTAGGGTCAATGCATGGTGTTGTGTCCCACTTGTTGTCCCAAAAATGCGATGCAAAATGAGAGGTGCGCGGTTTCCAATGAGGGTTCGCGCGAACAGTCCATTCGCGCGAACCCGTTTCGCGCGAAGAGACACGTAAGCCGTTATTTGCCGCGTGGTGAAATTGAAAGTGTTCGCGCGAAAGATGTTCGCGCGAACCCCCCTGTTCACATATTGGAGGCGCTGCGGAGAAAATCATTTTCCTCCGCCCCGTCTCCTTCGCGCGAAGTCTGTGCAACCGACCAAAGAGCCCACCACACCAGCTGAGAGCCCACCAGCGACGAAGGCGAGCAACGACGAGCCCAGGTATGTAGCCACTAAAATACCATTTTTTGCAAAACCCTGGCAAAGTTTTTTTTGGTAAAACCCCATTTTTTCTCGTAGAAATGAATTGAATGTGAAGGTCTACTCTGAAAATACCTGGTTGGCCGTTTTGTATGCTACATCCTTGTTACTTGTAAATGGTCTCTTTGAGAAACTTGAGGGCAATAGGCAATATTTATACCCTTCCATTATGTACATCCAATCAGACAATAAGAAGTATTCTTTTACCAGGTTCAGAGAAACTTGTTTTTGCAATGGACGATTGTACTGTAGTTTCAAGCTAATTTTATCTTAGTATTAGCTTTGATCCACGACTAAGGAAGAATTCATATGGTTGTTACCTGTACATTTTTCCAAGGTCCTCTTAGTTGCCCCAGTTGTTCAATGTATTTTTTTGAAGGGTTTCTTTTATGTGTTGCAAATTGTAACATTTTTGGATCTTTTTAGTTTCGGAAAATGAGTATATTGTGTAGCTCACAGCTACCCATGCCATACTAAGATCCCAATAGTGGCATAATTGTTGATTGGAGCCGAAATTGCAGAATGCACTGCCAAAATACCGAGGGGCTCTTTGGCCAAGAATCAGTCTTAAGGGTGTCTATCGACATGTTATGGGCATGAACCTAGGTCATCATCATGGCGGCATTAGGTCTTTATTGGTAATGGTATTTTCTCATCGTTTGGAAGGTATGATTGTGCTTATTATGGCAAAGCCAAAACATTCTTACTACAAGTGTTATATAATAAGGAAGAACCGTGAGCATTGTGGTAAAACCATTCTTTTCAAAAATGTTGGGTTAAGCTTGAATATAAAGTAGTTGAGCTGAAAAGCTAAAAACAATTCTGATTACACTGCAACAAACTTAACGATTATTGACGAGAGTTAAGTGTAATCATGGTGGCAAGGTCAATCCCTATAGATGTTGGTTTAAGCCTATGGATGAAGACCATCCTATGATTTGAATTTGGTTTAATTCTATGTATGAAGACCATAGAATGATTCATACTTTTTGTGGAGGAGATAGATCGCACTAACAATTACCCACGAGATGGAGGCAACGGGGTATTTTTTGATTCAAGATTTCTGAATGATGTTCACGAGTAAAATAATCATTCCTTTGTCACCTAAATGAGAAGTTTGCAATGCCATATTGATTGATTGCAGGAAACAAATATTCACTGCCGTGTACGATGGATTGGAGTCACGCTATTCAAAGCTTCATAAAATTTCCCTGAATCAGGAGATGAAGGTTTATTACGGTGCAGAATGAAACGATTCATATTGCTCAGCATTTTTTTCTCCTAGAAATTAATTGAATGTGAAGGTCAACTCTGAAAATACCTGGTTGGCCGTTTTGTATACTACATCCTTGTTACTTGTAAATGGTCTCTTTGAGAAACTCTGAGGGCAATAGGCAATATTTATACCCTTCCATTATGTACGTCCAATCAGACAATAAAAAGTATTCTTTTACCAGGTTCAGAGAAACTTGTTTTTTACAATGGACGATTATACTGTAGTTTCAAGCTAATTTTATCTAGCTTTATTTCTATTAGCTTTGATCCACAACTAAGGAAGAATTCATATGGCTGTTACCTGTACATTTTTCCAAGGTCCTCTTGGTTGCCCCCGTTGTTCAATGTATTTTTTTGAAGGGCTTCTTTTATGTGCTGCAAATTGTAACATGAAGGATCCTTTTAGTTTCTAGAAAAATGAGTATATTGTGTAGCTCACAGCTGCCTATGCCATACTAAGATCCCAATAGTGGCATAATTGTTGATTGGAGCCGAGATTGCAGAGTGCACTGCCAGAATAATGCATATCATGGTTGCTATGTTATAAATGTTTTGCATATGGTTTGGCTTGCTAAAAGTGCTCATACAGGTTCAGAATCCATGAGTTTATATGGATAGCTAAAACATCCACTAATTATATATAGGTGGCCAGGAAATAGAAAATAGAAAATTGATCATAGAATGGCTAAATTGGGATTTTCCTGTAGTGGCAAGAGTACTCTTCTTAGAGATGGTTCAGTGATTTTGATGTGCCTGTTTTGTATTAGACCTTCATTTCAATCAATACTTATCCTTTTGAGTTTGGAGGTTCTGTTCACAGTGTTGCATCTCTGTTGATTTTCTGGAGTAATCTGTGAATGTTTGTAATCATACATGGATTTGTTGGAGGAAAAGTCATGCCTCAGATTAAGATGTAACCAGCTCGTGTACTGACAAATTTCAACAGTGGCATGTTGGGCACTCAATTTGAAGTCAAGGCTCTATCGTTCTCTACAACACTTGTTTTGACTTAAAAGCAAATGAAGATGAACTTTCCTTTGATGGTCACTGATCATAGCAAATCCTTTATAGTCATATTGCAAAGTTTTGACTCAAAATGCTCTTGGCGAGGATGATCCTTTCCACTGTTATGCAACAATATATGAACAAGTCTGGGAGAGTTGCCAATAGATCAATAGCAAGCAAGCCAAAGGAGAACAAGGTTCTAGTATGCATTGGTACCAAGGGTACAAAAGGGACCACTAAAGGGCTGATATAGAGATAGACGATGCCCTTGTGACAGGCTATGAGAGTGACTAAAAAATCCTAGGAGGATTCAAGGTTGCCTTCTCAAGGCTTCTCCTAACACGCACAATTGGCAATCCTCTAGATGTAGAAAGAAAATTGGCACTGTGCACCTGCCCCCGTAGTTCAGACTGTGAGTAGTGAAAATTCGTCAGCTCTACAGCAAGAATAAGAAAAGGATATCTGAGGCACCATGATCACCACTTGCTAGGTGAGGGAGATGGAGAAGCCTCACAGATCTAGAACCACCCGTGATAGTGACTAATGAAGCTAATGGGCACTTGACATCGGACAACTATGGATGAGACAGGCTGAAACAAGAAGCAATAAATTTGATGGCCCTAGAAGTCCTTTTGACATCTCGATGTCTGAATGTAACAACCTTCATAAGGTAGGGCCAATTATCTCTAACATGAATTACGAAAAAATATAGCTAGTAAAATCTCACTCAAATATCATAATAGATAGAAATGCTAAAGATAAAGCATTCTTCCATCTAACACCTCTATGAGAGAGAAAAGACGGCATATCCTTTTGCCTTGCGGAATATGGTGATCTATCTTGACTCCTAACCGGTGCGAAAAGATGTTGACCTTAGTCGAGAGGACAATCGTCAATCGAAATCCACAAGGAATGCTCATCATAAAATTCTCGCTACATCCTTGTTACTTGTAAATGGTCTCTTTGAGAAACTCGAGGGCAATATGCAATATTTATACCCTTCCATTATGTACGTCCAATCGATAATAAAAGTATTCTTTTACCATGTTCGAGAGAAACTTGTTTTTTACAATGGACGATTATCTTGTAGTTTCAAGCTAATTTTATCTAGCTTTATTTCTATTAGCTTTGATCCACGACTAAGGAAGAATTCATATGGTTATTACCTGTACATTTTTCCAAGGTCCTCTTGGTTGCCCCCGTTGTTCAATGTATTTTTTTGAAGGGCTTCTTTTATGTGCTGCAAATTGTAACATGAAGGATCTTTTTAGTTTCTAGAAAAATGAGTATATTGTGTAGCTCACAGCTGCCTATGCCATACTAAGATCCCAATAGTGGCATAATTGTTGATTGGAGCCGAGATTGCAGAGTGCACTGCCAGAATAATGCATATCATGGAGATATTCCATTTTCACAAACCTTAATACTACTGCCATGAGATTGATTTTTATGCCCAAAAAGAATTATTGAACCTTGTGTCTCTATTTCAATGTTTTACCGATGTCTTTTGTTGTTTAAATATATGCATTAGACATGTCTTTTACCGATGTGTTTTGTTGTTTAAATTTGGATTGGTGTTCTATTTGATTGCGCTAATTCTGTATCATATGCACAAAAAATGTGTTTCAGGGAAAGGTGAATCCCACTCAATTGTTCTGCTTTGATAATGGTTTGTGCCCAGGTAAACTTACATTCTCTTCTACAAACATTGCTTTGACTTTAAGATCATCTAAATGTATTCAAAACTTTTCATTTCTGAACTCTGCAACATCACTTGGTATATTTTGTTATCAAATGATTTGTAATTTATGTAATTTATGAAGCTTGAAAAGTTCATATTTTCGTTTTCATTAATATAGGAGAATATCTTAGGAATTTTTTTTAATAAAAAGTACTATTGATTAGAATTTTACTTTCATTTTTTTTTACAGTCATGGCTTCTTCTGGAACTCCTAATTTGTTTGAGAGGACCGATTTAGAGATTGCAAATTGCAATCTATTCTCGAAAATCCAACTACACTTGGGCAAAGTATAAAGCCCATTGTGAAAGAATCTTGGTTGATCTTCGTAGAATAGAGACAAGTTTGAAAACATATAATCCATTTGATTCTGAATCAATAACAAAATTTATGGATTCACTAAAATCAAGTGTCTCAGGAGATGTAGGTTATAATGAGATTACATCACGACTTTCCGATAAGGAAGTCGTTAAGAGGTCTTGTTGGAGTT
Organism: Taxus wallichiana var. yunnanensis; assembly: GCA_018340775.1. Taxonomy (NCBI): domain Eukaryota; kingdom Viridiplantae; phylum Streptophyta; class Pinopsida; order Cupressales; family Taxaceae; genus Taxus; species Taxus wallichiana. The sequence goes on from CM031237.1 coordinate 806,799,053, forward strand.
TTTATGCAGACAAACGGAAAATAAGGGCATATTATGTAAACAAATGTTCATGTCCTTTATGTGCCCCTTTGATTTATCCTAGATTTGTGGCCTCTCAAGGCCAATTTCCAAATAATGACCAATTACCGTTATACTTCATAATGATGCTACATGCTGAGGTTCACTTAAACCTAAAGGTGAACTATTTAGACATCCCTAGTTATTTGGGGTAGGGGCGTGGCCGTATTAGCCACAGGCAGGCATATAGAAAGGAGGGAGCTCCTGCAGTTGTTGATGCGCGGCAGCTTGTACCAAGGCCACAACCATTCTTATCAGGCTTTCAGGATGTCGCAACACCTGTCGTTATGACTGCACATGAGGGTGCTATCGAGGGTCTTGCTGGCATTGCTCGCGAGACCCAATTGATCTCTTCTGACCGTGTGGGTCAGTACCTTCAGAGACGCGATACTAGCAGTGGAGGTGCTAGTAGCACCAGTGATGCACGCAGCGAGGTATACGCTCGTGCATCTTTGATTTCCCATATGACTTTGAGCTAGTTCTGAGATCCCGCTCAGCACGTCGGCTAGGACGCATCATGGTCGCTTGACTTTGCGTGCGTATGAGGTGATTGCTCGGCATTGCAGCATTCCACTATCGGGGTTTTAGATTTTATAGAGCGAGTGGGAGTGTATCTTCTAGTCGTGGTACTCGCGCCACTACTGAGATAGACTTCTTGTTGGGATGGGATTGTCACACCCGATGTTCAAAGCACATTTGCTCGGTGTGTGAAAATTAAACCTTTAATATAATTAAAATTTATTTTAATTGATCATTACTTTACAATTTATTAATATTAAAATTAAACATGTACTTTTGTGTTTAGGCTTCGCTCCGCAGTGTGTGGAGCTTCACACCCCACACCATCTACCCGTGTCACATACACACTGCTCTTGACTGAGCACAACATGGATCTTGATGTTCTAGGTCTGAGTCAACTTGGCTTAGTTGGCGAGATATTTGCTGGTGTTGAGGTCGTGGATGACAATCCCATACATTTGGAGACGCGTTCCGCAGAGGTATAAATACATGTGTTTTAATATAATTAATATTTAATCTAAATTGAAATGTTAGAAATTAATGAACTTTATTCAAAAAACTTATTTATCAACTTCTTACATTTTATTTATTTTGTTTCACAGGGATCTACGGGACAGAGATCTACGGGTAGCGTAGATACTCCCAACATCCGCGCAGGGACAGATACTGAGGTAATCAATTGTACATATCAGTTATATAATGTATTGAATTATTTAAGAAATTGTTGTAGATTTCTGCTTATATATTTTAATATATGGTACATGCTATATATAGTTTATGACATGTATATTCCTTTTTTTTAACATGCAGGGTGCAGCAGAGCGTAGTGAGGGGTCTGGCACTCGCCCTAGTGCACGGAGGAGACTTCAGTGATATTTTATAGATTTCAAACATTTTAGACATACTTCTGGAGATTTTAGACATGTATATATATTCATACTCATTCTAGACATTATTATTATATTTTGATATATGTCTTAGACACGTGTATTTACAATTATGGATGTGAATATAAGACACCCCCTTATGTGACAGCTGAATATATTGCTCAGTGTTCAACAATTTATTATGGAAATATATCATTTTGTTGCAATTTGCAATTCAAGATAGTACGTTCAGCAGCTCCATTCTTATTTACTGGATACATAGTTTGCGTAATTGATAACTGATCTCACTCCATCTGGTTTGTAGTATACATTGCCAATAAATGTGTAATTGAGCTATCATAATTATGGTAGATGGTAAAGACTGCTGATTAAATGTTTTAACGATCTAATGTTTTAAGCTTTCCCAGCAAATTGAGTTTGAAGATCGCTTTTTAGGTCAAGTGTCATATATATCACTGTCCAATGGAGTATTACTGACAGCCTTGTGGGATAGCTTGTAATAATTTTGATACGGGATGTGGGCCTTGTGGGATAGCCTATATTGTCACATATCAAAGTGAGTCATTACAATCTGTGGCTGTGAAATGTAGGATTTCCTCAAAAAGATGTAGATATTTATAGGACTTCATTTTTCTTTGATATTTATCTTAAATATCTGTAATATCTCTGATCAGAAAAAGAAACATTGTACAGAACTGTATTAAGATAGAGGGTTAAAAATAGACATGATAGTTGGACAATTAGACCTTGAAAGTCCGTGGTGCTTCCCAATCATTTATGGCCAGAGTCGACATAGGTATTACTAATATTTTGCATATCCATTTTTTTCTGGGCATGCTTGTCTTATCTTCATGGAGATTATAATAGAGTTGACATTGCATCTTCAATGCTAGGGGGAGGTTCTTGGTGATTAGAAGTGGTGTTGCAGGGTCGGTGTTGATGAGACCAAAAGCAATAGCTAGCTTCTCACTTTGGTAGTTAATAAAGGAGATGTTCATTTATTACCGTGCTGCTTTCATCAGTCCAGCATTGCATAAATTTCATCAGATTGTGGGTGGGATGTGTCTCCATCAAGGAATGAATGCACTGTGTTCTTTTGCTCAATCACACGGCAACCTGGTTCCTTTTTCAATCCCCTCTCACTCATCAACTTTCGTATTATTGAGGCATCATCCCACCTTCAAGCCTCTGCATAAATATTTGAAAGAAGCACAGAATATCCACATTTTTGAGGTGCTACTGTAAAAAAATATTTTACGCCCAATCGCCTAACTCTGTGTTTCTGTAAACTCTGCATGCACTAAGCAAAGCCCCCCACACACTCTCATTAGCTTGGAGTGGCATATGATAAACACGGCCAAGAAGGTCAACTAGACAGGCATAGTGTTCCACTCTGGGTTTGATACAATAATCCCAAATCACATCATCAAAATATTTTAAGCCTTCATTCACCATACCTGTATGGCTGCACGCAGACAGAACAGAAACGAAGGTAATGTGATCTGGTTGTGTACCTTCCTGTTGCATTTGGTAAAAGAGGGTGGCAGCATCCTTAGCATGCAATCATTACAGTCCATGAGATGACATCCCTTTGGGATATACTGTCAAACACTAGGTGTGCATCTTTTACACTTGCACATGTCTATGAGTGCAATACACAAAACAAATGTGAACCTAACTTACTGCTTTTCATGTATTCATGGATATCCTTGCCATTCTGCAGAGCTGCCAAACGAGCACTTGCAGAGAGAGAAGTCGTAATAGTGATCGAGTGAGGATACACAGCGTGCATCTTTTACACTTGCACATGTCCATTTGACGAAACAACCTGAGAGTCTTCACCTATCTGAACATAGCCTGCGGTCATTGCATTCCAAGACATTTTGTCAAACACTTTGTCAAACAGGTAACGTGCAATCTACATGCTCCTGCCTTTTCCATGAACACAGGTAGGGAGAACACTGGCAATCGTAAGAGAATCAGGAATTGCACAACATTTCTAACGCCTAATCAAAAAATCCATTCTGTCAATAACCCGCAATCATGGTATTCCACGAGATATTGTCTCTCATAGGTATTTTTAAAACATTTGACGTGCATACTACAAACTCCTGCACTTCCCATAAATTGCTACAAGAACATTCGCAACAAATAAATCAAACTCATAACCATTCCTAATTATCTACCTTGGAGAGTGTATATTCGACCTTGGTTTTATGTTTGGACACTGGGTTATATGTTGTTCTGACCTACTGTAACAGATATTATGAATTGATTTTGGTATATATCAGAGTCCATGTTGTTCTGACTTACTTATACATTACTGTCACTCGTATCGGTAGATTTTGGGCCCAACAGTGATCATTAGGTTTCTTTTAGTTTATAGAAAGTTTTCGCAACTGCTTAGAATAGATAAAATTTGTCAATCGTTCCTGAATTTCAGCAGTCACAATGTTTTCATAATGGAATTGTTTAAGACTTTAAGTAGATGTTACTTGGCTTGGACAATCATGGTTGTTCACAATAAACTGTGAGAACAGTTAACATATTATTTGTAAAGGAGGCATACTAGTGAAATACCCACTTAGTCCATCCATGTTTGTGTTTGACGAATTTTTTCACAAATCATTTCATATACAATAAAAGTTTGACAGGCATAGTGTTGGGGTTTCTGCTTTCTGCTTTGCAACAGCAGACTTATTCAGACTTTCATATACAAATCATTTTGGATTTAATTATAATTGTTTTATATACAGACTTCTTCAGCAGCAGTATCTGTCATTTTTGTTGGGACACAATGTATTTTTCCATTTCGTCAGTTTTTAACTTTTAAAATTAGAACCCTTCTTTTCAAAGCACTCAGTTTTTATGTTCTGTTTCTGTTTTTACAATAGGCCATGTAGAGTTAAATATTTCTTCTGGGTGTGTGTTGTTTTTGATTTCTGTGCATAATCTAATTACTCCTTTGAGAAATTCGAGGAAAGAACATGAGAGACAGTTTCCTTATTATCTTTTCTGTTTTACAGTGACACTTATCTTTTAAACTATGCTATAGTCATATGTTAGGGAATTCACTGTTATATTTCGGTTGAATACGTGGGTTTTTTTTGTTGCTTCTCAATTTAAATAGGTTGCAGGAAATTTTATTAGATATATATATGTTTGTCCATTGCTTATAAAATTATGTTTTTTCCTGGAAATTTATTATGGAATAATTGGATAAGTATGTTCAGATTCATTTTTACCAAATTTATTATGGAATAATTGGATAAGTATGTTCAGATTTGTTTTTACCGTTCAGAATTTGGAAGCAACACGTTGGTTCTTCATCTTCCATTTTCTTCATGATGCTGGAGCAATCTTCATCTATACATAAGAATTTTTTGTAACCTGTTCACTTTCTTTTGTCCAGAAATTTGATAATATTCAGAAGCATCAGATAATCAGATTATGTTTAGGATCTCTTTATTAGATATATATATGTTTGTCCATTGCTTATAAAATTATGTTTTTTCCTGGAAATTTATTATGGAATAATTGGATAAGTATGTTCAGATTCATTTTTACCAAATTTATTATGGAATAATTGGATAAGTATGTTCAGATTTGTTTTTACCGTTCAGAATTTGGAAGCATTTTTACACGTTGGTTCTACATCTTCCATTTTTCTTCATGATGCTGGAGCAATCTTCATCTATACTTTTTTTGTAACCTGTTCACTTTCTTTTGTCCAGAAATTTGATAATATTCAGAAGCATCAGATAATCAGATTATGTTTAGGATCTCTTTAAAGTTTAGCCTCATCGAATTACCTGCTATTGAGTATAACAAGTTAAGAAACTTGACAATGTTAATGCAGAATATCATTTTAATGCAGAATATGTAAATTATTTATTATTATTTTATAATTAATATGAAAAAGTGCCAGATTCATTGTAGATTCACTTCATATAACTTGAACCTGTAATGAAGGCAGTTTTTCTTTCACTTTGCCCTGCTTAAGGTTGTCCCACATCAGTTTTTTAGCATTTTCTGTATATGGAAGTACCTAGTCATGCAAGGTGGTATTATTTTTGGAATGAATGCTCTGTTTTCTCGTATTTATTCATGAAAAGAAATTAACATCTTCATGGATGTTTTGTTTTCTCTTGTTTATGGTTGGTCTTGCTCAACATCAAATTGTAACAATTCAAAGCATGCAATCTAGATTATGTCCTGTAACGAGTCATTCCAAAATTTATTAATTGTAGAAGGCCATCTGCAATTTTAAGTATGTGTGATATCCTCAAGTAATGATCCCATTTGCATGCTGCTTAATTATATCTTCAACAAATCCGACATTAAAATAAATATGCAGAGAAAAGCTTTTGGGCTTCTTTAACTACATTTTGTAAGAAGTAATACAACCCTATCCCCTCTCTCCTGAACCTATGACCTCCTTTATAAAGGACATGCACTCACACTGTAAAAGGGACACATCCTCTTGGACTGTAAAATCTATACATAGCCACTGTGTAAGCTATTGGCACACTGATGGGAGAATTAAAGTGTAGGAGCATGTAGCAAAGAAGGGGCATTCTGGCTGTGAGTGTTTTTAAGTATTAAGTAACAAATCTCTATTTATTGAGTTGATCTATTTATTTAACAGGATTTAGAGACAAATGACAAAAAAGGCTCTGAACTATGGTTGACCAGGTGCACACATAGGCTTCTTTAACTACATTTTGTAAGAAGTAATACAACCCTATCCCCTCCTCTCTCCTGAACCTATGACCTCCTTTATAAAGGACATGCACTCACACTGTAAAAGGGACACATCCTCTTGGATCATTGTAGAAGTGGACACTGAAAGAATACCTCAAACCTTAATTAATGCAGAGCAAAAAGATATTTTGATTCATGATGCAAGAAAACAAGAAATTATTGTAATTGAAGATGATGTAGCTAGTGAAGCGGACAATTATATGGATGCTCTTACTACCATGGAATCCGAAATGGAGACAGATTCTGAGAGCAGAACCAAACAGGAGGTTGATTCTGACATCAATTCAGAACATTTAAGGTAACAGGCAGAGAATTACATGAGAGGCATGCTCAGTGTTCTGAATTCACTAAGGCTGAAGCTACTGTCTTCAAAAGGAGAAAAGTCATCAGGGTTTTTGAGTAACAACTCTGCATATGTTTATTCAAATGGAGATTCAACATGTTACCTGCAAAAGTCAGAGTCTAATCAGTCTTTCAACAGAAAGTCACAACTTTCATCCTTCTAAAATATCTCAAATTGGAAATCATGTATTGATTGGACATGATAATTGGAAATCTCATTCGTCCATAGCTATTTTACTTAAAATGTTATCTACTTCTGTTCGTGCTACTTTGAATTTAACAATTTTCATATTTACTTTGACACTCAAACAACCATATCACAATACTAGCTGTAACAACCATATCACAATACTTGTAAACCATAAACCATCTCACAACAAGTAAGAATCACAAGTATTAAACAACTTTATTGTATAGTGGTCTCCATAGTCCCTTCAAGTAGAAAATACAATGCTATCTAGCTTAATAGTTTATTACCAACAAGGTTTAGTAATTTATTCCATGTCCTTCTATATAATACCAAGTGGCTCTGCTCGTTGTTCAATGACTTGTAAAAGTTTTTCATGGTCTTCTACATCTAGTCTCCATTTTTTGCGTTTACTATTTGTAGTCTTCACCTGCTGCAATTGTAACCCTGTAGCAATTATGTGATGGGTGTAATGATACACCTTTTTATCTGGTTTGTAATCAACAAAGTGAATCCCACTTTGGAGGGCTTTCACTTGTTGTAAGTATGTTCCTTGCACTACAACCGAGCCAGTAAAAAATGTTGTCACTTCACTTGTTATTTCACATGTTAGCTTTGTTCTCTCTCTCGTGCAACGCAACAAGTAGTACTCCACTTTCTCAATATTGGCTTCTTCAGCAATGACTGCAAATACATCTCCTACAACAAAATGCAAAGAAACATTCAATGATCGGATGTATAGTATAAATTATATACATATATATTTAATTATCAAATTATACTTGATCCTTTCAAATAAAACATACCTTGTTTAACTAGCCCAGATATGTGGTCATAATCAGTTGAAATTAATGGCACATCTTCAAAACTATCATCATGATCTGAGCCATATGTGTCATCCACAACTAAAGGAACTTGCTTCCACTCACCTACATACCCATGTTTTTGACTATTGCACTCTGAATATGATTTGTTCATGCATTCATAACAAAAACAAGAATAATCTCTTGTACAGATTGTCCAGTTATTACTATCCATAGTCATCAAAGAGTGCAAAGACCTAGAATTGGGAATCCTTTCACATCCATACTTTGTCCTCCGATCAATACCTTCATTTAATCATGCTCAAAAGATCAATAAAGTTTAAAACAAACAACAAAAATCAGAATAAAAAATTTAAAGTTAGTAACTTGTAGTTCACTTAATAAATCACATCAAGATTTACATATCTATGTTTTAAATGTGCATGTACCTGTTATCTCCCAAAATACTCTGTGTGGGGTTGAAGTGTGTGATGTTGAAGCCTGTGAGGTTGAACCCTGTGAGGTTGAAGCCTGTGAGGTTAAAACCTGAACTGCAAAATGTTTCTTACACCATTCAACAACGGTGTGGGCATCAATTAATCGATCTCCCTCATAATCAAAGCTTTGTTTCTTTAGAGCACGTTTGATGCATGCACCCGCACCATCGTGTTCTCCCTTCCCATGACCACTCTCAAAAAAACTCCATAAATGAGGAATTTTGTGATGACGATGATAACGACTGAGTGCAAAGAAAGGGCGAGAGGATTTGAATTGTGATGCGCAACCATCTGACCAAACAAAATGGTGATCTATCTGTATTCCTCACTGATGAAGATATTGAAAGAACAAACCAAAACAATGTTGCACAAAGTGGGTGTCATGTTCTTTGTCATCACTTATATAGAAGTGATACTCCTTCTTGATCATTCGCTTCACATATGTACTTTCAACCCCATCCAAATCCAATTGTGCATGCCTATAAAATACTTGAACCATGATAGTAACCTGGTCAGTATGATAATACTGTGTTTGAATTTCTTTTTGATGAGAAAATGAGTAATTCTCAGCAAAATCAACCACGGACAATATGGAACCAATAGGGAATGTGTCCCTATTAGTCTTGAATTGTGTAGCCTGCCACTTTGAATAGTGAGAATGTTTGATGTACGGACTAATTAAACTTCGGAAACTTTGCATGAATGTAGCAATGGGGATTTCCTCTTCTACCAAATCCAACCTGGTTGCATCTTTTCCAAGCCTTGTTGAATATTTTATGTATTTGAACCTACAAAATCAATTCATAACATGGACAAATTGTCATGTATTCATTTGCAGTAAAATAAAAATCAAAATAAAATCTAACATCCAAATTTAAAAACATAAATTTATATATATCACCTCTTGCAAGCAACCAGGTTAACTGTGTCCAAATCTTCATTTGTTTTTGGCAATAATTTCAAGTCCCCACACTTGTCACAGACACCTTTGATGCAAGTCATACGATCATCAACATGATCATCAGATACGTTGCAAATAATTGAAGTTATGAATTCACTGACACGTGTAGGTGGGGCAATTTCTTCTCGTAACTTTCTATACACCTGAAAAAAACATAGATTTTGAAATACATTAATTTTAAATCACATGTCTCAAAAAATGATATTTAAACAAATTTTAAATATATAGATATAAATGAAAGCACGCCTCAAAATATATATACATTGAATCTATAAATTTTTATGTACCTGATAGTGATAATCAAACTCAACGTGATAGCGACAACAACATGTGTCAAGGACTTTATCAGCTCGCACATACCAAGGCTTCAAATTTTCAAACATTCGTTGTCCAATCTTAACATCTGGATTTTCTTCTGTAAACTTTATGTACATCTCGTGTTGAGTTATTTCAAGCCAATGTTTTATATGTTCGTCATAGTTATTGCGAGTTACCCTATGTTTTAAAACATCCCTCACATTCGGAGAAGGACGAGTCCTTTCAGTCCAAAAATCAGAAACTATCTTCACAATATTATCCTCTATTTTATCAGAACGTGGATTTCTACACATTAGTGCCCAATTTCCTTCCATAGTAGAGTCATCCAATGTCTTCCTCCTTTTTGCATACCTGCTAACCATCTTTCTAGATAAACCCAATGCCTTGGCAAATGCGGTAACATGACGATTCTTTGTTGTATCTTCACTTACAACTGAAGTTAATATTGCTCTACGAGAAATACTCTTATCAATGAGACCTAGTTTTTGTACCCAAAGAACTTATTCCTTTAAAAACATTCCCAACAAATTCTTCTTCTACACGTTTTGAATTTTTCTGTCCAAAATCAACACCTAACAATTCTAATGTTTCCTTCATATCAACATGATTCAAGAATGTAACCAACAAATGTGCTCTAGCAACTGTAGTCAAATTAACAAATTCACCATATATTATCTCTACACTTTTTGCTGTTTTCTTTCGTGATAGTGGTTCTTGTTCGGAAAATTCTTTTAATTTTTGTAAATCCATCTTCACCAAGTGTTTCACATTCTTTTTGGGAAGTAATTCCATAACTTTTGATATCACTTCAGCATAATGTTGCGCATCATGATCTGTGTCCATAAACATACACATGGGATCCTATCAAAACCCTTGCCTTTACGCAATCTAAAAAACATAAATTATCATATTTAAACCTTAGAACTAAAAAAATATTAGGATCTATCAAGGGTTTCTATACATATGTACCAATTTTTGCAGCGTTGTCTTTCACTTGTTGTGTCTTCTCTCTCTCTCTCTCTCTCTTTGTGCCCTCCTACGAACAGATCTTCTAGCATTCTTCTCTGCATTCTCTTCCTCGGTATATTTTCGTTTCTCATTCTTTGCATTTCCCATGATTCATCCACTTCAAAAAATTTCACCTGCACACTTGATACAAATCTGAATGTGTAAGAGTAAACTTGATACAAAACTATATGTGCATGCATGCATGCAACTCTATTTATATACAAATCTCAGTAGAAATTATGTTATTTTTAATTTTAGTTTTCTATAACTTTAAAACAACTTTTCTAAATTTAATAGAATTTATATTTAATATGTAAAACAACTTTTCTAATTTAATATTACATATTTTTGGTTAAAAACAATTTTAAAAAAAACACACTTACTTTAAAACAAAAAAAATATGTAAAAAATTAAATTTAAAACATAAAAAGCGAACAATATTAAGTAAGTAACTTGTAAAATATTAAATTTAGAAGGGGAGACGCAATTGCGAATCATTAAAGCTAGGAGGAGACGTTTTGGCGGCGCTTTGGTGGCGCAGAGGGGGTTCGCGCGAACTAGGGTTCGCGCGAACCACATTCGCGAATGTGGTTCGCGCGAACCCTAGTTCGCGCGAACCATGCTGAGTGGCAAAGTGACGTGGTGCCCAAATGGCACATTTTGGCCCCAAATCTTTTTGGGGACAATTGTGACCCAAAATCTGCCACTCGGATGCCACGTAACCAGGGTAAACGAAATAGTTAACTTACAAAATTTTGACACAAAATTCATATTTTTATTGGCTTTCTAAAAATGCAATTTTCATTTTTAAAAATCTGTTTTGCTATTTATTTTTTAATTCTTACTAACATATGGTATTTTAGGGCAATCAATAGTACACAATCAACCAAATTTGAAAAATAGTACAATATATCAAAAAAATTGAAAAAAATATACTTAGTATTTGTTGAATTCTTCTTCTTGCCTGTGAAAAAAAAAATTAATTTCGATATAAATATTAAAAGTTATTGGCATTGAAATATGGACGCCATTTATTTTAAAATATAGTTACTAAATAATTAATTAAAAAAAAAATATAAGTCAAAAAAATATGAAATTTTGACTGCACGTCAAAATTATAATCTTGAACATATATCTAAAATTTCATAGTAAAAAGATAAGTTTTCATTTTAAAAAACCACCGAGGGACAGTCATTCCTCTTTAATAACATAAGAAACAACATATGAATAAAATTAAGAAAAATACTAGATTTTTTGCCAAATATTTTAAAAAAATATACATGTATTCTACACTCTAAACACAACATTTCGTTAGTTCGTAGAATTTCATGAATGTGTACGGTTTTGTGGCTATTAACTTTAGAAAATCAATTAAACTGAAAATTCATGTTTACTAAGGTACAAACCATACCAAAAAGTGGGACATTTTATTTAAGTATAAAGATCAATATATCCAACAACTAAGAACTTAATCTTGAAAGTGTGATCTAATGATAATGCAAAATCAATTACTATCTCATAACAAAATATCAACCTTCTTGGAACTACCTCCACATTGATTATGTTGAGTGGTGCTTAAGCAAACCCCAACAAGAAAAAACCAATTGCTAGTGTTGAATATTGCTACCTATTTACTCAAGAAGAAAACTTAAAAAAATCTTTCATTGGTTGTTTGAACGAATAACCAATCTAAACCAATGTAATAAATAAAAAATGTTAAAAGGTCATTGTTAAAACAATTGGCATGACAAACAAAATCCTCCTTTAGCAAGACTTTAATTTGATAACTATTTATACCCATCTATCAATTTTTAAGTGATAGTAATTTTTCATTTTTTAAAAATATGCAAAATAATATCATCAATACATTATAAATAAAGTATAAAAGTATATATATATATATAAAAAGATTTTTTCAAAAAAAAATTATAAGTATTTTATGATTAAAAACATGAAAAATATATAAACACCTATTAAATTCAAACAATGTTCTTTACATCCGATCATTTATGGATGTTAGTCAATAGTCAATGAACTCAAAAGAACAAAAACCCAAATATGATACAAACACACTTGCTTGAAAACTATAATTAATACAAAAAGTCAAAGTTTTCTCATCATAAAAACAAAAGAAGATTATTTATTGACTTTGGTGCATTTTCATTTTGAGGAGAAGATGTAAATCTAAAAAGATCTACACCGAGTTGCATACAACAACCAGATTCACCATAATTAACTCAAGCAATGATGAATGGACATAAAATTTCTTGTAAAAATGAATTGTGAGAGACACAAGTTTAGAACCTTTGTTTATGTTAATTTATATAACTTATAATAGTGTATAAGTATTTTGTAAATGGATCTATAGTGGTGAGGAATCATGAAGGTTTGGAAGCCGTGGTGGAGCCAAGGGATGTTAAAGTAGTCTCGAATGTTGATGATGGTCTCTAAGCCATCAAGGAGATAGAAATAGATCTCTTTTCTGTTCCAAATATTAGGATTTAGGAGATAGGGTGGATTGGACTATGGTGTGTAAGAAGAAATATTGTTGGGGTTAACACACTGGTTTTAAACATATATTAATTAGATCTAACCATAAAAGCAATCAATATGGAAATAAACAAGAAGAAAAAATACACAAGATTTAATGTGGTTCACCCAGTGTGGGCTACGTAAGCCAAGAAATAACCAATTTATTATCACAGAGGAAATACAATGAAGATTTGCAATCTTTCACACCTTTTTGGATGTCTTGTACTTTCTTCTCTACAAATTTCTCTTTTCTCTCAAAAGGAAACTTCTCTCTATTCTCAATTGAATTCTTCCTTTCTAAACCCTAGATTTATGCTTATATATGCATCTATAATCTTAGGGCACTTTAGCTATGTAATTATAACCATTAGATTCACTTTACAACTAAAGATAGATCTAATTCCCGCAACTTAATTATAGTAGTCAGACATAGGAAACCGATACCGGTTAGCCTTAAACGATGTTAGTTAGCCCTAACCGATGTCGGTTCCTCTTTTCTTGACCGATACTAGTCCATGGGTGACCGACGACGTTTTGTCAACTGACGTCGACATTCGTGTATTCCAACAAGTCTACAAAATCATTCCAGTGAAGTGATTAACATGCATAACTCAACAATATCCCACTTGGAGATAAATTACTACACTGTACCGGAAAACTCCATCCTCTAATCCTTTCCTTTGGCATGTTTCTCCCTCGTCAAGTCTCAAACATGAAGACCAACAAAAGTGGAGTGTAGCTCCAACTTATCCTTTGCCAACAACTTCATTAGCATATCCGCAGGATTTTCCTTTGTATGAATTTTCTCCAACTTCAGCTGCCCATCCTCCAATACCTGCCGTATGAAGTGATATCTCAACTGAATGTGTTTCGTTCTAGAATGAAACACTGAGTTCTTTGCCAAATGAATTACACTTTGACTATCATTGTACAATCTGCAATCCTCTTTCTCTTTACCAATTCTTCCATGAACTTGTATCCATATCATCTCCTTGCTAGCTTCTATAGCTGCAACATACTCAACCTCTGTAGTAGATAGGGCCACAACCTTCTACAATCTAGAAATCTAGCTAATTGTTGTGCCACCTATTGTGAAAACATATCCAGTGGTGCTCCTCCTGCCATCCAAATCACTAACCATGTCTGAATCCACATAGCCACATAAAGAAGTATCTGACCCTCCATAACATAACTGCATGTCGATGTCCCTCTCAAATACCTAAGAATCCATTGGACTGCTTTCCAATGCTCTTTACTTGGATTAGCCATAAATCTACTCACAACTCCCACTTCCTATGCAATGTCTGGTCTGGTACAAACCATAACATACATCAAGCTCCCAACTATCTGAAGCATATGGAACTCGTGCCATGTACTCAACATCCTCATGTGATGTAGGACACTGATCTTTGCTCAATTTGAAGTGTCTAGCCATAGGTGTACTTACAGGTTTTGAATTTTGTAAATTAAACCTTTCCAACACCTTATTGATATAATGCTCTTGAGATAAATACAACTTCCTATTTTTCTTGTCTCTATGAATTTGCATGCCAAGGATTCTCTTTGTTCCCAAATCCTTCATTGCAAATGTGTGAGCTAGCTTTTCTTTAAGCTCACCAATGTCCTACATACTAGATCCTGTAATAAGCATATCATCCAAATACGGTAAAAAAGCTCCCATTTCCAAGTATCTTGAAATAAACACAATGGTCGATTCACATCTCAAACAAACTATGCTCATGCATGAAACTATCAAACCTCATATACCATTTCCTTGGAGCTTGTTTGAGCCTATATAGGCTCTTTTTCAATCTACACACAAGTTTCTCCTTACCCTTGACTTCATACCCAAGCGGTTGATTCATATAAATATCTTCCTCTAAATCACCATGAAGAAATTCCATCTTGACATCAAGTTTCTCTAAATGCAATTCCCTCTATCAGAATAAAACTCAATACAAGATTGAATAAAAGTCATCTTAACAAAATGAAAAAGATTTCACCAAAGTCAATACCTACTTTTTGTGAAAATCCTTTTACTATAAGCCTTGCCTTGTATCTCTTCTATCCACCCTCTTCTTCCTTGATCCTGTAAACCCACTTGTTTTGCAATGCTCTTTTACCTGCTAGCAACTTAACCAAATTCCATGTTTGGTTCTACTCTAAGGAGTCCATATCCTCATTCATGCCATGCTCCCACTACTTGTGGGATTTATCCTACATTACTTCTTCAAAGCTTTCTAGTTCACCACTATCAGTCAATAATAAATAAGACAAGGAAGGTGAAAATATTTCTGGAGGTCTACTTACCCTTTGTGACCTTCTCACTAAGATTTGGGGTGTTGAAGGCTCAATCTTCTCATCCTGTAGATTTGTATCTACTTCTAACGATGGTGTCGACGGTCATATTCTGCGCGATCTTTGGTTTGGCTAACCAATGTCGGTTTGGCTAACCAATGTCGGTCTGTCTCTTTTGTAACCAATGCCGGTCTAGGGGACCAATGTTGGTCAAGGGTAAACCGACATGGTTACTATGTAAACTTTAGGTGTTAATTTTAAATTTGAGAGTTCATTTTCATCCACAAACTTCTCCACCAGTTCACCTTTGGGTACCAAAACTTGATCCATGTACATTCTCTTTTCATTCCAATCAATGTCATGAATCCTAATTATCTTAGAACCTTCTAAATCCCAAAAATGGAATCCAAAATCACTAGATCCATAACCAATGAAAGTACATCTTTTGGATTTTGCATCCAATTTATTTCTATTTTCCTTATCAATATGTAAAAAGCTCTGAGCCAAATACTCTAAGAAAATAAAGATATGCCTCTTTTATAGTCTAAGATTCTTACGGTATTCCACCATTCAAAGTGCACTTGAAGGTCCCCGATTAATCAAATAAACCGCCGTGTCTATGCTTTCACCCAAAATTGTAAGGGCAATCCAACATGTATCCTCATGCTTCTTACACATTCCATGATTGTCATGTTCATTCTCTCTGCAACACCATTCTCTGTGGTGTTCTAAGAACCGTCATTTCTCTACATATTCCATTTACTGAACAATAATCATTGAAATCCTTATTGCAGTACTCACCACCATTGTCAGATCTAAGGCATTTTAATTTTGAATTTGATTCATTTTCCACAAGGGCTTTCCATCTTTTAAAAGTTTTAAAAACATCAAATTTATGATTAATACAATAAACTCATACCTTTCTTGTGGCATCATCAATGAAAGTAACATAGTATTGGGATCCTCCATGAGAAGCTACCTGGGTTGGTCCCCACACATCTAAGTGTACAAGCTCCAATTTATGATTCTTCTTTGTTGCCCCAACTTTGAGAAATCTCACTCTCTTCTGCTTTCCAAAAATACAATGCTCACAGAAATCAAGATCTACACGTTTTAGATTTGATAACTTACCCTTTTCCTTTAAGATTTACATTCCCTTTTCACTCATATGGCCTAGACGATTGTGCCGCATGTTTTTATCTAAATCTAAAGTAGATAGAACAGAAAATGAATCAATAATACAGGTATACAAATACAATGATCCTACCTTCTTTCCTATAAGACAATAAGATATCCCTGGTAACTTTCCAAGATTCGCCTGTGAGTGATCTCGTAAACTCTCTACTTTGGAATTGTTCACAAAATCACAATTAAACATTGTTGTTCTACTTTCGATAAGAAAATGACATAGATATATATTCAATGAATTTTCTTATGCTTAGAATCAATAATTGCAAAACGGAAAAACTATAAACTCATGAAAACCAACAATTTTTATCTTGGAAACTTCCGGAGGAGTAAAATCATCTGGGAAGGGAAAATGCTCTTTCTTCCCACTTTTTATTGGTCAATTCAAATAAGAAGTACAAAATTTACAATAAGTATGAAAGAGAAGCATATAATATCTCACACTTCCTCCCAATTACTTTTTTGTTCTACCTCAACACTCCTTTCTTTTACAAACACAATTCCAACACTAAGAATTCCTTGCTCACTTTCTTTCATGCTTCGATAATAAAAAAATATCTTTATACATGTATTTTTAGCCTTTCTCATGTCCTCTCGTGCATTGGAGGATGGGAAATGTCATGGAGGAGAAGAGACACAATTTTTTTTTCCAATTATGGGACTACTCATTTTGAATTTTATTTTTCTCGTCCGAGAGTGTCAAGACCGCGCCCAATGTAGACTAATGGTTACAGGACCACCTCTTGGCCTGAGTGATGGTTACATGACCATCACCCGGGTTGAGCGGTGGTTCTGTTAATATAAATAAAAAAACATTGTTTCTTTATTTTCCTTCTTTAGTCTTTGGCTAATATGATGAAGTAGAGTCATTTTGGATCCCTATGGATCACACCTCCCCTACTTAGGAGAATTTTGGTCCCAAAAATCTTAGTGGGGGAGTAGATGAGGAAATAATTCCCTCACTTGCTCCTTTGAGTACCACCGGGCCTACCTTGGTGTCTTTCCTTTTAGTCCAACCTGCGAAGACTCCTGCTGGACCTCTCCTAGTCTCTCTGACCTTCTACTGTAGCACTACATCCTCCTCTAATTCACCTCATGATTCCAAGATGCAATCCTAAATGGAAGGTAGAAATTGTAGTCCATCATCTTCATCTAGCATGGATGACTCATATAGGTACAAGTTCTCATAGTTTACTACTGAGTACATCCTCATAAATGACGACAAATCAAGTCAAAAGGCAATTTCTCCAGCCTGATCCAATATGGTGAAGGGTCCATATCGTAGTGGCTTGAGCTTCCATGTTTGACCTTGTAGTATCTCCTTGCTTGAGTAAAGCCATACTTTATCTCCAACATGAAACTTATGTTCTCTCCTGTGGCCGACGTGCCTTACCTTGTACTTGGCTTGATATTTCTCTAATTGTTCTTTGACTTTGAGATGGATTTTTGGATCCTCTCAATGAATTTGTATTGTCTCTAGTCACCTCTATGTCTCGTGTCTCCTCCTCATCCTCGCTACCCAACCGCTATGTCCAACGGATTTGTAGGTAGATATCCCAAGCATACTTCAAACGATGACTTCATAGTGGATGTGTGTACCGATCGGTTATAGGAATGTTGAATGTAGAATAAGGACTCATCCCAAGTCCTTAGGTATTTTCTATTATACCCTCCGATCAATACTCACCAAATTCCTTTTCACCACCTCTATCTGTCCATATGTTTGTGGATGGAAATTCGTGATCCTTTGTAACCTAGTATCCATCTTGTCCCACAAAGTAGTCCAAAACTCCCTAAGAACTTGGAATCCCTATAAGAAACAATAGACTTTGGAAAACCAAAATGTACCCATACATTAGCAAAGAAATGATCTGCTACCTCATGTGCTTTTACTATCTTTTTACATGCCATAAGAATACACATCTTACTGAATATATCAACAAAAACATAGAGATAATCATGGAAATGTTTAGACATAGGTAATCCTCCTACAAAATCCATATAAATTTCCTCACATGGATGAGTAGGTATTGAAAAAGGCATATACAAACCCTCCTTCCTAGTCTTAGGCTTGTTGGTACAACAAAGTTTACATCCACGTATAAATTTTGATACTTCTTCTTACATATTGGGCCAATACACATACCTTTGTAAGTGGGCTAAGGTCTTACCAACACCAAAATGTCTCACTACTTTCAAGGTATTTGCTTCCCTCATCAATAAAAGTATTTCTTCTTTAGGCACACAAAGCTTCCCCCATCGGTAGAGAAGTCCGTACCTGAGATAACAATCTTCAATCCCCATCCTTTCAGCCCCTTGGGGGATCAGAATCGCTGAAATGTCAGCCCAAAGTCTCTCTGTCCTGGGCATATGCCTCTCCATAAGGTTCCTTCGTGAAGGGCTCGATCTGAGAGATAGTGGCCAAGAAGGATAAATTCTCCTATGTGGGAGGCCTAGACAACATGTTTTCCATGAGGTTTGTACTACCCTTATTGTATTTCATCACTAGATGGAACTTGAAATAACCCCATCCATTTGTAGTGCATTGCCTGTTCAATTTAGACTACAATTGCAAATATTGGAGAGGTTTGTGGTCAGTGTGTACAATAATAGTTTCTTTATACAACAAATAATGCTTTCATTTTTTAATTTCTGAACTAGTGCATACATTTCCTTATCATATATCGAATATCCTTTAATTTCAAGTAAAAGTTTCATAATGATAGCATACATGTTTACCTCCCTAAAGTAACACTACACCCATAGCATAATCACTGGCATATGTCTCTACTTCAAAGGGATGCTGCAAATTAGGAAGAGAAGAGCATGACTGATCTTGTATTTTAATAACTCAAAGGATTTGTATTGTTCCTTACCCCAGTCAAAACTCTTACTCTTTGCGGCCACTGTGTGTGTTGAGGTGTCTGAATGTGTCGCAGAGAATCCCAAAATGAATTTCCGCATGTATCAGTAATGATCCCACAAAGCTCCTCATCTTTGTGGCTCATGCTAGTGTTGGCCAAATGGTGAAGGCTTCCCCCTTCTTTGGATCCACTCATAGCTCTCCTTCTCCAACCACGTGCCCAAGATAGACAAGTGACTATTTGGAAAATTCACATTTCTTCATATTACAAAGCAACTTTTTCTCCCTAAGAACTTTCAAGACTTGTTGCAAATGAGCTAGATGTTCCTCCCATGTGGCACTAAAAATCAAGATATCATCTAGATAAAAATGACACATGAATCTATGAAATCCCGTAATAAATCATTCATCAATCTCATAAATGTAGCGGGTGCATTGCATAAACCAAATGAAAGTACTAACCGCTCATACAAACTTGTTTTGTCTTGAAGGTAGTCTTCCATATATCCTCCTCCTTCATTATGACCTAGTGAAAATTGACTTGAGATCCAACTTCATGAAGAATTTGGCATCTGTGAAGCTGGTCCACGAGATCATCTATGTGGGTAAGTGGATATTTTTTCTTTATGGTGATCTTGTTCAAAGTGAGGTAGTCAATGCACATTCTCCAAGAACCATCCTTCTTTGGCAACATAAAAATAGGAAAACCGCATGGTGAGGTGCTCGGATGTATCACACTCTAGTCTAGAAGTTCATGGGTTTGTTTCTTTACTTTAGTACTCTCAAGCAAGTATTTCCTATACCACCCAATGTTCGGTAGAGGGGACTCAGTAATAATCGAATCTCATGCTCTAATTCACATTTTGGTGGTAACTCATTAGAGCCTAAAAAATTTCGAAAAGACCGAATAATACTATCCAAATCCTATTTTCCTTGGTTAGAAATATCTGAAACTTCTACCCCATCTTGTTTATCCTTTAGCAAAAGTAGACAAAACTCAAGTTATGATTTTCCTGAATAAGTCAATTTGCTTGGTTAGCACTCACCACAATAACCCGTGTCTTACGCTAGTGTTCTTAGATGCTGTAGCTAATCCCATCCTTGACCCATCTCGTATCAGTTTTCCTTTCTCCTAAATATAACATCCCTAATATACAAGTAAGGAATCCTAAAAACAACATAAAAATCATACGGTGGAATAACATCAGCTTCCAATACATAAATATACTCGAAATTTATCCCAAAATTGACCTTACATCTTTTTTTTTACTTGAATTTCAAGACCCTTCCTTACCCAACCCAAAGGATAAGGGTGTGGATGCTCGTAAATCTCAAGACCAAGATTCTTTACAAATGCTTCGTAAATCAAGTTAGACTAAGAACCAACATCAACCAAAGCATTTACCTTAGTTCTCTTGATCTGGATTTTGATATGGAATAGTCTACTCATCTCCTCTTCCTGGCTATCCATGTTGGTGGCCGTGCATCCAAGCCTCTCGTCTACATCAGAGTCATCTTCAATTTCCACCTCCCCTTCTGTCTTTATAGCTGTCATGGAATTCTTTGAGTCATTGGTTTGATTCTTCGGATGTAACTTCGGATGTAAATTCCAACATGTAGCGTCAATATGACCATTGATATCACAGTTCTTTCAAAAATTCTTGGGATCTGTACAAGTATTTAAAGTAGTGGAAACTTGTTTACCTTTCCATTTCCACTTACCCTTGTTACTTGTTTTTCCATGTTCTTTCTTTTGTTGATTTGTTGACCGCTTTCCCCTTGGATCCGCTTCTCCTTGCTTCTTTTCATCATCTATGTAGTATGCTTGCACACATGCCTCGTTGAGATATTTGGGCTTTGTAGAGATGAATTTTCTTTGAAGGCAAGTGTGAAGTCCTCCCAAGTACTTAGTCGAATATCCTTATCCTCCAAGTCCATGTTCAGCAACATGACCTACCCTCGAATATCCTCATCCTCCAAGTCCACCGAGACACAACCAACTTTTGAATGCCATGGCAGCCAATGCTTGTCCTCCTTTCAACGCCAACAATCCTTTATTGTTAGCAAAAAGAGACACCATACCGGTAGCTACCTTAAAAATTTTACCATTTTACACACTGGGAGACTAATGTTTCACCTCGGGAGCACATACTAGATGTAGCTAGCATTTGTGCGGTACACAGTATTACAAAAGATAACATGGCAGTTCAAATCCTTGCTACTTCATTCAAAGGTAGAGCACTTCAATGGTTCTAGAGTTTAACTGTTGGATCTATTACCACTTGGAATGAGTTAGGCATGAAGTTTTGTAAGTAGTTCAAAGACAAAAGTGATCATCTCTCGCTTGTAGAACAATTCCATACTATCAAGCGGTCCCCTCAAGAGTATATGAGTGATTTCAACCTCCGTTTTGACAAGACTTGGAAACGGATCCCAAAGCACTCGTAAGGCCATCTCTAGAGAGCGCATTTCTATATTACTTACGGGCATTGAATAGTGATGTAGCCATCATGATTCAATCTATGGGGGTACCGTTATTCCTGATGCTTACAAAATCACCGTAAGAGCTAAAAATTTCTTGATTCAAGTAGGTAAAATTGCTCCTAGACCTCCCATACTGTGTTTACAGAGCTTGCAGGAAAACAACTAGTCATTTCCCTAGTTCGGTAGCTTCTAGTCGATAGCTACACATGCGTCCAATCCCTCAAATGATCTTGGCTGAGGTAAAGTCACTGTTACAAACTTTGGGAATGAACTCATAGCAATGAAGAGGTAGCAGTCCTAGTATGCTCACCCCTTTCAACCCCAATATCAGATGAGCCATCCTCCATTCCAAGGAAATGGTCAGTCACAAAATCAGGCCACAAGCCAAGTTGTGAATGTAAAACCTTTGAACTTTCAGAATCCTTTTGCCACCAATTCTTCTAGAGCTATAGTCCCGGTCTAGAACAACCTCATCCAAGACTATGAATGGTGCTATCCTTGTTCTCAGCCCCATAATCAGAACCTCTACCCAAATGGAGTTTTAAGTCAGGCCCTTATGGTCCAAAGCATATCTGCTCTACCTGAATCATCTGCTGGACCATCCACTCCCGAAAGTCAAGACCAACCTTCGATGAAACTACACTACTAAATTGGCAAAGAAGAAGAATTTTGTGGCTTGAATACTGATGCCTCCACTATAGCATCCAACACACGTTCCAAGAAAAGGGAAATAGATCCACAGTCTTCCAATACTAATTAGGCATCTACTTCTCAGCCCCCAACACAAATACTAGATGATAAAGGCATGAGAAAGAAATCACCAGAAGTATCCATAGATCAGTCTACAAAGAAGGATGGGACTTCAAGTATCACAATGCCCAATAGGAATTTTCCAAAAGAGGACCCCAATGCCCCAAAAGGCATTAGCAAAGTGGGAGTGATTCCATTCAGCATCATGGAGCAAATGAAGAAGACCAATTTGAGTGTCACAATGTGGGATGCACTCTCGATTCCTTCTCAGAGGAACTTGCTATGGGAGGCTTTGAATAACTTTGGCACTACTAATAGATCATCAGGTCAAGAAGTAGTAGTGGAAACCACTTATGCCAACCCGAAACAAAAATATATGCTAAGCCCAACAAACCTCCACCATTCTATATCTCGTTGATTATTGGTGACCATTTGGTACACAATTGTATGATCGATTTTAGAGCCAAGTAGTTCCATAATGCCCAAATAGGTCAGATGTACTAAAATTCCATATACTCCAATTTCAAGAGGGGTTGTTCAACTAGATGGTACTGTAGTCCAAACTGTGGGGGTCATTAAGGGGCTTCAGCTTACTATCCACGCATGTCCTAGCTTGACATTCACATAGGACATATCTGTCATTGATCTTCCTCCCCTCTTTGCCATTTTCTTATCATGAGGATTTCACCACAAAAATGGGTGGTTATTTGTCATCAGACTGGTCGCATATGATCCTGAGGACCCGGTATGGGACTAAGGTAACTATAAGGGTAGAACCAATCTGTCACAATCATGTGGAACCTTACACAGCCAAACCCATAAATGGTAATTACACCATTTGTGACCCCGAAGATGAGGATGCAGATCATGAGCCAACTACTCTCGTAGAAGAGGTTCTAGATATAGTTCTTGATGAGGTGAGTATAGATCATCAATATGACCCTTATGCTGATTTATTGGCAAATGAAGAATCTAGTCTGTTGTTTTGGAAGAGACTGGATTAGGTACATATTGCATTCATGAAGAAGATGCCATCATACCTCAACTTGTTAAGGCATCAAGCGATACAAATGGACTATGGCAAATGTTCTTTGATGGATCATGAAGTAAAAATGGATCTGGTGTAGGGGTTATGTTAATTTCTCTAGAAGGAAACAAATATTTCTCTTCCTTTTCGGTTGTAGTTCAGTTGCACTAATAATGTTGCTGAATATGAAGCTCTTATACAAGGAATTCAGCTGGCCCAAAGAAGAGGAATCCAAACCTTGATCATCTTTGGCAATAGTGAATTGGTTGTGCACCAAGTTACAACCCGTAGTGCATCAAAAAATGATCTACTGAGGTCATATAAAAATTGGGTTTGGGATCTGATAGAAGATTTCGAGGCTTTTGGAATTCATGTAATTCCCAGGAAGCAAAATCAAGAGATCTTGACAGGATGGCTACTATTGGCTCCCAATATGATGTACCTATGGACATCATGAAAGAAGAGCAAAAATAGTCAAAATGGTGGTCCATCCCATAGTACCAGATAATGTGAGTAGTTGGCAGGTGTTCGATAGTGATCAACAGATTGTTCTCTTCCTATAATAAGAAGTAGAGTTTGCTGCCAAACATCAAGATAAACTTCAAAATTCTTATGGCGATCAAATTATACAGCTAAAAGGAAACAAACTACCAAAAGGTTGGTTACATTGGAATCCATCTTCAATTCGGATGATCAAGCCAAACAAAGCACTAATATGGTGGTCAAGGAGGAGGATTTTGAAGAAGTCGAGGTGGCAAGTGAATTTTTTTAAAAATTGGTAAGGTATGCATTGCTCAAGAAAAGAAATCTATCAAATTATGTCAAGAATACCATGATATTTTTGCATGGAGCTACAAGGACTTGTGTGGTTTTGATCCTGGCTTAGCTCAACATACTATTGAACTGGATCCGAACTCCAAGCTAGTTCATCAAAAACAGAGGCCAATCAATCCCAAAATTGAGCCATTGATGAGGAAAGAGCTAACCAAGCTTATCGAGGCCTGCATAATTTTTCCCATCAAGCATTCTTTGTGGGTAGCCAATCTGGTGCCCGTAAGGAAAAAGAATGGTGAAATTTGGTTGTGCGTAGATTTCAGGGATCTGAACCATGCCTCGTTGAAGGATCACTACCCTCTCCCGTCAATGGAGAAAATCCTCCAAATAGTGGTAGGGGCTCAAATATTTTCTTTCTTGATGGATATTTAGGATATAATCAGATTCTGGTTCAAGAATCTGATCAATTCAAAACGGATTTCACCACCAAATGGGGCACATACACTTACAACAAGATGCCCTTTGGGTTATCTAATGCAGGGCTACCTTTCAGAGAGCCATGGATATGGAATTTAGAGGACTCATCAATGATATGATCTTGGTTTACCTTGACGATATCACTATCTACTCCAAGCATGTTGAGGATCATATCACTCATCTAAGAAAATTTTTTCGAAGGTGTAGAGAATTTGGTGTCTCACTGAACCCTAAGAAGTGCATTTTCGTAGTGCAGAAGGAAATTTGTTGGGGCATATTGTTTTGGCAGAGGGGTTGTCTATCGACCCAACTAGGATTCAGTCAATTATGTCCTTATCCCTCCCAAGTCATAAAAAGGTCTCCAGAGTTTTTTGGGAACTATAAATTTTTTCGAGATTCATTCCTCAGTTTGCAATGTTGGAAAAACCACTAACGGCCATGCTTAAAAAGAATATTCCATTTTCATGGACAAAGGAGGGAAGAGAAATATTTGAAGCCATCAAGACAACTATCTCCCAAGCTCCCACATTGGTGAATCCCCGGTTTGACAGGATTTCATTCTTCTATGCTTTCGTAGGTCAAGAAAGTATTTTAGGAATCCTCACTCAACATAATGATGATCTGATGGAGCAGCCCATTGCCTTTTTCAGTCAGTCTCTTAAGGAATATGAACTCAAATATTCCTTCATCAAAAGAAGGTCTTTGTAGTCATTCGAGCCCTAAAGAAGTTTAGGCATATGTTGTCTAACAACAAAGTCCACTTAATGGTTTCTCATCCTGGCATCAAAGAATTTTTGTTGAATAAAGAGATGAATGAGAAATGTGTTGGGTGGATTACAAAAGTAATGGAGTATGATGTACACATCAAGGTCACTAAGCTTGTCAAGGGAAAAGGGTTATGTCAACAACTGGTAGCTGATGGACATGGAGACCAAAGATATGGAAGATGTCATGCTTCTGAATGTTGATGAAGGAAATGATCAGATTGATTGGTCAACTAAGATGCAGAAATTTCCTTCTCTTGGGGTATATCCTCCAAACATGGATAAAGTCCAAATACGTACTTTCCATCTCCATTCTATTCCATATGTCGTGATAGATAATGTTCTCTTCCTAAAAGGATTTAAATGGTGTTCTTCTATGTTACATCAAGCCAGAAGTAGGTGAACAAGATATTAGAGGAATTTCACAATGGCCTGTCTCGGAGGACATTATTCTGCACGAACAACCACTACTAAGATCATGTGAGCTGGTTATTACTAGCCATACTTGTTCAAAGACTCTCATATCTAGGTGAGGAAATGTAAGGAGTGTGCTCTTTTCATGTAGGAAAACAGAGGTTTGACATCTCTCCCATTACATCCTATTCAGTGGATCAACCCTTCATTCAAGTGGGGATTAGATTTCATTGGGATGATCAATCCTCCATCCAGTGAGGGACATAAATGGGTCCTTACTACAACAAATTATTTCACTCACTGGACAGAGCAAAGTGGCCCTAAAGGAAAGTAATGAAAAGGCTGTTTCTAGATTTTCTGGAAAATTTGATGACAAGGTTCAGTGTTCCTTTTACTGTTATCTCAAACAATGCTATGGATTTCCTGGGATAAAGATAAGTGAATGGGCCATCAAGAATGGAGTCTACCTCAAGACTTCATCTAACTATTACCCACAGGGGAACGGGTTGGCTGAATCTAGTAATAAGAATCTCATAAGAATCATCAAGCGCATGATGGAGGCCAACAAAAGAACCTGGCATACACAACTCAAGATCACCCTATGGGCTGATCAGATAACACCTAAAAATCCATCGGGGTTTCTCCTTTCATGCTTGTATATGGAAGGGAAGAAAAAATTCCACTTTCCTTGGAGATGCCTTCCCTAGACTTGGCTTATCGCTTGAAGTTATGGAGGATGATGCCTTAACAGTGAGGTTTGTTGAACTCATGGAGCTGGAGGAAATTGAAACACAACCATGAATACGTTGGGACAACATCAAGCTCAAGTTAAGAAATCCTTCGACAAGAAAGCCTCTGATAGGTTGTTCAGGGAGGGAGATTTGGTTCTAAAATGGGATGAAGATCATGCCAAACCCAAAGCATGCCAAGTTCGATGCTCTCTAGAGTGGGCCCTATGTTATTACAAGCTGCAAAGAGGTGAATTCATTTCACCTATCCAAGACTCAATGGAGAAGAATTACCCATTCATGTGAATGGGATACACCTCAAAGCTTTCTTTTGAGGATATTCCACCCTGTACAGTGTTCTTTGTCTTTTCCTCCAAGTGCTTTGCACATCGTTTTCTTTTCTTTTTTCTTTTGCTTGTGCATTTTTTGTTTTAGTTTTTTTCTTTTTAGGACTCCTTTGCCCAATGTTTTGCTTAAGGCTACTAGTCTGAAAGCTTAGTAGGAAAGCATTCCCTAGAGGTCACCAAAAATGTTAGCCATTTAACCTACCTTGAAGAAAATATGTCAGACAAAATTTTTAGAAATCCTTTGTACAATGAAATTTCTCCAAGGCCCGAAATCTAAAATTTTCGATCTTCGGACTTGAGATTTTTCTCTTTCAGAGTTTAATTGCTTGGATTTGGAATTAATTTTTTAACTCTCGAAGTTTGAAACCCCAAAAGTCTGAAATTTTAGACTTTGGGCTTTTGGGTTACGAAAATTTTTGGCCCCATTTTTTTAAATCCCTTTCGGACTTCAAAGTCGAAATTCAAAAGTCAAAATTTTGGACTTTTGGGCTTTTGGGTTTCAAAATTCTTCGAGTCATTTTTAGGATTTTTACTTTCAAACTTTCAAAGTCTGAAAGTCTAAAAGTCTAAATTTTCATACTTTTGGGCTTTCTGGTTTTAGAAATTTTCATTGCCAATTCACTTTTTTCATCTCCTAATCTCTCGAAGTTTGAAACCCCAAAATTCCAAATTTTGGGCTTTTTGGGTTTTAGACTTTGAAGTCCTCCGCGTAATTAATTTTTCACCTACCTCCGTATGGATCAATTGGGTTTTTTCCATTAATATCAGGTTTTCTATTTAAACTCGCATTTTTTTTGTCATTTTCACCTAACTTTTTTACTCTGACATTCCATTTCTTGTACTTTGCGACATCTTTTCAAGGTATGGTGATTTGTTTATTTTCTTTTTGGTTTAAGGTATTTTATTTTGTTTCCTTCTCATTTTTTTTTCTCTTTGGTCTCCCTCTGTGTATTTTTTCAAAATGTCAAACCCTTTGTTCACCATGTTTTGCATTTCAAGTTTCTTTAGGTATTCAGAGTTGTTGAAGGATCCTCTCGAGTTTCCCATACTTCTTCTCAACAATTCTCATTTTTAGGGTTTGGGAATTAGTATTGTTTGGAAAAAAATCATGTCCCTTTTCGGAGAGATTTTTTTGAGATTTTTTTTTGAGAAATTTTTTTCGAGAAAATTCGGAGAGAATTTTTTTGGAGAAACTTTTGGAGAGAATTTTTTTAGAAATTTTTTTGAGAATTTTTTTGAGAATTTTTTTTTAGAATTTTGCTTTAGAGATTTTTTTTTGATTCTTTTTTTAACTTTTTAGACTTTGGAAGGTTTTTTTTTCTTTCGAAGTTTTTAAGAATTTCTCCAACTTGGCTTCCAAAACATAGGGCTTGATGTCTGCTTCCACTTCAAAGGGAAAAGAGAAGATGAAGTACTCATTTCTTGGGGTTTCTCCTCACTCCTTCCTGTCTTCCGACTTAGGGAATATAGGGGACACCGACCTAGGGAAAATTGATTTTCCAGATTTCTGGGAAAGAGTAAAGGCTCCAAACAAGAAATCATGGATGCAGGCCATCTACGATAGTGGGCTTTGCCCTTGCTGGTTTTCCCACATCCATGCATTTCCCAGAGTTCATTTTAGCCACAGCAGCCCACTTTGACAAAGACTCCATGTCAGTCAGAGATAATGATGATAAGGTAGTAATCCGTTTGGACCTAGACTTCTTTAAAGATCTACTCAAACTTCCGACATTCAAGATTATGCCACAATTTCACCAAAAGTTAGTAGTGGAACATTGGGAAAAGGAAGAGGAAGTATGCTCAAAAATCATGATGAAAACTTATCTAGCCAAGAGCTTGCCAAATTACCCAAAACTATGCATCGGTCGGATTTTATTTAGGAGGTCAAGTGATCTTATTGTGCTACTAAGCAGAGTTTTAGGTCTCCCTTCTGCAAAGGAATTCTAGGAATGGATGTTTTTGTACATCGCTACCATCAAGAAGAATAATGAGTTTATCAATGGGGGAGCATATTAGTAGCTCCATTTTCTATCAATTGGCAAGGTGTTAGCTACGAAGACTTTCTACATGACATCCTTTCGGTGTATGTTTTATGCTATGGGAGATTTTGCTAGTTTGAATACCAGAGGTGTTCGCAACACTTCCCAAATATATGAATTTTATCCCCAACTCACTCTGGATGAGGGAAGGCATTTCCACAGAGTCAATGATGCTTTCTTTGCTATCATCCTCTACCATTTTGACAAAGAGTTATACAACCAAAGGATTTTTGATGAAGCCTTCAAGGAGGTGCGTGAGTGGGGAGCCATCTATTTGCAGTTCCCTACATTTCACTTACATTCGGGTTCCAAGATTTATAGGTGCCCCTAACAAATTGCCAAGGTGCCCCACTGATAAATGGGTTCTACTAGAATTGGTCCAACAATTGTTGGATTATCATCGAATTCAAAACAAGCGCCACAAATGGGAATGCATTTCCCTATTTCAATTGGCAGATATACCTGCCCAAACATTCATAGGGCCAAAAATGTGGATGCAATTGGCCAAAGTGACTTTGTGAACCTTTCATCCATGAACTAATTTTGATTATTGGGGTAAGTTTGGTGAAACAGGTTGGTCCAGTGCCCACGTGCCCCAATTGGAAGATATCTGGATTCATTGTTGGGATGAATACATCGTGTGACAAAGAGATTATGAGAGGTTGACCTTGGATGAGGTTCAACAATTTGGCTTGGCCGATGTCCCAATGGAGGCACAAGATAATGATGAGGTTTTAGATGTGGCATATAAAAATGATAATATTGCCAATCAACCATTGCCATGGATTGATTGGTATGTAGAGGAATGCTGCAATACAAAGGAGAGGGTGGGGCCCATTCTGCAGAGAACTTACAGTTGGTTGGTTACCTTGGGAATTTCACCCAAAGGAGTAGAACAACCTATAAATACCAAGGCCCCACCAACTATGAGCCAATCAACACCCACAAAAGGGAAAAGGTCGACCCAAAAAACCCATATGACTCCAAGAAAGATTTCATTTGTTATTGGTGGCTCATCTCTCTCCAAGGCTCCTACTTCCAAGACCATATCTCCTGCAACACTTGTGACAAAAGTGGTTGAAGTTAGTGACTCCCCTAGTATCTCCCAAGATCCATCACATCTTCTTCCTCCTCCATTGTCACTTCCAATATTAGTTCCTTCCACTTCCACAATCATTTCTTCCTTCCCATCCCCTTCTATGGCCCAAGTATTCTCATCACTTCTAGTTCTATCAGCTGGGGAAAATATTGGGTCACCCATTTCCTCTTCACTTCCTTTAACACTTCCATTTTCTTCAATCATACCCCCTAACATCATTCTATCAACTCCTATGGTTGTCCTTACATCCACACCATCCATCATTGCTACTTCTGCTCAAATACCAGCCAGTGTTTCTAGTGATCTTGTTTTAACCAATGTTTCAAGTATTGGATCCACTACTCCATCTTCATCAACTTTAGCCATACCGGAATGAATGGCTATTTAGGAAACTCCCAAGAAAAAGAAGAAGGTATCTCTCTGGGAGATGTTATAGATCTCAGCATATTGGAGCATATGCCCAAGAGACAGCCAAGAGACCAAGAACCATGTCAAGTTTGACAGTTAACCCATCTGGAGAATGGGTGATAGAAGTTCCACCCCCATTGAGGGGAAAATAAAGAAACAATCATAGCTGTGGATTATCGGATCTCAAAATTCTCATTGGGAAGGCTACTCATGAAGGATCCAAGCAAGATGTGCACACTACTCTTGGGGCTCTTTTGGAAAAATATGACAAAGATAAGGCCACCAAAGATGAACTCAAAGCCAAGGTCGAGCAGCTCACTGCACTCCACATGCAAAGTAACCCAACCCACTCCATCTACTGAAGTCTCAACTACTACGGCTATGACGATTTCATCTACAATCGATGATATTTCTTATCATGAGCTGAGAAGCTAGGCTAGAAAGGGAGATCAGTGAGTGGATGGATGGAGAGAATTTTACAGGAAGCCAATCCTTTAATCAAGGAAGCAGTTGAGATATATAATGATTTGTAGGTTACGAAAACCACTATTTCCAAAATGGATGAGGCCTTTTCTAAAGATAATAATAATCTAAATTTAAATTTGGCAACATGGAGTGAGATCAGAGAAGAAGACCCTCGACTTGCTTCTTTAGGAAGAGGTGATCGATGATGCCTCAAAATTATTTGAATACCAAAAGGCCATGGAATTTGGTGTCAAGTATTACAGGATTTGATCAAGAAATTGGAGGAGAAATGAGTGGAAATCATGGATGCCTGAATGACATCTCAGAAGAATTTGATATTGCTAATTGCAAATTCTTCAATGAAAACATCGATGCTCTTCCTGAAGATCAAATTAAGGGAAATTTCAAGGATTTGGTGAAGCGTGATGATGAGGTCACCAAAAATTTCAATAGTGACTCCATTGACCGATTGGTCTTGTGCCAAAATTTCATAGGAGACTGAAGAAAGTTACGAATAAACTTGAAGAGTGCCAGCCAAGATCACAAAGGAGATTGAGATGGCAGATGTAGTGAATCACTATGCATGTGGGCCTAGAGATGAAGAGATTCAGGGAATCATCAAGTGCTTCATTGAGTATAAGCATCGAATGGTTTTATGGGAAGGAGAACAACAAAAATTGTAGAAGAGAGGAAGGTGTAGCTAAACTAGGCCAAAGTTGAGATGTCATGAAAGGGTCAGATCCAAGATTTGGATCGGTTGAAGTTGTAGGGTTGACTGAGTCAAACCCTTGTAAAAAATTATCTATTTTCATGGGAGCATGTTCCCTTAATTTAATGACATTTCTATTTTTAGAAAAATGTTAGTTAAGGGCCCAATCTGTAATGGCTCAGCCTAAGAACTTATAAATAGTTGAATGCTTCAAGTTAGTAGATATAGATTATTTTTGGGAGGAGTCACTCTTCAAGCTTGGAAGAGTGCTTTCAGAGATTTCTAAAAACCTTTTAATTATATTCAGAGTTACACCTGCTATTGAAAATATGATTTATTGTGTTGAATGGTTAATCAATGTTTACTTTGTGAATTTATGATTCCTTAGTGTGAGTGATTATCTTACCTTTATTTTAGGTTATCTATTTCATGTTGTGAAGGAATAATGTGATTATCTTTTATGTCAGTTGTGAAAACCTTATTTTCCTTCTGTATTAAGTTATGTCATCATTATCCCTAGTTGTAGAAATAGATGTTTGACATATGCATGTGTGGTTTCCTCATGATAAATTAATTATGTGTTGAATCCAATTTGATCTATCCTTATGTATGCTCAAGTTTAATGAAGGAACGTATGCCCTTGGTTTGTGGTATTTTTACCCTTTCGAGTGGTGATAGGTGAAGGTGGTCAGTGATGCAAGCATCCTCCCACATTAACCCTTCCAGATATTAAACATCCCTTAATTTGGTGCATCACCACCCTTAGTATAGTTTCAGTTCTGCAAAATATCTTTCCTTAAAACTCATGAAGATGTTAGCTTAGGAGTCGGCCTTTAGATGGTCATTTGAGAGGTGATCCCTCCTAGAAACTTTCTCGAGGATGAAAACCAGTTGGGAAGGGAAAATGCTCTTTCTTCCCACTTTTTATTGGCCAATTCAAATAAGAAGTACAAAATTTACAATAAGTATGAAAGATAAGTAGATAATATCTCACACTTCCTCCCAATTACTTGTTTGCTCTACCTCAACACTCCTTTCTTCTACAAACACAATTCCAAAGACAAGAAATCCTTTCTCATTTGATTTCATGCTTCGATAATCAAAAATCTCCTTCCTACAAGTATTTATAGCCTTTCTCATGTCCTCTCGGTGCACTAGAGGATGGGAAAGGTCATGGAGAAGAAGAGACACAAACAACCTTTCTAGTTATGGGACTGTTCATTTTAAATTTTATTTTCTGTCTCGAGAGTGTCAAGACCACCACCTAGTGCAAACCGGTGGTCATAGAACCACCACCCTAGCTAGGTGAAGGTTATAAGACCGCCACCTAGGTTGGGCAGTGGTTCAGAACCGCCATTGTGCACAAAGAAACTATTCTGTTAATATAAAGACAAAACCTTTGTTTCTTCATTTTCCTTCTTTGGTGTTGGCTGATCTGATGAAGTAGAGTCATTTTGGATCCATATGGATTAATGAGTGTAAATTTTATATATATCTTCCCCTAGGTAAATATAGACAAGCAGTAAGAATATGGAAGAATAGGAAAATTGAAGTCCTTCATTTCGGGTTTTGCAAGTGCATTGCATGGTCAAAAACCCGACATTTATTGCATCACCAACCACCTCTAGCGCACATAAGAAAATGTCGACATGGAAAAATTTGTGCCCATGGCGCAGGTTAGAGGCGCAGAGCAGGAAATGTCGACATGGAAAAATTCACACCCATGGCGCAGGTTAGAGGCGTAGAGCAAGAAAATGTTGACATGAAAAATTTGTGCCCTTGGTGCAGGTTAGAGGCGCAGAGCAGGAAATGTCGACATGGAAAAATTTTCACCCATGGCGTAGGTTAGAGGCACAGAGTAGGAAATGTCAACATGAAAAAATTCGTGCCCATGGCATAGGTTAGAGGCGCAGAATAAGGAAATGTCGACATGGAAAAATTCATGCCCATGGCATAGGTTAGAGGCACAGAGCAGGAAATGTCAACATGAAAAAATTTGGGCCCATGGTGTAGGTTAGATTATGTTGACACGAGGATGGATGCACCGAGGTGCATCTTCAGGAGGCACAACATTTTGAGCATTGACACCCCAACAGAAAGCAAACCCTGACACAAATTTTTAAATGGCCGTAACTTTTCACAGGGAGCTTGGATTCATGCAAGGTTGGACTTTTCGGAAAGCTTACGAGGTTCTCTGTCCAACTACGAGTCGATATATTTAATTTGGTGAGAACAAGTTCTTCAAAAATGCAAATTAAAATTCACCATTTTTGGGTTTGCTAGGGTTCTCACCTACTGCCATAATTAGATAAATTAAATGCAACCTAGAGGTGGTTGGGGTAGATTTGGAATTCCTCTCTTTTCCCTCTCTCATTCTTCCTATAAATTGTAAGGAGGGGATTCTTTCTAAATGTTGGAAATTCTTGTTTTTCCCCTCCCTTCTTCTCTTTGCGCAGTGAATTTGTGGAGTTTAAACCTCCAATCTAAAACCGTAATGCAACTTTGCCTCTTGGCATTTTGTAGTGTATTGTATCAATATTTGATGAAAATAATGCATGAATGTAGATTATTCTCAACCCTCTCCATGTTCATTTGCATCCTGTAGATCTTTAACTACAAATTTTGTTATCTCAGTGCATGATCTTGCATTGCATTTTAATGATTTGTGTTTATTGGCAAGACAAAAGTTATTCATTCCTCGGTGCATCACCTTTGTTAGTTTAGGTTTTATTTTATACATCTTCTTACCCTGTATCCTTGGAAAGTTAGTTTAGGTTTTTAGTAAACCCTTTGCATTTTTACATATGCATCTCGAATAGAGGAATAGGATCTCGACCTTCATCCGGAGAGCTTTTCCGATTTTGCAAGTTCCCACACTTGGGAAAATCTCCATGTTATGCAATCACACTGAGAGTCTCAACCCATCGAGTTGCAGACATTTAGGGGCATTTTGATTCACCATCAACAGTTTTGGCACACCGGTGGGACCAAGAGGTCATTCCACAAGATTTGAAGGAATAGTCAAGAAATTTGGACTTAGAAATTACAGGTTTTACAATTTCATATTTTTTTCACCTTCCAGGATGAACTTTGAAATTGATTTTCAAGGGCTTCTCAAAACAAGTCAAAATTTCACCAGTTGATAGATCAGAGGATAATATTCAAAAGGGTATTCTTAGATTTTTGATATTTTGACTTTCAAAATTTCATAGTTTTTAGTATTTTAGGTTTTCCCAGGTGTTGAGCATGTCCCAAGTTCCGACACAGTGTGTTTCAGGTTTTGTAAGTTGCCTT
Organism: Taxus wallichiana var. yunnanensis; assembly: GCA_018340775.1. Lineage (NCBI taxonomy): Eukaryota > Viridiplantae > Streptophyta > Pinopsida > Cupressales > Taxaceae > Taxus > Taxus wallichiana. The sequence goes on from CM031237.1 coordinate 806,834,056, forward strand.
GCATGACCTAAGTTTCACCTATACCTTTCAGGGATTAGTAGCTGCACAACAAGACCCGATAACCGAATTGAAGAACTGTATCTTTTGGGTCCTTCAAAGTTTTAAATTCTATTTTTAATATTGTCAGGTTTGGTGTGTAACTTGGCAGAATCTAGCCTTTTAAGGCTCATTATCTAACACATCTGGTGACTCCAAAGGGATAGAATTCAATGGTGTAGCAACAAAATTTTCCCAGGCACATGAGAAGAATTTGAACTAGGTCTGATACTCGAGAAGAAGGGTTATTTGTCTACTTGCAGCTATCACCAGGTAGAGGAAGGAGAGGAAGAAGACCACAAAGATCACCATCTCCACCTAACAGGACTTTATCAACCCCTCCACCTAGTAGACCTTTCATCCAATCAACAAGGGTTCTCAAGCCAATCAGAATGGTGCAACAAAACCCTTTTGTCAACTTCACTGGCAGCAGCCCACTTGCCCTCAATGCACAGAATCCAGTTCCAATTACAACATTGAAGAACATTCCATTTTTCACTAGAGAAAATCATACCACTCCTGGTGATCATGTCAAAGACATTACTAACGTTTGTGCAATCCATGAGATAAATGAAATGGATGTTGCTGTCAAATTGCTGGCATCTTTGTTCAAAGGGAAGGCATTGCAATGGTTTAGGAGCCTTGGAGCTAGTTCTATCCAAAATTGGAATCAGTTATGCATAGTTCTCCATGAGCAGTTTGGAGAAAAGGGAGACAATTTGTCTCTACTAGAACAATTGAAAACTATCAAGAGAGCTCCCAATGAGCAGCTGACTGACTTCAACTTCAGATTTCAAAGGTCTTGGGATAGGATTCCAGTGGCCATTAGGCCAACAGATGAAGGTGATTTTCTATATTATCTTAAGGCTTTGAATTCTAATATTTCTATGTTAATTCAATCTATGGGAGGCACAACCTTACCTACTACTTATAGCATTTCCATTAGGGCTGAAAATTGTCTTATTCAAGCTGGTAAGTTGGCTCCTAGGCCTCCCATGCCCTTGTATCCAAACTTAGAAAATCCAAGCACTAGTCAAGCACCCACTTTGGCTCCTATTCCCACTCCTAGAAATCAAAGTTCAAATGAAACTTCTACTTCATCCTCTAGTGCTTCAAATGAACTCCGGAGAGGTCATGAAACAATTGCAAAATTTGGGAAATGAGCTCGTTACACTTAAGAGGCAGCAAACCCAAATATTTATACCTTCTTATAAACCTCAAGCTCAACCTAATAGGCAACCATACCAGCCCAATAGGCCACCCAATCCAACTACAAATCAAAGCCAAGTAAGGCCTCTTGCCAATAGATCATTTCAGCCCTATAGCCCCAATGTTGCATCTGCTTCTAAAGCATTAGTGCCAGGGCAAAACAACATATCTCAAGAGTATGATTAGTGTTTCCCATGTAATGAACCTCACAACCAATCTATGTGCTTCAATGGTGCTTTGAACCAAGCCTTGATGGTGACAAATACTGGCGTAGAGGGTGAAGTGAGTTAAGAAACAAATCAGCAACAAGGGACATCTCAGAAAAACACAACTCCAAATGATACCACACTTGTGAATTGACAAGCTGAGGATTTTTGTGGCATGAATCAAACAATTTCTCAGAGTGTAGCAGATAACACAAGATCAAAGCAGAGGAATATTGGTGAAGGGAAGTCATTGGCTCCAAGTGATCTACAACCTTCCATCACTCCACAAGGTGTTGGTAAGCAAAATATAGTTCCAAAAACGCAAGGACAGCCCAAACCACCTTCTAAAGCAAATCAAATGCTAGCTTTTTCTACCCATGTGCAAGAAAGGAATGTGCAGGCTAAAGGAAAACAAAGAGATGTTTCATCCCCATTTAGCATCATTGATCAAATGAAGAAGAGAAATGTGAATATATCAATGTGGGAATCTTTATCCATCCCAGGCCAAAGAGATCTTCTACAAGCTGCCATGAAGAATTGGTCAACTTTGAACCAATAGGCCCATATGCAAGAGAATGTCCTCACAAATGTTGCTCAGCCTGAATGGAATCATGGAGGACAACAAGGTAAATTTTTGAATCCCCTCCATTCTATGTTTCATTAATCATTGGGGATAAACTAGTACACAATTACATGATTGATTCTGGGGCAAGTAGTTCTGTCATGCCCAAGAAAATAGCTGATCAACTGGGTCTCCAATATGAATTCATATCAAAGGGGGTAGTGCAATTGGATGGGACAACAATAGCAATGGTGGGAGTGATTAAAGGTTTGAATCTTACCTTGCATGCATGCCCCAATGTTACCATTTTGCAAGATGTGTTAGTGATAGATTTGCCACCACTCTTTGCCCTATGCTTATCAAGGGATTTCACAGCTAGAATTGGAGGCTACTTATCTGCTGATTGGTCACACATGTTGTTCAAAACAAGATATGGTACTAAGGTCACAATCAGATCTGAACCAATTACAAAATTTCACATTGAGCCTCATACTCCAAGCCAAATTAATGCCAACTGTTCAACATTTGACCAAGAAGATTATCCAAGCACAGATGAAGCTGACACCAAAGTTGGAAGCATCCCAGATTTGACTCTTGATGAATGGGAAAGCAAGGTACATGCTTTTGATCCCTACCAAGAAGTAGAAGAATCTGAGCTAGGAGTCTATTGCATACATGAAGAAAACCAGTCTATTCCTAGCATCACCAAACCAGACCATAAGGATGACAATGAGGTATGGCAGTTATTTTTCGATGGATCAAGGAGTAGGCAAGGTGCAGGAGGAGGAGTTATGCTTATTTCACCTCAAGGCATCAAATATTATTCAACTTTCCGTTTCCAGTTTTCCTATTCAAACAACACGGTTGAATACGAAGCATTGATTCATGGACTTCATTGGGCCAGGAAAAAGGGCATAAAGAATGTGCAGGTGTTTGGAGATAGCGAGCTAATCGTCAACCAAGTCAGGGGACAACATGCTACAAAGAATGACCTGTTGAGGAACTACAAGAATAGGGTATGGGACCTCATTGAGGATTTCAAAGCTTTCAACATCGTATCCATACCTAGGAAGAAAAATGAAGCCGTGGATAGGCTCGCAGCAGTTGGAGCAATGTTCGATGTGGTTGACAACATCAGAAGAAAAAAACACAACCACATATCCATGTGATTGTGAGGCCAGTAATTCCAGATAATAACACAAGGTGGAAGGTGTTTGAGAATGATCAACAGATCGTCAATTTTTTACAAGAAGAGGCTGAATTCTCAGCTAGGAATCAGGACAGACTAGAGCAAAGCAGTACGGGGATCAAGTAGTGTAGTTGTGGACAAACAAGCTTCCTAAAGGTTTAGTAACATTGGAGTCTATCTTCAACCATAACGACCGAGTTCCTGTAAGGAAAAGGCTAACATACTGAGTTAGAGAGAAGATTTAGAGCCAATTCCGGTTGGGGAAGGCAAAACACTTCAAATTGGTAAAGTGGCCACTGAGCAGGAGAAATCAGATTTCATACAGCTTTGCCAAGAATTTCCAGATGTCTTCGCTTGGAGCTATGAAGACTTGAGAGGATTCAATCTGAAGTTGGCACAACATACCATAGAATTGGATCCAGATGCTAAACCCATTAGGTAGAAGTAGAGACCAGTCAACCCTCACATTGAGCCTCTAATGAAGAAAGAGTTAAACAAGATAATAGAGGCAAGCATTATATTTCCGATCAAGCACTCAAGCTGGGTTGCAAACTTGGTTCGGTCAGGAAGAAGAGCGGAGAAATTAGGTTGTGTGTGGACTTCCAAGAGACCAATAGGGCATCTCTCAAAGACCATTACCCACTTCCTTCAATGGAACAAATATTGCAAGTGGTATCCGGTTTAGAGAGATTCTCTCTCCTAGATGGCTACTCAGGGTATAATCAGGTAATGGTGAAAGAAGATGACCAGTTCAAGACGGCTTTCACCACCAAATGGGGCACCTATGCCTACAAGAAGATGCCATTTGGGCTATCAAATGCTGGAGCCACTTTCTAAAGGGCAATGGATATGGCATTCAAGGGGTTGATCAATAAAATAGTTCTGATATATCTTGATGACATCATTGTATTCTCCAAAAATGCAGCAGATCACCTCTTTCATTTGAGGTAGGTATTTCAGAGGTGTAGAAGATTTGGGGTATCATTGAATCCCAAAAAATGCATATTCTTGGCTCATGAGGGAAAAATTCTAGGCCATATTGTTTCAAAGGAGAGGTTAATGATTGATCCAGAAAGAGTTGAAGCAATTTGAGCATTTCCATTGCTAAGTCACAAGAAGGCTCTTCAAAGCTTCTTAGAAAGGATCAATTTTATCCGCAGGTTTGTTCCAAACTTTGCAGCTCTCGTAAAGCCAATAACGCTGATGTTAAAGAAGAGCATGGCATTTAAATGGACATCTAAAGGTAAGGCAAGTTTTGAGGCAATAAAAGAGGCTATATCTCAAGCTCGACTCTTATCAATCCAGACTTCTCCAAGTACTTTATGTTATATGCCTTCGGTGGTGGAGACATAATTTCTGCAATCTTGGTATAAAAAAATAAAGAAGGATTAGAACAACCAGTTGCTTTCTTCAGTCAAGGCTTGGAGGAATATGAAAATAGGTACTCTTTCATTGAAAAGCATGTCCTTGCAGTGATCAGGAGCTTAAAGAAATTCAAGCACCTAGTCTCAAACAACAAGATCCAATTGTTGGTCTCTCATGCAGGAGTCAAGGACTTCCTTCTAAACAAGGATCTGAACGAGAAATGTGTAGGATGGATAACCCGTGTCATGGAATATGACATCAAGATTAAGGTCACAAAATTAGTATGTAAAAAAGGACTATGTGAACAACTAGCTTTGAGTTGGAAAGTTGAAGCAGGTGATGAAAAAGAGATTGTCTTGGTACTACAGGATGGTCAAGAATAGGAAAATGATGATGTTCCCGCTCCTTGTTGGACTCAGAATATGATACACTTCCTACTACAGTAGGCCTATGCCCTCTAGAAATGAGCAAAGCAAAGAGGAGATACTTCAGATTACAAGCCATTCCATATGTGCTTGTTGATGGTGTTTTGTTTAAAAAAGACATCAATGGAGTTCTATTGAGGTGCATTGGGACAGGTCAAATTGAGAGGGTGTTACGAGATTTTCATGATGGATATTCCGGAGGAAATTTCACCCCACAAGTAATAGCTCTCAAGATAATGAAGGTAGGGTATTATTGGCTGACAATGTTCAGTGACTGTTATACATGGATAAGAAAGTGCAAGAAATGTGCACTCTTCACGGGAAAAGAAAGACTAGCAACGCTTCCATTGTACCCAATTTTGGTTGACAAACCATTTATGCAATGGGATTGGACTTCGTCGGGTCATCAACCCAAACTCAAGCCAAGGCCACAAGTGGATTCTCACAAAGCAATGGACTATTTCACCAAGTGAACAAAGCAAAGTAGCACTCAAAGAGGAAAATGAGTCTAACATACTAGAATTTTATGAAGGAATAGTGACAGGAGTTGATCTGCAGCCATTATCATATCGACAATGCATTGGCATTCATAGGTTCCAAGATCACATAATGGGCTATCAAGAATGGAATCTATTTGAGCACCTCTTCAAATTATTACCCGGAGGTAATGGATAGGTGCAGAACTCCACGAACAAGAATTTGCTAAGGATCATCAGAAGGACTCTGGATGAAAACCAAAGAACATGGCATACCAAGCTAAAATCAGCATTATGGGCTGATAGGATAACACCAAAGAGGTCTACAGGTAGTTCTCCTTACAAGTTGGTCTATGGGAAAGAGGCAGTATTGCCTATATCATTAGAATTCCTAGCATTGGAGCTCATGAAGTAGTTGGAGTTGTCTGAGTTTGAACCAATGGAGGCCAGATATGTAGAGTTGATGGAATTGGAAGAAATCAGAGAGCATGTAGTTTAGATGATTGAAAAGGATCAGGCCTTAGTAAAAATATGGTTTGATAAGAAAGAAAGAGCAAGGACCTTCCAGGAAGGGGATCTAGTTCTGAAATGGGATGCAGATCGGGCAAAACCAGGAAGGCATTCCAAGTTTGATGCCATTTGGAGTGGCCCCTACATGGTCACGAGATGTAAAAGTAGTAATGCCTTCCAATTGTCTACATTGGATGGAGAAGAACTCTTGATTCCAGTTAACGAAATCTATCTTAAACATTTCTACTAAAAGGAAAAGGTTTACCCTTGTAAATATTAGCCTAGATTTCAATTCCTCTAAGTACGTATGCACATTGTCTTGTTGTAGTTAGGTTTCAATTTCCCTAAGTGCTTTGGGACAGGTTTTGTTTCTCTCAGGTTGAATTTCTACAGTTCACCGTGCTCTCGGAGAAGGAGTTGCAGATCGAGGCTTGGGATATGAGATTAAGTTGGTTTCATGTTATTGCTTATGACTCCATGCCCAATGGATTGCTAAAAGGCCACTGATCTTCTACCTAGTAGGCAGGTGATCCCATTGAGTCACCAAATTGTTGTATATATCTCCCCTCGGGTAAATATAGACAAGAGCAAAAGAATATGGAAAGAACAGGAAAATCGAAATCCTTCATTTTGGGTTTTGAAAGTGCATTACATGGTCGAAAACCTGACATTTATTGCATCACCAACCGCATCTAGCGCACATCAGAAAATGTTGACATGGAAAAATTCACACCCATGGTGCAAGTTAGAGGTGCAGAGAGCAGAAATGTCGACATGGAAAAATTCACGCCCATGGCGCAGGTTAGAGGCACAGAGAGCAGAAAATGTCGACATGAAAAAATTCGCACCGATGGTGCAGGATAGAGGGGCAGAGTAGGAAAGAGGAATGAGTAGGAAATGTCAAAATGGAAAAATTCACGCCCATGGCCCGTGTTAGAGGCGCAGAGAAAAAAATATCGACATGAAAAAATTCGCGCCCATGGCGCAGGTTAGAGGCACAGAGCAGGAAATGTCAACATGGAAAAATTTGCACCCATGGCACAGGTTAGAGGCGCAGAGCATGAAATGTCGACATGAAAAAATTTGTGCCCATGGTGTAGGTTAGAGTATGTTGACATGAGGATGGATGCGCCGAGGCACATCTTCAGGAGGCGTAACATTTTGAGCGTTGACACCCTGACAGAAAGCAAACCCTGACACATATATTCAAATGGCCATAACTTTTCACAGGGAGCTTGGATTCACGCAAGGTTGGAATTTTCAAAAATATTACAAGGTCCTCTATCCAACTACAAGTTGATATCATTAATTGGGTGAGAAAAAGTTCTTCAAAAATGCAAAATACAATTCGCCATTTTTGGGTTTGCTAGGGTTCTCACCTACCACCATAATGAGATAAATTAAATGCAACCTAGAGGTGGTTGGGGTAGATTTGGAATTCCTCTCTTTTCCCTCTCTCATTCTTCCTATAAGTTGTAAGGAGGGGCTTCTTTCTAAATGTTGGACATTCTTGTTTTGCCCCTCCTTCTTCTCTTTGGAAGGTGAATTTGTGGAGCTCAAACCTCCCATCTAAAATTGTAATGCAACTTTGCTTCTTGGCATTTTGTAGTGCATTGTATCAATATTTGGAGAAAATAATGCATGACTGTGGATGATTCTCAACCCTCTTCGTGTTCATTTGCATCCTCTTGATCTTTCACTGCAAATTTTGTTATCTGTGCATGATCTTGCATTGCATTTTAATGATTTGTGTTTATTGGCAAGACAAGTGTTCTTCATTCCTCGGTGCATCACCTTTGTTAGTTTAGGTTTTATTTTATACATCTTCTTACCCTGTATCCTTGGAAAGTTAGTTTAGGTTTTTGAGTAAACCCTCTGCATTTTTACATGTGCATCTGAATAGAGGAATAGGAACCGACCTTCATCCAGAGAGCTTTTCCGATTTCGCAAGGTCCCACACTTGGGAAAAGCTCCATGTTATGCAATCACACTGAGAGTCTCAACCCATCGAGTTGCAAACATTTAGGGGTGTTGTGATTTCACCATCAGCGATAACTATGTAACCGCTTTCACACAATTGTCCTATAGAAATTAGATTTCTTTTAAGTCCGGAACATGCCTCACATATTTCAATATCCATGTATTTCCATTATGTAATTTAAGATGAACTTCAACTCTACCAGTAATATTGCATGGTTCATCATCTCCTAAATAAACATACCCAAAATTAACCTAGACATAATTTATGAAATATCCCGGGTTGCATGGAAAGAAGATCTAGAATCTAAAACCCATGACTCAATTTTATCATCCAAGGATAGAATTAGGCATTTTTCATTACCTCTTTTACAGCAACATTTTCCTCTTTACCTTTCTTTGGTAAATTCTCTTTGTTTTCCTTGAACCATCAATCCTTCTTTACATGACCTTTCTTTCCACAATTCTATCATATTATACCTCAACCTATGGATTTAGATCTATCATTCTTAGACTTTTATTTCCCATTAATCATGGTCTTGGATATCTTCTTCCACATTCCCTTGCTTTCTACATTCAAAGTATTCCCGGATGATGATTCTCCTATACTTTTCCTGCGTATTTCTTCATTTAGGATTATACTAACCACATCATCAAACTTTAAAACATTAGTAGCAAATGTTGTATTACTAATAGCCATTACCAAGTTATCCCAACTATCTAGTAAAGAGCATAATAATAAAAGTGCTTTCACTTCATCCTCAAATGAAATACTAACTGATTTTAATTGATTTACAATAGACCGAAAATCATTCAAATGAATTGATGCAAATCCACCTTCTTGCATTTGTAAATTAAACAATTTTTTCATCAAATAAACTTTATTTGAAGCACTAGGTTTTTCATATAGATTTGCTAAATATTTCATCAACTCTACTTTAGATCCTCGCTTCAATAATATACGAAGCCACTGATGCTTTGTCGAGAATCAATCTTATAGATCCGTAAGAGCCTTTCTATCAAGAATTTTCCATTGTTCATCGGTTTGATAATTCTTTCCTTCTCATCCAACGGTAAGTATAAATATTTCTGATATAGATAATCCTCCACTTGCATCTTCCATAATAGATAGTCACAACCATCAAATTTATCTACTCTGAATTTTCCTTCTTCTCCCATTGCTTTTCTCCCACTCAATCAGAAATCCCTTTGTGAGTAAATCTATCAACACACACAACCCTCAAACAAAGATGCTCTGATACCAATTGTTGGGGTTAGCACACCGGTTGTATAGATATATTAATCAGATATAAGCATAAAAGCAATCAATACGGAAATAAACAAGAAGAAACAATACACAAGATTTAACGTGGTTCACCCAATGTGGGCTACGTCCACCAAGAAATAACCAATTTATTATCACAGAGGAAATACAATGAAGATTTTCAATCTTCCACACCTTCTTGGATGTCCTGTACTTTATTCTCTACAAATTTCTCTTTTCTCTCAAAAGGAAACTTCTCTCTATTCTCAATTGAATTCTTCCTTTCTAAACCCTAGCTTTATGCTTATATATGCATCTATAATCTTAGGGAACTTTAGCTATGTAATTACAACCATTAGATTCATTTTACAACTAAAGATAGATCTAATTCTGTAACTTAATTATAGTAGTCACGCACAGGCAACCGATGCCGGTTAGCCTTAATCGATGCCAGTTAGTCCTAATCGATGTTGGTTCCTCCTTTCTGAATGATATTGATCTATGGGTGAGCGACGGTGGTTCGTCAACTAACACCGGGCATCTTTTGTGTATTCCAACAAGTCTACAAAATAATTCTAGTGAAGTGATTAATCTCTACAACTCAATAAAAATAACACCATAATAAGGTATCGAGAACAATCTAAGATGACTCTTCACTCCCAAAAAGGTGCTGATGGGAGAGTGATTTATTCTTTTCACATGCAGACATGAGATGGAAGGATTATGACAGGATGTTTTATGATTGTTGACTGATCACTTAAGATTGTTGTTTGAAGGTGATTATTTGTTGAGGGGATACTCAAGTATTATTGTTCTTTGGATGATTTTTTAGGTAAACTTATGGAAGTATAATTATGGACTTTAAATGTAACATCTATTTAGATCTATATAAGGTTATGGGAGCCTTTAAGAAACATTTCCATTTATCTAATAAAAAAATAATCTATATATATCAACTCTAAAATGTAACTATCGAATACAAATTAAATTAAATGCACTAATTTATACTTTAAAACACTAAAATACATGTACTAAATGTTTTGAAATGCTAGAGACACTAAATGTTTTAAAACACTTAAATCCTAATGCTTCATGACATCAGTCATTTGCATTAAAGTAACAACTTGCCCTCACATTAGGGTAAGTGCATAGAAATGTGTGGCCAAAAAGTGGACACAAATCCATTTTTTGGCCATTTTAGCCATAACGCATTTGTGTTATGGCTCACTCATGTTATAACACGAATGCGTTGTGGCTCAATTAAATCCAAAACATAATACACTTGCGTTATAATGCGAGCACATTATGATTGATAAAAATAAAACCGATAACCCACAACCTATCCATTTGCACAAACAAAAAAATGTAAGGGAAAAAAATGTGAAAGCAAAAAACACGTGACGGAGTGTGTTTTTGGGTATCAAATCTCCGTGGCACCTCGAATCAGCGATGGCACCGAGCTCGGGAGATAAATTATAGTATTTTTAGGTTTATTTTTTATTAATCTAATTTTTTAGAATAGTTTTTGATTTGTTATTGTTATCCTAAATTCACCCCCGTGTTAATTTGGATAACTCATTATAAATGGAATTAACCATTTAGATTCTCGGGATGTGCGGGAGGTCGTCAAATTAAACCCTAAGATATCAAAGAGAAAGGCAACTCAGGATGGCTTACAAGTCAGAATTGAGAATACATGAGTTTTGGAAGGTCGGGTCTTGCGGTGAGCCGCGCAAAAGGTTTGGAGCCATCTCATGTCATACGTCAACCATGTGTCAACCACCGCCCGCTATCATGTGTCACGCCTGTTGTTACACATCAAACATGCATAAATTCCCTTTTTTGTCATCCCTCGCGCACATCGTCCCTCATTGCCACTCATTAACACCTTTTGCTAACGCACGTAAGACTTCCTTTTGCCGTCCCTCGCACGTCAATGATGCCCATTACCACATGCATCAACCACTTCCTCCACATCGCATGTCAATGCCTTTTGTTTATGCATGTCATCCATCCCTTCTGTCATGTGTCACCACCATGTTCTTGATGAGTGTCATTGCCTTTATCTGTCCAAGCGCCAACATTCCATCTTGATGCACGTTAACCTTCCTCATTGTCTCATGACAACATTTCTTCTTGTCCTGCGATAACCCCTCCTTGTTGGTAGAAAAATTCTTCCTTTCTTTTTGGGCATCAGCTAGGAATTTCGTGTATGGACCGGGCATTAATAACATCGTACAAGGTATCTCAACAACCAATTTAATGAAGCATGGCACCCATGTATTTTTTGATAGAAAAGTACCATTGGAAAGTGGATCGGTATGGCTTCCCATACCTCCGTACAGGTAATTAATGAGGGTTGTTGGTAGGTGAGAATTTTTTTATATAATTTATTTGAACCCCTCATTTTTTAGGGAGAGACATTTTGGGAGCTAGGGAAACTCTTACAAAATTTTCCCTCAACTCCATTTGAGTTGAGCCTTCTCTTGGGCCTAGAAATGTAATTATGCCTTTATGCATCAAATGTAATGGTCTATGCATACTTTGAAGCAATAAAAATTGTGTTTTGTGGTGTTTCTTCAACCCTAGCTCATTTTTATTATATTTTCTTGCCTCCCATTATTATTGTTGTATTTTGTGCATGTTCTTTCACTTTACAGGTTTATGATGTTGTGTTCCATGGAGTTTTGATGGTGGATTAGGATTTGGGTCTGTGTCACATTTGTATGACCTCCCTTAGCCCTTTTTCCATATTTCATCCTCCCTCAACAGAGTATCTCACCCCTTTTCTTGGTGTTATCCCCCTTTAGTTTAGGAATTTCATTTTATGCATCTCTTTCTTCCTGGTCCCTTGGAAAATCTAGGTTAGTGTTAGGATAGTTACATTTCCCTTTCTAGGAGTAGTTTAGCATTAGGATTAGGTAGAGGAATTCAACCTTCTCTGGAGGTCCATCTCAAGTTTGCAAGTCCCACAACTTGAGAGATGGACCCATGTTAGCAAAAAAAGATTTCCCCACACAATGTGAGAAAATCGGGGGTGCTAAATTTTGACATAACAATTTTGGCACACCGGTGGGACCAACAAGTGAAAGATTTACATTTCACAAGTGTTCCACTACAAATATTTGTTAGAATATATTTTTAGGTGTGTAGTTCAACATTTGGAGAAGACTTCATTTCAACAAGTTGGTGTGTTCTTGTCAAAATTTTAGCCTTTGGAGGCACATGCTCAAACACATCTGGTGACTCCATCTAGTCAACAACCCCTTCTCTGAGTTATAGACCTTCCTCCATTCCATCCATTTCCATTTTATTTCCATCCCTCTCATTTTATTCCATTCCATGAAGTTGTGCAATCATGACTTCATTCCCACATGGAATTCACACTTATAACATACAGCAGAGCAATGCAGTCCACCTCAATGTATTTCTCAACTCCTCTAGATCAACATTATGAAAAAATAATTAATCACTATGCCTACCCCTATGAGTAGTACCAGGATCTAGTTTGGCTATGGAACCTGTTGAGAGAAGGGATATGCATGTAGTGACATCAATTACATGGAGAATGCTGATTTGTAGGAGAAGATTCAAAAAATGGAGGTAGACATGGTGCATTAAGGGCCACACTTAGATGAAAGCATTCAAAATTGGCTATAGGGCACCTTGTCCATGGGTCGGCCCTATGCCAAGACATTTCAGCCCACAAGTAGAAGCTTGATTTCATGGTTGAGATATTGCCCCACTTGCACAGTGGACTAAGGAGATAGAGGCCTATGAACTTGGTGCTAAGAAACCTCATCAACAGGTAAGTCCTACACCATCATCTAGTAATTTTCTCTCCATTCCCAAGCAACACCATCTCAACCTGAGCTTCAATTTCCAAGCTTCCCATCCATTACTTCTATTGTGGAATCCTTTTCTCCATCTTCTAGTCTCCCATCCCATCTTAATTTCTCTACCCTTCTCCCTTCCAAACCCAATTCCCCTCCACAAGAATAGAATGAAATACCTTCCCTCCCACCACCTCAAGCAATGCAAGCACTAGTTGTGATCCAAACCACCCTCCTCATGCATTCCCAAGCCCATGTTGGGAAGTGACCCAAAATACCAATCAAGAAGAACAAAAAAGAAAAGAGGAACCCAACAAAGAAGAAATGCTAAAAATATGAAGAGTTGGGCTTCAGTGTTTGGAATAAAGAAGATCCCCTTGATGGTCAAGCCTTTGAGAGGAGGTTAGGTTGAAGTACCAATGGTGGAAGCTGATGCTACAATAGAAGAAGAGAAACATGAAGAAGATGATCAATGATCCACGTCCTCAGAATTTAATGTCCATGAGGGCATCCTATTTTTGGAAGTTGTTGACTCATCACTAGTTATAACACCAGTGAGGGAAGAAGTAGTTGCTCCAAATCTAAAAAAGAAGAGAACACACATTAGTCAGATATAGAGGAGAACCATATAGTTCTAGAGGCTTCAAGTACAAAAAAAGGCCATAAAAGAACCTTCAATTCTTCCTCCCACTTCATCCCCTTTGAGCTCTAATGTGAAGAAGAGTTTGAGCTTTCAAACTCCATGTTCAAAGATGAGGGGAACCATGGTGAGTGAATTGCAGATCTGGAGGACACCATGGAGGAGGCCGAGCCAATAACAGGAAAACAAGGAGTTAGACTATATGTCTGATTTGGAGGACTTATTCGATGGAGAGGATCCTGCAGAGATTACCACCTTCGTTGCCTCATCATTCATTCTCCAACATCAAGAGCCTGTTGCCATGGGGAAAGACATTCAAGGACAATAACTTGCATCCTATGGTATCCATCTGGAGCCAAGATTGGAAGATTTGTATCTTCCAAGTGTCACACCAGATAAGGAGGAGGAAGGAAATAATGATGACACCATTTCCACACTAGTCATCAAGGAAGAGGATAAGTTCTTACGAAGAAATGCAATGCAAAAAAATCAGCATGCGTGTGCAGCAACCCTTTTTTTTAGAAGGTCCATAGGAAGACTCCATTTTTGGAGTTGAATTTTAGAGCAATGGGCACATCCATGGATCAGACCATGCCCAATCAGGTACTTGGCTTCATTAGAGCCAAGGGAGAAGCCAAAACCGGTCATGTCCATTTCAGGGCATGAGGATGATATACAAAGCACCAAGGGTCACCATCAACACCTCTAGGAGTCCAATGTCAATCAGCTTGAGGAGGTATTTTTGATTGATGTTGATACTTTGGTTATTTGGGTGGAAGATTGGCCTTCATTCAATTTTTCACTCTCATACATGACCATGCCCATTTCCAAACCAATCACATGGTCCAAGATTGTGAGAAAGGGAAGCTACTTCTCCCTGCTAGTTGCAGGATTTGTTTGAGTTCCCTTACTTCCGGTTAGCGTAGAGTAGGTAGGTTTCTTTCAAGTAGAAGAAGTGCTTGTGCACACTCTGCATGCCTCCACTTGGAGCATGTATGTTTTTTCTCCTTTGTACATAGTTTTTGTGTGGTGGTTTCTCTTGCATAGTTCATCATGTTTAGAGGGAAATGTTGTAATAAGGGGTTCAATGTTGCAAGACACAATTGTTATCTCCAATCAAATCCAAATGCAAGAGTAACTAAATAATATTGGGGGACAATTTTCAATGTTTTCATCTCTTATGTCTCCCTAGATCAGTCACAATTGAGCTCTTATGTCTCTTCTTGCATAAAAAATTAGTTTTGGGGCATTTCTATCTTTAACATTTGACCAATGGTAGTATTCATGAGGAGAATCATATTTTTGGGGTAGTTTCACAGTACATACATTCAGCCCCAACATATCGATTCATGCTCAGAGTTCTTCACGCCTTTTCCTTGATCGATTTTCAGTTTTGGGGACAATTTTTACAGGTTTTATCCAAAGTCCCAAAATTAGCTTTAAGAGTAGGCCAAGGAGGTTTCATCCCAGATGCTAAGTTCATATGAGCCTAGGGGATAGGTTTTCAAATGGAAAGATAATTTTATTAAAGGTTAGGCTTGAATCCATGCCCAATGGATGCTTCAAGGAAACTAGTCACACATCTAGTAGGTATATGTCCCGAGAGGTCACCAAATTGTTATCCTAAATTCACCCCGAGTTAATTTGGATAACTCATTATAAATGGAATTAGCCATTCAAATTTTGGGATGTGTGGGAGGCCATCAAATTCAACCCCGAGATATTGAAGATAAAGGCAACTTAGGATGGCTTACAAGTTAGAATTTAGAGTATATTATTTTTCTAATAGGCCGGAGTCTGCAGCATTGTCATGTGAAGCCATCCACGATGAAGGTTTGGAGCCATCTCATGTCACACATCACCATCGTTAACCATCGCTTGCTTTCGTGTGTCACTTCCCTATTGTCACATGTCAACCATGTGTCAATGCCCTTTGTTGTTATGCGTCACCATCCCCCTTGCATCGCACATCAATGCCTTTGCTAATGCCGGTCAGCCATCTCTCCCTCTCATGTGTCAATGACCATTATTGTCATGCACATCAATCATTCATTACCTCCTCATGTCATGTCAGCATTCCATGTGTCATGTCAACCTTCCCTTTTCCACGCATTTTTAGTCATCCATCCCTTCCTTGTCGCACATCAATGCCATCTTTTGACACACGTCATTCATCCCTCGCTATCACACAAGGTATCACCACCATATTTAATGAAGCATGACGCCCATGTCTTTTTTCATAGAAAAGTACCATTGGAAAGTAAGACCAACATTGCCCATACCTCATGTACGCATGTCAATTAATGAGGGTTGTTGGTAGGTGAGACAAATTTTCTATATAATGTATTCGACCCCCTCATTTTTGAGGAGAGACATTCTGGGAGCTGGGGAAACTCTTATAAAATTTTCCCTCAACTCCATTTGAGTTGTGAGCCTTCTCTTGGGCCTAACAATGTAATTATGCCTTTGTGCATCAAATGTAATGGTTTGTGCATACTTTAAAGCAATAAAAATTGTGTTTTGTGGTGTTTCTTCAACCCTATCTCATTTTTATTATATTTTCTTGCTTCCCATTATTATTGTTGTATTTTGTGCATGTTCTTTCACTTACAAGTTTATGATGTTGTGTTCCATGGAGTTTTGATGGTGGATTAGGATCTGGGTCTGTGTCACATTTTTCTAACCTCCCTCAGCCCCTTTTCCCTTGTTTCATCCTCCCTCAATAGAGTATCTCACCCATTTTCTTGGTTCTATCACCCCCTTAGTTTAGGAATTTCATTTTATGCATCTCTTTCTTCCCTAGTCCCTTGGAAAATATAGGTTAGTGTTAGGATTTCATTTTTAGATACATCTAAAGCTTCTATTTATCCTGTATTCACCTCCACACCAAGATGAAGAAGAAAATGTCCCTCAAACACCCCCTTCTATGCCACGACATCCTCCTAACACCCAACAACAAATTTTGGGGGAGATTGAAAATAATAAAGCTCAAATTGAGGGTTTAATAAAAATGTTGAGAAACCCTAATGCCACACATTTACATCACAAAACCTATCTACATCTTTAGGATCATTGGTATCTAATATTGATAGTGTGGTTGAAAAAATTAACACATGGGAGAGATTTAAAAGCAACTATCTGTAATTTTTATGCCGACAAGTTGTCGTATGATGCGGTGAAGAAGAAAAAAATTAAAAAGACCAAATGTGTGCATTATTTACTGATCCCAAAACAAATGTACCCTTACATTTGGATTGCAAAATATTCCCCATCCATTGGTGTAAGCGCGAGGATAATTTTTTTTTTGGGATAGGTGGTGGATGGTTTTTGACCAACCACCTTGCAATAATTTTGAGGTGCCATAGTATTTCTTGAGGAAACTCTATTGCAAGTTCATCCTCAATGAAATACCTAATTATTATGACATTCAATATTTTCAGGGAAGAGGCAAGGGCTCTACTCAGGATAGAGAGGGGGCACAATGGTTGTAGAAAAAACTGGTTATACCCATTTCCCACCCACTTGTTCATCGTGTTTCATCCCTATTCTTTGTGAGGGAGACTCGTGGAGGTTCAGACCCTTGGTTCTATTAGACCATTAACAAAGTCGGTGATTCAAAGATGACACTTGTCTCTCCCAAACTAACGAGCCTGGTCCTTCTAGTAAACAAACATCATATACCATTGAGTTTCATGCTTGTGGGTGTAGAGGGACCTACGTGGTGGACATGACACTTCACACACTCGCAAGTTAGCTCCATAGGCTGAGAAGAGTGTCCGACTAGGGGCTAGTTGTGATTTAGTATTGGAGAATATCATCATCATAGATGATTTATTCATGACGCACCTTTGGTATTGACCAACTCAAGGTAATTTTACATTCAAAATGAGTTACAATATATATATATATATATATATATATATATATATATATTGTACACAATCTTATAATTTAGAATGTTAATCAATTGTGAATGAAAATTAATCATGTGTGTTTTTATAAAATTATAGGGTCAAACAATGCATCATGTATCACATGCCACCACTTCGCAGTTGTTTGCATGGATACTTCATCCTTGCAGGTATATTTTGTACTAAATTTATTGTGTTATTTTTTTCCATGTATAGAGATGTTAGATCCTAAAATTACATTTTGATGTTGAACAAGTGAATGTTGGTACAAGCTCGCATGTTGGCGAATTCACCAATGTGTGTTTTATAATTTTTTTATTCATCATTTAGACATAAAGATAATGAACTATGATTATTGTATGAATTTACTAATGTGAATTTTATTATATTTTTAGTTGATGACCTAATTGCAGTCTCCTGATGAGATTGACGCTCTCTAGACATTAGAGTTGTTATGGGCATAACTTCTTCCATGCCTCTTACATAGGTATGTGCTAGTAAATTAATTTTCATAATGAAGAGATTGTATTAAATAACATCATTTAGTATAAATAAATAAAATTCATGTGTATTCTAATTTTCATCATCATGATTGCCAACATGTGCATTGACTACACCAGGCGGTGGGCACCTTGTACCGATGATGTTTATGATATTGAGAGGTGAATGATGATTAATAGTGATCATCACTTTGTAGTAAGTATTTATTTTTAATTAGTGTCATTTTATATGTTACCAATTTTATATTAATGTGTATGTTGTTTATTTGTATTGACAGATGGATCTACATACATCCTTTGAGCGTAGGAGGTCCACACGCAGTAAGGGACATTCCACTTATGTGCCTGAGTCCTCTTCCCGCAGGGTTAAGAGAACTAGATTATTTGATGATGCCCCATAGCTTAGATATATACAAATTTTTTTGTTTACCTTCGTGGCATATTGGCGTAGATTTATATTTTGTCGATGTATATCATTATATATGCCTACATGGCTTTGGATAGACATTGATTTTGATCAAATTTTGTATGCTATCGAGGATTTTTGAATCAATATAATATATGAGAAAAAAATTTGTTTTAAAACTTGTATAGTCGATGAAACATGCTTTATACATGTATCTAAGTCCATATTAATATGATATCATATGTATGTTATGTTAATATGTATTATTAGTGTTAATTTTTTTTTTTAAAATGGGAATAAAATATATGTGTAACTAATTTACAATTTTTCCATTGTACTATAATCATTCAATGCCATCAATTATAATAATATAATGTCAATGTCAATGCCATCCACTTTAAAGAAATATAAATATATATATAAATTTAAAGAAAACAACAAGCTTATAGTCTCAGCAACCTATAAAATATTAGAAGCCAACAACAAGCTTATTATGAATTAGAAGCCATCTAAAGAAAGATCTCTTTGAATGAATAGTAGAAGATAACAAAAATTAAATATATGAGTCTAGTAGAGGAGTTGTGAATGATTTTTTGAGCATTTTATACATTTTAAACTAAGATTGAGGTAGCTTATAGAAATATTTAAGGTCTTTCCATTCCATCACTTCCCAAATCTGTACAAGTCATGAAATATTTTAATTCCTTTCTCAAACCAAAGGAGGGTAGAACAACCTCTTGTCAAGGAAAGGATCTTGTCATTATATTTCTGATTCGACGAAATTGATTTCAGTAGGCTTAACACTTAATGTCAATTGAAAAGAAGATAGGCTTCCCAACCACCAAGTGCTTTAGTTGTTCCCATACCTTCCAAATTTACTAAAGAATAAAAGACCCATGAAGAGAAACAAGAAAGCCCCCAAATAGTAAGTCAACCAAATGAAGTCCTTTTCATCTCTCTTGACCCTTCGAGAGCCTATTGGAAATATTGACTATGTGGGTATGTATCCACAAGCCCTGGGTACGCACTCAAAGGACTTGGGTACGCACCCATAGGCCCTATGTATGAGAGAATGTGAGAGTGAGAGAAAAATAAAGAGAGAGAGAGAGTGTGAAAGAAAGAGAGATTGAGAGTGAGAGTGAGAGCGAGAGAGAGTGAGAGAATGACAGAAAGAAAGAGAGAGTGTGATAACTAAAAAGGTTAGTCCATTGGTTAGTTCTTACATTCATATTATCTAAAATCACCTTATAATCATCCTTAATGATGTAGGAAGGAGTCAATGTTGTTGCTTAATAGTTTCTAGGACAAAATGCTCTTTTTGGTCTCCGAGCTCTTAAGGGACTACGCCTGACAAGTAGCCCGGTAGTAATGCCACCGTTCAGCACCAAAATGAAGCCTTCACAAGCATTTAGCAGCCCATCGACGTGTTGGCGTAGTCGATTTGGTTCCAAGAGCCATCGTTTGTAAAATATTATGTTTGACAGCCTTACACTGACTCAAACTACACTATTTTGTGCTTTTGCAAATAATAGAACACCGAGAGAACCAAAAGGATATGGAGAAAATAAAGATAGGATTTTATAAATGGTCTTGACATGGAGGTGTAGGATCAAACGAGAGGTATCTAGGTGCCACAGAGACCGAGATATCACCCGTCGAAGTTATAACATTTTTGGTCTCTGAGTTCTTGGGGACTACGTCCAGGACAAAGTACCTTGGAAGCAAAGACACTATCTAGAACCAAAACGAAGCCTCCAAAAGCATTTACTAGGACACCCAAATGTTTTTGCGTAGTTGGTTTGGTGCCAAGAGCCACCGTTTTCAAAATATTACGTTTGAGAGCCTTACACTGACTCAAATTACACTATTTTGTGCTTTTGCAAATAATATAACACCGAGAGAACCGAAAAGAGATGGAGAAAACTGAGATATGATCTTGTATAAGGTACCGATGTGTAGGTTTAGGATCAAACAATATGTTTCTAGGGGCCACTTGATACTTATATATCACTGTCTAAGTTATAACATTTTTGGTCTTTGGCCTCTTAAGGGACTACGTTTAGATGAAGTAGCCCAGAATAAATGGCTATGTAAAACACCAAAATGAAGCCTTAAAAATATTTTACCATGCCACCTAAACGTGTTGGCGTAATCAGTTTGGTGCCAAGAGAGCCCCTGTTTACAAAATATTGTATTTGACAGCCTTACACTGTCTCAAACTACACTATTTTGCATTTTTGCAAACAATTGAACAATGAGAGAATTGAAAGGATACGGAGAAATCCAAGATAGGATTCTATATAGGGTCCCAACATAGAGGTTTAGGATCAAACGAGACGTCTCTAGGCACCACAGAGACCGAGATATCACCTGTTGAAGTTATAGCATTTTTGGTCTTCGGGCTCTTAAGGGACTACATTCAGACGAAGTAGCCCAGAAGCAATGGCTCCATCCAGCATTGAAAATAATTCTCCACAAGAATTTACCAGGCCACCTAGACATTTTAGTGCATTGGTTCAGCACCAAGAGCCACCATTTGTAAAATATTGCGTTTGATAGCCTTACACTGACTCAAACTACACTATTTTGCGCTTTTGCAAACAATAGAACATCAGAGAGAACCGAAAGGATATGAATAAAAAAAAGATAGGATTCTATATAGGGTCATGAAATGGAGGTGTAGGATCAAATGATAGGTCTCTAGGTGCCATGGAGATTAAGATATCACTCGTCAAAGTTATAGCGTTTTTTGGTCTTCGAGCTCTTAAGGGACTACATCGGACGAAGTAGCTTGGAAGCAACGAATCCATTTAACAATGAAAATAAGCTTCCAAAAGAGTTTACCAAGCCACACATATGTTTTTACGTAGTCGGTTTGGTGCCAAGATCCACCATTTACAAAATATTGTGTTTGACAACCTTACGCCGACTAAAATACCCTATTTTGTGCTTTTGAAAACAATAAAACACCAAGAAATTTGAAAGGATATGGAGAAAACCTAGATAGGATTATATATAGGGTCTCGAGGTAGAGGTTTAGGATCAAATGAGAAGTCTCTAGATGCCACGAAGACCGAGATATCACCCATTGAAGTTATAGCATTTTTGGTCTTTGATTCTTAAGGGACTACATTTGGACGAAGTATCCTTAAACAAGGACTCCATCCAAAACCAAAATAAAGCCTCCACAAGTGTTTACCAGGCCACCTAGACATGTTGGCATAGTTGGTTTGGCACTAGCCGTCGTTTGCAAAATATTGCATTTTACAACCTTACACTAACTGAAACTACACTATTTTGCGCTTTTACAAACAAAGGAACACTGAGAGAACCAACAGGAGATGGATGAAACCAAGATAGGCTTCTGTATAGGTTCCCAATGCAGAGGTGTAGGATCATACAAGACATCTCTAGGTTCCACAGAGACCGCGATATAACCTGTCAAAGTTATAAATTTTTTTTGGTCTGCAGGCTCTTAAGAGACTACACCCTAACAAAGTAGCCTAGAAGAAATGGCTCCATATGGAGCTAAAATGAAACCTATAAAAGAATTTACCAAGCCACCCAGATGTGTGGGCATAGTCGGTTTGGCACCAAGAGACACCGTTTGCAAAATATTGCATTTGAAAACCTTACACTGACTTAAACTACATTATTTTGTGATTTTACAAACAATAGAAGATCAAGAGAACCAAAAATATATGGAGAAAAAAAAGATATAATTCTTTAGAGGGTCCTAAAATATAGGTTTAGGATCAAACGAGACATATCTAGGTGCCATGGAGATCAAAATATAACCCGTCGCAGCTTATAGCATTTTTTAGTCTCTAGGCTCTTAAGGGACTACGTCTAGAAGAAGTAGCCCAAAATCAATGCTCTATCCAGCACCAAAAAGAAGCCTCCATAAGTGTTTACTAGGAAACTTGGATGTTTTGGTGTAATCAATTCAGTTCCAAGATCCACTGTTTGCAAAACATTACATTTGACAACCTTACATTGACTCAAACTACACTATTTGGGACTTTGCAAACAATAGAACACCGAGAGAACTGAAAGGAGATGGAGAAAACAAATATATGATTCTTTATAAGGTCCCAACATAGAGGTGTAGGATCAAACGAGACATCTCTAGGTGCCACAGAGATCGAGATATCACCCGTCGAAGTTATAACATTTTTTGGTCTCTGGGCTCTTAAGGGACTACATCCAAACGAAGTAGCCCAAAAGCAATGACACCATTTGGCACCAAAAATAATCCTCCAAAAAAATTTACTAGGCTACCTAGACATGTTAACACAATCATTTTGGTTCTAAGATCCATCATTTGCAAAAACATTGCGTTTGATAGCCTTACACTGACTCAAACTACACTATTTTACGCTTTTACAAACAATATAACATCAAGAGAACCAAAAGGAGATGGAGAAAACCAATATATGATTATTTAGAGGGTCTCAACATGGATGTGTAGGATTAGACGAGACATATCTAGGTTCTATTAAGACCGAGATATCACTGTCGAAGTTATAGCATTTTTGGTCTCCGGGCTCTTAAAAGACTACATCCGGGACGAAGTAGCCGGAAGCAACGCACAACGAAAGGAAGCTTCCACAAGTGTTTACCTAACCACCTAGACATGTTGGCACAATCCGTTTTGAATCAAGAGCTACCATTTAGAAAATAATGGATTGGGTAACCTCTCGCTGTCTCTCCCTCTCATGTTCTCTCTCTCTCTCTCTCACACACACACACACACACACACACACACACACACAGACACACACAATCTCAATCTCACTCTCACTCTCTTTTCCTTTTTGAAAAAATATCACATTTCTCATATTTCCATGTATGGTATTATGTAATCCAGGATGACCCATTGGAAGTTAGAAAAAAAACCACATGTTTGACACCTTGTGACACATGTTCTCGACCTCCACAATGTATTGAGCTCACCATGTTCTTGTTAGTTGTTACTAAGTAGCACTGCCAAAGTTTTAATTTTCAAGGTACAATGATTACATTGATAGGGAATTCAAAATCCATATTAGTCTTGTTGATAGTACTAATTACCCATGAAATCTAATTCTCCAACTTTCATTTGCTTTGCTCATCTTCCATGTCATACTGATAAATGATTTGACAGGGGAGCTTCCCTCTTTGATGGTGATACATTGAATATGAATATGATCCTCAAGAGTCAATCCTCATCCCACCATAATACTAGTATGAATTTTGTGTTGGTAATGTTACGCGGTCATTTTCCTTTTTTTGATATATGTTTTTATTAAAAAATTTGTTCCAGATTTTCTGATACATTTGTTGTAAAGACATATACTTATTGAGAGCAATGTTCGTGGACGTAGAGGAAGAATGGCGAAGTTGAGCACGATGGAGAGAGAAAGGAAAAAGTTGAGGGAGTGAAATAGGAGGGCCATTACCACCAAAATATTCCAAGGCCTCAAGTGACATGGAAATTACAATCATAGCAACAAGGGAATGGCTAAGAACACATAGGGGTTATCAATCACCTAGTAAATATTTCTTGTTTAGTTATGAATGGGAGTCAGCTAGCCTATGGCTTAGTGACCTTCCATTCATTGATAATTTCTGTTATGATAAACCCATGGATGCTTTCAAAAGTGCCTTAAAAATATAGGGCTAGTCATCAAGCATAGTGAAGGGTGTGATGTGATTTCCAAACAACTTGAAATGCACAGATTTAGAGGTCATAACATGAATTGGGATAGGATTGGAAATTCAGAATCATTGAGTGTCCGAATCGAATGTCATTACATCCGGAGAAACATTCTCAAACCTTAGAGTAATGCATCTTGAAAATCCTCATAAATTTCTCAAATTTCCACTTATACAAGCACTTGGACATATAAATCTCTGTTCTTTGAATGAAAATTTCATTCCCGATAGCTTACAACTGAAATAATTATTCAAAGAAGCATAAAAATGATAAAATTTTATTGGTATCCTAATCCTTTAGACCCGAATACCACTAAACTTTTTATTCTCAATTTATAACATTCTTGGAGCTCCAAATATTTCACAAGCTGTAGAAAAAGAGGAGATAGTTGTATTGGGTAACATTTCTTTGTACCAAATTGTTCTTGGATATCTGTCATTTCCCTCCTTCAAAATATAAGCAAATGAAAGACATCAAATTGTGATGAATCTCTTTGAATGTTTTGCCTACAAATAAAATGAACCCTTTTCAGTTGAATACTCTATGTCAATACTAATAAGAATGGGTAAGACACAAAACATTACAATGAGTTAAATAGTTCGCATACAATGGGAAAACAAAGATAGCTATATTGGGTAACATTTCTTTGTACAGCTTCCCATAGGGAAGGGGTTTCTTAGAAAAGGAATGTAACAAATTTTTCTTTGATATCAGGAATTTCCCTATTGCAAAATTGTTGGAGGAAGGTGGGGTTGTGCCCTTGTTGGTTTTTTCTCATGGCATCATAGGTAGCATTTCTGGTATTATTGGAGATAACTTCCCATGCTTGTGTGATAAGTTTAAAATCTCCCTCGGCTCCTAGGAAATTATTTTTATCAGGATGCAATAACAAGGCTAGTTTTCTATATTTTTCTTAATGAGAGAATAATGAGAGGAGGTTACTTGTAAGATGGCATACCAGTTGATGAGGCTTGAAGAGAGTTTAGAATGAATAACAAGGTGCACCTCAATGAAATTTATATATGGGTGACAATCCCTCGAGTGCATGGTAAAACTTGTATGCCTTCTAGGAGAACTTGTAGCTTCCTCCCACATCACCTGCCATCAACAACTTATCTACAATTTCCTTGGCTCCAAATTCTTCCTCTCTCTTATTCTCCATTATTCATATCACCATGGAATGGGTTGGGTTTATGGGTTTCTAAATCATCCTTGAGGCTAATGATATTTCATGAAGTTCTCACTATTTTTGAATAGGAATCCCTCCATCCAAGGAGTTTTCATGCTCCTCTAATCTACATTAGTGATTGCAAAGTGAAAGTTGCTCTTGATATTAGTTCATACGACAGGATCGATAAGTAGCTAAATGGATATGGTCCATCTACACTAACTTTTTATGAGAGGTGGGCACAAGCAATACAATGCATATTACACATCTCTCTGTCAAACTTGTTTATCCCCACATATACTTGTGCTCTTGAATGTCAATTGATTCACGCTTCAAAAAAAATTTCACGCTTTGATAATTCCAATTCCAATATTTAATTTTCCTTATATTCTCTTAGCTTCGAGATTAATAAATTTCTCTACTAACAGTTCTAACCACATGAAGGTGGAAGATTTTTTGGCACCACTAACCTACATAAACATGTTAGTAAACAATTAAATAGAATTTTAAACCTACAAAATTTAAAAATAAAATCATTGAAGTAAATATTCAAATTGAATTCATGTAGATGTACATATCTAGAATCTTAAGTGAACATACCTTTGACTTGAGAAAGTAAGCCACTTGGCAGCTAAGGGTAGTTTTGTGTATCTTCATTTGTACAAATTCAATCTAGTGAACCATCTGGGTCCGATCTAATTTTTAGGGTGTCAAGTATTTCTTCATGGTCAGACTCATGAACTTTCCACAATACCTTATTACATGGTCTACCTCCATATTTAATCAATTGAACATTAGATGTAACAACTAGGTGAGAATAATGAAGAATATTTCTATGAGTTTCAAAGTCCTCAAACAACCACACATTGGATTTCTTCATTGGGTATATTCTTAGCCATGTTCCAGTAATAACCACAGACCCCATAGGATATTCTATGCCTTCTCCATCTATGATTGGGGCTATCAATTTATTTTTTGCCTCAACACAATGACACAAATAATAAGATGTTCCTTCTTTATTATTTTCTTTTGCAACAACCACAAAAATGACCTACATCACATTGTACACAAAATCATTAGTTTCAATAATTGATTCATTTATAAGTTCCCTAACATGAGAAAAACTATAATTTTTACAAAATAATGCAGATATATAATACTTGGTTGCACTAGATCTGATATATGGTCAAATTCAATTGTTTCTTCTCTCACTATGAGTTGTAGAGCTCGTGGAGGTTGATAGGTGTCGAGTGGATATAATTTCTACAACACCATTCATCAACCCACTCTTTTGACTCACATTCATCCCAAAATGAATACGTACATGAAGAGAAAAAGCATGCCATTTTCCTTGTATAAATAGTCCATGAACATGCATTTGAACTTCTAAAAGAGTGCAACTCACTAGATCCCGTTAGTGTACAAAAATCTTCATATTTTGCAAAATTATCTTCTTCTACCAACCAAATAAAATTTACAAACTGTAGAATTACCCTCATTACCTGGACCCATTGTTGAGTTACACCATTCCACGATGGATTTTGTATCGATCAACTTGGCACCATATTTTTACTTCAATTCATTCTCTTGTTAGGGATCTTTTAACACATGCTCTTGCACCATCATGTTCTCCTTTTCCATTTCCAGCCTCAGTGAAATTCCAAAAATGTTGAACATCACTTTTCCTATGCATCCTGCTCAATCAATAGAACACTCATACATTCTTGAATTTGTTGTACAATTATTTGACCATATGATGTGTTTATCAAATATGATGTTTCTGTTATTCAAATTTTCATAGAAGATCTCAAAATAACCTTGCAAGAACTTTGATGAATGTCCGCGATCATCACAAATATAGAAATGGTACTCCCTTAAAATATTTCTCTCTTCCTCTTTAACGTCAAGAGCATGAGTGAATACTATATGTACAAATATGGAAACCTAAATAGAGTTGTAGTATTGTGATTGTACTTCATTTTGTGGCTGTAGAGTATAGTTCTATGCAAAATCAACAATTGAAACAATGGTACCAAGAGGAAATGTTTCCTTGCATAACCTGAATTTATCATCTAACCATCAAGCTCTATGTGTATGTTGTGCATACTCATACACTATCTTCTCTCGAAATATAGTGATAAAATTTGATACACTTATTTCTTTACTCACTAATTCACACCTCTTGGCTTCATTACCATATTTTGAAGTGTATGTCACTAACTTGTATTTTCTAAAACTATCTAGTTCATTTTCGATTACATGTATTCTCTGTGTGTATACATCTTTAAAAACGTTGCAAACCACCACAATTATCACAAGTTCCTTCTAAACATGATTTGTTATAAAAATATTGTCCTTCTTCTCTTGTACAAAAAACACTTGAGATGAAATATCTTGCTGATTTAGGTGGAAAATTTATCATACACTCCTACAAAATATTCTTAGTATGCAAATTAACACATATATGCAGGAAAATATCATAATGCATAAAAATTCAATATGGATCCTACAACAATAAGTAGTTTGTGAGTGATTTATTTTAACATAAATAGGTTTTGACATTTTAAAATACCTTTGACTAATTTGTATTTTGGGATGAGCCTCTTTAAACTTATTAAAAATTGTGTTTGTGTCATATCCAAAAACAATTAGGATGTGCTTCATGATTTCTAGAACCAATTCTTCTTTTTAATACATCTTTTACATTAAGTGAAACCCTTGTATTATTTTTTCAAAATTCTAATTTCTTTAATTTTAACTCATCAACTATGTCTTTGTATTTTCATGGCAGTCTACCAGAGAATGCCCATAATTCATTGTTATTTGTATATTCAAAATGCTTTCATGACACTTGAGAGCTTTGTATAGTGTTTTCCTGTTTACTTTTAGTGCTACTTTTTTTTCTAATTAAATGATATTTTTTTATTGCTTTACTTACTATAGTCGATGTAATAACACGTCGAGTAACATTACTATCTTTGGTACGTGAGGTTGAACCTATTGATTGGTATTATTCATTATATTTTTTACAATAGGATTTTCACTGTCGGTCTTAGATGTTCTTAGACCAAGGGTTTTCATTGAGGTCTATAATTAATATTTTTCATCATTTCAACAAATAATTGACATCTACCTGATTCATTTAAGTCATTAAAATATTTTTTCCATATCGATTAGCTTTTCTTCTACAAGTGTGTTGAACAATCTTATTAGGCATTGGATTTAAAATATTTTCATCAATCTCAAGTTAACATTTGGGTGTTTTCTCAAAACCTCTATCGGTAATTTTAATGGAATTTATTTTTCAATATCATCTGGACATTGTTCATTTCTATTTGTCATTCATCTTCATAATTCGGTAAAGACTGTGTGTTTTCAATAGGTTGGTCATCTGGTGTAACATCTATGTTGAACTTGGAATTACATCATCATTCATTAAATATTCATTATTTATTGACTCAATTGGTGTTTGAGGATATGTTGCACCATCAATTTAATTTGGAAGAGATGACATACCTTCATCTTCATGCGTTGATTTCTTTTTTCACGTATTTTTTGCATTCGCTCCCTTGCATTCTTTTTTAGTTCTTCTTTCTTGGCTTTGTTGGATGATATACAATTTTTGGCAACATCTTCAATCTTTGTTAAAGACACGTTCAATTTCTTTTTTTCATGCCCTTTTTCATCTGATCCCTTTTTTTTGCAATTTCTCGAGTGTTTTCTTTCGTAGTTTCCTCCCCATAATTCTCAAAAATATCTTCACCACCTGCAAAACAATTCAAAAAATGCTAGTGAGTGTTAGGAATATAGTAAACAATAGAAAAACCTTAAATATATCAAATAATGC
Source organism: Taxus wallichiana var. yunnanensis (assembly GCA_018340775.1). Taxonomy (NCBI): domain Eukaryota; kingdom Viridiplantae; phylum Streptophyta; class Pinopsida; order Cupressales; family Taxaceae; genus Taxus; species Taxus wallichiana. The sequence goes on from CM031237.1 coordinate 806,863,278, forward strand.
TTAAATACTTCACAAAACAATCTCTATATCACATAAAATATACAAAATTGTTAACAAGAATCGAATGTGCAAAAATTTGTAGACAACCCGTGACCATTGGGACCAATATCAAATATTCTTTTTGTCTTGTTGTGTTTGACCTTCAATTTTAAGCACACTATATTGCAGGACATGTTCAAGTTTAATCTTGTTGGGGTTTGGAATACCCAATCTAGAGGCTTGGATTTCCAAACCAAAGGTTTGGACTGTGTTCTGTGTGATTAAAACCGTGTTTGACATAAAAACATCAAAATTTCACATGTTCGCCCCAAAATCTCATGCATTATAACATAATATTCAAAAATAAATTATACTACGATGTTGAGCTCGATTTTACCTTGATGATGATATAATTCTTTCTGAAATCCAATTAGTTTAAGGCTTTCATCCATAATTTCTTTTACTAGTGCCTTGTTTTCTTGCAAAAACCTATGCATATGTTTTGGTGCACAATTTATGATTTTTTCATCCATATTTCAAAAAAAAATTAGTTTTTTCTAAACAACATTCTACATGCACTAAAAAAACAAAAAAAAAACTTTTTTCTTAATATTATGGGGGTTAACACACAAATATTTCATTTTCAGAATATATTCATCTAAAAATTATGAAAAATTAGTGGAACCTCGTACATGGTCTTCGATAAATTTCTACTAAATGGATTTGAAAAATAATTTATAGAACTCAAAAAATGAGGGGGCGCACACACAATAAGTTCTTATCTTTTTGACACAAAAATAGACATACTTTGTGTGCGCACCACATTTGAATCTCTTAATCTCAACCATTTAAAAAAATTAGTAGTTTAGAAACTAGATTTTGAGCTCTATAGTACTTATTCTTATCACTTTGTCAAATTTTGAGCATAGGCATGCCAAATTATTCGATGAAGTTCAAGTTTCATTGATTTCAAGAAAAAGGTGTCCCTTTTTACCCCCTTTTGGCCCCCATTTCCATGCACTTACCCATTATAACTTTATAAACATGGATGAAACCATACTAAAAGTGTAGGGACTTGTATGTGTACTTAACTTACTCAAAAAGAACCAAAAGACCGAAATATTTTTCCCAAGTTTTTAGATTTTTCCTAAGTTTACTACCTTTCCTATATTATGACATGACAAGTAGGCATCCAAAAAATCATTCCAAACAATAATTTTTTTTAACTATATCCTTTGATGTTAATTAAGGTTTAACAATGTTCTTTAGAAAATGATACCATTTCTTTTGTCGTCATTGAACATGAAAATACATTTCCATGTATTGATTTTCCATTTCATAGAAGGAATATTAATCAAGTAATAAACATTCACATTATTTATGTTAGCACCAAACTAACACAAAAATAGTAAAATATGAATCCTCGATCTATGGTTTGCAAGTCTATCTTTATCTTGCAAGTAATTTTACAATAATCTATAAAAATAAATTTGTAATGAATTGTCGAATATATGTAATATTTAAGAATATCCGTAATGAAGAATGCTTTATGATTACATATCATCAAATTGTAATTAAAGATACATCGATATATCATCTATGTCATGATAAAGTAACAAATAACTATTATCGTAATTTAATTATTTTAGGAAGTAGTATAGATATTTGTAAAACATCTATATAAAATATTGAATTTTTCACATAGATGAATTAAACACTTCAAGAATGATATTGGCATATTTTAGATAGATGTATTTAAGATATCTATAGTAGTATAATCCATAGTTATGCATGTGTGATTGTTCCATATCCCAACAGAAAAATGTGTGTGTATTATGTTAATATTTTCCTTTCACAATTAATGTAGTATTTTATATACACCTAAATACATATTCATTACAACACTAATATACATCACATTAAATGTCAATTAAGGAATCATTTCCTATTCATTCAAATAGGAAATATACATCACAAGAAATCATGGTTCCAATGGCCGATGGGTCCTCCAAGGGGAACCCGAGTCTTTCGGGGCGAGGTGTATTATTCGTAATGAGAAAGGTGAGTTGATTAGCACGGCTCGTTCATTTGCAACACGGGACTTGAAATATAACATAAGATCAAACACTCCTTTTTGAGGTAAAAAGGGAAGTTGAATGTGGAATATCTCATCTTCTCATTGAAGGCGACTCCCAAATAATAGTCTAAGGCTGTGAAGAATGGTAAAGCTTTACATTGGGCTCTAGATGTCTATATCACAAATATTATTTTTTGGTTAGAAACGTTGGACTCATGGAACAATGGACATGTATTAAGAGAAGCCAACTTATCAGTAGACCTATTGGTAAATTAATTGCTGATGCAAGGAGAGGGGGCCATCATTTTGAGTGATGCGGCTAAGTGGTCTGGCTTGACGGCTATCATTGCAAGAAACTCCAATTCCATTAATGCCCAAGCATGTCAGGCTGGGCACGTGTGATCCCAATCTTCAAAAAGTAAAAGAGGGGTGTTTGGTTCTCATTTCATTAGTGCTCATTTCTCTTTACAATTGTGAGGGACAAATCGGTGGTTAGTTGCAGTTTCATGACCATTCCGCCATTCCCCCTCTCTTTTTAAAGGTGAATCCTGGGAGATGGCGTTTTATAGAACTATTTGTCAGGCCTGCTTAAAAAAATATTTCACATTGGTTCTGGCTTTATTTGCAATGCATTGGAGCACATTTTAGGGGAGAAGTATCTCCAGGGGAGCGGACGAGCAAGGGTAAATGCGGAAACAACTTCTGCTTTTGTCTCTAACATGTTACTCATCGGAAAAAACGAAGAGGAGACTATATTGATTGCCCGACATATGATTCAGCTGAATCATGCAGTAGGGTTAGAGGCTGAGGTTTCTAAGTTTAACATGCATACAACCTTCCTTCAGGTGTCTACATCAGGGGAGTTTGAAATGGGCACAAGGGCTTACATGGCGGAGTTGGTAAAGAGAAATGTTGTACTCTTGAAGTTCACGGTCACGGTCCACAAGATCTGTAGAATGAAAATCTCAGGCCCTGGCCATATCCTTCCTTTGGATTTGGAATACATGTTCTCCCCAATTGGACCTGCTCCTCCAAAAATTTCCCAAATTATGTCCAAGGGAAAATATTCTTATGTCTTCCTTATGAGAATCGCGAAAGATGGGGAAGTGGGGGCACCGCTCAAGCATTTGTAAAAACAATATAGAGACCATGAATGGTGTCGAGGCTAGTGGTTCAAAGCAGATGGATGCAAAAGCTCATGTCAAGGTGGAGAGTATTGATCTGTCTGAGTAATGTGATAGTATAGTATATAGTTTTTCGTTATATAGTCTAGACGTTTGTAATTTTGTGATTAGGGTGGCAGTAGTTAAATCATAATATATTGGCTGCCCTGTTTTTTATCGATCTTAATACTGTAAGGGTGGGGCCCATTAACCCCTAGTTCATATCTCTGGTAAAAAGCGTTTGCTTATAAAAGAAATCATGGTTCTAATGAAACATTTCACATTTATCCAAATGGGTAAATATACATCACATTAAATGAAACTTAATGAAACAATTTTCATATGCCATTTATTAAATTGAGCATGAGGTATTAGAAAAAAATAAATGCACATTGAATACATAGTATTATTATAGTTCCAAAGTGACTTGAGTCTCTCTTTCTCGAATTTCCATTTGGATTTTTTTCCCTATTTTCATCTTTTCATATCTGTCATATTAAAATGGAGAAACAAGGGCTTGCACCACAAAATGTTAACTATGTTCTTTTTCCCTCCCTATATCAATTGTTTCTTTCAAAAAAGTTAACCCTTGTTTTTATATTGTGAATGCCCAAGAAAATTGTAAGAGTAATTTGTGTGTGCTTCCCCTTTGTATTTGTGTAATTAGAATGTGTATGTGGAGTTGTAACTTAAAATGACATCCCAAAGTAAATTTAAAACTCCACCATAACACATGTCAATGGTTTTGTGGAACACTTTCACATTTGTATATTAATTAAGAATATATCTTAGATCTCTATTAACAACTTTTTCTTATAGATCCATATATTGGAGGTTCACATCATACTACACCCTTAGAAATCAATAAATCCACAACCAATTCAAATGTTGATCCAACCTCTTAATGGATTGATACTCCATGGTTTGCTTGCAAGGCTAAGTGGAGTCGACATTTTGATTTATGCATTTTTCATTGGTTAATATAGATCTATGCACAATCATTTGTTGTGAATACATGAATAACATTATCAAATTTCTTCCCGGTGGTTAGATGTAATACACCATAAATTTTACTCATCAAAATTTTATAATTATCAAATGTTCATATATTCCCAAAATGTTTGTATAAAAAATAGGATGATAAGTATTAGATGAACTCAAAGTGGAAAACTTATTGGTGCTCACCGTGTAACATATAAATTTTGGGTGTCATATAAAATGGTGATCCCTACTTTGGAACAAATGTTTTAAAAAATGATGTAGTTCTACTCATCTCATTTGTGATTCTAACTAATCACACATTTTATCAATAAATACGTGGGGAAATCCATATTAAGTAACCCGGTTATATTACATACTCACTAACAAGATATGCTCGTATTCCTATTTGATCAATTACTCTTTATGCTTTGTATTATTGTCAATTACCCATGCATGGATCAATTCCATCTCTCAAGGCATTATGTGGTGTAAAGGCCTTTGAAGTTATGTGAGTTGTGATATTTCCTTCATCTATCTCCATTAATGAAACCATAAATACATGTTTGTTTACATATAAATCAAATTCCATATTGATGAGTTTCATTTAATTAAAAATATATAATACAATTGGATGGAAGTTCACTATGTGCATTTTAATGAATTTGATTCATATCTATAGAGCTTTTCATGTTTTATTTTATATTTAAGTGGCTTATCTACCCTATCTCTATTGGTTTTAAAGTTGTAATTTGTTTTGTGTTGATTAATGGAATTCAAACGATAGTGATAAAAGTTTATTATTAGATGTGGCAAATCCTTAGCCATTTCTTTTACTTCTTCTAGAAAAATTATCATATATATCATTTATATTTATATTGACCTTCAAATGTACACATGTTCCATGTAAGATTAGATATAAATTTTATATCAACATCTACTCTATTTACATTAAATTTGTAAGTATTAGTGGTTAAGGACCAAGATCCATTTTGTTTAATGATGAATGTTGATGATGATTCTTATATTTAAAAATTTGTTGCAAACGGAGCTTGTTAGTGCAAAATCACAACACCCCCTAATGAGTCGTCGATCTAGTTTTCTAAGGAAGAGTCATTTGGTGTGATTCTCATAACATTGAGTTTCCCCCAAAGTGTGGGACTTTACAAATGGGAAAACTCTCCATATTAAAGGCTAGTTCCTATTCCTCTGTTTAGGTGCATGTGTGGAAACTTGCAGAGGACCTATTCCTAAACCTAATATAAGTTTTATCAAGGAGACAGGGATAAAAGGAATACAAACAATCAAAAATAAGCTACAAGGTGATGCACCGACGAAATGATGAACATTAGTTTTCTTTGATAGACACAAACCAACAAAATGCATACAATAATCAAGCACATATGACTAGAATTATAATGGAAGATTAGATGAGAGAAAAGGAGACAAGAAAGGATCTAAAATCAATCACAAATGTGTTTTATTTCTTTGCAGATTGATACAATGCATTACAAATGGTCAAAAGGTAGGAAACATATTTTCAGTTTAAATGGAAGGTCTGAACTCCATAAATTCCTTTTCTAGAAGGAAAGGGGAGCCTGCAAAAATAAAAGAATGTCCAACCCTTTACAATGAGTTTCGACCCTGCTTTTATAGATTCAACATAGAGGGGAGAAAGAGAGAGAAGTGGGAAAAACAATTCAAAGCTCAACCACTACTATTAATGCCTCCCATAAAATATGCCCCCAAATCTGTCTTGATTGTATCAATTTCTTATTCAATGCCTTGAAGAAGGAGGAAATGACGGATTAGATTGAATCCAATCTGGTTGTTGGGGCAAAATAGATCCTGCATTAATGGCCCTGAATACATTTCTCCATTTTCTCCCACCTAACCTCCAAAACTTAAAGTTTTAGATCTCCATGGTGTAGACGAGGCCGAGATCTTTCCAACGGTGTCAGATTTGCTGGATTTCAAGCCTCGAGTCGAAAGATATGCCCCTTCAAAATTTATATCAGGTCCGTACAAAAAGGCGGGAAAACTAGTTTGAAAAATGGCCCCCTTTTTAATATGGGACACATGGAGGGTTGGTGCTTTCTTGAGGGCAGCCTCTGTATTTTGCACTTGGAATGGCGTGGGGATGACACGTGGCTTCTTCTGCGACTTGATCAATTTCCTTATTTTTTTACCTTTGTCCTTTGTTTAGCGGGGTCATATATCTTGACTGGGCACATGCGGTGGTCTAGCACCTATCTGGAAACCCTCTCTTTAATTAACCCTTGAGTTAGCACCATTTGGACACTTGGCACTCTCTGCTAGCTTGCCACCATACATTGACTATTCAACCCGACTCTATCCCCCTTTTAAGACTGGACGTGTGGAGGCTCCGCACTTGCCTGAAAGCGATCAAGATTTTCCTTTGAAGGAGCATTGGGTTGACACTTGGAAGCCTCCGTAGGTCTTTGGAATTTTCAACGATCTCCCTCTTACCTTTTCAAACCTTGGGCTACGTGGCGAACTGGCACTTGTTTGAGCTTCTACTTTTGGATCTACCCTTGGAGTTACACCACTTGGACACGTGGAGGTTTCCATGACACTTCTATACTTATCCTTTTTTTAGCCCCGCCCTATCCACCTTTTGACCTCTGTTGACCATTTGCTATGTGGAGGGCTGGCACAAGTCTTGAGTCTCTGCTTTGGGCTCCCATTTTAGAATTACGCCTGGTCCGACACTTGGCCCCTTCTTCCGAGTCAGAGACTTTTTCAATGGCCATGCAAATTTTGGGGCTCTGGACGCGTGGAAGCCTGGCGCTCATTTCAGATTCCCCTTTTGGATTCAAATTTGGAGAAGCGCCGTGCTAACATGTGGCTCTCTCTGCTGTCTCCTCCATACTTAGTCAATTTTTGGACTTGTTCTCAACTTTTTTGAGCCCAAAGACTTTGGATCTTTAATGTTTCTTCTCTTTCTTCTTCGGCTTCTCTATGACACCGCTCCTCCTTCTCGACCCTCGCTATTCTATTTGAGCCCACCTATAAAATGTTAAATAGATTTAAGACACAGATTCACTCGACAGAGTCATCTCTTCTCTTTCTTCTTGCATAGGGTCATTTGGTCTTTCACAAGCCCCGCCACTTCCATCAAGAGTCTCCCCGTAACCTATTTGCGGGATTAGCATCGTGATTTCTCTGGTTCTTTTCGTATGGGTTCAGCTGATCCAAGATACTTTTCTGGGGAAAATATGGATAATGGGGCCTTCAAATGTTCATGAAATATTTATATTTAGATATATTTCTTGATATATATAAAATGTGTATGGTCAAGCAAGTTTATTTAGACCATAGTTAAAAGGAATTTATAAAATCTTCAATTCTATCAAACAATTCCATTGGTATTGTTATCCAAATAACTCTCCTAGTTATTTGGACAACTTACATACATATTCTGGCTCAAATATCTTCATTGCAATTGTGTGTGCTTCCCCTTCTCCCCTTTCCTTTTTCTTTTTCCTCCTTGTTCCATATTCCCTTGCACATACTCTCTACGCTTCCACCTTTTCGCATTGCTTCACCTTCCACGCATGCCTTGGAATTTGTTCTACGCAGATTACAATTGCATGTGGCTTCCTTCTATCATATTTGCATGCCTCATTCTTTAAATACGCGCATACCTTTACGCCCTCCTCTGCACCATTTTGTGCCACATTATTCTTTGACATGCTTGAGTGTGCCACATGCAACCTATCAAAGTGTGCCAACAGGGCACCAAACCTTTGTAACAAATCAATGAGTGACACATGGAAGAAATGACAAGGATATTTACATAGGTGGCCATCCTTTTTCAACCAATCGGTGCGTGCCATGGGTCTTGCATGTATGCGGGCCCTCGATAATTTTTTTGACAGCCATATCTTTTACTACAGAGCTCCGATCAACGTGCACCTAGTCTCAATCGATAGCTATTGACGTGGGCTATAATGTTAGACATTTAAATTCAAATTCTTGGTGGATCTGGTAGATGAAAGATGGGAAAATGTCAATCTGGGAATTAATGAGAAGATATGATTGCTCCAACCACCTGATTTGATCTGATCCACCCTCCTACCTTCCTTCTCCAACACGCTAAATAGACTTGGGGAAATGTATTTGATAGATTTGTAGGTGGATTTGTAGGCATTGAATGCTTCTTGTTGGTGGTTGTATTTCAAAATCAAGTTTTCTCTCCTTCTCTTTTCTTCCATGGATTCATCTATAAATGTAAGAGCTAGGCTCATTGTTAATGTTGGACATTTTGGATCCTTCATCATTTTACTAAGGACTTTATATCTTTGTATTTTAAGTTACAGACCTTTGGATTTGACTCAAGCATGTGAATATTGACCTTCAGTCATCATTATAAATCTATGCATTTTTGGAAGTAAAGGAAGCATTTTTGTGGTTATTCTCTATTCTAGCATGTTTACATTCCTTCTTATTTTCTTTATTTTACTCTGTTATCTTGGTGTGTCAATTTACATTCCTTACATTGCCATTTTTCTAGTTTTGTTTCATGAAAACTGATTGTGTAAATGTGGGTTGGTTTGTGTTACGCATGCCTAGCCTCCCTTGATGCCTTTTCGTTTATTTTCACTCGAACAAATAGTGTTCATCCCTCTTTTCTGGTGTTATCACCTTCCTTAGATTAGTTTTCCATTATATTATCCTTCTATCCCTAATCCCTTGGTATTGTTATCTTAGTTTTCCCTTTCAACATTAGGATTAGTAGTAGTAGAAATAGATAGAGGAACCGGCCTCTTCTCCGAGAGATCCGTCTCAAGCGTGCAAGGTCCCACAACTTGGAGATGGTTCCATTGTTGTCTCAAATGACTCAGTTCTTCCATATCCGAGACATAGGTGCAAGTTTGATAACCAACAGTTTCTGGCACACTCGGTGGGACAAGTAGTGAAAGCTTAAATTTCATATTGCTAAGTTATGGTGTGTGAACTTAGTATTTCCAAGCCTTTGGAGGCTTATTTCAACACATCTGGTGACTCCAACATTTCAAATCTCTTTTTTGTAGTCTTGAGTGCATTTTATGAGAAGAGTGCATACAGGACACAAAGTGTTGCAGTTGAAGGATCCTTTGAATACCTCAAATTTCACCGAGAAGCACATGCCATGGATCTTCCATGTGCATGCATCCCCATCTCTAGCACATCACACGTACTCTACTCCTCCTCAAAATAGATAAGTGTGCCTACCATGGCGCTTCAACCCTCCTCCTCCAAGGAACTTCACCAGTTTCATTGGTAGAAGCCTACTCAATCTCAATGCCCAACATGATATGCCAACAACCACGCTCAAGAGTATTCCATACTTCATAGGAGAAAATCAAGTCACCCCTATTGAACACATTCAAGATGTGGCCAATGTATGCTCTATCTATTTGATTACACATGATGATGTTGTTGTTAGGTTACTTGTAACCTCTTTCAAGGGTAAAGCACTCCAATGGTACCATGGCCTGAGACCTACATCTATTACTACCTGGGATGAGCTTGGAACGGCTCTATACAATTACTTTGAAGATAAATCAGATCATCTATCACTAGTGGAGTAAGCTAACTACAAAAAAGCACGTGCCCAATGAGAAGATGACTGATTTCAACATCAGATTCTAGAAGACTTGGGACAAAATTCCTCAAGTGGTAAGGCCTACAACCCAACATGATTTCTTGTACTATCTAAGGGCTTTGAATAGTGACATTTCAGTCATGATTCAATCCATGGGAGGTAGAACCTTACCTACTACATACAACATTGCAATAAGGGTAGAAAATAGTCTCATTCAGGATGGTAAGTTGGTGCCTAGGCCTCTCTGTGCCCTTGTTCCTAGAGATGTCTCTAGCATCCCCCCTTTTATTTCTCCAGTTCCAATGCAGAGCACACAACCAATTGCATCTACATCTTACTCTCCTGCACAACAAAAAGAAGATGATGAATTGAAGGCCCTGATTAGAAACTTGTCCAACAAGGTCATATCATTGAGAAAAAATAGAGACACAAGCCTACAGAGGTAATTCCAATCAGTGCAAAGCCAAAGCAATCAACCTTGGCAAAATCAATATGGGAATCAAAGATACAAACAAAACCAAAAATGATAGATGGCATGTTAATGCACACTTCCTTTGCAAGTTATTCCTCCTGCACAACCTCTTCCAAGTGCCTAACACAAGTCAAGCACTTGTCCCATTCCAGAACAACATGGCACAAGATTTTGAATGGTGCTTTCCTTGCAATATATGCCTCATAGTCAATATCATTACACCAATGTTGCACACGCACAAGCCTACATGATCAGAATGCTTCTAACTGTGAGCCTTCTATCAGCATAAGTGAGCCTGAGAGCCAAGAAAATCCAGAGGCTCCTCCTAAGGCCAACTTGATATTATTTGGCGCCGAGGAATTTTTGTGCAATCAATCAAGTTGCAGATGATGCAAGTAAGAAGACCACGCACCAAGTTGTACATACAACACAAGATATAAAAGGAGAATGATAGAGTCTAACATGCAAGTAATAATTCTAAAGCAAACACAAGCCCACCCATAAGCATAAAGAAGTAGCCAAGGCATCCAACGGTAAAATCACTCAAGTTCCTACACGTGAGGCTCACGCAAAGCTCCTCTGGAAGTAGCGCATGCCCCTCCTTTGGTAGGTCAAGCCTCTATTTCAGCTAAGGCCCCCTAGCCTCCATGCTTAAACAATCAAGAAAGGATGTTGTTTTTCCTCAAATGCACAAGTCAATGGGTTTTCCATTTAACATTGTGGACCAAGATGAAAAGGATACAAACATAAATGTCACAATGTGGGATGCACTCACTATTCCATCCCAACGTGACTTGTTGCATGAAGCTCTGGCTCAACTCCCACACTGATCCAACCATCAAGAAGTTGTGCACTTCTATCAATATCTTCAAGAAGAGGAGAAGAAAGTAAGTAAAGTTGTTAAAACCCCACCCTTCTATATGTCTTTGATCATAGGAAAACATCTTGTCCATAACTGTATGATTGACTCAGGTGCTAGTACTTTTTCATGCCTAAGAAGATTGTTGATGTCTTAGGTCTTAAGTATAGCCCCCTGACAAAAGGATTCCTACAACTTGATGGTTCAACTATCACTACCCTAGGAATCATCAAGGATCTTGAGTTAACTCTCCATGCATGTCCAAGTCTAACAATAACTCAAGATGTGTCAATCATTGATCTCCCCCTTTGTTTGCCTTATGTTTATCAAGAGATTTTACTACTAAAGTGGGTGGTTACTTGTCTTCTGATTGGTCTCATATGTTACTCAAGACAAGGTATGGTACCCGATTTACCATACAAGCTGAGCCAATTTTTTCCTATCATGTAGAGTCATATGTCCCATCCCCTCTCCAAGCTAATTGTTTAATCCAAGAAGAACAAGTTTTCTCTCTGAAGAGCATCCTCTTCCACCTTCTATCCCTGATCTAGTACTTGATGAGTGGGCAGAGAGGCACCATAAATTTGACCCATATGTTGAAGAGCTAGAAGCTTATGAAATTGGGCTTGGTACTTACTGCATTCTTGAAGAAGAAGTTGTGCTTGCTCACACGTGCACTCAAGAAAAGTGAAGAGAACCCTGGTCTATGGAAATTATACTTTGATGGATCTAAAGATAAGAAATGGCACGGGAGAAGGATTTGTTCTCATTTCCCTAAGGATGAGAAATTATTCTTCGCACATAGGTTACAATTTACATGTTCTAACAATGTGGCAAAATATGAGGCATTGGTGCATGGTCTGCTTATTGCTGAAAAGAAGAAGATTAAGGCATTGCAGATCTTTGGGGACACAAAATTGGTTATCCACCAAGTTACCAACAAGTGCATGTGGAAAATAATAAGCTTCTCAAAGCTTATAGACACAAGTTTGGGACCTCCTTGAGAGCTTTGATGCTCTAAATATGTAGGTGGTGCCACAAAAATGAATAAGGAAGCTGATCAAATGGCCACGCTTGGTTGCAATTCTCTCCTACTGAGGAATTTGTCAAAGGAAACACTCAACACATTAAGATGGTGATTAGACCATCCATTCTAAATAACAACACCAGCTGGAAAGTGTTTGACAGTGACACAAATCATCTAGTTCATCCAGAATGAAGTTGAGTTCTCATCAAGTATGCAAGTTGATTTGCATGACAGCTATGGTGACCAAGTAATACAAATGAAGACAAACAAGTTTCCTAAAGGGCTGGTCACCTTAGAGAAAATGTTTAGCTCTGATGATGAGTTCAAGGTGAAGAAAATATATATGCATGCACAGCGTAAGAAGACTGCTCCCTAGTCACTATTACAAACAAAAAAGAAGTTGTTGCTTAGTAAAGCTTGTGCACATGATGAAAATCAGGCCTTCATCTCTTTTTCAAAAATACAGTGATATATTTTCATGGGAGTATGAAGACCTCAAAGGTTTTGATCCAAGTGTTTCTCAACACTCCATTGACCTTGATCTGGTATCAAGCCCATAGATAAAAAAAAGAAAAGGACTAGTCAATCCAAAGATAGAGCCCCTCATGAGGAAGGAGTTATCCAAACTCATTGAGGCGAAGATATTTTTCCCATCAAGTACTCTACCTGGGTCATGAATCTAGTTCCGATGTGCATAAGAAGAATGGTGAAATCAAACTCTGTGTTGATTTCAGAGATTTGAACAAGGCATCTCTAAAGGATAATTATCCTTTGCCTTCTATGGAGCAAATTTTTTGTAGATTGTGGCCCGCAAAGATTCTCAATGTTAGATGGATACTCTGGATTCAATCAGATCTTGGTCAAGGAAGAGGATCAATTCAAAATGATATTTACAACCAAGTGGGGAACATATGTGTATCAGAAGATGCCCTTCGTTTTGTCAAATGTAGGCACAATTTTCAGCGTGCATGCCATGGATATTTCATTCAAAGGTTACATCAATGAGTTCATCTTGGTTTACCTTGATGACATTACAATCTTCTCAAAGTAGAGTGTGGATCACATGACACACCTAGAGAAAGTATTTGAGAGATGCAGAAGGTATGGGGTATCTCTTAACCCCAAGAAGTGTAATTTTTTAGTGGCGTAGGGAAAGCTCTTGGGCCATGTGGTTTTAAAGGATGGAATCACAATTGATCCTAAGCATTTTAGCCATCCTAGCTCTTTCCTCCCGTTGGTGCACAAAAAGGCCTTGCAGTCCTTCCTTGGTAAGATCAATTTTGTTAGGTGTTTTATTCCTAACTTTTGTAGGACTAGTAAGACCAATCACCCTCATGCTCAAGAAAGACATAAATTTCAGATGGACAACAAGAAGGAAAGGAAAGATTCAACAAAATAAAGCAAAGATATTGCTTTGCATGCCAACACTCATCAACCCGGATTATTCCAAGGATTTCATCCTTTATAATTATGGCACTGATGCGAGGTGTTGTTGTTGTCCTAACACAAGAAAATGAACAAGGGATGGAATAACTAGTGGCTTTCTTCAGCCAGACGCTGAAGGATTATGAATTAAAATATAGTCACATGGAGAAGAAGGTCTTCACCATCATGCATGCACTCAATAAATTCAAGAGTATGCTCACCAAAAATCACATCAAGGTGTTAGTTTCTCACTCTTGTGTTAGATAATTCATCATGGGAGCATAAATTAGTGAGAAGAGAGAAAGATGGGTGACCAAAATCATGGAGTATGATGTGAAAATCAAAGCCACAAAACTAGTAAGAGGTAGCACACTTTGTAAGCAGATTGCTGAGGATGCACATAATGAATCTGAGACTTCATTTTCTAGATGAAGATCTCCCACATAGAAAACTTGAACAAAATATAGATCTTAGCGCATGCATGACTGGATGAAGGACATGATCACATTCCTTTCGAGGGTGCATACCCTCCTTTTTAAACAAATCAAAGAGAAGACATTTGAGGTTACAATCTATCCCTTATGTTTTGATTGATGGTCTTCTCTTTAAGAATAATCTTGATGGCATGTTGTTAAGTGTATTGATGAACATAAACTCAAAAAAGTGTTAGCATAATTTCATGATGGATTCTCTGGTGGACACTTCTTTGCCAAAACTACAACAATGAAGATCATAATGATAGGTATCTTTTGGCCTAATTTGTTTGTAGATGCACACAAGTGGGTCAAAAATGCAAGGAATGTGCTTTCTTTATAGGAAAGAAGAGATTGACATTGCTTCCCCTCCAACCAATCCAAGTGAATCAGCCTTTTTTACATAATGGGGTCTTGACTTCATAGGCATGATCAATCCACCTTCAAGCACTGGACACAGGTGGGTGTTGACAACTACAAATTACTTCACCAGATGGACAAAAAGTTGTTGTGCTCAAGGAATCAACCGAGTCAGCCATCCTTGACTTTTTCGAAGGTATAGTCACAAGGTTTGGCATTCCTCAAACCATTATATCTAATAATGCAAAAGCCTTCCTTGGTACTAAAATCACTGATTGGGCTCTAAATATGGGCATTTATTAAATACTTATTCCAACTATTACCCTCAAGGAAATGGTCTAGCATAAGTCAACAAACAAGAACCTGATAAGGATCATGAAACACAAAATGAACATCAGCCAAAGAAAATGGCATACAAAGGTCGCTCTTGCATTCTAGGAAGATAGAATCATAATTAAAAAAGTAATAGAACTTTCCTTACAAGCTTTTCTATGGAAAGGAGGCTACCCTTCCTTTGATCATTAGAGTTGAACTCACAACACTTGCCCAATTTAAAGTTGGAGTTTGAAGAGTAGACCAGAGAGAAATCAAGAATGGCAGAGCTAGTTAATCTTGAAGAATCAAGGAATTCGCCATGATCAAGCTAGAACAACATTAACAAACAACAAAGAAATGGTTTGACAAAAAGGATAGGCCTCAAGATTTCAAAGTTGGGGACTTGGTTTTGAAATGGGATGTTGATAGAGCTAAACCAAGGCACCATTCAAAGTTTGATGCACTTTGGAGTGGCCCATATATCATTAGTTCTTTCAAGGAGGATAACTCTTTCAAGATAATTCATTTTGATGGAGGTGTGCACGCAAATCCCAATGAATGGGATCTATCTCAAACCCTTCCATTAAGTTAGTTACATCATTTTGTATATATTAGAGTAGTTTCCATTCTTCCAAGTGCATCTGTGCACATTATTTGTTTGTACATAAGTTCTTTCTTCTCACATGCTTCTTGTGCGTGCTCTTCTTTTGTTTCAGTGGTGCCGATTTTCTTTCAAGAGTTTGCAGGATTCAAAAAGACCTATGAAATGACTCAAGTGACTCTAAAGGGAAGTTCTTCAAAGATCAAGATCAAAATTTCATGATTACATAATAGACTCCATACCCAATGGATGCTACAGGCTATTGATCTCCTTCATCTAGCCAGAAGATAGCCCGAAAGTCACCAAAACTGTTATCCAAATAACTCTCTTAGTTATTTGGAAAACTTACATATTTGGCTATTAGATATCTTTCATACATATTCTAGCTCGCATATCTTCACTACCTCACTTCCCTTTCACTTCCCCTTCCCCTTTCCCCTTTCCTTTTCCTTTTCTTCCTTGTTCCATATTCCCTTGTGCACACTCTCTAAAATTCCACCTTCTTTACATTACTTCACCTTTCGTGCGCGCCTTGGCCTTTTCCTCCAAAATCAGTTAAGTCCTTGGCATCCCCATGCACCCTTTCCTCCATGTGCATTGTAATTACGTGTTCCTTCCTTCTGTCATCTTCCCGCCACTCACTTTTCCGCACGCATACATTTGAACCCCTCCTCTACACATTTTGTGCCACATCATTCTCTAACATGCTTGAAGTGTGCCACACGAAAACTATCAAAGAGTGCCAACAGGCCGAACCTTTACAAAAAATCAATGAGTGACACATGGTAGAAATGACAAGAACATTTACAAGTTGGTCATTCTTTTAGCTAATCCACATGTGCCACTTGTCTTACATACATGCGCAGCAGCCCTAACAATCTTTTGATAGCCATATCTTTTTCTATAGATCTCGATTGGTGTGTGCCTAGTCTCAATCGATAGCTATTGATGTGGGCTACAATGTTAGACATTTAAATTCAAATTCTTGGTGGATCTGGTAGATGAAAGATGGGAAAATATCAATCTAGGCATTGATGAGAAGATATGATTGCTCCAACCACCTGATTTGATCTGATCCACCCTCCTACCTTCCTTCTCCAACACGCCAAACAAACTTGGGGAAACATATTTGATGATTTCTAGGCATTGAACACTTTCGTTGGTGGTTGTATTTCAAAATTAGTTTTCCTCCTTATCTTCTTCTTCCATGGATTCATCTATAAATGTAAGAGTTGGGATCATTGTTAATGTTTGACACTTTGGATCCTTACACATTTTCTAAGGACTTCATATATTTGTATTTTGAGTTGCAGACCTTTGGATCTAACTCATGCATGTTAATATAGACCTTGATCGCCATCAGAATAGTTCGTGCATTTCTGGAAGTAATGGAAGCATCATTTTATGGTTATTCTCTGTCCTAGCATGTTTGCATTCCTTCTTCTTGCCTTTATTTTACTCTGTTAGCTTGTTGTGTCATTTTACATTCCTTGAATTACCATTTTTCTAGTTGTGTTTCATGAAAACTCATCGTGCAAATGTGTTTTAGTATGTGCTATGCATGCCTAGCCTCCCTTGACGCCTTTCCCTTCATTTTCACTTAGAACAAATAGTGTTCATCCCTCTTTTTCTGGTGCTATCACCTTCCTTAGATTATTTTTCCATTATGTTATCCTTCTATCCCTGGTCCCTTGGCATTGTTAGCTTAGTTTTCCCTTTCAACATTAGGAGTAGCAGTAGTAGTAGAGAAATAGATAGAGGAACCAACCTTCTTCGAGAGATTTGTCTCAAGCGTGCAAGGTCCCACAACTTGGAGACAGTTCCATTGTTGTCTCAAATGACTCGGTTCTTCCAGATCCAAGACATGAGTGCAAGTTTGAAAACCAATGGGTATCATTTATATTTTGTCTCTTTGTACTCTTGATTTTGATGTTATATCCTCTTGTGAATCATTATTTTCTACATTTTTCTAATGTATTCATCCATTGCATATTTTTTTATTCAATAGTGTTTATAACACATATATATATATATATATATATATATATATATATATATATATCATTATTGAATTCACTCCTTTATAAATAACATCAACATTAGCATTTCATTTGAATTGCTTCATGATCATGTTCTTATAATTGTTGTATTTTTGTCTTAGAGAATTTATCTAATTTCTCTTTAGAATAATCTTCTTGATATATGGTGATAATTTTGATATGTTTGTGTGTGATGTGTTATCATATAATCCACATGTTGTCTTATTTGTTCTTCAATTTTGTAAAATTTTAATTACCCTTGAGTTCAAAGTATGCCTTTTTCTTTCATTCTCATTTCAACATTTTCTTTGTTCCTATATCATTTTTCATATTTTTATCTTCGATATAATAGGGCATATTCACTTCCATATTCTCATTACTATTCTTCATATTTGAATTTCAACCTTTGGTAAGCCATATTCTCTTCACCGCTCTTTTTAGCTCTTATTAATAAAAACAACACACCTTTATTACATTTAAGATTGAATCTATTTTTTAAAATATTATTTTAGAATTTATAAAACATATAACTTAAAAATAATATTCAAAAATTTAATTACCAATTAGGAAAACAAATAAAGCAATTAATTTGGTTTTCAAATGCTTACCGAGCTATAAACCGGGGGTTGGTGGGACCCCACCCAATATAAAAGATATAGATGTTGAAAAACTATAGCATAGCAGACTCGAGAACAGATTTAAACACTAGCAACAAGTAATGAAACATCCCACCCAAAAATATTCCAGAGTGGGAAATGCTACAACAAAGGCCAACTCTCCCCTCAAACATTACCACCCCGTTTGGGGATCATGCATGAGGGGGTGAGAGAGGAACACAAAACACAACAAACACATGAAGACTAAATAGGAAAAAGGAGGCACCAATCATCCAAGGGATACCGCACACATACCAAAAATAGATAAACACAACTAGGATAACATCATGGTACCAACAAACCGTTGCTCTAATTACATGCTCAAAGTGACCAAGGGAAAACCCTACCTCCAATCCGAAAGACCATGAAACAACACAAGCAACACCAAACAACTAAAAAGCCATAATGAACTTCCCACAAAGAACAAGGCACAAAAATGAATCCCATTGGGGGAGAAAAATAAAGTCAAAACCTCAAACCACAAAGAACGAAGTAGGAAAATTCTGCATACTCCGGTCGTTGGCAAAGATCAGTCAAACTAGAAGGGGAAGCTGAAAGAGTAGTGAATGCTTCTTAACGCGATGCTTTAGGAATGATGACTTATGAGCCCCGAAAAGAAATAACATTACATACCCGAAAACCATATCGGTCCAAGAAAATAGAGTGCTTCCACTTCCTAACACCCCTTCTTTCTCCAACCCTAGCCAAGAGAAAAAACATGGACTAAAAGACCGAATGAACACCGAACCCCAAATTAGTCTTTTTGGCACCGAAAAATCTCCACCAAAAATGAATCACTATTACCAAAACACCCGGCCACACAAAAGGGCCATTCACGCTCGTTGATCTGAAGAAATCAGATCCACTTGGGTAATAGGAGCCTAAAGCAACTTTGAAGAAACCTCAAGATCCTCTAAATTAGGAAGAACCCCTGAGATATGCCCAGTTTTTTTAGGCAAGTTACTCCATAATTGTCTCAACTTGAGAACAATGGAAACAAGAATAAAATCTAAAAAACATAGCTACAAAATCCTCAACTAGAAAAGGATTTAGTGAAACAGACCAGAGTCTTCTTAAAGGCCAAGAATGCATTCACGTCCTGGCTAAGGAGGAACCCAACTAACTGTCAAGATTCCTCAAAAATCCAGTTTTCTAGGATAACCTCAAATGAACCAGAATGAAGCAACAACTCCTCCATACACTGTTCTTCCAAAAAATGACTGAGGAAATCCATTTGGATCAGCTCATTAAAATCCTTCGCCACTCCCACCACATAGTTCCATGAATGCCACCGCTCTTACCACCTTTTTATCCAAAACCCTAGCTCTTCCATCGGTCTCCTCAACCATCCTCAAATTTGGATGGTAAACGCTTTTACTATACCAAAGCTATGAGCTGGAGTGATGGAGGATCACTATCTGTAAGTGGGACATGGGGGTGGGCTTGGGTCCTTAATGTCTACCAAGCGATCCACATTCGAATAAAGAAATTAATGTTACATTATTTACAAAACAACACATTATTTAATATTATTTACATTTCGTAAAATAGGGACGAAAGTCTCAGTAATATTTTATTAATAATCAAAATCAACATTACAATGAATGTGCTACAATTCTTATAGGAATTGAACAACCATATGCGGACAAATATGAAGTTACACAGGTCAAACAATAATGCTAGTTACATAAGCTTCCAAAATACATACGGGAAGCAGAATAAATCAAACAAATATTGTTACAACTACGTAACAATATATCCTATGAAATAATATGGAAAATATGGTTATAAAACCATACAACAATATGAAAACTAATTACCTTAGTGAAATATTAATTACCTAAGGTAAATATACAATGCATAATTAATTAAATAAACTAAGTTTACCTAACATTAGCCCCCTTAATTTTGAATTGTTTCAAGAGATGAGGAGAGGAATTCTCTGAACAACTCAAACTTGTCATGTACAAGTGACTTTGTGAAGATATATGTTCGTTTTTCAGCTGTTGGACAAAACTAAAGTTGTATATTGTGCTCCAAGACATGCTCTTGTATGAAATGTATTTGTACCTCAATGTGCTTTGTTATTTCATGAAAAACTAGATTGCGAATAAGTTTGAGAACACCTTCATTGTCAACATACAAGGTGGTCGGTTTGTCCTGTGGTATTCCAAGTCCTTTGAGTTACGACGTATCCATATTGCTTCATAGAAAGCTTCACTTACAGAGATATACTTAGATTTTGTGGAAGAATGAGAAAAAAATTGTTGTTTTGTGCTTCCCCATGATATTGGTCCAGATCCCATAAATAAGAAAACCCTAAAGTGAATTTTTGTCATCAATGTTTATATACATGACGGATCCAAATATCCCGACAAGAAGAATTTTTCATTCTTCTTGTATTATAGACCAAGATCCAATGATCCCTTGAGATATCTCAAGATGCACCTTTACTAATTTCCAATTTGTATCCAATGGGTTTCTTCCTTGGTGGAAGATCGGAAAGTCGCCAAGTATTATTTTTCATTACCGATTTATACTCAAGATCGATGGCATCTTTCCAAGATTTTGAATGAAGGGCTTCTCGGATCTGTAAAGGGATCATCAGATTCAATAACTCTACTCATCAAATAAAAGTTCATTTCTTCTCTTGTTGTACTGCAAGTCCTTGGTCCAGTGGTGGATGTATCTAGTGGAGCATCCATTCTTGCATCTCATAACATGCTAGTATACCACTTGGGCATACGTTGAAATGTTCCCATGGGTCATGGTTCTATCAGATCATCCCCATCATCAATTTCATCATCTGTGGGAACATTAGCTTTAATTTTTACAACTAGTGAAAATCTACATCAGGTGAGTCCGGAGGAGGAGTCTTTGCTTCCTTCTTCTCAAAAATCTCAACATCTCTACTGGTGTAGACTTTCCTAGTCGTAGGATCCATCAATTTGTACCCAAGAGTCTCTTCATTGTACCTAATGAAGATGAGTTTTTGTGATTTCATATCCAATTTATTTCTATTCTGCTTAGGTATGTGCATACTTGCTTTGCACCAAAATACTCAAAGGTGTGCAATAGATGGTTTCCGCTTTGACCATGCTTCATGTGGTGTTACTCCGTTAAGAGAAAATATGGGCACTATATTCAACAAATACATTTTTGTCTTTGTTGCATCTGCTCAGAATATCTTTGCTAGTCTAAAATCATCGATCATGCATTGCACCATTTCCATGATAGTACAATTTCTTCTCTCAAAAACACCATTTTGTTGTGGTTAGTGGAGGAGGTATCTGTCAACGAATCCATGAGCTTGTAGGTAGTATTCGAACTCATCACTAGTGAGTTCCCCCCTTCAATCTGAGTAGAGAGTTCTGATGTGACAACCAGTTTCATTCTCAATAGCCACTTTGAATTTCTTGAATGTTTCAAAATCTTCACTTTTCTTGTGAAGACAGTATATCCACATTTTCCGTGAGTAATCATCAACACAAAGCATGAAGTACTGGAACCCAAAATGACTCGGTTGCATCGGACCGCAAATATTGGTATGAACCAGTCAATTTTATCATGAGCTCGAAAATAAATCTTCTAGAATGAAGCTCTGTGTTGTTTTCCTATAAGGTAGTGAAGACATTTATTTGTATCCTTTTGAAGAGATGGTAAACCATTTACCATATTGCGTCGGTGAAGTGTCTCGAGATACTTGAAACTTATATGACCAAGTCTCCAATGCCATAACTGTGAGGAGGTAGAGTTCTTAGCCATAAGTGTTTGATCGTCTCGGTGAACAAAATCAAGCTGGAACATACATCCCACATTAGATGCTTTTGTAACTATTTTCGAGCCTCACGATTTGTCTCGAATTAGAGACATTTTCTTTTTGGAATGACTATCAAAGTCAATTTTCAAGTTATGATCTAGGAGTTGACTGAATAACAACATATTTTTAGTCAACCCAGGGACATATAATACATCTGAAAATCTACAATTGCGTGAACCAAGAGGTAGAGAAATATTCCCAATCCTTTGAGACTGTGTATGAAGAATCATCACTAATGAAACATGGTTTTTCAAAGTTGTGTCCCTCATTAAATTAAACCATTCTTTGTGTCTCGGTCATGTGTCGAGTGGATCCTGAATCAACATACCAGACATCAGTAGATGACGTGGATGGTTCATTTGATCGAGCGATGTACAAGTAGTCTTGAGATCGAATGTTCTTCTTGCTCAACATATTACCTTACCGATGGGGTTTTCTTTTCCAGTTACCCTTTTTCTTCCCTTGATTATAGTTTGTATGTCCCTTGTGATATTTTTGGTTTTTAGCTCCAAAGTTTCTTGATGAACCTTTATTGTAAGTATTATACTAATAATATTTCAATTCATGTCCTCTTTTGTAGATTGGACATTTCTTCTTTTGTTTCTTATCCCCTTGTCGATGATTCTGATTTTGGATTTTTGATAGGAATTAGGTTTTCCTTTCCTTTTCCTTTCCATTTTTGATGAGAAGAAAGTGCATGCTCCTCTTCATCATCCTTATTATACATGGCTTCCTCTTGTTGTAGTAGATTTACCAATTTGTCAAAACTAATTGTCATATCTGACAAGTTTAGGGTTGTCACAAAAATGTGGTATGAAGAAGGGAGGGATCTTAGAACAATGGGAACGAGAGCTTCATCTGTGATCACTTCTCCCAGGGCTAGAAGTGAAGCCCTCAACTCTGCAACTCTTCTCAAGAAAGCTTTGATTTTCTCATTTTGCTTAAAATTCAATTTGTGTAATTGACTTTGTAAATTTAGTATGACATTCTTGTTTTTGGCCTCATACACCATGCTCAACTTATCCCATGCTTCTTTGGCTGTTTTGGCATATCGAATGTGGGGTTGCACATTGTTGGAAACTCCAAACAAGATGAATAGCTTGGCTTTATGATCTAATCTATCAAATTTTTGTTGTTGTGTTGTATCAGTAGTTGATCTGGTCATAGTACCATTCATAAGATCCAGATCTCTTAAAAATCAAGATGTGTCTTGATTTTTGTCTTCCATGTAGCATAGTTATTTCCTCCGAGGAGTTGTGAATGTGGAAGAAATAATTTGGGGGCATTGGTGCCCACTTTGTAGAATCAAATGTCAGAGTTAGGCTCTTATCACTCCAGGTATATGGTCTCCCAATCTATATACCGTCAGTCTGATATACCGAACCTTTCTATCATCTTTCCGATAGACCCATCGATACATGGAAGAAGCTTTCCCTTTCTATATATCCGCAGTGGTACGTGAAAGAGGTGTTAATGTACGTGAAATAATTTGATACGTGGTACCAAGATAGTACTGAAAGGGGTCTGTGTGATTATTGACACCGGCTCAAAGAAATATCCTCATACATATGCATAACTTCACTATATACTTGGATAATTTCTCAGTTTGGATTTAAGTCATATAATCATTCGCAGACAGATGGGATGGCTCATAGTGTGTGCACCGTGTCCTTATTACTCCTCATTGATTTAAAGGGTCGATGCCTAGACAACATTTTTGCAGCTATATTAGGTGTTAAGTGCAGTAGTAGTCGCGATGGATTTACCCATAAGCGCTCCCCGGAGGCACTGTATATACCAAACGCTGTGAACGTGATCTAGGATCTCGTGAATGTTTTAGAACCAAATTTCACTTTTTTATTACAATTATTTGCCGCTTTTTTGAGCAATTACATTGTTTACTGCTGACTATGGCAACCTATAAATTAGTATAATACACTAAAGTATACAATTACATTAAATTTTTTTGAAAAATTGAGTGACAAGAGTTTTGTTTTTGTTTTACAGACCCTAATGGCCTCCGGAGCCCAAAATGACCCACAATGCCAAAAATTGCAAAAATATAGCTGAAAATGCAATTTTTAGGTGTACCCCCTTTAGCAAATGTTGCTCAGAATAAAAAATGAAGCATAGTAGGAGATTTTTTTGGACCCTTTTTAGGGTTTTTCTTGCTAAAAATAGTGGCTTGTTTAGCTGTAACTAAGGGATTTAGTGGGGTTTTGCCACTATTTGCACCTCTAAAGATGGCTATTCAGCCAACATCGCTGTTAATTGTCAATTGTTTTAAAAAAATGAGTTGGGGGTGGGGGTCGAACCCCAAACCTTCTATCCCCAAAGCAATGCAACTATCCACTAGAGTGCTTGATGTGCTTACGTAATGAAACAAAGCAATTTCAATTTATATTAATGTAAAAATAGCTAACCTTTCGAAAGAAGACATGGTTCCTACTTGACAATCCACATAGATACGGGCTTTGGAGGAGTCATTTAGGTTTTTGATTGGAAAAATGGATCTACTTCCTTTCAGTTGCCTTATTGCATTAATAGATGCCTTTTTTATTATTTTAATTTGGTTACTATCTTTTGCCCTCTGCAAATTGATTTGTTCTCTGTTGTTTTGTGCATGCGAGTCACTTTTGATTTTCCACACCTTTTTTGCAATGCATTTCCATAGTTTGTTTTGTGCAGTCTCGGGGATAGCTCGGCCCACACGGATTCTGCAGAGTTCATTGAATGTAAAACAAAACAACTCCAATGCAAAAGTAATGAACCCACCTAGGATTGGTAGAGTTCTCGGTTTGGATTAAGGATGTAGCTCGATCCACATGTGTTAACAAGATCGGTTTAATTACTCTTCTATTTTTTCCAAAACTCTATCTTTGTAAACACAACTTGTTGTATTGTAATGCTCGGCAGAGGAGAATGGCTCAACTTTGTACAAAAAAACACCAATGTATTTAAAGGAGCTTGATTTGATCAACTCGTTGAACAATGAAAAAGGGCACGATCTCGAACCGACTTAAAACCAACTTGAGTCCGGCTCAAATGCAACGACTCGGTGTATTAAAACAACCATTTCGATGTAGACCCAATCGGAAAGCAGGGGACACCTTCAAATATAGCAAAGTTTCCTCCAAATGTAGCAATCTACTATTTTAGTAGAGACTAAATGCTTCTCTAATATTAGAGACAAAACCCTAATGGGGAAAAAGATATTATTTTTTTTAATTTTGTGAGTGCAAGAAAGTAAATTTTCTGGTGCGAGAGGGCACCAAGGCAAAAACAAATTTGCTTTACATTTACCTAGATATCACAGAAGGTTGTGGGACTGCAGGGAGATCGGGAAGGAAGTTCTTTGGATGCAACAACGGCTCTCCGATGATGCAGATTTATTCTCCACAATTTTTCTTCCTCTAGCAACTCTCTCCAACCTTGTCAGGAGCTTCAACCTGCTCTAGTACTAAATGTAAAACAGGGACAAAAGCCTAGAATATTTTGTTAATAATCAAAATCAACATCACAATGAATGTGTTGCAATTCTTATAGGAATTGAACCATATGCGAAAAATATGAATTTGCATAGGTGCAACAATAATGTTGTTTACATAAGATTCCAAAAAACATACGGGAAGAAGAATAAATCAAACAAATATTGTTACAACTACGTAACAATATATCCTATGAAATAATATGACAAACATGGTTATAAAACCATACAACAATATAAAAACTAATTACCTTAGTGAAATATTAATTACCTAAGGTAAATATACAATACATAATTAATTAAATAAACTAAGTTTACCTAACACATTTATTGTTTTAAAATACTTTATAGATAATGTATCACCTATATTAGTACCATTAAAAGTTAGAATCTAATTTTTAATACAATACTTTATAATTTTTAATATCTAAATTGAAAATAATATTTAAAAACTAAAATTTACTATTAATAATTTAAAAAAAAATTAAGGTTACGTTATTTGTAAAACAACACACATTTGGTTTTACTAATACAACATATTTTTTTAACCGAACTAACTTTAATATTAAACAAATTAAGGTTACATTAATTACAAAGAAACATATTGTTTATTATTTATTCACAGTTTTACTAATTTACAACACATGATTTACTACTAATGTGACTTAATTTTCTTATATATATGGCAAAAGATTTTTGTGAACAACTTATGTTATTAAATTTTATTCATGCCTCTTGAAAAAAATCTATTTATATTTTAAATGTGTTTAAAATTTATCAAGTCGTGTAATATGTGACATTTATGCCTCGGATATGTAAGGTCATGCAAAAAGTAAATTATGTTGTATTGATTCAAGTAATGGTTGATCGAATGGGACCGAGGTTTCACCATTATGGTCGGGTATAGCATAGAGTAGAAGATCACATACAATTTTCAAGACAGGTACAACAACTAGCAATCACACTCGGGTATATAGAATGACCAACCTTCATGATGAATGTGACCACTAGATCTTTCAAACTGAAAAAAACCCACTAATTTTCTAGAAAAACCCAAAAATTTAAACTTTGGCATAGTATGGATTATCACAAAATAGCCCACATATGACCACTAAAACCCGTAAAAGACCAAATCTGATATGATTCAAAGCATATTTGATTATACTATCGATTATATTATTTTGGCATGATTTGGAGTCAATGACACATTTTATTTCTCTAGAGAATATATAGAATGAAGGTTTTCCTACAAAACCACCTATTTCCTTTTTTATATTCTCTAGATCATCCAAAGATGCAAGAGAAGAGCATACTCAGATATCAAAGAATCTGTAATAATAAGCTTGAAAAAATCAATATTCCAATAAAACAAATACAACAAAATAATGGTGTTCAATTACCATAACGAGCTCTAATACTATGAGAGAATGTGAGACATCTAGAATTGATAAAATACGAATGCCCAAAGAGAAAAATGTTGCAAGAGAGTGGAACCAAACATGAGTCAAAAGATGGCTTATATTCAAAATGCATTAGACAACAACTTTACAACAAGTGTATAGATAGGAAGTAGGGAAGTGTAACCGCCACCTAAAAATGTGGAGAAGTGTAACCCCATCTATCTTGATGACACCTAAGCAAATTAAATACATGTGTAGGAAAAACTATGCAATGGAATAAAAACCTACACTAACAATGGTCAAGGTATGAAATTAATTAAAAACATTATTCCTCCACTAATAATCAGCCATAGTTCAAAGTGTCTAATCACACACAAAAGATAAGTAATGTCTCAAAGTAGCCCAAAATAAAGATACATATTCTACTCTTTTATAAATAATAATTAGATTTTGACAACACAATACATATTCAAATGATTGTATATCTATGTCATGTAGCCCAAAATAAAGATACATATTCTACTCTTTTATAAATAATAATTAGATTTTGACAACACAATACATATTCAAATGATTGTATATCTATGTTATTTTTATTTTAAAGCTCTATATTTTGATCTCTTTATACTGGATTGCTCTCTATATTAATATAAAAATGATTAATATAGTATGTTATTTTTGGTTTAAAAGTATGATTCTTGATTTTCATATACACATGTATAAAGATTAAGTGTACCGTTATGTTCACCTATATTATGTGTTAGAAATTGTTTCCTCAACGAATAAATCATGATTTAACTATTTAAACATTATTAAAATGGCATTTGCACACTCTACTCCAAATTATTACGAATGAATGACTACTACTAATATATGTGTCTTATATTGATCAATGGGCCCAAAAGTGGATCTTATTCTTATTTTATAAATAATTGTTAATTCATATTTAGTTAGTTGTTATTCTAAACTAATGTTTCATTTATAATTACAATTTGGTTGAAAGTTTAAATATAATGTTCAAATTTGTATATAAAGGGACTTCTATTATTGCTTTTATTACATGACCATTATTAGTTCATGCTTTTGGCAGGTTACTATAACTTTCAGTCTACTTTAATAATTCAACAATTTTAGGCCAATCATATTTTAGAATTATTTTGTTTGAGTCAACATTTCTAATTTTAGGGTGGTGGCCGACTCTTCCAACTAGGGCTCTCCACCTAGCGGGGCTTCCTAGTTTGGTGGCTCGCCACCCCCTGGGTGGGGACTTATAGTTTTTCTTAGCATTTAGATGTACGACTAGGATGGCTGGCTACTCAATCCTCCTTTAGATGAGCTACGCTCCCTTAGCTTTCTTCTCACGGGATGATCCACCTCCTCCTCCGGGTGCCGTGGCTCCTTGTGCCTAATCCTATTTTCTCTTGATGTAGTTTTTGGGGCTCTCTCTTTTCCTATTGGCCATTTTTTGTAGCCCTTTGTGGCTTGTTTTTGTTCTCCCTCGTGGCTTTTCTTTTGTCTGCCCACATGGCTTTCATTATTTTTTGAGGCTATGAACACTGTTAGCCGCCCCCTTACTATGTAACACTTTTTATTATTTTGTCTATAATTTAATATAAAGGTGGTTCCAATAGTAATGTTAGGATATTGAATATATCAATTTGCAATATTATAATTATTACGCTGTTTGAAGGTGTTCCCCTATGGGAAAGGCCTCTCCAATGTTCACGACATGGTGTTAAATTTGATGGGCTTTAAGATGTATTTGCTTTTATTACTATTTGGTATTTATTTAGGGTTTTGTATTTATTATTTTAGGTTGCTCACAAACCCACTCCAACAACACGGGAGTGAAGAATCCTCACAAATATCACCTCCGAGACATGGGAAAAAGGAATTTTTCTCAGACGGAAGTTCCGTGTTTATGCATTTTTTTAGTTTGGAGATTGTATGCATCAAGGCATCGAAGGGTTGGGTTTGGTTATTGTTGAGATTTTTGGGTGGTTTCGTGTGATTGGTTTTTAGGTTTAGTGCTAGATTGGAGTAACTTGTCAATTGTCACATAAAAGAGACAATAATGGATGCCTCGTTGGTAGAGGTATGCACATTCATGTGCTCCTTTTCTTACCGGAAAATACAAGAATACATAATTTATGTGTTTTTAGGGTTCTTTGGAAGTTCTGCGATGAGGAATCTAATTGTAGGTTTTGAACGGCTTAACCCAAATGGTTTTTGTTTCTTTTGTTTGTCTTCATTATTTGATATTTTGGGTTTTGTAGGTTGAAATAAAACGAACAATACTAAGAGGGAATCCTCCATTCAAAGGTCCCAAAACCAAGAAATATTTTTAGGTGGGATTCCTACATCAATCACTAAAGGTAACATTTCCTTTTCTTGATCAATATCACGTTTTTGCTTCATTTTGTTCATTTTTTTTCTTTTTTTGAAAACAAGGGGTCAAATCTACGCATGCCCACACATAGAGGGCTCTAAAATGTTGGGGTTTAACATGCGACCTCCATCATTTTTCTTGTGTTTTTAACCTTAGCGAAGGATGGGCCATTTCTTTTAGACCTCGTCATAGCCTCTGCGCAAAAGACACTTCGAATGGATTTTCTTATCTTGGGAGGGACTCTAATTAAAATTGATGATGTCTTTGATTGGATTGTGAAGTTTAGGGTATTTGTTTATGAGCGTTGGGATTTTTTAGAGAATATGGGAAAATGCTTACTTCTGCACCCAATTCTGAATGAGTTTTCTTATTTTATTCTGGATTTTAATGACATGTGGTGATGTCTAATAATTCGATTGTGAAGCTTTGGGTCAGGGTGTCTATTTTCATGGGTTGGTTTTTACTTTGAATGCAGATAAGTGCCTTCTTCTGCATTCAATATCAAATGAATTTTCTTATATTAGTCTAGATTTTTACAAGATTTTATGAGGTTTTTGGATTGGATTCTACAATTTGGAGTGTCTGCTAATTTGGGTTGGTGGTTTATGCAGTGAATTCACTTGGTGACTAGGATGCAATAAATGTCCCTGGATTATCATTTCACCAGGAGAAATAAGTGGGCTCTTCTACTCATCCATTCTTTGGCTTCAATGGTAAGTATACATATATTGAAGAGTACTATTTTTTATATGACCTTATTTTTTAGCAGTAGAGGGCCTAAGAGAATCTCTTACTCTGCCCCTTCATTCTGTTGTAGGGACAGAGTCAAATGCATTCCCTATAAATTCTCACTGATATTTTACAAGATTTTATAAGGTTTTCGGATTGTCTTCTACATTTTTTAGTGTCTGCTAATTTGGGTTGGTCGTTTATGTAGTGAATTAGAATGAGTGATTGATGACTAGGATGTAAAAAATGTCCTTAGATTATTATTTAACCATGGAACAAGAAGTGGGCTCTTCTACTAATGCCTTATTTGTTGTCAATGGTAAGTATATAGATATTGAAGAGTACTATTTTTTTATATGACCTTCTTTTTGAAGTTGAGGCCCTTGGATAATTCATGAATAAAACGTTATGCAATATAAGGACCTTCTTTTTTAGCCTTCATGATGAATTTTTTTTTCTTGATCAACAACAAGAACTACATAGAGTCTGAAATGTAGTGCAACACTTAGTAAAATCCACGAGTGGGGTGACCATTGAGGTCGGTTTGACTCAAGAATTTGCATTATTTTATTTATCTAACGTGTTCTTGAGTATTAGGCAAGTACCTAAGTTTTTTTGTAGGTTAGAGGTTCAACACAACAACTATGATGCGACACACCATGAATAAAGGCTGATACTAAGTGATAAAGAATGAACCAGATTCTAAGCACTTCCATGACACTAGTTCCCTTAAAAGATGCTAGCCCCTAGAAAGCATGTCCCCTTCTTGGCGCTCCTATCCTTGAGATTGTCACTTTCTAGAATCATACACAAAGCTAATACAATCTAAAATTTACCTTTCTAGTTGGTTCATCACCCAAACCTATGGTTACAAGCTAACTTGTTCTCCAAACCCTATCTATCACTCTTGCTTGCATTTCCTTTACATGATCTTGCTTGAATTTTTAGATTTATTTAATCAATAGTTTTCTTATCTTAGATTTAATTTTATTAAATCATCCTTTTTCATACAAACATACACTTCACATGGAAATTTTAGGTGAATCTAGGCCATCTATAGGTTTCCACACGATGCACGATTCTTGAAATTGTTCTCTACCATTTCCACTAAGGCTCCCTGGGGCATCTACCTATCCTACTTCTCTACATTTAAGTTCTATAATTGCAATATCTACTACTTTCATTCCTAGTTGCGAGTTATATACATCTTGGCATACTATTAATATTTTCTAACATGTTAACGAGTGCATCATATATAACATTTTTCCTACATGGTTACTTCCAGTCATGGTTACCTAAATTTCTTATGTCTTATCTCCTTTGTTTGTGTCTTATTTCACGTTGTTTGTAGGATTTTCCCTATGTTTGTTGCTTGATTGTTTTTATTTCCTCAAAGGATTCGAGTGTCTTATGACATCCTGAGTGGTGTCCCATGTATTCAACCAACTACTCGTTGTCTTTTTCTATGTTACTGCATGTTTTGACTAGTTTCTATTACATCATGTCATGCATGTTTGTGACTAAAACTTTTTTTTATAGATTTTCTCATTATCTTGTATGTTTCATGGTTATTACTATGCACATTTCCTATTCCCCCCACACGTGTTCTATTTCAAATGTGCACAACAATTTCATATTTCCTCTTCTAGGGTGCGCTTGCATTGGTTCATCTCAGGCAACCCAAATGAGTAGGGGCAATCATTGGGTGATTATTTCACCCTCTCATTAATTCAAAAACCTAACACACGTTGTTACAAAATAGAATTAGAATAAAAAATAGCTAAAATTTGGTTTAGAATCGGACTCGGACCAAAAACACAATAGGGATAAAAGTTCCCAATACAAATAGGAATAGTGGGCGCTAGTGTCCCACCTTGGTGGTTTTGTACTAGGGGTATAAATAAGTACATTATAGGCTCAACAAGTTTCTAATGACATGATTTTAAAATTTCTAATAATACATACTTAGTTATATGTTACTATCAAGTACAACATGAACAATATCGTGGAAAGTTTCATGCTTTAGGAAAGTTATTTTCTTGATATCAAATAAGGAATGAAACCTAGGGCACATACAATACATAGATATTCCTGGAACAATGTGTCATTCATGACAAGATTCTATGGGTTCTATGACCATCTACAAGTGGCACTTATTTGTAAAGAAGCATCAATGGTTGGAGGGAAAATCCTTCACTCTCCTAATACTCTTACCTTGGTAATAGAATGCGTAAATTCTTATTTTGGTGACAAGACACCTAAATCCTCAGTACTCTTCCAGCCATCTCCAAGCCAACAAACATACAAGAAAAATTCTATCTTTTCTCTCACAACATTCAGGTGTATTATATCCTTGATTCACTCTTTTTTAATACACATTTCTGTTTTCACATTTACTAAGTTAAAGTTCAATTTCATTTTTTATGAGCATTGAATACACTTATCTTATTTTGTATGTTTGACCTTACTCGATAAAAGGAAAATACACAATTGGAAGAAGAAGCAATTTCAAACACAAGGTGCTCAGGAAAAGGAAATATTCAAGGGATAAATGTAGGCATCATTTCCACTATGCACACAAGGTCACCCCTAGGATCCTTATCCTCTCTTAGATTCTACCATACATAATCTATAATATCTATTGGGCACGACATCGATTACAATCTTCATTTGGCACGTTATTGGCTACAACCTCCTTTGGCTCTCCATAAGGTACTCTCTTTTTATCTACTTTATGCTACCAAATATTCATTCACTAGCATAAAGTGGGGGAAATGTAGACACAAAATCATGTACTTTATATTTACATCTTGCATCTAAGTATAATATTATATGCATGATTCTTAAGCAAGAAAAATAGATGATTATTTACATTACTTTATCCTTTTTATACTCTTATCATTTGATTTTCTCGAATGCCTATTTTTCTTTTGGACATTGGACAACATGTGACCCAATTCTGTATTTTTCATTATATCCTTTGAGTATCCTAGATAGTACCACCCATTAGGGACAAGATTCCATGAGCTATTGTCCCCTTTGGGAGCTTTTGTCCTTTTCCTCCTTTTCTCAAATTTGAAATGCCAAATCACTTTATTATTTTCTAAAATTATTGCATACCACTTTGGGTTAGCCTCTTTAGTTATTAATGATGAAATTCAAAAAGGGAATCATACACACACACACACACACACACACACACACACACACACACACACATGACTTACTCATTATTATTAGGGGTTGGGAAATTTCAGCTATTACTTCTTATCTACTACTTAGGAATTTGAGTAACATTTAAGGACTACATTTTGGGTTGCATTATTCACTACATAGGAGGGGCTATTTCTGAATTCCATCTAACACATTCATCTCAAGGGTAAAGTTTTTGTATCCCGCTATCTTCATGTGAATAACACAAGGGAAACATAGTTTCAAGGGACACAATTCTATCACACACATACACAAAAACTACATAGATTCTAAAATGTATTGTAACGTTTGATGAAAATCACACTTTGGAGTGACCACCGAGGTCATTCCAACTCAAGCATACACATTATTTGTTTTATCTAATGTTTTCTTGAGCCTTTTGCAAGTAGTTAAGATTTTTTTGCAAGTTCAAAGGTGCGATAATGAAACCCTAAAGTGAAGCTAGAGAAATAAAGAGTGAAAGGAAGAAGATAAGTTTAGACCTTGAAAATATCATAAACAGAGAATTTTCCAAGGCACTAGCTCCCCGTTCGGACACTAGAGCCCAAGCAGTCATGTCCTTATCTGGGTGGTTTTGTACGTAGGAGTTTCAAATTCTAGTTTTCCAAATGAAGTATACTCGGTCCAGATCTAGCTTGTTCCACTCAATTTCCATCCTAGAATCAACCCATATCTCCAGATACAAGCTAATTTAATCTCATATCACCTTTTCTTACACTTGTTTATCTTTTTGCATAATAGATATTGTTTATTACTATTGTATTTGTTTGATCTCAATCCTTTGATAAATATTTAATTATGTTAAATCAATTATCCTAGATTCTTTAGCATGCATATAGAATTAGTCCTAGTTTGGGACTGTATAATATTTTCTCAATTTGGAGGAGTGAAACAAAAAGATACATGACAAAATATAGACATTTATAATCACTAAAAATAGAGGCATAAATACATATTTTGAAATAAATATAAACGGAAACCTTGTAATAGTAAACAAAAATAAATTTTTATATATTTAGAAAGTGGATAGTTTGTTTTATGTTGTAGGCATATTTTAAAGAAATATCTTGATCATGTTTGTAGGATTTATCATGGTAGAAGATGAATTTATGAATTTTCAACCAAAAACACATATGTTGTTATGTTGTAATAGTTGCACCACTTAGAATCAAGAAACCAAAGCATTTTCGAGCCTAGTAGCACTTGCTTTGGGTACATAAATCAAGGAATGTGTATGTGTTATAAAACATATGCACTATAATACATACACATTCATTTTAGTAGTGTTGTAGATTTGTATTTGGAAGTTATATATTTTCTAATATTATTTTTAAGTATAGGTTTTTTCATATAATATGCTTTGTAATTTATTAAGAAAATAAATTATAATAATAATGTATAAAGAAAAATAATATAATTTATTATCTTAATAAAGTATCACAATAAAGTATAAAGAATAATATATGAAAAAACTTATCATTTAAATTTATTTTAGTAAACATAAGATATTAGGGTCACTCTGCACCTTATGGAACTAGTCTCATAGCTCCATGAGTTATGGTTTAGAAGATAGTTTTTCATAACCTAATTTGGTGAGTTCATAGGTAATTTTTAGGATTTTAGCATTCGGCCTAAAGCTTGTATAGTATAAATTGTATAATAAATATATGTTTTGGAAGGCATATGATTATTTTGACAGGTTTTGGGGCCTTTTGGATGTGTTACTAACATATGTAAGAATTTTAGATGTGTCAAAAATAGATTTTACAAGCCTCACAACTCTCAAAGATAACAACAGATGCTCAAATATATGGACTCGTGAAATGTATTATAATACATAACAAGTCAAAACACATATAGGTTTTCATTGATTTAAAAATCCCTGACAACATCTTACACTATTGGGATTGTTATAAAAATCAACTAAAATCCTAAAGTTATTACAATGGTGTTTCTACAGGACCCTTGAAAAGTTTCACTTTTTCAACACAACTCAAATCGTCTCTCTACTCTTCACCACTTTATCCCCTCATGTGGTGGAATTGACTCACTTTATGTTTTCTTAGGTTTTATATATTCTATATTGGAAGTGAGTGGGTGGTTTCTCTTCATGAATCTTTATCGTGCTCCTCTTACATGTGTTTTCAACAAATCATGTTGTATGTGCACTATTATTATGTGTTGGTTAGGCCTTTGGTCCAAGGATCTATACTCAACCCACATGATTGTACCATGAAATTGTGTAAACATTACACAAAACACCATAATGTAAAACACTTTGCCTTGCCCTTACAACTTCGTGCACACATTGTTC
Source organism: Taxus wallichiana var. yunnanensis (assembly GCA_018340775.1). NCBI lineage: Eukaryota > Viridiplantae > Streptophyta > Pinopsida > Cupressales > Taxaceae > Taxus > Taxus wallichiana. The sequence goes on from CM031237.1 coordinate 806,898,665, forward strand.
TCTTTTCCTTGTGCAATCAACATACATTATACAATTGAACTATTGCATAAAGAAACTATGAAAGCCTTACGTAATAATAATCATCACCCATATTTTGCATTGTACCTTCATTTCTCCATTATCCTTATCAAAATCCTTGTGTGTTCCCATAGTTAACTAAAATTGTAAAAATAATGTAAGAAATCTAATTCCCTCGTGATGCTCCTACATCACAAATTGCATCTTCAACTTCAATCGAATTGATTGTTTGATTCGTGTCTAGAGTTGTAATTAGCCCTAGATGAAGTAAAAATCACATCGTAAAGTTCTAATTAGTTTCACATGGCTCAATTTAATCAATATTTCTTCTCTTATTGAACCAATCAACTAACTATGCAATGCATGATATAATTAGGGGGCCAATTGAGTCAAAATTCACATCACATAGTCACAACTATGATTAGGGTCTCAAATTGGCCTAAGTTGGATCTTTATTTGGAAAATTTTACTAATGATGGCACAACAAAGTGTTGACCAACTAATAGGAGTTAACACAAAGTGGAACATGAAACTCAATGATTTCTTCTCATTCACTTAATGGCCTTTATGACCTATCTACATGCAATTGTTCTCTATGGAGCTTGGAACTCTCTTCTATATATTTTACAAACTCTTGGTGTTCTTCCTAGGGACCTATCCTAGACTGGTTATTCTCTCTACTCATCTCTAATGTCCTACAATGACATAGCCACTCTCAAGTGGCTTCTTCTCTCTCACATTTTAATACGTTCCTTTTTCTTTGCACTCCTCGGCCTAGAGTCTTATTTACTTGCACAATTATTTACGCTCTCCCACCTTTCCATTAGGGTATCCTATTTTGTGCACTTAGTTGTGTACCATGGTAATATTTTGTTCACTGTAGTCCTTAGGTTGGGAATCCTTCTACACACTCTTTCTTCTTTAGTTGCACAATATTCTATCCCTTCTATTTTCTTTTCTCTACCACCTAATCCTATTACTTTGTGTAATATCAAGTGTTCTCTTGGTATATGGTAACCACCTCCTCCTTCATGGAAACCTCCTTCCTTAGAGTAAAATTATTACAAACTACCATGTACCTCTAGGTGACTTCTCTCTTCATCCATATAACTAATTATTTCAGTTAATGATGTAATTATGATCGAAGAAACCTTAAAACACATCATATAGTCATAATTGATTTAATGTGCATGATGTTATTGAGACCAACTAATCCCTAAATCTCATCACATCATTGTAATTAAGTTCATATGACTCAAATAGGATAAATTACCTCTCTCCTTGAGCCAATCAACCAAATGTGCAATGTTTGATGTAATTGGGGCCATTATATAGTCATAAAGTTTAAGTTTGTAGGGCTCAAATGATGCAAGGGAAATCAAGAGGTATATAGAGAAATTTTGGTGTGTTGAGGTCTTAGACCTCATTTTGGGTCAATAAAGTCTTTTCTTCTTGTTGTTTCTTGTTATCTCCTTATATCCTAGCTTTTCAAACCTATTTTCCTACCAAAACCTAATATTTTGAAAATTTGAATTCCTAGTTTGTCTAATAGGTTTTTTCCTTAGTCTTCTCTCCTTGCTTGATCTTGATCCTTCATGGAAATAGAATGGAAACTTAGTGGCACATTATGGATGGAAGATCACCTTATTCACCTTGTAAATACTTGTGCAACCTAACTTGGTAACCACGTTGGGATGAGAAACCTAAGATGTGTTTGTTTTGATCTAACTGAATTTGAATGAAAATGGAGAAAGGATGGGGGATTGTTGGTGTGAGGTATTAATTTTTCCTTTTATTTATTTATTGGGAATTTTCCACCTCACACATGGTGAGTCATCTCACTTAGGTGAGTCATAGGTCTTTTAGGGAGTTATATGACATATGACAGATTTTGTCATAGAATTTGTCATACACGTCATTGTCATATGGGAGTTACATGTTATTCCTAGCATTGTAACTCCTCACTCCATCATGGGAGTATGACATGTCCAGCATAAGAGTTACACATAAATCCTACTTGTACCTCTCCTTTTGATCTATGAGAATGAGTCGACATATTTTTTCTTATGCATGATCTTTGGCTTATGGTTAATTCTTGTTGATTACTTGGAGCACATTTTCATTTCCGTTGGAGTGTAACAATCTTGATGTTCATGGGATTTGTTAGATCCTTTTGGTTCACTCTCATTGGGATTTTCATTGAAGAAAAAGAGTTTATAACAGAGTGGGAAATGGAAAACAAAGGTTTTCAAGCTTTGTATTCAAGTTTGTAATAGTATAAAAAGAAGAAAAAAATGGTGTTGTTCATGATTCACTAATGGTATCTTAACAATGGAATGAATTTTTTGCATAGTTCCAAGGTTTATAAAAACTCATCTCAACCTGGTAATTTACCTAACTTTGTATTTGTTTCATGAGAAAAGTCAAAGTTTTAATATTGTAATTGGAATCACATTAACATCCTTACTCATGTTATGGATATGTAGATGTGTGGATGATGTTTAGGAATGTTTAAATAATGTATACATTCATTTAGAATCCTCAAAGACTCTAATTTTTAGATGAAACCCTATAATAAATATTTTTCCTATCATAAGGCTTAGTCCCATAATTTCATTATTAGAAGTTTTGAATGTTCCCTATATAAAGGGCATGAGTATGAAAATAATGGTTTCTAAGCCTTTAGTAGAGAGGAACAATGAAACTAAGGTTATTATATGTGTGTAAAATTCTCCTTACATGATATCTCTGTCATCATGTATACAGTCTTGTGCAAGACCTTGTTTGGGTTGAATTGAGTGAAATCACTATTAGCTAGGAGTATACAAGTAGACCATCATAAAAGTCACTATATTAGTGTGAAGAGTGGAATGAGATCAATATAACCTTGTTCCTAGGAGGATAAATTCAAATAGGAAGAAACTCATACTTTTTACTAAGACTATCACAATTTGATTACAATTTTCTCATAACCCCTATTTGAATCCAATCCATTGTTTGATGAGAGGAAGGTGAATTAGAGGTTTCCTCATCTAAATATAGGTTGAAGGTATGTGGAGAAGCCTCATGAAGGATGGGATTAGTTAAAACCCTTGATAAAATCCCATTTCATAGTTAAGGATCTAAGGCATGACTGAACTTGTGATGTTCTTGTTTCCTCCAATATTGATCATCATTGAAGTTTGCATTTTGATCCACATTTAGTAAGTAAGATTCAAGTGAATGATTATTAAAGATTGAAAGACTAAGCCTTGAAAAATTTAAAATATTTATAATAACCTTGATCTTAGGAATCATTATCGTTTTCTAATAAAGAATATTGCCTTGTCATCCTTGTTGTCATCATCAAATTGGTCCAAATTAGCTCTCTAATTGAATCAATTAACTAATTGGTAGACTTATTAATGTAATTAGGGACAATTAAGCCCCAAATTACATCATATATAGTCATAATCATGTTAATGAGGTTAAAATTGACCCAAATCACATCTTTAATTGATGAAACCCAATAATTGGTTCAATTAATGATGAAATTGGAGAAAATTAAACCCTAAATAACATCATATTTTCACAATTAGGTCATTAAGGATCAAATTGGCCCAAAATGCATCATTGATTGAACCAATTAAGATATTGGTTCAATCAATTAAGATATTCCTTCTTCTGGAATATTTTAATTTCTTCAAGATGTTGTTTGTGTCTTTGTTCCATTTCTAGTATACATTGAACTTCTCCCTTCTTCTTTTTCGTAACTAAATTGTACATTCTTAACATGAAATTCTAATTCATTTGTTGATGTACCCATTCATTATTGATTATACAAATCTAAAATCCATAATTTTCTTCAATTTTTCATGATCATAGGTCCAATATCCTATGTTCTCATTCATAACTAAGTCTTTCTTATCTTTTTATGAACGAAAAGTTCCCATGAGGCTTTTAATTTACTCTTCTTGAAACTAATGATGATAATTTTTCGGTACACTCTCATTTACCATCTCCCTCTTACCACTTTCACCGAATTCCTTTTTGTAATGCATGAAATTATTCCAATGGTTTTTGGCCATATATGCATTTATTTCAATGGTTTCTTGGCAAAAATTGATTTAATAAAATCTTGCATATTATCGGAGGACTAAGATAAAATGAATATAACACCTTAACAGCAAAAGATATCTAACATGCAAAAAAAAAAGAAGTGTGAAAAAAGAGTGACTTTGCTTATATCGGGAGATATAAGATGATTTTGGGCTGGAAATTAGATAGAATAGGATGGATATGGACTATGTAAGATTTATTAGAGAAACTAGGATTTGAGTCTTCTTCAGACAAGAGCACCCACAAGAGGACAAGATCGATCGGGTTCTAGTGTCGGATCTTGGAGCTAGTGTCCTTGCAGCATCTCCACTTCTGGTCTTTTCAAGATCTGAACTTAGTTCCTTCCCTTCATTTTTTTGTCACTTTAGATATATCGTAGGGTTTTTGTATCACACATGTTCCTGTAAAACAAACCCTTACTACCTGCACAAAACTTAAAAAAATAATAGATGAAATAATTAATGCATATCGATATGATTGAGTTAGAATGACCTCAACAGTCATCCTAATGTGATTGTAACCAAGTGTTTCACTACATTTCAGACTACGATTTAACAAATATGTAATTTGTAAAACCGTAATTACATAGTAATAGATGTAAACTATGAACGATAGCTGCTAGATGCAAGAGGACACAAGAAATAAGCTAAATAAATATGAAATCCTAAGTACAAGAGAGGGAGTAGAAGACTTAGTTGATTTCGCACTTGATCCCAAAGTATTATGGACTAGAATAATGATGAACAAAAAGAGGCAGACTATTGTAACTAGGCACATAAAATCCTCGGAACTTCCAAGTGATCATGGACTAGGGTGCCTGGATTGGGTCGGGGCACCTTGGCACTAAAGACCTCTGTTAGCACCCGTGACTGTAAAAATGGTCGGAATTTGAAATTTTTGGTGTTACGAGGTTGTCATTGGTTGTATCCTTTCATCACCTATATGTCACTAGTTGATCACCGAATTATCCTAAAACCTACAAAATAAATGATATCTTGCAAAACCCCAATCTACATCAAAGCCTAAAAAATAAAGATGCAAATGGGGAGTTAGACTGACCCGACAATCACATGACTGAGTAAGCGTACAACCAAGTGTTGCACTGAATTTCAAACTCCATGTAGTCTTTGTATGTGTGTGTCTAGGAATTCCTTACACAAGTGTGCATGATAAATGAGCTATAGCTAGATGTGGAAATGTAAATAGATGTGTGGATGGAAAAATGAACTTCCCCTCCTATGCGTGTATGTAGAAAATGTAGTCCCTTGTCCCTTGAGTGAAAGCTATATGGATTCCTTGATGCTCTTAGAATTCCTTTGGATGCAACCTTAGGTGGTGATAATAGATGCTTAGTGTTTGGTCCTTTATTATGGTCACATAGATTTGTATTTATATGATTCCCTTGGTTGAATTTCATAATTAACAACTAGAAAGATGACCCATAAGAAAATAATATTCACAAAAGGATCTAGTAAAGTAAAGAGAGGTCATGGTACCTAAAAGGACGGGGTGCTTGGGCACTTGTGTCTTATCTGGGTGTTGGTGCCCAAAGTCATAAAAGATAAAACAATTGAGTATCGATTGAGTCTGTAGGGTGTAGAAGGCCAAATAGAAAATAAGAAACATAGAAAAAATGGCCAAAGATACTTTTCAATTGCTATTTTTCTCACTTAGGAATCATATGAATAGTAGTATGTGATTAGGACCTAGAAATGCACCCAAAAGTGTGATTTTGTCTTTACTGAGACTCTATGTAGTTCTTGTGAGTGTGTGATTTGAATTGTGTCCCTTGAAGCTAGGTTTCCCTTATTTCAGTCACACCAAGATAACGAGCTACAACTATATTTCCCCAAGATAAATTTGTGAGATGGAATTTAGAATAATCCCTCCTATGTAGTGAATGATGCAATATTTAAATGTTGCTCCTTTTCCAAGTAGTAGATAGTAAGTATTATCTCCCAATTTCCCAACCCCTAATAATAGTGAGTAAGTCATGTATATATATGATTCCCTTGTTTGAATTTCATCATTAACAACTAAAAACTGAACCAAAGTGATAAAAGAGACTCTATAAAAGATACCAAATGATGTGGAAATTCAAAATCAAGAAAAGGAGGGAAATGGACAAAAGCACCTAAAGGGGATAGTAGCACCTATGGCGCTCTTGTCCGTAATGGGTGGTAGTGTATGGGATGCTTGGAAGATATAACAGATCAATAAAGAGTTGGGTCACATGTTATCTAGTGTCCAAAATTAAAGTGATCATTCTAGAAAAGAAAATAATAAGAGTGTGGGAAAGATAAAAGCAATGAAAGAGTAAAATAAGTGTTGTTAATGTCTAGTCTTCTCACTTTAAGAATCATGCATATAACTACATACCTAAAGGTGCTGATGTAAGTAGAAAGTATGTGATTTCACAACTACAACAACATTAAAGGATCTCTAAAAATAATTTCTCTACATTTTGATGTAGATTTGATTATTTGTGAAGTATGTGGCACTTGAATTAACTTCCTACTCCTCCTAAAGTAAGATGAGAATGTAACTAATTTTCTTATCACAAATCTTGATGAAAGGCCTGAGTTTCTTTCTCCATGGAAAGGAAATGAATGCGTGAAATTTTTACACATTTCCCACCAATTCCTACCTTGAATTTTACTAAAATTTATAAAGCTATTGATGTGATGCACTCTTTTAGCTTCCAACTCTTCAAGTTATCTCTTGTTCTTCTATTGAACAAATAAAGATATCATGGGTTCCTTATATAAATCATCTTCTTGTCAAACCCTTACTATTTCTAATCTATATTATCAAATTCAAATGATTATATATGTTCCTACATGGGAATCAAGGTCACTCCCTTACATTGTTGATTATGAGGATTACTAGTGTGGTCCTCTTAAATGTGCATGTCATAGGTTTGTAAAGTAGGTATTCATCCATAATATGATTCTACTATTATTCCAAGATGAAATTAGGGCTTCAACTCCACGCTCATGGGAAAATTTATGAGTCCATAGATTCAAGTGATTATCGCTACCTTTAGGAGTTATGAGGTTTGTAAAATATAATTTTGACACATCTAAAACTCCTACAAATGTCATAACCAATCTAGAAGGCCCCAAAACCTAAACAATGACTATATTCTTTCCCAACACGTATACGAATTGTAGAATTTAAACCTTAAAGGCTTTAGGCTAAATGCTAAAATATTGAAACATACTTATGTACTAACCAAATTAGATTATGAAAAACTATCTTCTAAATCGCGACTTATGGAGTTATGAGACTAGTTCCATAAGGTGCATAGTGGCCCTAATTTCTTATATTTACTAAAATAAATTTAAAGTACTTAAAAAATTATTGTAGTAAATATATAGCTTCCAAATATACATTTACAACACTACTAAGAGGAATGTATACACATTATAATGTGTATGTGTTATAACGTGTATACGTTATAACATGTACTGAATTCTAGGTGTAGTGATGACCAAACATGGTAATTTAGAGCACAAACACACTTTTCTAAAATGCGTACATGTTTTTCTTAAAATCACATTTTGGGCCGCATCTCTGTGCACTTACCCATTGAGAAAAAATAATTTTTTATTTCTTCAAAATAAAAATTGATCGAGGAAAGATAAAAATGAATAAATAACAATGATGAACAACATTAGTATCACTAATACTTACTTATGCCAAATATAAGATTTAGAACAAAAGAATCAAATGTTTTTAACAAAAAAACAAACAAATGCAATGTATCAAATATATAATTTTATGTTTCTAATTACATAAGCGTGGTTGTCATTAAAAATTACACTTGGATTTGAGCATCTAAATCCTTTTTCTTCTCTATTCTCACAACTTTCTTCGTTATTGGTACAATGTTTATGGTCTACCAATTGTGAATTCAATTTTAGATCTTGTTGCCTTCTCCCATGATTTTTTCAAATGTTTTCTTCATACCCTTAATATCCTGAAAAAACTCATCGTCGGTGATGGGGATGAACTAGACAACGTTTGTGGTTCAAATCCAATATAAAGTGAGAAGAAGATTTTTCCATCCTTGAATGCAAACTACTGTCTACGTGGCTTGGAGTCATGTCCTCAAATTTTTTGGGAATTAATGAAAAAATAAGTTCTATTTTCATCTCCATTCATTGAGAAACAATTCTTATATGATTGCATTGAAAAGAGTAGGATTTTGGAATGTAGGAAAGGAAATAAAAACTATCCCTTCAAAATAAATATCTCCGGGAAACTAAAATGTTTTTGATAGAATGTAAATTGGGAAGGCATTGAGAATGTGTGAACCGAGAGAGACATGAATTAATAGTTATGTTTCTTTAATATGTAAATCTATAAGGGAAATACAAAAAGGTATACCATCGGGGAAAGAAAAAAAAACAAACAATGACTATGACTATAGAAGACACCATTATCAAGAAAATTCAGTTTAGAAAGGCCTATCGACCAATTAGTAGGTAGATTTATTTGATTAATATATTTTGGTATATGCATGAAAATAATGATTATTTCATTATTTTAATTGCAAATTTAATACAAATTGTAAAGTAAGGATACATGAATTAAAATAAATAGGGTTCTTAACATATGTAACTATATATTATGTCATTTTAAAACCAAAAAATAATCAAAAAGTATGTAAGGTCATGTTTTAAAAAATTAGCAAGTAGAACTGAATTTGAATGAAAGGTAAAATAAACACTTAGACAACCATATTTGAAGAGAATTTGATTTGATAAATAAATAAGAGAGAAGCAATACTTCATACAAGCTTTGAAATAAATAGAAAATAGAGAAATGCATATACAAGATTTATCCTTGGAAACCCTTTTAGGGAATTACTTGGGATAGTAACTTATATTTATTCTTGTATTAACCCAGCCTGTTACCATATAATAATGTACTTCCCAATTATGATATATCCTACTCGCATGTTCAACTATATGTAATCACATCACTACATAATCTGTCACAATAGTATTACAATACAATGGTACCAAAACCAAAACCAAGAATACAACCCATAATGATTCCCCATAAACATGAATTATCTAACCACCCATAATAACATAGGTAAAATCACCTATACTCCTAGTGGGGAAATTCCTCATATCGCACAAGTGTGTTGAGATGTACATTATGTTTTCCTATACAATATAAAAGGGGAAACTCATAGAAACTATACTTGAAATATTTCCAACAATACTAAAAATACCTATCCCATACATGTCATTACCAAAATTAAAATTTAAGAAATATTATCCCCCACATTTTCTTATGTAGACACACACACACACACACACACACACACACACACACACACACACACACACACACACACACCCTCTCTTTTCTTATTAACATTTATTATTAATATAAATTTAGAGTAGGCACTAAATCATGTCTCAAGAACTTAATCGGGTTAAAGAATCTAGTTTCCTCCATTTTTAAGCACTAAAATTCCCTAGAGCCATGTCTTAGCAAGAAAAAGTCACTCCAAACATCTTTGAATGTATTCAAGGGACAAAATATTTTTATATAATAGCTGAAGCACACCATATCACACTACTATTGTGATGGGTACATTCTCTACTTTATAGTTAGCCCACTATTTTTGTGTCAAGAGGCATGAGGAAACATACATGGGTTGTATTAGAGTGGGATTAGATTGCATACACTACTTGTACCTACACTAGAAGAAATACACGAGGCTTTCTCCACGTAGCATGTAACACTTGTATTTATTTAGCAAGAATGAACTACAAGGGTAGTCTAACTTCACACTATTTTCTCCTTTTGTTATCTAATGATTTGATGAAGGGTATTGTGTGGGTATTGTAAGTATGTAGGGTTTTTACTTATTGCAAGTCATTAAAAGTTGTGATAGAGTTGTGTGAGTTCCATAAACATATATTGATAGTCCTTTCTAGGAAAGGAAATGGGAGGAGAAATTACAAAAATGCACTATCATGATGTCCAAAACTATATAAAAGGGCATAAAACTATACCGTGGTCTAGGTAGAGTATGCAGTCTCGAGATAGAGGAATTTTCTAGTTCTAGTTTCATAAAAAAACTTCTAGGTTCATAATAGCTCATTTATCCAATTTACACACCCAAATCCTCCCTATACCACTCTACACAACTAATTTATTGTCCCATTGTGTATTTCAAACAAGTCATTTGATCAATATACCATAGTTGAAAGTATTAATGTGTTATTTTAAATGTGTGTTGTCATGCTAAATGTCTAGCATGAAAAATTGAAAAAAAAATCCATGACAACTAAGCCCACACTAAAAATCCTTGAAACTAGGTAATGTAAACTGCCCTCCGGCCAATTTTTGACTATGTAAACCCCATCATGGTCAAGAGGGATATGCTAACTATATTTTTAAAGTGTGTTTCATGTGTAAGTAAGTTGGTGGGAAGTAATTCATGGATTCATTTTGATCCACTTTGAAGGAACTACTCCCAGAGGCCCAAAAAAGCCTATTCTTTAGGACTTTTACACCTAATGAATACCATCCGGAGATGAACCAAGAAGAGATAATGCCTCAAAGAAGTGTGTGATAGAGATATGAGATCATTACATATAGATTAGGTAATTTCTACAAGGTGAATCAAATTTAGGAAAAACTATGCAACATCAAAGCTACTTATAATACGTTGCATAGGAAATGAAAGTAGTGAAAAAAACTAGTGAGCTTATGTTGGATATTGTAGGAGCGTCGGGTAATTTCTGAAGTGACCAGATACTTATCAGAAATATAAGTATGTCTACTTCACATTGCAAAATGTTTTAGGAGATGTTAGGAATTAGTCCTAACATGGATGTTCCATATTAAATAAGTGTGTATGAAATTAATATGTGGAACATATATGAATAATGTAAGTGAGTTGTGAAAACAACTCACGTAGGATTTAAGTGAGAGATTTTAGGAAGGTTGGTTGTGAGATTGTTTAGGGATGGTTAGTAGGAGAGAATCTTGGTTGTTGGAACAACCATCCTAGATTAGTGAGAGTGGTTTGAGGAGTATGTTTAATATGCTCTATATATGTGTGTTACCTTTGTAATAGTTAATTGATTGAATATGAATGATTAATTCATGCTTTCATACATTTGAGCCTTTGGATCTTCCTAGAAATGGGGTTACATTTTCATATGGTATCAGATCATGATTTCCTAGACTCTATACTTTCCATTTGCCTATCTTTTATAGCACAATGAATTGATGGCTATGCAGTGAAGACCACATGCAAATTCCATTCATGTTCATCCATCCATGCTTGCATTTTGACAAAATCTTGTAGTGCAAACCACATTCAAGTATTTTCCATCCATCATCCATATGCATATTCCTCTCTCCTTTCCATCTTGTTCACCTTCTATTCGCAGTTTTTTCACTCCATCTTGTTCACAGTATACATACCCAATTTTTTTATAAAATAGATTAGTTTCTAGTTTATTTTTGGAGAAAATATTATAAAATATATTGGTGGTATATTAACCTCACGTATTGGTATGGAATGGATTTAAAGCTTGGTTTCATTCACCTCAAGGGTCTTGGAGAGACATGGAGGTGATATCTTTCTTACCGTTAAGAGATCAAAATAATGGAATTGTTAAAAAGGATGGAGATAAGTAAACCTTAGCTGGAAGTAAGTTGCGATTTGGCGTTTCAAATCTGTATCCGTATCTTTAAAATTCCCCAACTCACCGTGACTTATCTGATTCATATTTGTATGTTTGAATATGCATGTAAAATTCTCCTTCCATTTGTATCAATTGTTATACTTCTTGAAGACTTCAAATAGTTGAATCAACCTCTCCCAACAAGATCTGACTCTCCTTATGTGGTTTTGGTACCTATGTAATTCCTTCAATCAGATCCTTTGTACCCATAACAAATCAAATTAGTCTTTGAATCCCTCCTGTAGCAATATGAAGAATCTGTCGAGGCATCGAAATTGAAAAAGTGCAAGAGAATCCAACGGATGGCTTCGAGACTGAGAGAATTTGAAAATAAGACGTGGGAGAGGAAGTTGAGCATCATCAAAGAGGCTTTCTGTAATTGAAGCTCAAATTCCTCCAAATCTCAAATGCATGTGTATCTACTTCTTCGTTAGTCTATGGCTAAGTGCAGGAAATTATTAAGTGAATTTTTGGTTCTCGGTCAATATTTGTTACCTTCATATGTTTGGAATGGAATTTGTCCTTCGCATCTGTGATCATATTAAAATACAAGAATGTTAAGAGTGATCGCTACAGAAAAATACAAGCTAGAACCTTGTCATAAGGAAAATCTCCATTGAAATTAGATGAGTTGGCTTGGTTTGGGCCAATCTCCTTGGTGCGGTGGAAAACTCGTGGCATTCTCACTCCGAAGGCTCTACATAGTGCATGAAATCCTTAATGAATTACTATCAATTCTCCTCTTAAATACGATAGGCATCTCATACCTCTCTTTTATGGCATGGCCAAAAATAAGGTGAAAGTAATTTTGGGATAAATGCAAATGTAAGCCCACAAGCTCACGAATTTGAAGGAAAAGGTACATTTTTAATGAAAAAATAAAAATATGCTTAAAGGGTGCTTATAAAAAGAAAACATTTTGTAAATTATTGTAATGGGAAGGTAATTATAAAAATGGAATAAAATATTTGTAAGGGAGGTATAAGTGTTTTTCTAAAAAAATTTAAACATGCAAATATTATAAGGGGCCATTATTTATAAGAGGACGCAATATCTGTAGAAGCTGACATCCACTCTACTTCACATTGTGAGGGGGGAGAAGTAACACAGTTCTCATTTTGCATCACCAAGTCAAATATGCAAAGCATACATCTACAACAACCTAGAAGATGAAGGTAACGATCGACTAAAGCCAACCGTCACTATGCGGTTCTATAGAGTTCCTCACCCCATGTTATAACTAAGGTTGGGAATGTTAGGAATTAATTGGTAACATGGATGTTCCATATTAAATAACTATGTATGAAATTAATATGTGGAGCATATATGAATAATGTAAGTGAGTTGTGAAAACAACTCACGTAGGATTTAAGTGAGAAATTTTAGGAAGGTTGGTTGTGAGATTGTTTAGGGATGGTTAGTAGGAGAGAATCTTGGTTGTTGGAACAACCATCCTAGATTAGTGAGAGTGGTTTGAGGAGTATGTTTAATATGCTATATATATGTTACCTTTTTAATAATTAATTTATTGAATATAAATGATTAATTCATGCTTTTGCACATTTGAGCCTTCGGCTCTTCCTAGAAATGGGGTTGTATTTTCAGGAGATTCTACTATCCCGATTTCAAGGTATTGTCCCGATAATGTAGATGAAGATCCCTAATCCCGGTGAGGATTCAAATGATCATTCTAGGAGTTATATGAAGATTTGAGACCTTATTAAAATCCCAAGATGACCTATTGATTCCCTTTTTACTCACAATATGTTGGTAACCATTTTCATCATCATTATTTTCGGTGGCAGTCACTTTTATTGACACACATGATTGAGAAGAATCATAAAAGGGGAATTTTTCAAATTTAAGGAAGAATTTCCTCTAAAACATGTTTGAATGATCTCATCAAACATTTTGAAGTAAAAGATATATAATTTTTTCATAGGTAACTATACGAAAGAAGATCAACACAGGAATTTCAACTGCACTTGACTCCCCAAGGTCATGCCGACGCAGTCGAGATGGAAAATGTGAATGGCTAGGTGGTAGCAAATATGGTGATGGATGATAGTGTACGAGATAGGTTGTCAAGGCAATGCAACACCTCTAACTTGTAATGGTGGGATCTTCTTGTCAAGTGCGATGAAAGCCTCTCTAACTCAAGTGTCTTGAATAGAGAAATCAGAAAGGATGACAACATGGATACTCCAGTCAATATCAAGCTCCAAAGATATCCTGTCTATTGGTTGTGGAACTCATGGGAAACTAAATGGGGCCTCGTAAATCTATCCAGACAAGGTCATGGAATAATTAAAAGTGAGAGGCATGATTTCGTTCAGCTCTATGGGCGGTTGGCGGGTTCGGTCCAAAACAAGAGGGCTCAATGAGCTTCTTCATTTAGAACATTTAATTATCTAATGATATCAGGTGGCAATGGAGAGGTTCGAAAGACTAACGCTCTCAATCTGGTGTCTATGTCCAATTGGTTCTCGGTTCTATTCAGTTGGGGAACCGTAGGATCACAACCATAGATTATTTCTGGTCGTGGTCCCTCCATGGTCATAAGAATGATCAAGAGCCTAAGCCCAAGGGTGGTTAGGAAATCTATGCTCTCGAGCGGTCTAATAATTGTAAGCCTAATTAGCTTTAATGTTTAGCATGTTAAATTGTTCTATCTTCTTAGTGTATTGGGTGGGGTCTTCGGGACAAGAAGAAGGAGTCCGTGTCAATGTCGTGAGTAGTTCATGTCATTTGGTTGCGGGACTAGTGTATCATAGCCAAATGTTTTCTCTTGCTACAGATCTTTGATGGTCATATAGCTACTTAAGGTAGTCGTAATTTGGTTGATTTGACCAATACTCAAATGCTTTATCATCTTCAATGTTTAATGCATCTAGTTGTCGATTAATTCTTTTTACGTCCCTAGTTTTCTTGAAAACGCGTTGTACCTAAGGCCTTGATCTATGTCTGCAAGTGAAAGCGGTAGGTTTGGTTGTAGTATTACCAGTTCAAAGCTAAAATCTTTGGGTTCTTTGGGACCTGTAATAGTCATATGAAATGTGATTACATCTAATTTAACTAAATCCAACTAATGAAGAAAATCAAATCTAAACTATGTTTTTGTATTTTCAGGACTATTTTTATGATACTTTAAACAATGTTTCTAATCTAATAAATGAAATCTAATACAAGTAATCAATTGGATGTAGTTGAATACTTGTGTAAGTATGTGAATATAAATCTAAATAACTAATTAATTCAATCAAAACCCTCAACCCTACCTCAGAGGTAAGGAAAAATCACAACTTCTCGAAAGCTATTATTCCCCAAAACTTCCCGGTAATGTTGAAAGTGAGATTTCTAATGATTTGATCTATTTGCAATTGTTTGAATAATCGAAATGAAAGGATTTCACTACTCTATTTGATATGGATTTGTACCGAATAAATTCAGAATTTGACAATTTGAATAAATGAAGCAAAACAAACAAATAATTCCAACCTAGATAAGCAAGAGCTTTGGCAAATCTGGTTGTATCTATGCTTGTCCCCTTAGTTTATCCTTTCTTTCTCTGTGTTTCCATATGATTCCAAGGAATTTGGGAATGCAAAGGTAGCAGATAGGAGAAGGCGCTTGAGCAATGATAGCTTGAAGGTAGTCTGGTTTCAATGCAAGTGGAAGAGGGCTAACACAAGTGAGCAGAGCTTAGCTATGTAATTTCCACTAGGATTGTGGTAGCAATACTATACAAGATAAACAAAATTCTTAGGTACTTTGCTTGAATAAAATCATTGAATATATAGGTATTGGCTGGGACATGCCTTTATGCACAAGGTAACCTTGGTGTGCCAAATCATTGGGTGAAGAGGTAGTTCAAACTAATTAAATCTATTTAAAAATAGAAGAGAGAAGGAATACCATGCAATCAAGTATTTTTTAGGTAATTCAATTCAGAAACACACCTTGGTAGTTAATGTAAGTGAAATTACACGTGTTAAACCACACATGAAGAGTTATGGAAAAAGCGCACGGACAGACTACCGCTGCCGCGCAGGTGGCGATCACGACACTAAAGGCCAAAAAAAACATAGAAAAGAATGGAAAGCTAGAAGAAAGCATGGAAAATTTAAGTACACGTATCTAGGCTATAAATATATACTAGGAATGAGCTTAGGAGCTCGAACACCTTCTAAAAGGACATGAATCATCTTTGGGAACATTTTTGACAATGTAGCACATGTAATTTGGGTGCATACATATTTCCCCCTCGAAGAATCCTCTTAGCCATGAAAATGTGTAAAGCGTAGAGTCCGAGTATGGCATTCCTAAAATGGGGAGTTAGAAGCTATACCTGACACGCCTGTGTGTCAAAATTTTGTCATCCGAACTCCGGCTTCCTATAAAGCGAAAAAAGAAGAATCAAGTGCGAGATAGATGAAATATCAAAAAATAAATACTTTAAATTAAAATGACAAGAGGACTTAACATTTATCTGGGGATAAGAACTTACCTCCACTAGTGCTCTAACCCTGCAAACATATGCACTCAAAACTAATTTATAACAACATATACATACATACATACATACATACATACACACATACATACATACATACATTCATACATTCATACATACATACATACATACATACATACATACATACATACATACATACATACATACATACATATATATATAAAACTCATTTTCCAATTCATTTGCGCATATTGATGTGATGATTTTTGAGCTTTGGGCCCATGGTGACTATTTTCGTCGAAAGGATAGTCAAAACATCCATTGAGAGAGAGAGAGAGAGATCATGATCATGCCTCCATGAGCGGGAGATCAACCAACGCTGGTCTTAGGTTAGTTTTCCTCACTTGTGTGTTTTTAAACCTAAAATGTAAAAATGTCAAAATATTTTCCTAGGGGGATCATTTTTGAAATTTCTTGTTTTAAATGAGTCTCTAGGGGGTGCCTATAAGGTAGTCTTTTATTTCATTAAAAATGGTCTATTTTTGCATTTTTGAGCATTTTTAGGGTAACAAAGTCGTCTGACAAACGAATCGGTTCAGGACCACCACCTTGAGCATGGTGGCAGTCGCAGAACTGTTGCCCTGTATCGAGTGACAGTTCTGAATAGAATGACAAAAACTCATGCTAACTTTATTTTTTTTTAGATTTTTAATGTTTTGTTATGTTTTTGATGAGCTTGTTTCTTGAAATATGTCACTAACTTGCTCTTTTTTTGTGTTTTGGTGGATGCAGAAGAAGGAAGAGTATATTTGTTGGAGTTGTGAGAGGGAGTGTGACTGGATCCCAATGATATTGGATCAGTTGACTCAAGATGAGACTAATACTCTTCAAAGAGCAGGCATATGGAGGATTACATGGGTGGTTTGGATGTTACTCTCTGCCATCACATACTATGTGACTTGTTTTCTTATTGGGATACTAGACCAGAATACCTTCCACTTGTCGGGTGCTAGGGGTGAGTGGAAAATCACCCTAGAGGATGTGTACCATATTCTTGGGGTTTCGATATTGGGCAAGATGATTGACTTTGGAGACAACATGATCTAGAGCCACGATGACTCTATAGGCCACTTATATGGGGGATGTCGTGGTTTCCTTTGGCTCGAAGAAGGGGATGAAGGTCTAATCCATTATCACTGCTCCTATCCCCACTATCCACAAGGCCATCGTGGTTATTCTAGCTTTGTGGTTGATAAGGGTTAAGGGGGAGACACATTTATTTATTGATGGGCTCTCATTATCATGCAGATTGAGGCATATGGTCATATCTATGCCTAGGAGCATATATACTTGGCAGTACCTATCATGACCTATATCAGATTATCAGCTTACAGGGGTAGTCTTTGAGCCACCCTACATTGGTTATGAGCTGGGTGTATGAGCGGATCATCCCCTATGGGAGGAGTGCCGTCACAGACCCGGGGGTTGTCGGGGCCACTAAATCGATGGCAATGATAGTTCTCGAGCACCACATCAGTTAGTGACCTCTTTGACCATAACAAACATGGTGGATAGCCCATACCATGACATGGCAGGTTTGTGGGGGACGAGAATGGGACCACAAAGTGACAACTTGTGCCACCACCGAATAGTTAATTAACAGGACATGGAAGGTTGAGATTCACCCCTTTGGCCAAGTTCCTCAGTAGTTCAACCTTCCTTATATTGATATGCTTCCCCTAGTGGCACCTATGTACAGGACCATCAAGGAGGCCCGAAAGGGCCCTAGAGGAGATCCAAGTTAGATAGTGGTGACTTGAGGTTTCCTATCATAGTTAGGTGAGTCATTCGTGCTCGATGGGCAGATGGTGTCACTCATGCACCCTTACTCCAGATTGAGGTTGCACCTGCTCATAGTGGAGAGGAGGACAAGCCCATAGATGTGGACTCGAATATATGAGGAGTATACAGGAAATAATACTTGGAGAAGAGTCGGTTGGAGAGGATATTGGTAGAGATGAGACATGTGGAGAGGAGACTGGTGACGAGGGGTTGGGTAGTGAGGCTGGCGGGCAGCTCATATAGAGGAGGAGAGTGATCCCTGAGTGGTATAATACTCGGGATGATCTCGAGAGTGGATGGAGAGGAGGTGGCCACAGAGGAGGAGACACTTGTCTCTGAGGGACCACTTCCTCACGACAGAGAGGGGGATGATGAGTTTGTGATGGGACAACATCTTGCTTCTGGTTTTGGGGAGGCCCCATAACCATCAATAGTAGTAACAACCATTAACCCTACATGGATTCTTGAAGATCCGAGTATGTTGATCCTCTTCTCTTGACCTTGTCAGTCGGAAATGTTAGTTGGTATTTCTTTTTATTTTGTTTTTGTAACTTTCTAACTTGTCGTTTCTTCTCCTTTTTTTCTTGCAACAACTACACAGGAGTGGTGAGAGCTTATTCAATGGGTGTGCATGGAAACCTTGTTGATCCCCTTAGGGAAGACTGTTTGAGCTGGACCGAGGACTTAGGAAAACCACTTGCATCTGGCAGACACACTAATGTGTTGGAACCCATCCGGAGGTAAGTGGAGGTCCTGAATTCTCTCTCGTACTTAGGTGATTTCGCATATTAGATAGTTGAGTGATTAATGAGGTGGAGTCACTCTCATAGTGAGACCACAACCAGTGGTCACCACCATGAGCACTCCCACCATTCAGTGCATTCTCATCGTCATAGCCGTAGTAGGAGTCCTGGATGTAGCCGTGCACCATCTTAGGGATCCCATAGGGATTGATAGGCCATTGGGCCTTTTATTTCTTAGTTGCCATTTTGTCGGGCATTATATGATTTTTTTAAATATATTTTGGGCTCATTGCGAGCATTTTGACCATGCCTAGCATGTGATGGCATTGTACACAAACTTAATTTATTATGATATATATACAAACTCTTCTTTTTGGTTTGGTAATTCATTGTATCTGAGTTGACTTCTTCTTGGCTCACTTCTCATGTGTACTCTAGATGTTTAGAACTTCTATTTTTATATGATTTTTAGAATGTATGCAGTGGATATGAATGCTAACAAAATGATTTTTTTTTGTGTTTTGTAATGTTGATACATGATAATGCAAATACACTGTAATGCTGAACTTTAGTTTCTCTAAGAAATTTTGATACTTCGTATTATTTTGGAAAGACGTGATGAAAGAGTGATATGATAAGTGAATGAACTTTCCCCACTCCTAACTCCATGCAACTGGTAAGATGTGAGGGCTCAACACCAAGAGCTAGAAGGGGCACAAGTTATAGAAATTTGTTGAATGGTAATGATGAGAGAAAGACAAGGATTTGGCAAAACCAAATTGAGACCCTATAACCTCATTGTACTAAAGTTTTCTTCATAGTTTAAAATGTGAATTACTTTCAATTTTATCTAGACTTAGATCCGTAAATGGCCACTTGGTTGACAAAATTTTGTTTTGGGGTTTTAAACTCTTTTGGAATTTGAACATCTAACTCAATTTGTTGTGATTTATGATTTTAGAGCATTTGAATGGACTGTTTCTACCTTTCAAATTTGTCAAAGAGACCCCTACACCTTGCCCCATGCTACCAAAGTAGGAAGTATGGGCTCATCACCATGGACAAGGCATAGGTGAGTAAGGGAATTTCTCTCCTTTCCAAACCCTACATCACTAGTAAGAGATGTAAGCTCAACACCAAAGGTTGGTGGGGCAAAAAATGTGTAAAATACAAATTTTATGTGGATTTACATTTGTCTTATTTATCTAGGGAAAATGTCTAGAATGTTCTTATTTTTAAAGAGATGTATATGGGATAGATGTGACACCATGAAGCTTCTAGAACAGACTATAAGAAAAGAAACCTAATCTCGAAGAAACTTGAGTAGAACCAAGTATACGTAAATTTGTATGGTTACTGGAAAATATTTTTCTTATCTTGCTTGAATTGATGAAATGATTCAGAAATAATTGATGATACCATGAGGATTTGAAGAGATATGATTTGAATGTTTTTCCAATGTTTTCAGAAGTTTTTAGGAATTGCTATAAGAATAAGTCCCTTGATCAAAAGTTTTATGAAATGAACCTGTAGATTAAAATGTAATATACATATGGAAATGCTAATAGATCATGCGTAGTATCTCTTTAGGTGAAGAGAGTTTATAGATTCACTAAACTCCTCACCCTCTAGTGTACACAGGTGAAATGCCCCATTTTTATAGTCTTCTATTACTCGATATGGACCCAATGACCTGGGCCTAAATTTTTCATCCTTCACCAGTATTTTTTCTATTCTATTGTCGAGTCTTAAAACCAAATCTACCTCATATATTTCACACTTGCAGAATTTTTTGTTGTATTTTCAAGCCATTCAGTTAGTGTAAATGATATACCACTATTCAACGTTGATCCTAGCTTCATCAAGGCTTTCTAATGGAGAGAGTTACACCTCTCGATAGCCTTCTTCCCCCATAATTCCTTGCAGTGAGATACAAAGACTAGGTATTTCGACCTCAAGTGGTAAACCCACTTTTGCGCTAAATTTCGAAGAAAGGGGTTTCCCCATTGGTGTTCTTATCGATGTTCATGTTATCCAATTTTTTCTCTCAGGAAAAACTAGAAAAACATGATGTTTCACACTAACAAATTGAGGGAATCATTCTGCCATACGAACTCACATTTCAATTTTGAAGATCAGGTTGTAGGTGGGCTTGGAAATGGAAGTGATGTTGGAGACAAGAAATTAATGGAAGGGTGGCTCATCGGCTGAGCCTGAATATTGGGATCGAGATAGGTTTGTGGAATTTGAGCTTTAGGGTTGACATGGAGATGACAGGATGAGCCGAGTTGGATGAATTCGGTAAAAGGATAATTCAACTCGGCCATAGCAAGATCGATGAAGGTAGAACCCAAAATCGCGAAGTCGGGCTAAGAAAAATGAAGACCCCAAAAGTCTAAATTTTTGGAATTTTAGAGGTTCTATATTTTGGATTTTCGGCAGCAACATGGGGAAAAGATGAGAAATTTTTTCGAAATCCTGAAACATGAAAGTCTAAAATTTGGACTTTGGGTTTTCGGGGTTTTGGGGTTCGAGAGTTTCGAAGATCTTGGTGAGCGTGGGTAGGAAAAATCCTGAAATAAAAAAAAGTATGAAAGGAGAAAAAGCCTGAAATCTTCAACTAAAAAAGTCTAAAAGGAGAAAAATCTTGAAATCTCAAACTAAAAAGTCCAAAATCGAGAAAAGCCAGAAACTCCAAAATAAAAAGTTTTGAAATTATGAAAGTCTAAAATTTCAAACTTTCGGGTTTCAAAATTTTCGCACTCCCAAGCGATGAATAGTGATAAAAATTTGAAATGAAAAGTTAAAAAATTCTGAAAGTCCAAAATTTTGGAATTTCAAAAGTTTTTGCATGCCCAAGCGATAAACAATGACACAAACTTCTAAATAAAAAGTTTTGAAAGTATGAAATTTCAGAATTTCAAGTTTCGAAGATCTCGACAGGTTTTGAGTGATGAACATTAGCTCAACCTCTGAAATCAAAATTTTCAAAAATATGAAATTTCAAAGTTTGCATACTTTTCGCAGACTCCAAAAATGGAAGATCAGTAGTTCACATTTTTTGTAAAATGACACTCTGACCTTCAGATGGCCATAAATTTTGACTGGGACCTTGGATTTGCACAAGAAAGGACTTTTGGAAAGTTCATAGGGTCCTAATTTGAGTGGGACTAAGTTATTCAAAATGAAAAATATAGTTCACCATTTTAGAGGGTGTCCTAGGTTTCTCACCTACCACAATAATGAAGTATGGGCTTCCTTCTTGCCCAACAAGGCATAATACATGGAGATATGGGTTTTGTCATGGCACCCATCACTATATTGCAGTGGATTCGATGCAATTTAGGGTGGTTGAAGCAAGAATTCAAATTCTTCTCTCCCCTTCTCTCATTCTTCATATATATTATAAGGAGGGGCATTTTTCTAAAGGTTGGATAATTTTGCTTTTCACCCTCCCTTCTTCTCTTGTCTGTAAGTGGATTTGTGGAGTTCAAACCTCCCATAAAAATTGTAATGCATATTTGTCACTCTTGGCCATTTTAATGCACTGTATCAATTTGTGGAGAAATAATAAAAGTCTGTGGATGAATTTCAACCCTCTCTTATATTCATTACATTTCCGATCTCTCATTGAAATCCTGGTTATCTGCATGTGGGTTGTGTTACATTTTTAATGGTTTGTGTTTAATGGCAAAGTAGGTGTTCAACATTCCTTTTGGTGTATCACCTCTTGTAGATTAGGTTTAATTTCTTACAATCTTCTTAATCCTTTCTCTTTGGCAAGTTAGATTATATTTTAGAGTAGATCCTCTAAAATTTGTATGTGTGCATCGTAACGGAGGAATAGGAACCGAACTTCATCCGGAGAGCTTTCCGATTGCAAAGTTTCAAAATTTGGGAAAAGTTCCATGTTATGCAATCAAACCGACGATCTCAACCCATCAAGTTGCAGAAATTCAGTGGTTGTGATTATGCATCAATAGCTTGATAGGCCCACAAGGCCGAAAAGAGCTTTAAGTGCCAATCTCGTTTATTCTCCTTGAAAGTATTAAGGAGAATGGATTTTAACGTCTTGTTCATAGCCTCAAGCTTGTCCATTGTCCTGAGGATAATAGAGAGAAGATGTATGGTGATTTATTTTTAACTTCTCACAAAGTTTACATACTTCCTTGTTTTTGAAAGCATGCCATTATTAGAGATAATGACTTGTGGGACCCCATACCTACAAATGATTTGGTTCAGAATGAACTTAGCGATTACACATCTAGGCATGGTGGTAAGAGGCATGGCCTCTACCCACTTAGTAAAGTATTTTGTGGCCGTGATTATGAAGTTATGACCATCTGTTGATGAGGGAGAGAACTTCCCTATCAAATCAAGGCCCCATGTGGAAAAGGGCCATGGTGTTACAATTGGTTATAGAGCCTGTGCCGGTATGTGGATCTTATAGGATAACTCTTGACATTTATGGCATTTATGCACAAAATCTACCGCGTCATGCTCTAATATGGGCTAGAAGTAGCCCATCCGATGTATCTTCCGAGTAGTGGCATGGCCCCCGAAGTGACCTCCACATACTCCACTGTGATTCATAAAGAATCTTTTCGGATTCTTCTTCATCAACACATCTTAAAAACATTCCATCAAAGGATCTATGATAGAGAACCTATTCCAAGATAATGTACTTAGCGGCTATAACACATAACCATATTCTTTGCTACGATGTCACCCCTTCTAGATATGTATGATCCACTATGAAATTAATAATGTTAGTGTACCATGGGAAAGTATAAATGGGAGGCTTGGTTTCAAAAAATACACACATTCATCGGGAAGTACAGATTTACTAGATCGCCTCCATCTAATGGGTTATCAACCAACCAATCCACAATGATTTTTCCTTTGATGGATTTCGATTAACAAACATTAAATCAAACTTGCCCATCAGAGTTATGAAGCATCCAAATTTCTTAGATAAGGACCCTTGTGTGAGAAATGTCCGCAGATGATCCGATTTAACAATGACCCTTGTTTCTTGATTTAGCATGTAATGTCTCAAGTGCTTTGTTGCGAAGACTATGGCAAGGCATTCCTTTTCTACCTGTGTGTAACGCATCTCATAGTCAAGAAATGTTTGAATAATAAAATAGACTGCACATTCTCATTTATCATCATCCTCTTGAGCTAACATGCAAGATAATGAGACATCCATAGCTCATGAATACAAAATTAAGGGGTGATTTGACTTAGGTGACATGAGTGTGGGAGGAGACAGTAAGAACCATTTGATTGAATCAAATGCCTCATTGCAATCTTTTGTCTAATCAATGCAACAATCATTTTTAATAAATTGTTGATTGGGTGAATAGAAAAGGTTAGATCAGGTATAAACCTTGATTATACTAAGTTTTCCAAGAAAATATCGACGCCGGAATCACCCGATGGTGCAATCATTTCCAGTATGGCTAAGATTTTGGCTGGGTCTACATCAATCCCTCATGAAGATATGATGTATCCCAACAAATTGCCTCCCATTACACTGAATACACATTTTTTTGGATTTAACGTTACGCCGTATTCGATTAAGTGAGAAAGGATGATACGAATCACCTCGGCTGATCACGAGTTTTTGGTTTTAGCCGAGAAGATCATCCACGTAGGATTCCACAATATTATGGATAATATCATGGAGTATATAAGTCATCACTCGTTGGTATGTGGCACTAACGTTCTTAAGTCCGAACGACATGACAACATAACAGTATGTTCCCAAGGAGTGATAAATGTATTTTTGGTTTGATCCTCCTCTAGAGATTTTGATTTGGTTATATCCATAATAGCCATTTATGAGAGACAACAACTCATAGCTATTTGTTTCTTCGACATTAACATTAATGGATGGTAACAAAAAAATGTCCTTGGGAAAAGGCTTGTTGATATCTCGAAAATGTGGATTTTTCCATTCTTTTTTAGAATGGGGATGATATTAGATACCCATTGTGAATAGTCAACTAGCTTGATGAACCCCACCTATAGGAGTTTCATCACTTCATCTTTCACCATGAGAGCTACCTTTGGCTTCATGGGTCTCAACTTTTGTTTAAGCGGCTTAGATCATCGGCTTAGTGATGAGGTTGTGGCTATGCAACATGTGGCATGATTCTGTCATTTCCTCAGAATTAAATACAAAACCATTTTGATGCTCCTGAGGATTTGGGTGTGTATTTCTATCTCCTTTAGAGTTAGAGAGGATCTCAATTCAATATTTTTGGTTCCTCCTCCATCCCGATGTTTATATAAATTGTTCCTTTGATTAAGGAGGCATTACCCTCTTCAAATTCAGGTGGGGCTAGAGGTAGTTCTAAGTCTCCTTCCTCTTCTACCTCATAGACCTCAAGACCTTCCGTAGAGGAAGGGTCTATCATGGAATCTCCAAAGTAAGAGGAAGAGTGTGGGATGAGAGAAAAGCCGATCTTATGATGAGCAGGATGCAAATATGTGTAGGAATTCAAATACCCTAGGATTGCTTCGTCATTTTCAGCATAATCTAAGGTGATAAACTCATTCTCAGGCTTCTACATAAGCTAGAATTAGGGTTGTTGGTATCTTGTGAACCAAAGGTTCAACATGAACTGAAATCGTAAAGCTAGTGTCTTCTAACTTGCTACTTGGGGTAAAATGAGAAGCAAAAGTTGCTATAGAGTGAAATATCCCTTGTAGGATATTACTTAAAAATGCACAAAATACGTAAAATTTGCAACAAGGTAAAATACTAATTTTTAATGAAAATGTCTAGCTAGGACAACAAATGATATTGAATTGATATCACACAAAATATTTTCCCACAAAGTGCATAAAATTACAAGGGAAGCTTACAATAATAATAATAAAAACTATGTAGACATTTTATGGAATAATATATTGTTGCCCGACAAGGTAAAGAAGGCCTTAGGTAGCTAGTCAACTTCAGAGGTCTGTGACCCTCTAAACATAAGAGAAAAATAAGTGTCTTAAAAACAACAATGACGAGATGTAGGGAATAACATTGCCACTGTAGATCTGTCTGTTCGACCTGGAAAATCCCCAAATAGAGGCTATGACTTGCCATGCTAGGAATGGAGACAAGAAATGAGGGAGGTGCCTTCCACGTGCTGCCACACCTAGCCTAGATGGATTCCATGAGTCGGATCTATAGCCCCTCTGATTTTCTTCCCTGAAAGCCCCAAAAATACTTGAAACCCTTCCTTTGACCCTTCGAAATAGCTCTCTAGCACGGCCTAGAAAATGGCTCCAAGATGACATGACTAGGGTATATCTTTCACTACCAAAGAATGCCTTGCTAGCTAGGGACGAGTCTCTCACCACTGAAGCTAGGGTCCCTGTGGGATTTGACTCCACAAGCTATAGAAATGCAACAACAACAGCTACACAAGAAGAGGCTAAGAGTATGTAAAAAAATAATTTTTTTCTTCCCCGTCTCCATATATACCTTTCCTTGGAAAATGAGCCCCCATAACCCTAACACATTTCATTCCATGGAGGGCCCACTAATATAAAAGTATCTATAATTACTTTCTCCCTTTTTGAGTCATTGTGTCCAAAAGTGATCCCCAAATCCATTAAAACCACGAGGCCACTTCCCACAAGCTTCTAACATAAAGTTAATAAGGGGGCATTACAGAAAGGGGACATTACATAGAGTTAACAAGAAATTTTTTCTCTCTGGGTATATCTTTGATTGAAGTGAAATAAAAAAATTTACTTAACACGAGGACGACAGTCTTTTAGAGATGCATATGTTCAACCCTAGTCTCGTACACTTCAGATACTTGATTTGCAACTAGTTGTGAATCACCTAGTACCCTAATATTAAAAGTACCCATCCTTTTGGATACAATGAGACCAAGAAGGAGAGCCTCATATTCTACTCCATTGTTAGTGCATTTGAAATTCAATTTAAAGGTGAAGGGCATGACCCTTCCCTGAGGGTTGGTAAGTATCACACCTGCCCTAACACAAAAGTGACACTTTGCTCCATTGTAATTCAAGGTCAAATAGTCATTTTGGAATATTGAAGCTGCATTATTTTTTGTATTACCCTCCTTGCTTTTGAGACCTCTACCATGTATACGTCATCACAGAGAGAGAGTCGAATCCCAGGGCATGTCATATACCCATGGAATCAAATGAAAGAAGAAGGGGTAGGTCATTCTCCAACAACTTGAATATATTTTTTTTCATCCTGTTGACACTATCTCAACAATTATAGTTTCGTCCTTTATGGAAGGAACTCCTTCAATCAAACCTATAGTTTCTAGTTCCGTTGTAGGAACTAGATTTTCTTCTGGTATTGAGCTTGTAGGTTTGTTTAACTTGGTTTGCAGGAAGCTAAAAATTAGAATGAACCCCTAACCTCTTATTTAGATTAGCTAGATGTATGTCGAAGGGTTTTGGGTCACCTTGCACCATGAAGACCTTCCCTAAATGTAGGAATCTTACTTCCTAAAACAAAGTGGAGGGAATTTCCTTCATGCAATGAATCTAAGGATGATCGAGGATCATATTATAGTTGGTTTCTGATCTATAATATAAAATTTGGTTAGAACTATCTTAGGTCCAAGGGTGACTGACAACACTATAGTTCCAATTGACATTGCTTTGAGGCTAACATAGCCTCTCAACATGTTTAAATACGCACCCAAAATTACATGTGCTACATTGTTGGAAAACAGTTACAAAATTCCCTAATGATGATTCATGTCCTTTCAAAAGGTGTTTGAATTTCTAAACCCATTCACAGTGTATATTTATAGCCTAGACATCCTTACTTAGCTTTTCCATGCTTTTTTCTAGCTTCCTGCTTCATTCTGTGCATGTTTTGGCCTTTAGTGCCAGGACCGCCGCCATGCTTGGGTGGCGGTTCTGAAATTGACACCAGAAAGGTGATAGTCGGTGGATGCCACCCTATGCGCAGGTGGCATTCATGCATGCTTTTTCCAGAATTCTTCATGCATGATTTTAACACATGTGGTTTCACTTAACTTGACTTCTAGGGTGCGTTTGTGAACCAAATTGCCTAAAAATAGTCTTGATTACTTGGTATTCCTTCCCTCTTCTATTTTTAAATAGATTTAATTATTTTGAGCTACCTCTTCACCAAATTATTTGGAACTCCAAGGATTCCTTGTGCATGAAGACACATCCCATCCAATTCCTATATATTCAATGCTTGTATCAAGCAAAAGGCCTTTGAATTTGTGTATATCTTGCATAGTATTGCTACCAAAATCCTCGCTGGAAATTACATAGCCAAGATCTATTCACTTGTGCTATCTCTCTTCCACATACATTGCAATGAGACTACCTTCAAGCTGCCACTTCTCAAGCATCTTCTCCCGGTACTTCTTTTACATTCCTAATTCCTTAGACTTATATAGACACATAGAGAAAGAAAGGATAAACCGAGGGGGAAAATTACTACGCAACCGGATTTACCTCTCTTTCGTGAATTATAGGTTGGAGTTTTTTTATTTCCTTCATTGCTACAATTTATCATTATTACATCATATCGAATAAAGTAGAAATCCTTTTCCTTTCATTTGCAAGTAATTAGTTAATTTTCAAGAGGGTTTGAATATTTCATAGTAGCCCCTATGATGGATCCTCTTCTTCCCATCCCTGTGGATTTGAAGGAGAGAATATCTCGTGCAAGGTTGTCTACATATTATAGATCATTTGGAAAAGTTCTTGTTTTAAGTTAGTTAGTTTAGCTTCAATACACTCAAAGACGGGTGAATAACCAAACCTGGGATATCTTGCTTGTTTAGTTTTAGTGTAGAAATATTTTAATTATTTAAAATAGAAGAAAATTGTTGTTTGTGATTGTAATATTTCAGTTTTGTGATTTTTTTAGATTAGTTTCCTTTCAATAGTAGCATAGATTTTTAGTTTCATCTTAGTTAATTTGGACACTTCAAACTATATCAACACTTAGATCCAACTCGGTTGGAAAACCATAGGAATTTACGCTACCCATTCATAGCCTCTAAATATCCCCATTTCCAACTTAGCTACTAAGAGACCACACTACCAGATCTTAGTCATTGATCCTCCTATAGTTAGCTACACAAATTCAACATCAGTTGCTCCAGCACGACCTCGGGGAGTCGAGTGTGGTTAAAGGTTGCATGTCACTTTTCATCCATATAGTATCTTGATCTACAATATAAAATTTGGTTAGAACTATCTTAGGTCAAAGGGTGAATGACAACACTATAGTTCCAATTGATGTTGCTTTGAGGTTGTCATAGCCTCTTAGTGTGTTTTGTGTTGAGGAGCAATTGGTTTCTCCGTAACCTAAATTTTAAAGGAAAGAGAAGGGGACTATGTTGACCGCTGCCCCATCATCAATCATCGCACGTTTTAGATAGTTATTATAGATCCAAAGCTATAAAAATAAGGTCATATTACCTCTACGAGCTATTTCAAGCATCCATGGGCATCTTGTTGATGTCAAATACAAATCCAACATCTATTTCAAGCTGCCCTGGAGGATAAAAATCAAAGTCTATATGGTTTATTTGCGCTTCTGGAGGAGGGTGACATTAATCAAATGCCCAAGACCTAGTGCTTCTAATAAAGTGGCTCTGTGAGTAGGGGAATTCTTTAACAGATCTAAGAAGGAAATGTGAGAGAAGGTTTTGGTTAAGTCATTGATCAAGTCATAAGATCCTACTAGCTTGCCCAGTGTTTCATGAATGTCATCTGATATAGTTAGGTAGATTGGGATAGGTTGTGAAGAATAGTCTTTGGTTCTAGTGGCAGTGTAATATGAGGTTCGGTGTCCAATTCTACTAATCCCATAATTTTTTTTTGTTGGCGACCATCCAAAGGAGGTGCTACCTATGAGTTTGACAAAGTTGAGGCTTCATGATTGTTGGTTCCTATTGTAATTCCTTTGTTTGAACCGTTAGGATCTATTCTACCATATTTTGGGGTGTGTAGGAGAGGATCGCTAAAGATCCTAAGTGGTGTGTTCTATGGGGATATCAGTCCTGTGTAAGTGTTCTAAGTTGGCACTATTGGGTTTTCCAAAAACATGTCAACAAATAGTTTTCTTTGATCCTCTAGAAAACGTTGTAGAAATTTGTTACAAATCAACATGTTCTTGCGTCATGCCCTCGAAACCTATGAAAACCGAGTATAAATTGGGATCATAATCTTAAGGAATTTGGTTTGCACTTTGTTGTGGTTCAAAATTATGATTGTTGTTTGACTTCTGGTTATTATAGTTGAAGTTTGGGGCCCATTTCCCTTGATTTTGAAATTGGTTTGGGTACCCACTTGGGTACTGGCTAGGAGCTTGGGCCTACATTTGTTGAGTGGGTTTCTGTGGTTGTTGTTGTTGAGGATGATTATTAAATTCCATTGCATTGACTAAAGGTAAAAAGTTATTATTTCTTTGGTTATTGCCATTCATATTATTGTTGTTGTTGGTAGTGTTTGCATTGGGAGAGCTAACAACATTTGGCTTCTTACCCTGATCGATGACACCATCAGTTGTAACTCCATAATTCTTGTTGAGGACCTTTGGTCCCTGATTATTGTTCGTGTTATTGGGGTAACTGGCATTACCTTGGTTAGGAGTGATCAATCTCCCATTTTTTCCATAGGTATTTTGACCACTATCTATAGCTTCCTGATCAATTCAGAGAGCACCCTCCAATACTTCTTCATATCTCCTTAGCAGAACTTTTGGAATTCTTCCTTTGTTTCCCTATTAAAGGAGTGAACGAATATATTGCAGAGCTCTGTCTAATCCATGTTAGATTCATTTTGATCTTTTTTTGATATGAAGGAATTCTATGATTCTTATACTTAGAAGATTGTTCATGTCAAATGCCTTGATAAACTCGATACGAGTTACTCAAGGAATTTATCGAAGCCTACGGTATCCTATAATATCAATTGATAGTGATACCTTATAAGGTCTTAAGGAATATTTTTGTGACAAATACATCCCACAAGAGAAGCTCTCGAATTGTATTTGTGTAGGCTTTAATGTGTGCATTAGGATCACCCTCCCCTTTGAATTTTGGAAGATCTAACAAGGGCCTCGGGAGCATGACAGTCCATATGGAGAAGTTAAGAGGATCTTTAAGGTATTGAGTAGGTCCCCATTTCATATGTTTCAACCATTAAAGATCCTTGTTGGGGAGGTGGATGTTGCATCAGTTATTGAAATGGTACTATTATCCAAAATTCACCCCCAGGTAATTTTGATAACATGCATTAGATTATTTACTCCCGAGGAAGTAGATTGTTTAAAGGCCCAAAATCATGTTTTTTGGGGCCCCTTAGCTTTTTCCTAACTCTCCCATCCAAGAAGAAATCCCAACAAAGTTGATAAAATGGAAGAAATGCAAAAATAAGGTTACAGGGATATTTTGAGGCATTTTGTGTCCAAGGGCTTAGGTTGTACCGGTTTGGGTTGAATTGAGGTTCATCGTACTCAAGCTTGGGGCCAAAAAAACAAGAAAAATGGCTAAGTCCTAGTCAGGCAAAGGTCTCATGGGACAGTTGGGATGTCGGGATGCGTGGGACGCGAAAAGCCGAATTGGCCAAAGAGGGAAAAATTGCCTAAGTCTTTTGTTTGACTCGGTTTGGGATTGGGTTGGGACAAAAGTATGCGTGGGACGTGGATCCGATTTGGGTTGGCGTAAGTCAGTCCATTTCGGGCGGTTTGGAGATGTCCCGAGATAGTTTGGGACATCCGGCTAGAAGTACGCGAGGACGCGAACCGGCCGATTCGGTCGAAACAAGAGACTTTCGCCCTGGGACATTTGGGCCAAAAGTACGCATGGGGCATGAAAAGTCGTAAGAGCGCCAACGAATCAAATCTCGCCACGTGTCTCCACCTCAAATAGGAACAAGGAAGCCCGAATCGTCGTTTGGAGATATTTGTCCTGTAGTTTGGAACAGCTAGGCCAAAGGTACACGAGGGATGCGAGGGATGCAAAAGCCGAAAGAGCCGCCAATGAATCAAATCTCCCACGTGTCTTCACCTCATCGGCCCGGAAGAGAAAATTTTGAAATTTTTTCCAAAAGCAAAAAAAAAAAAAAAAAAAGGGAAATGGTCAGGAAGGGCCCACGTCTAATGAAATCGTGCCATGTGGCACTTGAGTGGCGGAGCGTGGGGGAGAAATGGGAAAATTTTCCCAAAGTGAAAAATGCCAAATTTTGAAAGGACAAAGTGCGCCCTTAGACCCGAGCCAATAAAATAGTGCCACGTGTCCAAGTGGCAAGAAATTAAGGGAGGGCCCAAAAGGAATTTTTAGAGGATGAACCCGTGAATGAATTAGAGCCTGACACATGTCATCCAAGTGGCAGAGCACGGGAAAAATTCAAATATTTTCCCGCTGATCCGTTTTGGCCTGTTTTTTCCCTAAATCTTCAGATCGCCATAACTTTCGATCTAGAGCTCAGATTTTCACATTCTTTATATCAATGGAAAGCTGGTGAAATTCTCTATACGATTCCTAGGTAAATCTTGCATTTTGGTTCAGTTTGGAGAGATAAAATCAAGAAATGTCTCTGGTGCGTGGTAATGGCTAGAACTGACGTTTCAACAACCAGTTTTAATGCAAAATGGGTCGCATTCTTCTCTAGCATGGCCAAAATGTCAGGGCATGGGTCTGTAAGGACGCCCATGCTGTTTTAATGCATCTACATTCAATGAGGAATGGCTCCCATGTTTTTACACGTTTTCTCTCTCCTGGGCTCGACCCATGCATTGTAAAAAGCCAGATTTGGCTCATTTTTAAGAGGTGGTTCATCTTTTCAGCTCTGCCCTCCCTTATTTTCTTCTCTAGGGTTGAAAATGGAGTTCAAACCTCCTCCCTTGCTCTGTAATGGTGTTTTTTCCTTTTACTATTGAAATGATGTTCTGTGCAAACTTCTGAAGCAATAAAAAATGTGTTTTGTGATGCATCTGTCCATCCTTGCTCGTTCTTTTGCTTGTTCTCTTCTTGCCTCTCTTCATTGCAGGTATTTGTGCATGTTCTAATGTTCATTACAGGTTTGGAGCTGTGTTCATGGAGTTTTGGGACATTTTCTGTGTGAAATCTATCCTTGGGCTTGTGATGCATCTGTCCATCCTTCCCATTGCTCACCTCTCCTTGTTCCATGGCAGTTTTGATAGATGTTCAACATTTCCTTCTCTGGTGTATCACCATTTTAGTGTAGGCTCTATTTTTCCCTTTTCTCTCTCTCTCTCTCTCTCTCTATCTCCTTGGCATGGTTAGATTAGGATTAGATTAGCTTGCCTGCACTAGAATAGCTTGTGGCAGGTAGTTTAGGAAGAGGAACCAACCTTCTCTGGAGATTCCTTTCTCATTTTTGCAAGTCCCACACTTGGAGAAAGGATTCCATGTTGTGCAATCACACTGGATGCTAGTATGATCAACATCCAGGGGTGCTATGATTCTACACTAACAGTTTTGGCATGCCGGTGGGACCTTAGAGGTCTTCCACTTCATCTTTTGCAGGTTGGTGTGTTCCTGTGAAGATTTCAACCTTTGGAGGCACTTGCAAACACATCTAGCGACTCCATCTGATCAGCAACCCATTTCTGAAGTTGCAGACCCGTTTTCCATCCATTTCCATCCATATTTCTTTCCATCTCTTTCATTCTTTTCCATTCCATGAAGTTGTGCAATCATGACTTCATTTCCATCATGGAATTCACATTTTCAACAATCAGCAGCAATGTTTCCCACCTCCAACATGTTTTTAAATCCTCCAAATCAGCATTTTGAACAAATTCAAAATCAGCATGCATATCCATATGAGCAGCAATGCCAAAATTAGTTTGGTTATGGAGCTTTCCAAGAGCAAGAGTATGCATATAATGAAGACAATCAGATGCAAGATGCTGGTCTATTGGAGAAAATCCAAAAGATGGAGGTAAAGATGGTGCAGTCTAGAGCAACAACTCAAATGAGAGCTTTTAGAATTGGTTGCAGGACTCCTTGTCCATGGGGAGGCCCTTTTCCAAGACACTTCAGCCCTCAGGAGAAGCTAGACTTCATGATGAAGATGCTGCCCCAACTTGCACAATGGACAACAGAAATAGAGGCCTATACACTTGTTGTTGAACAACCTTGTCAATGGGTAAGTTCTACACCATCATCTGGTTTTTCTCTTTTCATTACTCAAGCAAAGCATCATCGCATTTGGATTTGTAAATTCTAAACTCCCCATCTGTTGTCCCAAATGTTGATCCCATGTCTCCATCTCTCGAGTCTTCCACCACACGTCAATTCTTCTTTCCTTTTTCCTTCCAAATAGTCATCCCCTCCACAAGAGCTAATGAAATACCCCCTCCTCTAAAGAAACAAGAGTTTCTACCTCCACCACCACAAAAAATTGCCAAGCCATTTGAGTTACAATCCACTTCTTCTCTTGCATTCCCAAATCCATGTTGGGAGGATGAAAATCAGAATGCTACCAAGGAAAACAACAAAGAAAAAGAGAAGCCAAACAAAGATGAAGAAATTCAAATTCTGAAGAGTTGGGCTCTTAAATTTGGGATGACAAAGATCCCCTTGATGGTTAAGCCTTTAGAAGAGGTTGGAGTTGGAGAACAAATGGTGGTCAGGACTGATTTTTTTGTAGCAGAAGATGAAGTTCTTGCAGTCCTAACTTGTCCTCTAGAGCAGCAGATTGAAGAGTTTGACTTGACAAACTTCATGCTGGAGGAAGAGTTCAATCAAGAGCAAGATTGTCTTCAAACATTGGAGGAAGGAGAAGCTGCTCCAGATCCAAAAGAAGAGGAGCACATTCTAGTTGTGGAGGAGAAAATTGTAGATCCAAGGGTTTTGAGCACAAAGCAGGCTATAGGAGAACCTTTAGTTCTTCTTTCTACTTCACCTCTCTCAAGTTCTAGTGCTGAAGAAGAGTTTGATCTCTCAAAATCAATGCTGGAGGATGATGGAAACCATGGTGGTCAAGTTACGTAAAAGAAGACACCATGGAGGAAGTTGAGCATTTGCAAAGCGAGGACAGCCATGAGGTAGTTTATCCGCCGATTTGGAGGACTGTTTTGATGGAGAAGAGCCGGTTGAGTTTCCACCATTCTCTCTTTCATCATCCACATTCCAAACACTTGAGTCTGCTGTCATGAAGGAGAACATTCATTTGCAGCAGCCTGCATCTTATAGCAGCTCTTTGGAACCAAGATTGGAAGATTTTAATCTTTCATGTCCTTCATTGGAGGAAGAGAAAGGGCACAAAGATTCTACCATTGCTTCCACACCATCCATTCAAGAAGGTCTACAAGAAGACTCCATTTTTGGAGTTGAAAATCAGAGCTATGGGCATATCAAACAGACCATACCTTTCCCAATCAGGTATTTGGCTTCATTGGAGCCAAAGGAGAAGTCACAACCAGTCATGCTTGCTTCTGAGCATGAGGGTGAGCTACAAAGTACCAAGGATCAGTTGTCATACCTCTTCAATCCAAATGCAGAGCAACTAAAAGAGGTATTGAATTTTCCTTCAGCTGATACCTTGATGATTTGGGTGGAAGACCAGCTTCTTGTAGATTTTCCATTCATCTAATCAGCCATGTTCAATGCCAAATCAATTACATGGTTGCCAATTTTGAAGAAAGGAAGCTATTTTGCACAACCAACTTCATAGGATTTGTTTAGCCCACCTTTGCTTCCAGTTAGAGTAGAGTAAGTAGGTTTGCTTTTAGCAGAAGAAGTGCTTGTGCACACTCTGCATGTTCCATTTGGAGCATGTATGATTTTCAGTTCTGTACATAGTTTTTTTGGTGCTGGTTTTGCTCTTACACAGTCATTTCAGTGGCATTTTGGTGAGAACGACTCCATTTCAAAGTGGGTTTCCAAGTGGCTCGAGAGAGGAGGTTTTCAAAGTTCGAGATCGGTTTGCAGTGCTACAACTCATGACTCCATGCCCAATGGATGCTTCAGGAAACTGGTAACTTCATCCAGCAGGCAGATGACCCCACTGAGTCGCCAAATTGTTATCCAAAATTCACCCCCCAGGGTAATTTTGATAACATACATCAGATTATTCACCCGAACAAGTAGATTGTTTAAGGCCCAAAATCATGTTTTTTGGGGCCCCTCATCTTTTTCTAACTCTCCCATCCAAGAAGGAATCCCAACAGGTTGATAAAATGGAAGAAATGCAAAAATAAGGTTGCAGGACTGTTTTGAGGCATTTTGGGTCTGAAGGGCTCGGGTTGTACCAGTTCGGGTTGAACTGAGGTTTGTCGTACCAAGCTTGGGGCCAAAAAAATAAGAAAATTGGCTAAGTCCTAGTCCAGGCGGTCTGCAGACAGTTGGGACATCGGGACGCGTGGGACGCGAAAAGCCGAATCGGCCGAAAGAGGGAAAAATTGCCTAAGTCTTTTGTTTCACTCGGTTTGGGACAGTTGGGACAAAAGTACGCGCGGGACGCGGATCGGCCGGTTTGGCGCAAGTCGGTCCATTTTGGGTGGTTCGAGAGATATTTGTCCCAGATAGTTTGGGACATCCGGGCCGGAAGTACGTGGAGGACGCGAACCGGCCGATTCAGCCGAAACAAGAGACTTTCGTTCGGGACATTTGGGCCAAAAGTACGCGTGGGACAAAAAGCCGAAAGAGCCGCCAACGAATCAAATCTCGCCACGTGTCTCCACCTCAAATAACAACAAGGAAGCCCGAATTGGGAAGTTTAGAGATATTTGTCCTGGGAATTTTGGGACGGTGAGCCAAAGGTACGCGAGGGATGCGAGGGACGCTTGAAAAGCCAAAAGAGCCACCAATGAATCAAATCTCGCCACGTGTCTTCACCTCATCGGCCCAAGGAAAATTTTGAAAATTTTTCCAATGGAAAAAAACAAAAGGGAAATGGTTAGGAAGGGCCTGCGTCCAATGAAATCATGCCATGTGGCACTTGAGTGGCGGAGCGCGGGGGAGAAATGGGAAAATTTTCCCAAAGTTAAAAATGCCAAATTTTAAAAGGACAAAGTGTGCCCCTTAGACCCGAGCCAATTAAGTAGTGCCACGTGTTCAAGTGGCAAGAAATTAAGGGAGGGCCTGAAAGAAATTTTCAGAGGATGAACCCATGAATGAATCAGAGCTTGACACGTGTCATCCAAGTGGCAGAGCACGGGAAAAATTCAAATATTTTCCCGCCGATCCGTTTGGCTTTTTTTCCTAAATCTTGGATCGCCATAACTTTCGATCCAGAGCTTAGATTTTCGTGTTCTTTATATCAATGGAAAGTTGGTGAAATTATCTACATGATTCATGGGTCAATCTTACATTTTGGTTTAGTTTGGATAGAGAAAATCAAGAAACATCTCTGGTGTGTGGTAATGGCCAGAACTGACGTTTCAACAACCAGTTTTAATGCAAAATGGGTCGCATTCTTCTCCAGCACGGCCAAAAATGTTAGGGCATGGGTCTGTAAGGATGCCCATGCTGTTTTAATGCATCTGCATTCAATGTGGAATGGCTCCCACGTTTTTACACGTTTTCTCTCTCCTGGGCTCGACCCATGCATTGTAAAAGCTAGATTTGGCTCATTTTTAAGAGGTGGTTCATCTTTTCAGCTCTTCCCTCCCTTCTTTTCTTCTCTAGGGTTGAAAATGGAGTTCAAACCTCCTCCCCTTCTCTGTAATGGTGTTTTTCCTTTTACTATTGAAATGATGTTCTGTGCAAACTTCTGAAGCAACAAAAACGTGTTTTGTGATGCATCTGTCCATCCCTGCTCGTTCTTTTGCTTGTTCTCTTCTTGCCTCTCTTCATTGCAGGTATTTGTGCATGTTCTAATGTTCATTACAGGTTTGGAGCTGTGTTCATGGATTTTTGGGACATTTTCTGTGTGAAATCTATCCTTGGGCTTGTGATGCATCTATCCATCCTTCCCATTGCTCACCTCTCCTTGTTCCATGGCAGTTTTGATAGATGTTCAACATTTCCTTCTCTGGTGTATCACCGTTTTAGTGTAGGATCTATTTTTTCCCTTTTCTCTCTCTCTCTTTGTCTCCTTGGCATGGTTAGATTAGGATTAGATTAGCTTTCCTGCACTGGAATAGCTTGTGGCAGGTAGTTTAGGAAGAGGAACCAGCCTTCTCTGGAGATTCCTTTCTCATCTTTGCAAGTCCCACACTTGGAGAAAGGATTCCATGTTGTGCAATCACACTGGATGCTAGTATGATCAACCTAGAAATCTGATCAACATCTAGGGGTGCTGTGATTTTGCACTAACAGTACAATGTATACATTTGTTGGGGCATAAGGCATCCCCTGTGGATGACCATATGGGCTTGGGTAAGTGTACATACCCCATGTGGTGACTTAGAATACATATGCATGTAAGGGGATTGAATAATTTGATACATATTTGAAGGAAAAAATGTATAGAATGTTGCATTTCCAGATGACATGGAATTTGAGAATGCACTTCTAACTTGTACACTGTTGTAAGTATACGTATGTGGTGTGGGGGGACATACCCAACATTTCTGTCCTAGTTAGAAAATCCCTAGGGCTCAGAGCACTCGTGTAAACTAGAGGATCCTATGTAGTAGGTGCTTGGGCATAACTTTGTTGGTAAGGAGGAATCTTTCCTTTCCCAAGATATGATGTTTGAGTATTTTGGGCAATTTCCAATTCTCTGACTTTATCCACTAATGCTGAGATAACTTCACCCATTGATGGAGTTGTTTTTTCTTTGGCACATGTTGTTGAACCTTTGTAGGCTACCGAGGAATATGATATCCTACTATGAATTACTCAGAGTGTTAGACCACCCCTCATTAGCAACATTTCTTGTTGGTGGTGGGGTAGTATTGTTATTATGAAGCAAGACATCATTATGCCCTTATAGCCTATCCAGAGGTTGATTCATTATGTTTTAAAGTTTTTTCTCACTTCTAGCATAATGTGCCAAATATTCCTCGTCCAAATGTGGGAGTTGATCAGATTGTAAACTAATGGGATGTCTGAACAAGACTTGAGGAGACGAGCCTGTCTCTCTAGTGAAAGTCATGTTGTTAGAGCTTGAGTGCTCAAGTGGATGTGTCTATGTGATTTGGTCCA
This sequence comes from Taxus wallichiana var. yunnanensis, assembly GCA_018340775.1. Classification (NCBI taxonomy): domain Eukaryota; kingdom Viridiplantae; phylum Streptophyta; class Pinopsida; order Cupressales; family Taxaceae; genus Taxus; species Taxus wallichiana. The sequence continues at coordinate 806,937,687 of CM031237.1, forward strand.
GCTCCTCAATCCGTATAGAGGAACCAACATTGGTCCCTTATGGAGGAGGAGTTTGAATATGGGCACTTGAATAATTTTCTATCCATGTAGAAAGGGAGGGTGATTGTTGTTTTCTACCCATGTGATAGTTATATGCTTCAAGACCTAGAATGGGTCAGCCATATTCATCGTATCCCGACATATTCAGGGGGTATAAGAATACCCTTAGAATAATGGGATGTGTTAAATGGGTCTGAAAACTAATTCATGTTAATGTACCCATGTATAAACAACAATATTTCTACAAGAATAAGATGAGGAGGGGACAAGAAATCTAGAAGTAGATGTGCAAAAATAGCCAACCCCATCTCAAGACGAGAGCACATGTGAAGATAATTGGCTTTAGTGAGGAGTTCGGTAATGAATTTGTTAACCATATCTCAAGGTTGCAACTCGTGAGATCTTTGAGAAGATTGACAATGATGTGGTCTTTATCCTATATAGACTGAAGAAGGTCCATCCACATCAAACAATGTTTCTTCCTTATGAAGAACTAAAAGTTTGCACTCTCCGGGAACATGAATGTAGTATTATGAAGAAATTTGAAGTTTGTCCATAAATGAGGTACACCGGTAGTTTGATAATAAGGTGCTCAAGAACCGATGGTGACACCATTGAAGTAGAAATTTCACAATATGGATATGGATCATTCTCCAAAAGGATGTCCATATCAAGTGAGGCATGAAAACCTCCACACTAGTAGAATGGGGATCTATAAGAGGAAGTGGATCGATGACAATCTCTCGAAATATCATAAGTGACGGATATTGTAAAGAGGCACTCCCATCAAAGGAGATGGAATTTCGTGAAGTACAAATGTGTGAAGGCTATGTAGAAGGAATAGAAACTCCCTATATCAGAACACAAGAAGGATATTTGAAGAGACATCTAAGGTCCCAAAGATACTCATCCCAAAAAGTTTACTTGAAAAATAAAAGAACAAATTCGATCTTAGGAGTAGACATGGATCTGGGAATAAACATGAAGGGCACACATAGAGCATAGAACAAAGGAGGTTCACATGAGACCCATTTCCTAAGATTTTAGTAGTGGCGAGGTATGGAGCTTAAATTCCATTTGGGGGATTTCAGAAAAATTATGAAACTCTTGTCACTAAGGCTTCCTCCCTATTGTAATGACGAAAGCTATGGACCAACGCTCATTCAAGGACGTTTTACGAAAAATACAACGTTTGCAACCATGAAGCCTACTTATAACAACCCATGTGTAACTTTTGGAGATGAATTCCTTGAAACAAAATAATTTTATTGAGATCATGCCTTGATTTGTAGATTCGTTGGAATCTGTCCTAGTCTACCTGTCTTATATGCATGGATCTCCATGCATTGGATCCCTACTCCTTGAAGGTAGGATAAATCTCTACCCCTTGTTAAGGGAGTTTTTTTGTTGCTTTTGAATCCATTACTGATAAGGATATCATTGCTAAACAAATATGGGTTTTTTAGAAAAGAAACCTTATTTTAAAACCATGGTTCCTATCATTTAACCATCTCACTAAATCTTTCTCCCAAAAACCGATCTGGATTAGATTACCCCACCTTCCTCTTCAATTTTGGGATCAAAAGCTGTCTAATAGCATTAGGAAATGACATGGGAAGTATCATTAACATTGACTCCCAAACCTCTAATTTCACACATACAACCTATGCAAAAATTATTGTTGAGGTCGATACTTCAAAGGATATTCCAACTAACATTGAGCTAAAAGTGCAAAATAGAACTTGGACCCATCCTTTTGACTATGAAGGTCTACCTTTTAGATGCAGGGGATGTTTCTCTTTGGGACATTCTGCCGCTAATTGTGAGATAGTAAAACAGAAAAATGAGAATGTTAACTGAAGGAAAAATTCCCTCCCAAAACATTTGGTTTTTGAAGGACATCCTTGATGTTGATGATGATGTTGATATCGAAGAGGAAGACACGATGGAAAAGGTCCCCAAAACCCCTTTGAGAGAAATAATAGATCATGCAAATAAGGAGTCATCCAGGATGAAAGTAAGAGGACCAGAAACACTGAACCAAAAGTGTCTATAATGGCTAGGGAAAACCATCCTTCCCTTGTTTAAACAATGATATCATCAATAACAAATCTTGAAGTTTTTAATCCTTTATAGAAATATTATGATGATTGGATTCCAATTCGAAACAAGAAGAAATTTGTTCGCACAGAAACCAACCGCTAAGTTGCTATTTTATTGTTGTATCTTTGTTGTTTTGTTGTTGTTTTATGGTGGCTTTGGTACTTATCTTAGAGCAATGTTTTTCTATTGTTGGGATTTAGTGTCAAATATTGATTTTGATCACTCTTTATTTTGATACAACTGACATATCTGGATTTTGAGAGTCTTTGTACAAGGGTATAGTCCCTTTCAAAACCTATTTATAAATAATAATAAAACAAATTATAATTGGTATGAATCATCCACACAAGAGGTATGAGGAGTAAAGGGTGAAATAAACGTATAATGCTAGAAACATGATTTCTTGGTGGGCAAGTGCACCAAGTTTGGGGGACAAAAAGTGGACAAAAACCCGAAAAAGGTAAAATGCATGCGCATTCTATTATAATGAAAGCAGGTTATGATTTTCTATGTTTGGAATTTACCAAACCATAACGCGTATGCATTATAATGTGTATGTGTTATGTCTGCTATAAATAAAAAATCTCAAGCCTCTATCATTATATCTCATTCAAATGTGAGTTTCAGAGCTAAATCGTGCTCTTGTGTTTTGTCATTCATCTAGATCTTAAGCTCAAATGATTGTATCGAATCACCGGGAAAATCTAAATTGACGATGGCACCACAGAGAAGAGGTAGGCACAATTATTTTCTCTAAATTGTATTTAAAATTTATAATTATAGAGTTGAATTTGAATTGAATACATTTTTTTATTGTTATAGTTCAAGGTTGAGGGAATCAACCACAACCAAACCCTGCTATTATTGTCATCCCTCCCAATCCTCCCACAATTGCTCAACTTCACCCAGGCAGTCAAGAAGATTTAGCTACCCACATAGTTGAAAACAAAATTGAAATTGAGGATAAATCAAAAGAATGAGGGATTCAAAATCTACAAACCCCCACCGCGCCTCTCTTGTAAACACATTGGAGGCATTAGTTACTCAAGTTGATGTGGAAATGGGGTAAATTAATCATTGGACATCTTACAGAGAGGGTTGTAGGGTTTATTATTCCAACAAATTCTCATATGTGGATGTAAAGAAAAATAAATTACAAAAGACTTCATATGCACCTTATTCACTCGACCCGCACACTAATTTTCATGTTTCGTTTTCATGCAAATGGTTTCCCATCCATTGGTGTAATAATAATTTGATTAAAAATAATTTTTGGGACCGATGGTGGATGGTGTTTGATTTTCTACCTGCAATATCAACGAGGTGCCACTATACTTTCTCGAGGAAACTCTATTGTGATTTTATCATCAATGAGATCCCAAATTATTTTGATTTTGAGATTTCTGTGGTGAGGAAAAGGATCTACATAGAATCGACTGGGTGCACAACATGCACCTATTCAAAGAAGGCAGAAGTCCCAACACATAAGCCCCCTCACCATGAGACTAACCATCTAGTTGTGAAGGATACAATAGAGATTGATACAATCCATGCACTTTAGGGGCTATCTCGTGACCCTTGGTCGACATACGAGGGATATTTATAAGCCGATGCTCGCAAAGGTAAACATAGTATTCCCTCTGGGAGTACTAGCACGAGGACACATCTTTGCTCATCATGTGGTAGCATATGTTTGGGGCTCGAGGAGGACGATACTTTCATGCATACCGATTTGAGTGGAGTTGATGGCTAGGGTTACACACGATAATTTCAATATGTCGATGCCTTTTGAGTGATACGGTTGGATTACATTCATCGATGTCACCTTTGTAGGTATTTGTTATGTTTTATTAAATGTGTGTTACAAAAATATCGAAGTACTTGATTTACTTATATATGTTAATTTTTTAAAATAACATTATTTGTACATGTATGCATTGATATTACAGCACGCAAGAGGGGCGTCTTCATTCCGATCATAGGTGGCAAGCACCATGCATACATATACATTCAAAGAGGTAATTTAGAATGTTAATTGTGTAAAATTTTCACATACATGCAAATATATATATATATATATATATATATATATATATATATATATATATATATATTGAAGTCAAATATATGTATGTTCTTGTATGTTCATCTAACTCACGTGATACATTTTGATAAAGATGTTGAATTAACTAGAAGCCCCACCATCTTTGCGACAAGTAGAGAAAGGTGTTGTTGCTTGTGATTTCGTCTACACAACAACTCACCGAGGTATTCGACAACATTTATTTTCGTTAAATTTCTCTTGTAATTCATATTATGTTAAATTACGTGTTGATAATGTCCTTCATTGTATAATTATTAAATTATGTTAATAATGCCATTCATTGTGTATACGCAGGAGTTACCTGTGACAGGTAGCATCCATGTTCATTTGATTCACAGGTATGGCGGGGTAAAAATAATAGTTCTATATTGATTAAATTAGTTAAAATATTGTCATTACACATACATGTACTTAGTTCTATTTTGGCTAATTCGATGTTTGATTTTGTGATCTTATGTGTATGTAGGGAGATTTAACCCCCTCCATTTTGACTTCGAGGCATGAAATCCTCCATCTCATCATCTTCGTACTCCACGTTTGTACTTTAGAGCTCCCGATGACTCATCTGAGTGTGAGATGAAGATTCAGCGTGATCAACAACTTGCGGTAAGTTTGGGTATTTGTGTAAATAATTTCATTAGCATGGTATTAAATACATGCTAAAAACAAATATAAATTAAGTTTTGACAAAAAAACATTGTTTGCATTTAAAGGTTCAACTACAGATGAGTATTTAGAAGAAGAGGACTCATAGCATGGGCTCGGGACGATCCAAAGTCATATCATAGACCTCCATGTTCATCTAAGGGAGGGCCTTCTTTGAGAACGGCCAAGAGAGGGATATATTTTGATGATTAGGAAATATATGTCTTACATGACATTTTTTTGTAATGTGTGAAATTGTATGTATGCCTATATGGCATTTGAACTTGATGGTATATGACCTATTTGGGAATTTTTATATTTATTATGCAAATTAAAATACTATTTGGAACTCGATATTTTTGTATGAGACCTTACATTTCTAAGATTATTTTTGCATGAAACTAATATGATGTGCACTTGACAATATTTAAGACATTATGGATTATTTTTTCATTTATTGGTGATGTACATGTACTAGTGTTTTCAATGTATAATATGCATCAAACTTTGGAAATCAATATTTATATAATGTATGTATATAAAGAGTTACCTAATATGAGTAATTATTCATTCAATTTATCAATGTGTATATGTGTATTTACCTTACCTATGCTTCTTCTTACTCATGGTCTCTTTGTACTAGTTCTTATCTTATCATGCACCTACTACATTCTTCAATGCTTCTTAGTCTTCTCCCCTATTAAAACACTGAGCATAAAATCATTATTACCATCATTAAGACAATGTTTTTTGCAACAAACATGGATAGAAGGATCTAAGAATGCCCAAAAAGTATTAAAAGATTAAATATTTTAAAGAGAGTCATCACAATTTGATGCCTTTCATTTGTTTATATTTTGAGAATGTCTCTCCAGATGCATTACTCCAATGCTCAATAATGTCTCCAGATGGAATGACATTCTGATTCAGACACTCAATGATTCTTGATTTTCCAATCCTGTCCAATTCATGTTATCACCTCTAAATCTGTAGTCATTTCAAGTTATTTTGAAATCACATCACACCCTTCACTAGGCTTGATGACTACCCCTATCTTTTTGAAGGAACTTTTGAAAGCATCCATGGGGTTATCATAGAATAAATTATCAATGAATGGAAGGTCACTAAGCCATAGGCCAGCTGAATCATATTCAAAACTAAACAAGAAATATTTACTAGGCGATTGATAACTCCCATGTGTTATTAGCCATTCCCATGTCAAATTCATTCTTAAGCCAATCTAGTCATTGAACAAGAACTCCCATATGAGGTAGCCCTGGAAGCACCTAGAGTTTTTTCCTCCAAAACTACACCTCCCCTAGAATTTACCTAGCCACTCCGATGTGTTGGAAAAATCGATTCAAGACCAAGAGCTTCTATTTGCAAAGTATTGTGACTAACAACCTTACACTAACTCATACTACAATATTTTTACATTTTCAAATAATAGGAAAATGAGAGAACTAAATGGATATAGAGAACACCATGAGAGGATTTCATAGAGGGTCTCGACATGGAGGTGTCAGATCCGACGAGACGTCTCTGGGTGCAACGGAGTTCAAGAAATCACTGTCGAAGATATAACATTTTTGGTCACGGGGTTCTTAAGGGACTACGCCTAGAAGAGGTAGCCCAGAAGCACTTAGAGCTTTGGCCTCTAAGAAAAACCTCCAATAGCATTTAATCGGCCATCCCAACATGTTTTCCTAGTCGGTTTGGCACCAAGAGCTTCCGTTTCTAAAGCATTGCATCTGGAAGCCTTACACTGACTCAAACTGCAGTATTTCATGCGTTTGCAAAAAATAGGAGAACGAGAGAATAAAATAGATATGGAGAAAAGAACGAGAGGATTTTGTAGAGGGTCCCGATATGGAGGTGTCTGATATGACAAGATGTCCCTAGGTGTCATGGATTCTGAGAAATCACCTATCGAAGATATAACATTTTTTGGTCTCAGGGCTCTTAAGGGACTACACTTGAATGAGGTAACCCATAAGCACCTAGATCTATGGACGCTAAAATAACACATCCCTTAGCATTTACTTAGCCACCATGATGTGTTGACACATGTGGTTTAGCACCAAGAGCTTCCATTTGCAAAGTATTGCGTCTAACAGTCTTACACTAACTCAAACTACAATATGTCACGCGTTTGTAAATAATAGGACATTGAGAGAACCAAATGGATATGGAGAAAACCACAAGAGGATTTTGTAGAGGGTCCCAACATGGAGGTGTCACATCTGAGGAGACATCTCTAGGTGCCATGGAGTTTGAGAAATCACCTGTCCAAGATATAGCGTGTTTTGGTCTTAGGGCTCTTAAGGGACTACGCCTGACGAGGTAGCCCAAAAGCACCTAGATATTTGGCCTCTAAAAAGACACATCCTCTAGCATTTACTTGGCCACTACAACATATTGGAATAGTCGGTTCGGCACCAAGAGCTTCCATTTGCAAAGTATTGCATCTAACAACCTTACACTAACTCAAACTGCAGTATTTCACACGTTTGCAAAAATAAGGGAAACAAGAAAAATAAATGGAGATGGAGAAAACCGAAAGATAATTTCTAGAGGGTACCGACGTGGAGGTTTTGAATCGATGAGATGTCTCTAAAAGCACGGAGTCCGAGAAATCACCTGTCAAAGATATAACATTTTTTGGTCTCAGGGCTCTTAAGGGAATGCCCAGATGAGGTATCCCGGAAGCACATGGAGCTTTGGCCTCCAAAATGAAACCTCCCATACCATTTAACTAGCCACCTCGATGTGTTGATGCATAGTCGTTTTGGTGCCAAGAGATTATGTTTGTAAAGTATTATGTCCGATAACCTTCCACCGACTCAAACCGTAGTGTTTCACACATTTGCAAACAATAGACAACGGGAGAATTGAAAAGAGATGGAGAAAACAAAGAGAGTATTTTGTAGAGGGTCCCAAAATGGAGGTGTAGGATCTGATGAGATGTCTCTAGGTGTCATGGAGTTCGAGAAATCACTGTCAAAGATATGACATTTTTTTGTTGGACAACCTTGAACAAAATTCTGTTTTTCAAAAACTCATATAACTTTAACAAATGACCTAAATTTGACCTAAAATTTTACATTAAGAATCATGACACCTTCCTCTACCATCTTGTAGAGTTTCTAGAAAATAATATGTCTACATTTTTATATCCCATCTCATTTGCCTGCTATAATAGTGTAAGGTTGTCTGATGCAATATTTTACAAACAGAAGCTCTTGGCACCGAATCGGCTATTACAACATGTTGGGGTGTCCGGTAAATATTACGGAGGTGTAATTTTTGAGGCCAAAGCTCCCAAATTTCGGGATACCTTTTCCGGCGTAGTCCCTTAAGAGCCCTGAGACCAAAAATGTTATATATTTGACGTGTGATTACTCAAACTCCGTGGCACCTAGAGATGTCCTATCAGATCCTAAACCTCAAACTAGGGAACCTATATGAGAGACTATCTCATTTTTTTCCATCTCCTTTCAAAGTTGTTTTCAATATCTTATTGTTTGCAAATGTGTAAAATAGTGTAGTTTATGTCGTTGTAAGGTTAGCATATGCTATATTTTACAAACGATAGCTCATGGGACCAAATTGTCTACGTCAACACTTCCGGATGGCCTGGTGAACACTATTGGAGGCATTTTTTTGGCTCCCTATGTTCCCCGTGCTTCTAGGATACCTCGTCGAGAGTAGTCCCTTAAGAACCGTAAGACCAAAAATGCTATATCTTATACGAGTGATTACTCAGACTCCATAACACCTAGAGATGTCCCATCGATCCTACACATCCAACTAAGAAACCTCTATGAAATTATATCTCAATTTTTTCCATCTCCTTTTTGTGTTATCATTGTCCTATTATTTGTAAACACGCGAAATAGTGTAGTTTAAGTTAGTGTAAGGCTGCCAGACACTATATTTTGTAAACGGTAGCTTGTGGGACCACACTTTACACCAACATGTTTGAATGGCTTGGTGAAATCTAGTGAACACCTTGTTTTGGTTCCCTACACTCCCCATGTTTCGGGCTACCTCGTCTAGGAGTAGTCCCTTAAGAGCCCTAAGACCAAAAAACACTATATCTTCGACAGTGATTACTCTGGACTCGTGGCACCTAGAGATGTCCTGCGTTAGATACAACACCTCCATCTAGAGAATCTCTATGAAATTATATCTCAGTTTTGTCCATCTCCTTTCGGTCTTCTCACTATTCTATTATTTGTAAACGCATAAAATAATGTAGTTTATGTCAGTGTAAGGCTTCCAGATGCTATATTTTGCAAATGGTAGCTCGTGGGACCAAACCGTCATGCCAAATCATCCAGATGGCCTAGTTAATGTTAGTGGAGTCCTTGTTTTGGTTCCCTACACTCCCTGTGCTTCCGGGCTACCTCATTCGGGTGCATTCCCTTAAGATCCCTAAGACCAAAACACGCTATATCTTCAACAAGTGATTTCTCATACTCCGTGGCGCCTAGAGATGTCCTGTTAAATCCAACACCTCCACATAGGGAACCTATACGAAAGAATATTCTAGTTTTTTCCATCTCCTTTCGGTGCTCTCATTCTCCTATTATTTGTAAAACTATGAAATAGTGTAGTTTGAGTTAGTGTAAGGGTGTGCTGACGCTATATTTTGCAAGCGATAGCTCATGGGACAAAACCGTGTACACCAACACATCCAGATAGCCGGTGAACTATAGTGGAGGCCTCATTTTGGTTCATTATGCTCCCCGTGCTTTTAGGATACCTTGTTCGAGTGTAGTCCCTCAAGATCCCCGAGACCAAAAGACCGTATAACTTCGACGGGTGGTTACTTGGACTTCGTGGCACCTAGAGATGTCCTGTCAGATCCTACACCTCCACGTAGGGAACCTCTATGAAATCCTATATTGGTTTTGTCCATCTCCTTTTGGTTTTCTCGTTGTCTTATTGTTTACAAAAACATCGAATAGTCTAGTCTCGAGTCGTGTAAGGTTGTCCATTGCTAATCACGTGAATAATATAGGTGGATCATACAATATAGGTGGTGAAATGAGAATTTATATTTATTGTTCCTTTCTAATATTTAATTTCTCTTAGCTTCACTTGGCTTCGAGAATAATAAATTCTTTACTGATAGTGCCAACCACATGAAGGTGGAAGATTTTTTGGCACCACTAACATACATAAACATGTTAGTAAGCAATTAAATAAAATTTTAAATCATACAAAATTTAAACAAAATCATTAAAGTAAATATTCAAATTAAATTTGTGAAGAACATACCTTTGCAAATTCAATCTAGTGAACCGCGAGGATCAACTCTACTCTTGACAATAACAATAACAAGAATTGCTTCATGATTTGATTCATGAACCTTCCATAGATTCTTGTGTAATGGCCTATGTCGATATTTGATCAATTTAATGCAAGAACCGAATGTGAATAGTGAATTATCTTTTGATGTAATTCATAGTCTTCTAATAACCAAGTGTTTGATTTTTTGATAGGATATCGTCAAAGCCAAGTTCTATTGACTACCACTAACCTAGTGGGATACTCAAGGTCTTCATCATCAATGATGTGGAAGTCAATTTTTCCCTTCTACATAATGAGATAAGAAGTAGTGTGTTCCCTCTTCGTTAAATTTCATCGCAATAACTATAAAAATGTGCCTTACATCACAAAGTAAAACTCAAGTCAAATTTAAAATACATTAATAGTGGACCTTTTAATAATTTATAAATCTAAAACATGGCATGTACATATATGTATGTACCTTGTTACACTAAATCAAAGACTTGGTCAAAGTTAGGTGATGTTGTCATTTGATTTGAAGATACGCAAGTTATAATTATCATGAAACTTGATGTGTTTCGAGTGGAATTAGAGGTATAAAAGTACATTCATCCACTCACTACTATGAATCACATTCATTCCATGTAAAATCAATGCATGATATATAAAAACATGTCATACACCTAGTATAAATAGTCCAAGCATTTACATCTGAACTACGGAATGAGTGCATATCACTTGATCCTGCAACTATCATACAATCTTCAAATCTTGTCGATTTTGTTCCTCTATCAACCAAAAATATCTATGAACCATTGATCTCTCTTGAGATTCATGTCCCATGTTCCTAACACACCAATCAATTTTTTTTTTTTTACATTTGTAAATTTAGCACCATTCATGAACTTTAACTCTTCTCTTTGCAAGTTATCTTTTCACACATGCTCATGCACCATCATGATCTCCTTTTCCATTCCCACATCAATAAAACTCTAGATATGTTGGATGTTTGTTTCTCTCGTGCATCCTTCTTAGCCAATAAAACATTTTTGCATTCTTAAATTGTGATGTGCAATTGTCCAACCAAATGTAATGTTGATTGAAACTAATGTTCCTCTCCTTCAAGTTCTTATAAAACACCTGGAAACACCCTTGCACATATTTTTTAGAATGTGTCCGATCATCACTAATTTAGAAATGATACTCTCTTAATATTTTTCAATCTTGCTCAATGCTTTCTGGAGAGTGCATGAATGCTATATACACGAAATAAAAATTGCATTGAGTTATAATATTGAGGCTAAACCTCCATTTGTGGCTGCAATGTGTAATTCTCTGCGAAGGAAACTACTATAACAATAGTACCAAGTGGTAATGTGTCCTTTCTTAACTTGAATTTTTCATCCAACAATCGAGCTCTATGTGTGTGCCTTGCATACTCAAAAAAAAATTCATCTTTGAATTTGACCATATATTCTTATACAAGTAATTGTTTTGTAACAAACTCACACCTATTAGATTCTTGTCCATCTTTTAATTGATATGCCACCGATTTATATTTTTGAAACCAACCAATTATTTTCCTATTGAATATGTACTCTCCTCATGGATATAAATTTTTAGATTTGGCAAGCTACCACATACATTGCACATTCCATCCAAACATGCTTTGTTATAAAAAATTATCTAGATGATTTTTCACAAAACATTGTCAAAATAAATTCCCTTGAAGATTTTTGTGGGAAATTTAATCCACACTCAAAGCAACATGATGTCGTATGCAAAACACGATGTATTTGACAAAAACATCATAATGAATTGAAAATTCAACATAATGTCTCGCAACAACAAATGGTACGTGAGTGATTGATTTTCACATAAAAGGGTTTACTCATTTCAAAGAATTTTTGGCTAATATTAATTTTTGGATTTTCATTCTTAAACTTAGAGAACAATTGTGTTTGAGTCATATCTAAGAAATGTTTTGCACACAATTCATGATTACGAGAACCTATTCTTCTTTTTACTGTATCTCTTCTATTCGGTGATACCCTTGTGTTCTCATTTCAAAATTTTACAATTAATTCTTTTAGAATATCAAATGTATTCTTGTCTTTCCATGGGAGTCTTCTAGAGAAATCCCAATAGTTAGTGTTATTGATGACTCAAGATGTTTATGTCTCTCTATTGATTTCATTAATATTTTTTGTAGCTTCAAATCACTTGCTTATTTTTCTAATCAAGCATTTATTAATTTTTTTATCACTTACTATACAATTAGTAAGTGCACACCGTGTAACATTACTATCTTTGGTCCGTCTTTTACCACCTATAGTTTGGTATGCTTTATGTATGTTTTCAAAAATTGATGCATTTTGATTAGTAACATTAGATGTTCTTAACCCTGTGGTCTTCATTATAGGCATCATATTAATTAATTTCATCAATGTAATAAATAATTGACATATTTGTGTGTCATTTAAATTCTCGAAGTAATTATCCCCATTCCACTAGCTATTCTTCTCGCATTTCTTTGGACATTTTTTAGGCATTGGTTTTATAATGTTTTCATCAATTTTAATTAAGTGAATTGGTTTTCTTCGCAAAATAGAAGGAGTTGTTCTTAGATTTGAAGATTCATTAACAAGGTTACTTTCTTCATTCAAGTGTTTTCATAAAAATTTTGGGGTTAATATTTGGATTCCCTGGATAAAGGTTCAACAATTGGATTCATATCAATTTATTCATCTATAACAACATTATCATTCAATTCAATATTATTATTCATTGCAAAATCATTATTCTCTACATTTTCATTATGTATTTCATCCCCTTTTTCTAAAACATTAGCTACATTTGATATAGTATATGTACATCTCCCTGCATGAAGTTTTCACATTCTCTTCAATTTCTTTATTCTCATCTCTTCCAATTGCTCCAGTTGTCTTGTTCTTGACTTTCCTCTTCTCCCTATCTTAACTTTATCACCCAAGAATAATAAAATTCAACTAGTGGGGTAGGGGACAAAATGAACTAGTAAAAATCATGTAAGAATGTATAGAAAGTTGCGGACCGGATAGAATGGATGCAAAAATCATGTGAAAGAGATAAAAGGGATGTTGGGAGACAATAATATATAAACAAAGCATAACGCGTGCACGCGCTTTGATTTTCCTTTTCCAACCAATGCCTCAAGGATTGGAATCTGGTTTAGATCCCCAAGCCTGAGGCATGGACCTACATAAACACAACAAACATCGTGTTTTTGCAGGAAAATGCAAAAATACCACTTCCGCCATGATAAATCAACAACAAATGATTGATTTTTAAAAAAAAACTTATCTTGTAATGTAAAGCAGAGTTTCTTCTTTGTATAAATATAATTTTCTATTTTTTATAACAAATATAAGGTTTCCATATTATTTATTTTCTAACAATGCCTTTTTATAGCTATTTTGAAGTGTAAACATGTCTATCTTTTGTCATGTATCTCTTTTTGGACTCATCAAAATTGAATAAATTTTTTTAAAGCACAAACTAGGACTAATTCTATACATATATTAAAAAAACTAATTTTTGATATTTTTGAGGTAGTTGGGGGAGGGCGCACGGTTTGAACTCCATTATTTTTAAAAACATTAAATTTCTTTACTAGAAAAATCATTAAAAATTTTACTTGCTAAAAAATCTAAAAAAACTTCTAGCACAAACTAGATGCTCCTATATATCTTTCTACGAAAGGGTTTTCAAACATACTAAATGGTGCTAAAAAATTGGTGGGTGGCACGAAGTAACTCTGTTATTTTTTTTATTAAAAAAAGGAATGTACCTATTGGTATTTTAGTTATTTGACCCACTTAAACTCATTTTTTTTCAATAAAATTTAGTAGCTTAGAAACTGGACTCAAAATTCTATGATTCATGTTTATACAATATCTTCCAATTTTGAGTGTAACTATTTCAAAAAACTCTTACACATGAAAGTTTTTATTTTTCAAAAAAATGAGTTTGGACTTAAGACTCCTTTTGGCCCCCAACTTGGTGCACTTACCCTCGTGTCCGATGGATAAAGATGGGGTTAAATATTCTATGAAGGGTGACCTAGAGAGGTACGTGATGTATCCTAATTAATACCCCAATCATCGAACTAGACGAACAAATCTCATCATCGGAAATGTGAACAAGTAAATCTATATCAATTGAACTATCATCACTTGACAACAATATCATAAGAAGAAGCATCAATGAAGATCTCTTAAGGGTTTCCAAATAAGGACTAAATAATGTTCCAAAATATGTGAGGAAAATCCATGTGTCACACTGATGGTGAAGAAGAATGGAAATTTGCACTAATAAGTGACCAAGAACCATGCCAAAAGTTTTAAGACAATAATTAGGTTGATATTTATCACTAGGGGTAGGTACTTGTCCATATAAGTATGCATAGAAATCTTGTTGAATGAGAAATTTTTCCATTATTGAATGCCACGATGCATTATTATCCCTACCAAGAAGAAGTGGAGGAGGATATAACATAAATTTGATCCTATGAAGAATAAGTTTGGAAAGAACATCTTCCATGGTGCATTTGAAAATAAAAGCAACCGGTGTAGAAAAGTCTTGAATGACACAACACGCTCAAATGGACATCAAAATTTGCCAAAACTTCATCCGAAATGCAAGAAGAGAAGGGTGTGAGCATACACTCAATGTTGGAAGATGTTGGAATCAACCAAAAATGTGTCTACATGAGATTATAACACTCAAAAGAATAATTTTTAAGCCCACTATTTGTGGCACTTTATAAATAGTGTGTTGGTTACAATCAGGTGCGTTCATGTGGTGTGAAACATTCGGCCACTCACCTTGCAATCAACATAATAATGCACAAGTGTTGAGACCATAATGTGTTTCAACACATGTAACCTAAAGAGACATCGTAAAAAGCACAATAAAGAAGGAAAAGGGAAGAGGAGAAAAATTATGGTTACGAATGAGAAAAAGCATCTCATGTCACTTAGGGACCAAGAAAATCCCTTTCCATAAGCTTCAGAAAGTGAGACACACTCAATAACATGTAAGAAAAAGGATCAAAAGTTTGATTATAATGCAAGAGTGACTAAGAATGATCCGAAGGGACTCTATAAGGAAATAAATGAAACACGGGTGATGAGAAGAGAGCTATATCCTCCAACAAATGATTAGTAGAAATTTTTTTCCAATAACTCCTACGAATTGAACTTTTAATAACGCCCAATTAACCAAATTATAAAGATTAAAAGGACTAAAAGAGTGATTTAAAATGTTTTAATTGAACGATAATTACTTAATAATAAAAAATAAAGAGCTTATTAAAAAAACTAGATGCCTAATTTAATTAAACCCCTAATTACCACTAATTAAGTTTAATTAAAACTAAAAAATAATTAATTAGATGGGTAATTAAAATATCAAGATCCTAATTAATTTAATTACCTTTAATTAAATTATATCCTAATAATTTAAAAATAAAATATAATTAAAGGGGCTTTAAAAAGTTAGATCCTTAATTTTAATTAATGAAGCCCTAAATTATATTAATTAGAATAATCTATTTAAAATTAAATTAAGTTCTTAAATTTTTATTAAGACCTAATCTAATTATAAAAACCACCTTTAATTAGATATTATTAGATCTAATTATAAAAACCATATATTTAATTAGATATTATTATATCTATGATTAGATATTAATCTATCAAAAACTATTCCAAAACCCTGTCATGGAAATCCATTATAACACATCTCTTTGAAGCTTTCTTTCAAACAACTCATGTGCCTCGTTTATGGTTATGCATTTTTAGACATGTCTGAGGGTGGTGGTTGTAACTTCATCTAACATGTTTCATTGTATCCTTTATGGTTTTATGTATTTCTATACCTGTTATAAAGCTCCCATTTTTGCACATATAGGTAGGATGTTGGAAAAGGTTTTCGAATCAGTCATTAAACTTGTCAATTGCATTTTATTGACAGTTTGTAAATCCTTTTCAACAAATCTATTTTCTGCATAGCTTTGTGATCAATGTTGTTCATGAGAACACGTCACATTTAGGAATTTTTCAAATATTCACAAATCGTTGTCTATGATTTCATAGTTTTCATACATGTCTACTAAGGTAGTTATAACTACAACATTTGACAAAATTAATTTGTCCTTTTTGATTTTATGGATGTTCATACCATGTTCCAAAGCTCCTATTTTGGAACAGGTTGGGAGTATGTTGTAAAATCTCAATTGATAGGGTTGGAGACCTATTTTCTATATATCTTGAAATCGTGTGACTCATTTGTGAGGAAAGCCATCTTTTTTAAATTTTGTAATAATTGTGTTCTACAATAATCATATTTTAGGAGAAGTTTTTGGTTATTCTAGTTTTAAACAGGGGAAGCTATATAAACATTAGAAGAAACCTTTCCATTTTAGTGTATTCTCTTTGACTAAAATTGAAATACAATTTAATCATTCTAAATTTAATTTGTACTTTCTCCATACACCATATTTCTTATTAGCAACATTTTAGTCATGTCCCTAAATTTTAATGGTGCTAATTTCTAATTTTTTCCTGTAGGTCATTTGAAATACATAAATTCTTGTTTGCAAACACCCTTTTAATGTCAGCAAGCAATGATTTCTTGTCTTTATTTTATTATCTTCAGTTAATAAAAGAAAATCTACCATATATGGGAGTTTTCTATTCACATTACCTATTTCTTCTCCCTATTCAAGATATACATTAGCTATAGTAAAGATGATTTCACATTGGGATTTTAAATAATCCCATTTTTGCATATCCCGTAACCTTTACCAGAAAAATTTGTTGAATGGTTCACATGTTTTCACATTTTTCAAATATATATCTAGGTAAGAGATGGTTTTTGCTACTAATTAGTCATCACATATTTTTGTACATGGGAAATTAGTAGACAAAACAATATATAAACATATATTAAAAATAATATAACGAGCCTAAGAAGACATCATAAACCACTGTGAATAGTCAGAGTTGCATATATACTAAAAGAAAATATATGATGAAGTGATTTGAATTATTAACACTCAAACTATTCTAAGGTAAATTGTCAGCATGTTCATGTTGCATGTTCTCTTTTTAACTCACAAATGTACACAAAAATTACATAACAACCTTCCATGTATGTTCATATCTTCTCTTCATTTGGCACTAGGTTCCAATCCTAGAAATTGATTTTGTCAAATCTGAAATATAATGACAGATCCATGCATTTACAAGAGGTTTCTTTGCCCTCATTTAGTTTGAGAAAGAAGTTAAAATAATTCATGATTTCTATAGATTTGGGTAGTTGAAGGAATGAAAGGCAAAGGAAAAAGATAAGAACTTTGTGGATGGATAGCCTATCTTCTCTTCCTTTGACGGTAGGTTCAAACCCTAATTTTTTTTCAAGTATTAAATATAATGACAAGAATTTTTCCTTGGCAAGGGGCTGCTTTGGGGTCCTTTGGTTTGAGAAGGCTATTAAAATATTTTTTGACTGATGCAAATTTGGGAAGTGTATGGAATGGAATAGAAATTAAGAACAATAGAGTTATCCGAAACTATGAACCTTCATACATGAGGTAATAGTTAGAAATGCAATGGTAGTAAACACATGGTCATATGTGAGAAAAATAAAAATGTAATAATACAATGATCAGAGTCTCACTTTTGTCTCTTGTTTCCTACAAATGATTTTTAACATGGTTTGTTTTATCGCTTTACTTCCAACTTGTAGTTGTGTAATATAGTTATTTTATATGTTGAACTCAATTTTTATTCCCTCACCCTTTTGTAATTGGATGTAATTTCTAATCCCATTGACCTACTTTGGTCAGTTGTGTACATTATGATTAAAATAATGATTAATATATTTATTTCTTTCTTATTAAATTAAACTTTTAAAAATGCAATTCAATTTGAGCTAAATTGACATGCATACCTTCTTGACATTGTAAACATCTTGTCTCTACAAATACTATTGGTTCATTAATTTAAAAACCCTTTTTAATAAAACCATATTGTGTATATATTTCTATCATAGTATTCCACATCCCTTGTCTAGTCTTATACATTTTGTAGACATGTCTACCAGGGTGGTTGCAACTTCATTTGACACATTTCCTTGTCTATTCTTTCAGATACTAATTTATTTTTTTAACACTAATGAAAATATGGAGGAAGTTCTTCCTAGTGACCACTTTGAAAACTCTCTTTATATGGTGAGTATTTTTCCTAAATGCAAGTTTGAAACTTTTTCTTTTTCGTTGGTCATTGGTGTCAACTTTGTATGATCATGTCTTTAAGTATGTATTTCTATCTATTTTGGTTTCAAATTTTGTAAATAGTTTTAATGAGAAAATAGGAGGGGTGGCAATTTTGGTTCTCACTCACAACAAGATAATATATCTCTTTGCATCGTCGGTAGCATAGATCAACCAAATATTACAAATAGCCATAACTAGTAACTACAACATCTCTTTCTAAATCTCGATTACATATTGTTTTTCTTTTACTAAATAATAGTTTTGTTATTCTGTAAAATACTATGGAAAGTGTTTAAAGTTAAAATAATTGTAGTTTGTGTTGGAATTTACAAATTAGTGCAAAAGCGTATTAAAGTATGGAAGGATGTTGCAACATCGAAGATCCTAAATTTTGTACCGCAAACAAGTATAATGAGTAACTACAATCTCTCAATTTCTAAATAGACATTATATCTGGATTTTCCATTGTTGATTTCTATTTTTCATTTTTTTAACATGTTTGCTAAACTTATTTGAGTTTTGAACTAATTGTTTTATTTTACATTGATTTCATAGATTGCTAGTTTGACATGAAATAGATATTCAAGTGAAAAAAATTTAAGTATGCAAGGATTTTCTGTAGTGCCCACTTCCCTTTGACACCTTTTTGTTATTGATTATAATATCAACTATACTTATGTATGTTAATATAGATTTTGATTTAACATGATGATTAGATGTTAGATATACTAGATTGTTGTTGATTTCGATTCATATATGATGCATGTGGATTATTAGAGACATTTTATATTAATGTTGATATGTTGTTGACATATATATATATATATATATATATATATATATATATATATATATTTCAACATGTGATATTTCATCATATTGAGTAGACCTTTGATAATTGAACTAATGTTGTGATCATTTTGACATGGATGAGATGTAGAATAGAAATGTTGCTAGAAATTGTAAATGATATCGTATTTACCTAGATGATAATTGATTCATATATAGATGATTGTGGATTTATATTGTATATTTTATCCTAGATGTTTTTGATGTGGCCATGGGGCCGAAGGAGGTGTTATGTGTTTTGCAGGTGTACATGTAACAAAAATATTGGGGGATTGGAGACCAACCACATTCTCGGTGAATTCAATAAGGTTCACCATAGAAACATGTGTGTGTGTGTGTGTGTGTGTGTGTGTGTGTGTGTGTGTGTTTGAATTATTGTTAGGGGGAAATTGTGACCAAGGGGTTATGTGTTGTATTTTGTTTAGTTTCTTTATTTAATTTTAGTATGTGATTTTAGTGATGTATTCTCCTTTTATTAATTACTTGATTTATGTCTAGATTAGTAAATTAATTATTTTACTAAACTAAATTATAAAAGGGTCAAAAGAATGCATTTATTAGACTTGATGGCTCTTGGTTTATGTGTTGTAAGTGATGTGTAAGTAACTTTGAGTGTGAAACACTCCACCTTCCCTTAGAAATTCGGATTTGTCCTTAGGGGAAAATTTTGAGGCTTGTGGGACAAGTTAAACTTGTCCCACACCTCTTAAATTGCTATACCAACCCTACCTATGGGTTGGGGGTCAAAATTAGGCCCCATTATGTATTTTGGGAAGACAAATTGTAAGTCCTTATTGCACCTTCTTGCATGTAATTACTTTTAGTCCTTAAGGGGTGTGGGCATGGATTGTGTGTGTAAGTAAAATGTCATTTCTTCACCCACTTATTAATTGTGCTTTGGAGTTTGAAGTTTGACTTGTGAGGTGGAGTTGAGGATGAGTGATGTGGCATCCTACATAGAGCCACCTCACCCTCCTCTCTCCTTTTCTATTTATTCAAATTCTTTTGCTTTTTTGGGGTTACTTCATTCTTTTGTGCTCTTTCATTTTTTTAGAGTGAGAGGATTTTAGAGAGCTTGTAGTCTTTTGGGAGCTTGTTGGTGATTTATTGGGTGTGAAGGAGATTGGAGTTGGACTCTTTGATCAAGCTTTACTATGGAAAGGTAGGAGCTTTATTTTTCTTATGTTATTACTTTTTTGTGTTTGTGTGCTTTTATTTGTTGAGTGTTTGGAATGCTTGTTGGGTGTTTGGGTAGATTGCCTAAGTGTGGTGTAGGATGGAACTATGGGGAGAATTCATGTAGGGAGGCATAAGAGTTATTTCATGTTTTGGAGCAAGTTTGGGTTGGGTGCCCCACCTTGGACAAGGAATTCTTGCATTTCTTACTTATTCTTGTATGAGGGAGGCATAAGAGAATGTGGGAGGCATAAGAGTATGTACATAGGGAGGTATAAGAGTATGTACGGGATTTGAGACATGTATTGGAGGATTTTAAGGTGGGAATCCATTTCCCATTGGGAGGCATAAGTGGCCTCCCATAGGTTCTTACTCTATTGGCTTTTTTTATGCCTTGTTTATTTTAGTTATTTTACTTCTTATGTGTAGTTTATGTTGAATGTTATTGGAATGGTTGTGAAATTTTTGGTGTTGTTTTGTCGAATTTTGCTGTTGCCATTGGTTGAATTTAGCTCTCATTGTAATGTGGTTGGGGCTCGGGGGCCAATGAGGAGGATGGCTTGTCCTCCTCATTAGATATTTTGGTTGGATGGAGAGTGTTTCCTCTCCCCCCATTTTTTATGAATCAAGCAAATCATGAAGGAGCTCTTTTGTTGGTGTTGTGAGGCTTGGAGCTTTTCTTAACCTTCATTCTTGTGAAAAGCCATTTTTTTGTTCACACCTAGGGTGGAGGAACTTGTAACCTTGTATTATTTAGCTACATTCTTGTATTATTTTTCCCACTTAAAGTGTAGGACATTGTATTAGCAATTGTAATGAAAAAAATTGTGTTGATTCTTGGACATTAAAATTGTATTGATTATTGAATTTGGAAGTTCTCTTGTATATTAAAAGGGAAGGGAAGAATTGTGTTTGAAAAGTTAGTTTGTTGAAGTAGAAAGGAATCTTTTAAAAAGGAAAAAAATATTCTTCCATTGTAGTTGATTTAACCTCCATTTAGGGTGTTGCTCTTGTTGTATAAAAATCATTGGAAATGTTGTTGAATGCTTCTTGTGATAATGTTGTAAACTTGTTCGTGTAAAAAGAAAGATTCATTTTCATTATACACTTGCATTTGATAGTTAGTAAGCCTCTTTCTTATTCCTTGGATAATAAAAGTGTTTTGGAAATTTTGTATTGAGAAATAATACTCCCTTTGTATTCCATGAAATTTATTAAGTTGTAGAAAGTTACATTTGTTTAATCTCTTATAGTAGTTGAAAGAAGGATAAAATTTGTTCAAATAAATGGAAAGAAATTAATATTCCAAATAGTCTTTCAATAGATTATGAAGTAAAATAAGTTCCATCCTAGTATGATATTCTCCTTTAATACATTAATTGTAAATCCACTACAAATTGGGAAGGGAAATGAAATTTAATCTCCTCCTATCTTCCACACAAATCTTATCAAATTGTTAAATAGGAAATTCTTGATTATATTTATACCTATACTTAACTTGTAATATTACTAACTAAATTTTCATCATTACTTGATAAAATAGAAATACCTTAAATAAAATAATAATAAAATATTATTATTATGGTTTTAAATAAAAAAGTAAAAGTTCTAGTAATATATATATATTTATACATGTGTAAAATATATATAAAGAAAAGTGCTAAATTTAAAACTTATAGGAAAATGCGTTGAATTTTAATGTATTGACAAAAATTTATGTTAAAAACAAAGGCTATTAAACATGGGCCACAAGTTTAAATTTGTGGGGAAGTGCATGGAAGTGCATCCTGTAGGATTCTATCTTTGGTTTTAGTTGTAGATTGGGGTGGGGAGGGGTCGGTGACCCCAACCCCCACCCAATTTAATATTAAATGGGGTGGGGGTTGGGATCTCCGACCCCTCCCCATCCCTCCAAACTTAATACTCCCCATACTAAGACGACCCCCCTCTCCGATGCGGCCAACACAAAGTATATATTTGCACATTCTCCTTTACTCGTCTTGAATGGATTTTGTCATTTATGATAAAGACATTGTACATTGTTTGACACACACACACACACAAATATGTGTGTGTGTGTATTTCTGATCATATTTTGAATATGGGTTTCCTTGGGGAGAGGTTAAAAAAAGATCAATAAATGATTTTATTTTAAAATAAATAATTATACACATTAGTATCTAAAAGAATACATATATACATACATACATACATACATATATATATATATATATACATACATACATATATATATATATATATATATATATATATATATATATATATATATACATACATATATATATATATATATATATATATATATATATATATATATATATATATATATATATACATACATACATATATATATATATATATATATATATATACATACATACATATATATATATATATATATATATATATATATATATATGTATTTATTAAAATAAATATGTATATGTACAAGTATTTATGTAATGTATATATATGTATATATATGTATATATATGTGTGTGTGTGTGTGTGTATACATGCTCAAAATAAAAAAATATAAAAACAATCTAGCTTTATAAATAAAATGGTCAAATACCCACAAGCCCATTTGGGCAAATACAAGAAAGAGAACCTAACTAAAATGAATAAATACATTTTCAAACCCTAATGAGGGTATACACTAAAAAAGAAAACTTGTGAGCCTCTTCAAAAGCTTGGAATGGCCTTCAATGGCTTCCCATCCTCCTCAAATAACTTGCAAAACAAAATAGAAATAATGAGACAAATGAAATGAGAAAGAAGATTTCATAAGCATGCTTTAGGGTTAGTTTGCCTTTTTCCACATCAAGGGCCCAAATTGAATCCATCCAAGGGATGAGATTCATCCCTACAAAAAGTAGGTGGAGAGTGGGTGAGTGGAAATTACCCATTTTAATTTAAATGTTTTAATTTCAAAATATGGGTTGACTTTTTAGGGGTTACTTTATGGGGTAGGGAAGTGTTCATTATCCTAACCCAACTTTTAATATGGGACCTTGCTAGTTGTTTCAACATTGTAGAAATTAAATAACCTTGGTATTTAATTTCATTGGCCACTTTTACCCTTGACACCCCATGGGGGAATATTCAACTTTAGTAGGAATTAATTTATTATTTAAATAATCCTTAGGGAGATTAAACTTGCTTAGTCAAATCAATGTATTAAAGTTTAATGTAGATTTTAAATATTGTGTTATCATGGAAAATTATTTTATTAAAGTCATCGCCTTAGAGACATTAATGTGGCAACTGTCATTTTCGAAAACTTTTGTGGGCATGCTTTTCAAAAAAAAAATCCTTAATTTTCTAACTAAACCTAGGTTGTTCTTGGGTCTCGTGCGAGACATTTTTATGGGTGTTACACTTGGTATTAGAGCTGTGGGTTCAAATCTTGGACCCTTGGGCACACAGGAAAATGTGAGACACGAACATTGAACCTAGTACAATATTAAACCTAGCACAATACTAAACCTAGAAAACTTGTCTAAAAGATTGTATATTTTAGTAAACATAGAAAATGGAATAAAACCTAGAATGATGAACTAAATCTCGCCTTGGTTTGTGTAGGAGGCATGGATTAGATGAGGGTCCTTTCACATAGACCTAGATATACCACCTCCAAAGGTTGATGTAGCGGCATTCTACCCAGATTTTATAGACACTTTAGGAAGTGAATGACACTATACGTGAAGGGTCCTTAGGAGGACGATCATCCAGACATGATAGGGAGCCATCGTTGAGGCTCATGCATCTCCTCGACATAATGAGGAGCATAGGGTAGAGAACTCCCACATGGAGTTATCTAGAGTAGAGTCACCATAGAGGGGACAGGGAGATAGGATTTTAGGACACAGGGATAGGTCTTAGAGCCCTAGACCTAGAGATGAGCATGTAGAGAGGCCTAGGGTCACCAGTTGATAACTACAGACCATATCAGGGAGATCTTAAAGCTATGACCATCTCACTATTCTAGAGATATAGGTGGATTTAGGTAGAGGCCTGGTTGGTGAGCTTGAGCGGGTGCTTTAAGCTCTGCCCTTATACTAGCAACACGAAATCTCATGTTGTGATCCATATTCTAAGGGATGGAGTGGTGTCTTGTGGAGGACCGAGGAGCAGAAGCTCCACATTGATTCAGAGATGGTTACCTAGGAGATCTTTGAGGAGTGGTTCAAGAGCAGGTACTTATCCCAGAGGTTTATTGTAGCAGTGTATAGATGAGTTCCACGACCTCCATTGTCAGGCATCTATGACTATAGCTGAGTATGAGAGTCAATTTTTGGACCTACTCCAGTATGTCGACTATATGCAGGATGAGTAGGTATGGATTCACAGGTTCATCAGGGGCCTGAATTTGGATTTGGGTGGTGTGGTGTGCATTCACTGCCCACAAACCTTAGCAAAGGCCATTGGAGAAGGCCTATATTATAGAGGAGACATGAGGAAAGATGCAACAGGCTAGGGACAAAGTTTGGAGCCACATCCAGTAGATGAAGGATAACAGATCGAGGGGGTAAGTTCCTCCTCCTCATGGTGGACAGGGTTCAACACTGATCATCTTATTTTTAGGCCACCACATCAGCCACCTCAGTAGCAGAGTAAAGAGATTCACCCACCATAGACCTCCCTCGAGGTTTGAAACACATAGAGGATGAGAGTATGGGGCCTCCTCCTAGGGGTCCCATTAGGACACAGGGTGCACCGAGAGTGCAGTCAGCATGAGCTTGTTAGTAGAGACCTCAGCAGTCCATAGCTGATCATCAGGATCCATAACACAGACCTCTAGAGTGTCGGCTAGAGTTGCATCTCATTGGAGAGGACCGACAACTTTTATGGTTGTGGTGTTTCTAGACATCATTGGAGGGAGTGCCCACAGAACCCTAGTAACAAGGGTAAGACGCAGATTTCTAAGCCTATTGTTGGTGACATGGGCTACAATCATTGGATTTATACGGTCGAGAAAAACCTCCAAGATGAGCACTAAATTATGATGATTAGATTGGTATTCCTACCTCCATTTTTTTTTATTCTGGTTCATCAGATTCTTTTATTGCACCATCCTTAGTAGAGCGTTACAGGCTGGTGGTAGTTAGGTAGGGTCTTAGTTGGGACGTTGAAATGGCTTTTGGAGCCAAAATTTCTATAGACTCCTTAGTAAAGGAGTGTGTAGTGGATTTAGGACCCTTCACCACTACCTCGGATCTTCACATCCTTCCTCTGGGTTCTTATGGAGTCATCTTGGGCATGGACTGGTTGTCTACACATAGAGCTAGAGTGGATTGTTACCATAAGACTATTTCTTGTATAGATGATCTAGGGGTTGAGTTAGTGATAGTAGGAGTTAGGAGGCCCATTTCCATTCACACCATCTCCGATATGCAACTTAAGTGTGTGTGCGATGGGGTTGTCAGATGTATGTTGTTACAGTTAGTGATAGATCAAAGGATGAGTCTAGTGGACCATCCCTTGATGATCATCCCATCTTGAGAGAGTTTTCAGATGTCTTTCTAGGGGAGCTACCGGGGTTACCACCCCCACGTGAGATATATTTTCACATAGATTTGGTTCGGGAGTAGAGCCTATCTCACGAGCACCGTATCGATGACTACTCCTGAGCTCTACGAGCTCAAGTTACAGCTTGAGGGCCTTCTAGAGAAAGGATTGATCCATCCTAGTGTATCCCCTTGGGGTACACCATTTATTTTTGTAAATAAGAAGTACGGATCTCTGTGGTTGTGTATTGATTACCACAACTGAATAAGGTAACGATCAAGAATCATTACCCCCTTCCATGCATTGATGATTTATTTGATCAGATTAAGGGGGCCATAATTTTATCCAAGATAGATCTTAAGTCAGGATATCATCAGCTGAGGATCTTGGAGATAGATATTCATAAGACCACATTTTGTACAAGATATGGCACTACAAGTTCACCGTAGTGCCTTTTGGTTTGACGAATAAATATGCAGTGTTCATGAGCTTGATGAATGGGGTATTCAAGAAATTCTTAGATCATTTTATTCTCATCTTCCTTGATGACATTCTTATTTACTCATGTACACGTGAAGAGCATGAGGAGCACCTTCTCTAGGTTCTTTAGTGTCTTCATGAGCAACATATTTATGGGAACCTAGAGAAGTGTGCATTCTTTAGAAAGGGTGCAATATTTGGCCACATAATTTTTGGGGAAGGAATGTAGTCGATCCTTCCAAGATTCGAGATATTATGGATTATTCAGCACCCACTAGTGTGACAGAGGTGCGTAGCTTCATGGGTTTAGCAGGATATTACAGGAGATTTGTTTAGGACTTCTCTCAAATTGTGCACCCCATCCCTTCCCTTGGCGGAAAAGGGAAGAAGTTTTTTTGTTAGAAAGATGTGAGTAGGATTTTAGGAAATTGAAGGAATGCCTCATGACATCACCTATTCTTGTAGTACCATATCCTCGGGGTGAGTTATTTGTATGCATGAGATGCTTCTTTGGCTGGACTTAGGGGTGTGTTGATGTAGGAGGGAAGAGAGTAGTGGCTTTTGAGTCTCGCAAACTCAAGGATTAGGAACTCAAATATCTCGAATCATGATCTTGAGCTTGTAGAAGTTATACAAACCTTGGTACGATGGAGACACTTCCTTCTTGCCTGAGATAAACACTCAGGACTGATCACTTGAGTCTTTTCCACCTCTTCACGTAGCCCAATCTCAATACTCATCAATGACGTTGGATGGAGTTACTTTGTGAGTACGACATGGAGATAGAACATGTGAAGGGAAGGAGAATGTGGTTACATATGCCTTGAGTAGATGGAGACATGTGGTTATGGCCACTTTAGTGGACATAGATTTGTGGAGCTAGATTTTACAGCAACTTCCTCATAAAAACTTCTAACTTACATCTAGGGTAGATATTGAGTCTCGAGAGACCCTTGAGGGGAAGTTTGATGGATTCTTCCTAGAGGTAGATGGCCTTCTCAAGCACAAAGAGGGATATATGTTCTTAGAGATGGAGGTTTGAGACATGACATTTTGACAGAGGCTCATCGTGCACCCTATTAAGCCCATCCTGGGGTGAAGAAGATGCACGCTACTCTGAGACAGTTGTACCATTGGAGAGGACTTCAAAGAGACGTGGCTCAATTTTTATCACGTTGTTTAGAGTGTCAGAAGGTGAAGGGTGAGCATCATCATCCATCTAGCCTTCTCTTTCCTCATGCCATACCGAAGTGGAAATGGGACACCATTTCCATGGACTTCATAATTGGGTTACCGATGTTGAGATACAACCATGATGCCATTATGGTCACGGTGGATAAATTGATGAAGGTGGCTCATTTTTCTCTTGTGAATACTACCTACATAGCTATTACATGTAGTGGCACAAGTATACCTTGATGAGATTGTCGGGTTGTATGGGATTTTACAAAAATCATTTATGACTGATCCTTTGTAAACTTACCACTTTTGGACTACCATGTAGCATGCCCTCGGGATGAAGATCAATTTAATTATAGCATATCACCCTAAGAAAGATGAGAAGACTGAGTGGGTGAATCAGATTTTGGAGGACATGCTTTGGATGTATGTCATGGATCACCAGTCGAGATGGGAGGAGTATTTGTACTTGGTGGAGTTTGCCTACAATAATATTTTTGAGTTCGATAGGTATGGCTCCTTTTCGGGCATTATATGATAGAGAGTGTAGGACACCTCTTAGTTGTGATAGGTTAGAGGACAGGGTTTCTCTTGGGCCAACTTTATTATAGGACATGGAGTAGTAGGTGGTTATGATAAGACAAAGATTGTAGGAGGCATAGGATAGGTAGAAGAAGTATGTAGATCAACATAGGATAGAGCGTAGTTTTGATGTGGGCATGAAGGTTTTCCTTCATGTTAGGCCACATAAGAGCCTTATCCATTACGGAAAAGGTCCTAAGTTAGCTCTTATATTTTTGGGTCCCTTTGAGATCTTAGAGTGTATCGGCCCTTTGGATTACCCTCTAGCATTACCACCTAGCTTGTCTCGCATCCATGATGTGTTTCATGTTTCAATACTTAGGAGATATATTGCATATCCTTATCATGTGCTGGATTGGAACTCATTGCAGGTGCAGGATCAGGGGTAGGGGATGGTGGAGCCTGTTTGCATTTTATAGCATAGGACACTGGGCCTTTGAGGTAGAGAGATTGACTAGGTTCGAGTGCAATGGGATAGATATGATGAGACTGCGGCTACATGGGAGGATGCTACATTTCTATGAGTTTAGTTTCCACACCTGTTCCAGTGACTTCTAGGAGGAAGTTGAGTCTAAAGGGAGAGGGATGTAGTGCCCACTTCCCTTCGACACCTTTTTTTATTGATTATGATATTTTGACTATACTTATGGATATTATTATAGCTTTTGATTTAGCATGATGATTAGATGTTAGATATACTAGATTGTTGTTGATTTGATTCATATATGATGCATGTGGATTATTAGAGACATTTTATATTAATGTTGATATGATGTTGACATGGTATATATATATATATATATATATATATATAATGTGTGTGTGTGTGTGTGTGTGTGTGTGTTTTTGGAGATGTGATATTTCTTCATATTGAGTAGACCTTTTATAATTTAACTAATGTTGTTATCATTTTGACATGGATGAGATGTAAAATAGAAATGTTGCTAGAAATTGTAAATGATATCGTATTTACATAGATGATAATTGATTTATATATAGATGATTGTGGATTTATATTGTATATTTTATCCTAGATGTTTTTGATGCGGCCATGAGGCCGAAGGAGGTGTTATGTGTTTTTCAGGTGTACATGTCACAACAAACATCGGGGATTAGAGACTAACCACATTGGAATTCTTGATGAATTTAACAAGGGTCACCATGGAAACATGTGTGTGTGTGTGTGTGTGTGTGTGTGTGTGTTTGAATTATTGTTATGGTTATGTGTTGTATTTTGTTTAGTTCTTTATTTAATTTTAGTATGTGATTTTAGTGATGTATTCTCCTTTTATTAATTACTTGATTTATGTATAGATTAGTAAATTAATTATTTTACTAAACAATATAAGAAAAGGGTCAAAAGAATGAATTTATTAGACTTGATGGCTCTTGGTTTATGTGTTGTAAGTGATGTGTAAGTACTTTGAGTGTGAAACACTCCACCTTACCTTATAAATTCAGATTTGTCTTTAGGGACAAATTTTGGAGGATTGTGGGACAAGTTAAACTCATCCCACACCTCTTAAATTTCTATACCAACCCTACTTATGGGTTGGAGGGTGAAAATTAGGCCCCATTATGCATTTTGGGAAGACAAATTGTATGTCCTTATTACACCTTTTTGCATGTAATTAATTTTAGTCCTTAAGGGGTGTGGGAATGGATTGTGTGTGTAAGTAAAATGTCATTTCTTCACCACTTATTAAGTGTGCTTTGGGGTTTGAAGTTTTACTTGTGAGGTGGAGTTGAGGATGAGTGATGTGCCATCCTACATGGAGCCACCTCACCCTCATCTCTCCTTTTCTATTTATTCAAGTTCTTTTGCTTGTTTGGGGGTTATTTCATTCTTTCGTGCTCTTTCATTTTCTTGGAGTGAGAGGATTTTTGGAGAGCTTGTAGTCTTGTAGGAGCTTGTTGGTGATTACTTGGGTGTGAAGGAGCTTGGATTTGGACTCATGGAACAATTCTCTACTATGGAAAGGTATGAGCTTTATTTTTTCTTATGTTATTCCTTTGTGTTTTGTTTGTGTGCTTGTATTTTTGAGTGTTTGGAATACTTGTTGGGTGTTTGGGTAGATTTCCTAAGTGTGGTGTAGGAGGGAACTATGGAGAGAATTCATGTAGGGAGGCATAAGAGTTATTTCATGTTTTGGAGGGAGTTTGAGTTGGGTGCCCCACCGTGGACAAGGAATGCTTGCATTTCTTACTTATTCTTGTATGATGGAGGCATAAGAGTATGTAGGGGATTTGAGACATGCATTGGAGGCTTTTAAGGTGGGCACCCATTTCCCATTGGGAGACATAATGGCCTCCCATAAGTTCTTGCTCCATTGGCTTTCATTATAAGTATTTTGGTTATTTTCCTTCTTGTGTTGTAGTTATGTTGAATGTGCTTGGAATGGTTGTGAAAGTTTTGGTGTTGTGTTGTGGAAGCTTTTTGTTGCCATTGGTTGGATTCACCTCTCATTGTAATGTGGTTAGGGCTCATGGGAAAATGAGGAGGATGGATTCTCCTCCTCATTGCATATTTTGGATGGGTGGAGAGTATTTCCTCTCCCCCATTTTGTTGTGAATCAAGAAAATCATGAAGGAGCTCTCTTGTTGGTGTTGTGAGGCTTGGAGCTTTTTGTTGGACTCCTTAAGTAACTCATTCTTGTGAAAATCCTTTTTGTTGTTCACACCTATGGTGGAGGAACTTGAAACCTTGTGTTATTGTATCTACATTCTTGTAAAATTTTTCCCACTTAAAGTGGAGGACATTGTATTAGTAATTGTAATGAAAAATTTTGTTGATTCTTGGACATTAAAGTTGTATTGATTATTGAATATAAAATTTCTCTTGTATATTAAAAGGGAATGGAAGAATTGTGTTTGAAAAGTTAGTTTGTTGAAGTAGAAAGGAAGCTTTTAAAAGGAAAAATATATCCTTCAATTGTAGTTGATTTAACCTCCATTTAGGGTGTTTCTCTTGTTGTATAAAAATCATTGCAAATGTTGTTGAATGCTTCTTGTGATAATGTTGTAAACTTGTTCATGTAAAAATAAAGATTCATTTTCATTATACACTTGCATTTGATAGTTAGTAAGCCTCTTGCTTATTCCTTGGATAATAAAAGTGTGTTGGAAATTTTGTATTGAGAAATAATACTCCCTTTGTATTCCATGAAATTTATTAAGTTGTGGAAAGTTACATTTGTTTAATCTCTTATAGTAGTTGAAAGAAGGATAAACTTTATTCAAATAAATGGAAAGAAATTAATATTCCAAATAGTCTTTCAATAGACCATGAAGTAAACTAAGTTCCATCTCTAGTATGATATTCTCCTTTAATACATTTATTGTAAATCCACTACAAATTGCTAAGGGAAATGAAACTTAATCTCCTCCTATCTTCCACACAAATCTTATCAAATTGTTAAAGAAGAAAGTTTTGATTATATATATACCTATACTTAACTTGTAATATTACTAACTACAATTTCATCATTACTTGATAGCAATAGTAATACCTTAAATACTTTAATAATAAAATATTATTATTATGGTTTTAAATAAAAAGAAATTTTTTTAGTAATTATATATATATTTATACATGTGTTAAAATCTATATAAAGAAAAGTGCTAAATTTAAAACTTATAGGAAAATGCGTTGAATTTTATGTATTGACCAAAACTTATGTTAAAAACAAGGGCTATTAAACATGGGCTACAAGTTTAAATTTGTGGGGCAAAGTGGATGGAAGTGCGGCCTATAGGATTCTATCTTTGGTTTTAGTTGTAGATTGGGGTGGGGAGGGGTCGGTGACCCCAACCCCTCCCCATCCCCCAAAACTTAATACTCCACATACTAATCGACCCACCCTCTCTCGATGTGGCTAGCACACACAGTGTATCCCCTGCGCATTCTCCTTTACTCGGCCTAAATGGATTTTGTCACTGTAGCATGTACATTGTTTGACACACACACACACACACACAAATGTGTGTGTGTGTGTGTGTCTATATATATTTCTGATCATATTTTGAATTTGGGTTTCCTTTAATGGCTCCCCTCCCAAAAAGAGAGAAACAATAAATGATTTTCTTTTAAAATAAATAATTATACACATTAGTATTTAAAATATATACACACACACACACACACACACACACACACACACACACACACACACACATATCTTTATAAATAAAATGGGTAAATATCCACAAGCCCATTTGGGAAAATACAAGAAAGGGAACCAAACTAAAATGAATAAATACATTTTTCAAACCCTTATGAGGGTCTACAAAAATTAAAAAATAAGAAAACTTTTGAGCCTCTTTAAAATCTTGGAATGGCCTTCAATGGCTTCCCATCCTCCTCCAATAACTTGCAAAACAAAATAGAAACAATGAGACAAATGAAATGAGAAAGAAGACTTCATAAGCATGCTTTAGGGTTAGTTTGCTTTTTCCACATCAAGGGCCCAAATTGAATACATCCAAGGGATGAGATTCATCCCTACAAAAATTAGGTGGAGAGTGGGTGTGTGGAAACTACCAATTTTAATTTCAAAATATGGGTTGACTTTTAAGGGGTTACTTTATGGGGTAGGGAAGTGCTCATTATCCTAACCAAAATTTTAATATGGGACCTTGCTAGTTGTTTCAACATTGTAGAAATTAAATAACCTTGGTATTTAATTTCATTGGCCACTTTTACCCTTGACACCCCATGGGGGAATATTCAATTTTAGTAGGAATTATTTTATTATTTAAATAATCCTTAGGGAGATTAAACTTGCCTAATCAAATCAATGTATTAAATTTTAATGTAGATTTTAAATATTGTGTTATCATGGAATATTATTTTCATTTGAGTCATCACCTTAGAGACCTTATTGTGGCAATTGTCATTTTTGAAAGTTATTATGGGCATGCTTTTCAAAAAACAAAATTATTCCTTAGGTTTTCTAACTAAACTTAGGTTGTTCTTGGGTCTCGTGCAGGTGTTTTTAGTGGGCATTACATTTTCCAACATTTAAGCACCTAAATAGTACATTGTAAATAAGTATAACTAGTAACTATAATCTATCTCTTTCTAAATATCCGTTACATTTTACTTTTCCATTTCTCAATTCTGGTTTAGTTGTTTTCTTTGAGTCTTCAAAATATTTTATAAGTTCAACTAATTGTTTTTATTTTTACTAATTTCATAGATTATTAGTTCAAAAACCTCTATCGCATTTTCAACAATCGCTCATCTTGTTCATGCCCAAATAACATCACACACCATGAAGCACATTTCTTTCAATTTTTCATAGATCTACTTTCTTTATGGAAGTTATTTCTTCTACCCAAAACCACATACCATTTTTTGGCATTTAATCCAACTACATCCATAAGAACACAAATATTTGAGTATTTTACAAAAATTTCACGTGCCTTGTCAATACTTTCATATTTTGCATACATGTCTACTTGGGTGGTTGTAATTTCATATGACATGTTTCCTCTATCCTTTATAGTTTGATAGATGTCCATATCCTACTCCAAAGACCCTTTTATTAATAGGTGGGTAGGATGCTAGAAAATGTTGTTGAATTTCTATTTAAACCTACCAATTGATTTTACTTGAATATTTTTAAAGAAAAAAAAAACATTTTCTCATAGCATGAAGTCAACATTTTCCATGAGAACACATCTCTTTGATACATTATGTAAAATATTTCACATACCTTGTCTACACTTTCACGTTTTGCATACACATCTACCAGGGAAGTTATAACTACAATATCTAACAAAATTCTACTATCCTTAATGCTTTTATGAATTTCCATAACCTATTTCAAATATTCCATTTTGCCATAGTATTCGAGTACATTGAAAAATTATAAATTAGTATGGATGGAGGCTTGGTAATTGCATATGGTGAAATAGTGTGACCCCCTCATGGGAAACTTGTCTTTGGTATGCTGCAATTATTTTATTCTATGAAAATTTGTTTCATTCTTTAATTTGTTCAAACAATTTATGAGAATATATCAAACTTGAAAACTTGATATATAGACAATATTTGATATGTGTGTAGAATTTATACTTTGTATTTTATATAAACATTCCCTTTTTAAAAATATTTGTATAGTTCGTAGTTATGTCTGTGTTTTTGATAATGATAAAGAAGATATGAAGATAAAATAAATATATCCATATTTTTAGTAATGATTTCTTATGGTTTACATTACTTTTTACACTCAACTCTTTGTAGCATGTTTTATATTTTGGTTATTAGCAAAGCATGTCCTATTCTATCTTCTAACAACATCTTCCTTTAGGAAACTTATGTTTTGATATCATTTTTCTAAGATCTCATAATATTATATCCATTATGATTCAAATATTTATGGGTATGTGAATATTTTTACTATCATGTTCCTATTTTGATATTAACTTAGGGATTTCACGTTGTTTTTCTTTTCTTGTTGTTGCAAATGGCCAACTAGCATTAAAATTTCTATCAAATCAAAGAAACCATTTTGATCTTATCTTAATAGAGGGGTAGTTATACCTTTCTATTAAGGGAATTGAATACTATGCAGATCACAAGTAACCATATCCAAAAATTTATTTCTCATGAAAGTAAGTTTTAAAACTAAAATTATCTCCATTTCTCTTTTAGGTCAATATAATGATGTATTATTATAGTACTTAATAATGTAATGACAATGATGGTGATTCTTCTTGTTTTTAGCGATGTCAACATATGATGATAGGAAATATTGTGTTGAAACTCAACATAAAAGTATTTGTATAATATCTTGTAAAATGATTTATAAATAATCAGCTAAAAAATCTATGGTAGCATGTTCAGAGGAGGTTTCACACTTATTTGTAAAACTATTTAGAAAGAATTAGCTAAAACATCTATGGAAACATGTTTGGAGGAGGTGCTAGAGTATAATTTTAACTCAATAAACATGTGTACCATTTTATGTCAAGGGTAAAAAAATTTTAGTACCATTTTATAGTTTCCTTTTTGATATTAATAAAATATTAGTGCACTCTTTTGTGGGCACAAGAATCAACCAAAATTGGTTTTTATTTATAATATTGATCACCAGGTTTCTCTAGTGCCATTGAAGACATGTACCTATTGATTGTACTAAAATATATTAATTAGTTAGTTTTTATTCATAAAATTTTTATTATCTCTAGAGGCAAAAATACTAAAATTGGTAATGTCTCTAAAGAGAAAAAATAGAAATTTGTAATGCCTCTTGAGAGAAAAGAAAATTAGTTAGAATGTCTCTAGAGAAATGAAAATGATTATGTCTCTCAAGGATACACAAATTATATATTCTCTCAAGAGAATTAATATGTATTAATCTACGTTGTATATAGAGATACAATCATTAGATTCACCCACTTTAAGATAATATTTGAGATAATATACAACTTTTTAATTATCTCAATATGAGAAAATTTTGTCAATTATCATCTCTAATATTATCTCAAATGACCCCCTTGTATGCTGAGGATTAGAAACATGGAGGAAGCCTTTTCGACTATCGGTCTTTAATTAATTAAAAAAAAATATTAAAAAGAATGAGGGATACAATGTATATATGTATTGAACAACCATAATATAAATAAACATGCAATTGCAACTATGCATCAATAAACCTATGTGTTGTTATAGAAGAATCATAAGAATATGAAAAGACACAAATAATAAGCTTATAATAATATAACCATATAACAATGCTTTAAGGGATGAGGAGAGGAATTATATGAACAACTCAATATGGTCTAACCTTCATTTTGTACATTCCATTTTTCTACCAGTCTTGCTTTGTTCTTTTCTATAGTTCCATCTGCTTTGTATTTTGTTTTGAATATCCATCTACAAATTATAATTTTATTCCCTAGTGGAAGATTGATAAGATTCCATGTATTATTTTTCATTACTGACTAATACACAACATCCATGACATATTTCCAAGATTTTGAATGTAGGGGTTCTAGAAAATAGATGGCTCAAAAGATTCAATGCTATACTCATCAAAGAAATGTTTACCTCTTCTCGAGATTTACTGTGAGTCCGTGGTCTAGTGGTGGATGTATTTAGTGTAGCATCCAATTTGACATTTCAAATCATGTTTTTATACCACTTGGGCATAAACTGAATTATTCTCATATTTGTGGTATTGTTTGATCATCAACATCATCGTATGTTTTCACAATAGGTGTGCTATCTACATAAGGTGAGTTTGGAGAAGGATTCTTAGATTCATTCTTCTCAAAGAACTCAATATCTATACTTTTTTATATATTTATGGTCTTTAGATCCATTATTTTGTACATAAGATCCTCTTCACTATATCCAATGAAGATGAGTTTATGAGATTTCATATACAAATTATTTCTATTTTGTTTGGGTATGTCCATGCTATCTTTTCACTGAATACTCCGAGGTGTCCAATGGATGGCTTTTGATTTGACCATGCTACATGTGGGGTTACTCCATCAAAATAAATTGTGGGAACTCTATTAAACAAATATACTATTGTCTTTGTTATGTGCATAATGTCATCACTACTCCAAAATTATCTATCATGTAATGCAAAGCATCTCCGGGATAATATTATAACAACCATCCTAATCTTGACCATAAAACTAATCTAATTTTCTTAAATACAACTTGATTAATATAAATCTACAAATTATCTCTTAAGTTAGGAAGAACATGTTACTAACATTTACCAATTTCTTCTTATCACACCCGCACATTGAGAGGCTTATGATGTCCATAATTATCCTACGTGTATTCTAAGTTCATTTCAGATTAAAATAAAAATAAATATTTCACTTATTGGTATAGTATGTCTCTACATGGGACAAGTGTTCTAAATTTTTAATCCTCATTTTAAAATTGTAATTCAGTACATGCTTATTCAATCACCCATTTTTGCATAAACACTTCATATAATTCAAGACAAATGAGTTGATAATTTCATATAATTCATATAATTCAACATTGACTTTGATTGACTAATTTGTAAATTAAGATCACTTATTTATTCATTTACACTTCTTTATCAATATAACAATTTACACAATTTCATCACACAAATTTATCCACATGAAAGCATTTCATAATTAGAGTTCTAATTAAATGGGTTTATCCTACATAACATTTACATATTTTGGTCGAATACAACTTAGCCATTTATTAGTAAGATCTAAGGTCTTCATTACTTAGCTCTAATTTCTTAAAGAATCCATCATACACAATGTAAGGTATTTTAAAAATTTCAACAAGGTAATCATCAACATTCAATTTAAAAGGTACAATTTCACTTTTGATCATTTTACATAAATCACATTAGAAATACATTGGTACAATTTTTACCTTAGAATATCAAGACACAAGAAGTAGAGAACCATTTTGTTGTCTAATTGCAGCTAGAGAAAGGATATCATTGTAAGACTTTACCTCAAACCAAGAGCCATATGGATCCCCACACACCTCTCAAATATTGAGAGTGGCCCTACCCTTCATGAGAAGGAATATGTGGTAATATATTTTGAAATAGAGAGTTATATGTGCAAGGCATTACCTAATAAAATGGAAACATATACATGGTTGGAATAATATACATCATAAATACATAACCCTATGATTTTTCTTTTGGCCAAAAGTATACGAAAATCATTATGTACCCACCTATTCCTTGACATCCATTAAAATTCTAGAGCATAAATAATCCAAAGTGAAAATAGCTTTTGTGTCTATCCACTACCTACCCGTGTTCCCTCTTAGCATTCGTCATATGCAATTCTATGCAATATGTAATCTATCACCCTAGTACTATCACGCCTAAGCTTAGCACATCTCTTAAATATACATTATATCTCAACTAACAATTTACAACAAAATTATCTATCCCCACACAAACACCAAAAAAAGAACTAAACACAAAAATCTATGATACTTAGCCCTTCTAAGTGTCCCATACCACTTATTTTATGTTAATGCTAGATAGGTTCTATTCTAATCTCATCTATCCTCATATAAAATCAATGACCCATGATCAATAGGTGAACATTACAAATCTTCTAGGGTGTCTCATACCACTTTGAAGGAGTCAATTTTTAAGTTCGGGATAAGTCTAGTTTTTCATACATGCGAAGGACTATATGTGTTTGTACTAATTTCATCATCATGGTTTTAGTTATATGTTGTTTTAAGGATGATAATACTTATCTAAGTTTAGATACAATGTCAAAAAAATCATTTAAAGTTTTTCTTTTAAATATTGTAATGCTTATTAAAGTGTAACATATTTAGGATACAATTTAAGTTATAAAGGCTCATAATAGACTCGTTCATCAATATGATTAAATCATAATTCTTACGTATGGTCAAACTCACTACATAGCTTTAAAGTTGTGTATAAGTGGTTTGCATGGTTCCCATGGTATTCAATAATAGTTTTTCAAGCCTCCTCTAGGGTTTATGTTTCCAACTTCGTAAGTGACATTGTCCAACTTTTCCAAGTGTACATAAGAGTTATACATAATTGTAGATGTGATCAATTCCTTATTAATCTATAATGGTCATATATTCTATTATGTTCACTCTTCAATATGACTACAATGAATGCAATTTAAGTTTATTACATGAGACCTTATGGTTTTGGAATATTTATAATGATTCACGGTGGTTTATAATTTCTAGTTTATTCTAATCCATATGGTTCAATGACCCTTAGTTTACAATATTTCTAAGCTCAAATTACAAAGTAAATCAGAATCGTATATTATCATCACATAAATGGGTAAGTGCAGGAAGTTGATGGACAAATATAGGGTCATCCGTGGACGTCATATTGTAAAAACAGCGAAATCTCAACTTGTAGGGATTATTAGCTACACACGCACTCTAAATTAGAAAATTTATATAAATATAAATCGTAGCATTTGGAATCTAGTTTCTAAAATACTAATTTTTGTAAAAACGGATAAGATTAGCTATATTAAACACTTAAAATTATATGACTTAGTTTTTTTTTGGAAAAAACTTATAAGATTCTAGTCCGTTTACCCGCACTTTGGATGACCAAATCTTGTTATTTTTTTTTCCTTTGGTGAAACGTTAGATGTAGATGTCTATCTTGGGATAGATTTTATTTTGTATTTTTTTGGCAATATTTTTTTTATGATTTTTTCCGTGAAATTGGTCGAAAATATTTAGAAAATGGAGTTCTTTCCGTTTGCCCGCCATAACTATATCAAAAAATATTGAAATCAAATTTTATTTTTTTAATGTGTATAGAATTTATCCACGCTTGGGATGGTATAAGTTTTATCATATTTTGATAAGTGAAACAAAAGTTACTGATCTTAAACGTAGACATGAACATTCACGGGGAAAAATGTCTTAAAGACCTATTGTTAGTAAGAAATTATAAAATGATATTTATCTTATTATATTCACTTTAAAAACAATATTTCTACAAAGCTAAGAGTCTCCCCTACACGATGGCACCATTTTTATGAAATGTTTTTAGTTTTTAGCATGGTTCAAGTCTTTGGAAGAGCAGATTTGAGGTTTCTTGACCTATTACACTTCATAATGACCTTCCATAGCTTTGGTTGGGGAAAACAAATATTTTCTAGGCTTAGGTTCGGAAGATAGATCTGTGATCGCGATCTTTTTAACAATACCTTATAAACCAGCGCAGCTTTATAAAGCGCGCTCATGATTCAGAAATCATAGTTACACACATCCCAATGTTTGAATTACCATGTGATTTTTACTCAATGACCTTACCATATGAATTACTGCAAAATTCTGTTTTTTTGCACATTTTTCTTATCACCACCGGAAGGAAAACATCATGGGAGACAAAAACAAAGTCAAAAAGGAAGTCATTAAGTAAAAAAACACCAAATGAATTAGAGGACAACAAAATTCAAAATGTTGAGCGAATGCGCAGAAACTTCGTGAATCTAGAAGAGGTTCATCTTCAATCCCAACTATTCATGAAGCAATGAAGAACTAGGTAATGTTTCTACCTTGTCAATGTTGAAGTTGAATTAAATACCCGTGATGAAGAATTTTTCTCGTCAATGATGAAGAAAAATTAAATACTCATGATGTAGCAAATGTTGAAATTGAAGGAGACAATGAAAATGTGAATAAGGAAATTCATGTTGAAACTGTAGACAAGTAAAATTTGACAAAAACACCTCCTAGGATTTTACGTAAGAAACCTAATTTTTTTATTGAAATTGATGAAAATATTTTGAAACCAATGTCTGACAAACTTTCTGAATGACAAATCAGAAGAAAAGCCACTGAAATTTGGGATAATCATTTTGAAATTTTAAATGATTCCCAAAGATGTCAGTTGTTGGTTAGTTTGATGAAATTGATTAAAATGAGACCTACATTAAACACCTTAGGATTGACAACATCTAACATATGTGGTCAAACCTCTACAATTGTTGAAAACCTTCATGATGCATATCACATTGTTGGTGTCAAGAGACACACTAGGGATAGTAATATTGTGCGTCGTGTACTTGCTACTAGTGTTGTAAGTGAATCAATAAAAAAACAACGTTTGATTACGCAAACAAGTCGAATGTTGCAAGTTAATCGAAAAACTCTAATGAAAGCAATTGAAAGACGTAATATCCTTCAATCACTCAATAATGTCAATTTTTGGGCATTTTCTGCTAGAGCACCACGTAAGGACAAAAATAATTCTGATGTTATAAGAGAAGTTGTTATTAAATTTTGGCATGATAACACTAGAGTTTCACCTAATACAAGAGATGTTATAAAACGGAGAGTTGGTTCTACTAATCGTGAACCACATCCAAAGCATTTCTTAGATATGAATCAAACTCAATTTTTTCGTAAGTTTGAACAAGAGAATCTGGAAATTAAAATTAGTCAACATTTTTTTGAAATGTTGAAACCATTCTATGTGAAAATCAACCATGCTTGCACCACTTGTTGTTGTAGGCAACATGTTGAATTTGTGATGCATTATGCTAAATTTTTATGTATTCGTTCTAATTTTCATTCTGAAACTATGTTATCTGAATGTGGTGTTCAAGCTCCACCAATATCTTCTAGGGATTTCATTCCTACTATATTTTGTGAAAAAGAAGTTGGACAATTTTTTTATAGTCAGGATTGTTTAGATGGAAGTTGTAGTACATGCGGCGGATTACCTAAATTGGAAAGTTACATCCATGAGAAAATTGAAGGTACAATAGGACATAATTTAGTTGAATTTGATAAATATAAATCAGTTGCATACCAGTTGAAAGATGGAAAAGAGTTGAAACGGTGTGAGCTAGTTACAGAACAAATGCCCATTTTTCAATTTATGAGAAAATTTAAGGATGAAATTGTTTATGAGTATGCGAGGCATACATATAGAGCTCGATGGTTGGGTGAACAATTAAAGCTATGCAAAGACACATTTCTTATTAGTACTATTGTTTCAAAGTGGTTAATTTTGCAGAGAATTACACATTCGCAACCACAAATGGAGGTTCAATCACAATATTACAACTCATTAAAAGTTGCCATTTTTGTGCATATAGCATTTCTACATTCTCCGACAAGACAGAGAATGATCAAATTTTTTTAAGAGAGTACCACTTTTATATCAGTGATGATCGTACTCATTCTACCTGAATTTGTGCAAGGGTGTTTCAGGTTATTTTATGGAAACTTGTCGATAGGGACATCCACTTCAAACAACATTATATATGGTCGATAATTGCACGTCTCGGTTTAAGAATGGATGAATTTTTATTGGATGAGTAGGATACACGTCAAGATGGGTGTGCAACATATTTGGAGTTTCACCGAGGCTAGACATGGAAAAGGAGGGCGGGATGGTGCAGGGGCATGTGTGAAAAGATCTCTTGCAAGAGAAGAGTTAAAGTACAAATATGGTGCTAAATTAAAATATGCAAAGAGCATATTGGAATGGTGTACTCGACAACATGGCCCGAGGTTCTCAAGAAAATTCCATAGTTTGCAAATATTTTTGATTGATAGAGGAAAAACATATTGCTAACTACGA
Source organism: Taxus wallichiana var. yunnanensis (assembly GCA_018340775.1). Taxonomy (NCBI): domain Eukaryota; kingdom Viridiplantae; phylum Streptophyta; class Pinopsida; order Cupressales; family Taxaceae; genus Taxus; species Taxus wallichiana. Next base: position 806,980,090 of record CM031237.1, read on the forward strand.
GGATTGTATGAAACTCACTGGGTCCAGTGATATGCACTCATTTTGTAGCTCAGACGCTACTTCGTGGGCCATATGAACAAGAAAGTTGACATGTTTTTGTGCATCTTGTATCGAATTTTTCATTGCTGAGTGTGATTCACAAGAATGGGTGGAAGGATGGATTTGTAGGCCTCTAACTCCGCTTCCTAGTTATCAACCTCCACAAGCATTACAACTTGTTTCTGTAGATGAAGTTACAACATCCAAGGACTTTGATGAAATTTTGATTTTGGTGCGACAAGGTATTTATGGTTATTTATTTAATTTTTGTATTGAGTTATGTCCATTGAAATTTTAATATGTAATTTAAATTTGAGTTGTTCAACCTTGGTTATTTTTTTGTAGGACATGTGTTTGCAGTAATTGCGACAGAAGACAATGAAGAAGGAACAGACTATTTCTTATGTCATTGCATCGAGGAAAGAAAGAAGTTGACTTCTCCTATTATAGATGGCGAAGAGATTGAGTATCCTACAAGGTCAGTGGTAGTTACTCTTATATTCACATCTAGTTCTAGCGACAAATATTTAGTTGTATAGATATCGAGGAAGGCCTAATAACAAGATTCTTTGGAAGGTTCGAGAGTCAGATCATGAAGCAATCTTGTCTGCTATTCAGAGTAGATCCGATCCTGATGGTTCATTGGAATGAATTTACAATGCTCATGTCTGGTATATATTTAATTTCTTTTCATATATATATATATATATATATAATTTTTTTAGTTTAAAGATCTAGATTTAAGTTTGAATATATTTTATTTTAAATTTGTGTATTTTGTGTACATGTATATAGATAGTATATGGTTTTGATTTGAAACTTAAATTTCTTTGACTAACAATTTTATGTTTAGGTTAGTGGTGCCAGAAAAGCTTCCACCTTCATGTGGTTGGCACTGTTAGTAGAGAATTTTAAATTCTCGAAGCTAAGAGAAGCTTTCATTGTTTGAAAAAGTCAAGTAAATTTTGAAAATATTGTAATTTTTGATAATGTTGTAAATTATGAAAAAGTTGTAATTTTTGAAAAAGTTGTAAATTTTGAAAAAGTTGTAAATTTTGAAAATGTTGTAAATTTTGAAAATGAATCGTTTAGGTGCCACGGAGTCCGAGTAGTCACCCGTCGAAGTTGAACGTTATTTTGGTCTCAGGGCTCTTAAGGGACTACGCCCGAACGAAGTAGCTCGGAAGCAACGACCCTTTCGAACACCAAAACACCGACTCCTCTAGCATTCACTTGGCTACCTGACATGCGGCATAGTCGGTTCGAGTGCCATGACCCACCATTTGCAAAATATAGCGTTTGACAACCTTACACTGGCTCCAACTGCACTATTTCACGCGTTTACAAATAGTAGGACAGCGAGAGCACCGAAATGAGAAGGAAAAAATTAATAGAGGCTATTTTAGAGGGTTCATACACTGAGGTGATAGATTAAACGAGGCCTCTCTAGGTGCCATGGAGTCCGAGTAGTCACCCATCGAAGTTGAACGATATTTTGGTCTCAGGGCTCTTAAGGGACTATGCCTGAACGAAGTAGCTCGGAAGCAATGACCCTTTCGCGCACCAAAACACCACCTCCTCTAGCATTCACCTAGCCACCCAGATGTGTCGGTGTAGTCAATTTACAACCATGACCCATCGTTTGCAAAATATAGCGTTTGACAACCTTACACTCTGCTCCAACCGCACTATTTCGTGCGTTTGTAAATAGTAGGACAACGAGAGCACCTTTGAAATGAGAAGGAAAAAACCGAGAGAGGCTATTGTAGAGGGCCTATACACCGAGGTTTTGTATCGGATGAGGCCTCTCTAGGTGCCATAGAGTCCGAGTAGTCACCCGTCGAAGTTGAACGATATTTTGGTCTCAGGGCTATGAAGGGACTACGCCGAACGAAGTAGCCGAAAGCAACGACCCTTTTCGCGCACCAAAACACCACCTCCTCTAGCATTCACTGGCCACTCAGATGTGCTAGCATAGTCAGTTCGGTGCCATGACCCACCATTTTCAAAATATAGCGTTTGATAACCTTACACTGGCTCCAACTGCACTATTTCACGCGTTTGCAAACAATAGGATAGTGAGAGCACCGAAATGAGAAGGAAAAAACTGCACTGTTGTAGAGGGTCTATACACCGAGGTTCTGGATCATATGAGGCCTCTCTAGCTGCCACGAAGTTTGAGTAGTCACTTGTCGAAGTTGAACGATATTTTGGTCTCAGGGCTCTTAAGGGACTACGCCCGAATGAAGTAGCCCGGAAGCAACTTATCCCCATTTTTTACATTAATGACAAAGGCATACATTTAACAACATGTTCTTCATCTTTCTCCTCCTGATAGGATCACCTCTTCATTAGAAACATCAACCAAATGTCTTAAATAAGCTCAAAATCTTGAAATTTCACTCAAAAACTAATTTTAGCCTCTTTTCAAGCATAGAGACACTAAGCTCCCCTGGGAATAACATATGCATGATCTGAACATGTTGAAAATCATTGATATTTATCATCATCATAACTTTTCTTTGAGTAAGAGCACCATCATTCACCTTGTAGGTATGCAAAAAAATTCATTCCTCACAAAAGCTTTTTTTTCACCTTCAAGAATCCACTATACTAGACCTACATACCTAAAACAGTCATCTCTATAGAAAAATGATCCTTCTTACCTTCATCTTTGGGCCAACTCTACTTGTTAGGCACCAAAACTTGATTTAGTCACATGTTTGTAGCCTTCATGTATTGGGAAGAAATAATGCATTCATGACTCATACCTTACTTGTTCTTGGAGAATACACTCATCACAGACCTCAAAAGCCTTTAAATAAACAATGTCCCCTGAGTGTTTTGTATCATACACATCATCATATAGCTCTATAGAATCTCCTTTTCATATCATTGTAAACTGATTATCATAAAATCATCAACCTTCCCTCCAAATCTAGCTTCATCTTGTCGAAAAAATGCCTTTCTAGCACACGAAATCACCTAGAGTACCTTCAAGAATCTATCATATATGTACTCCTATCAAGATTAGGCATTGAGAATTTTTTTCAAGCACTTTAAGTAACACCTACAGGCATGTAGGTTACAAAATTAGAGAAAATTTGAAAATTTCAAGTCATGTAGCACAATGGACACTAGACAGATACTTGTATTTTGGAATGAAACACACTTCTAGACCTGACAATTGACCACTTTGAATGCATCATAACATGCCATGGTTGGGCTTGACATGTACACATTTCACCTGTGAAATATTCTTTACAGACGCATAAGCAAATTATATGTATATACTGATTCAAGAAACCTCAAGTTATAGACCAAACTAGCTACCTGCCTCACTAGCTTATTCTTATAATCATCACAAGAACAATTCTTGGAGCATATTACCAATTTAAGAGTATACTCACCATATTCTTTAAAATAACACATGCTCTACCTCTTGAAAACATTTTCCATAAGTTATCAGATAATCCCTATAGATCTATTTGTTTGAATATTGCACAAGTGAATGATGCGATATGTGAATTGTTTTGAGACAAAACAACGCAAGAATCCAAGATTGTAAATTATGAAAATACAATCTAGATATAATTAACTGTTTCAGTTTTACAGATCTAGCATCTTTATACCATTGCCATTTAGAAACTGATTTGGGTACAAAAACTATTATAATCACATCACTTGTATTATAATGAAGAGTGAGAATCAATAGGTACTATAGTGGTTCCAATATAAATAGGGCAACATATATCATGATCTAAAAAATTCCCTGTCCTTAGGGTACCATGGCATGATGTCATCATGTCATCAAGATCCACAGTATATTAAAGTCCACTGCATGGTATATGTCATGGACCTTATAATGGATTCAAGGATGCAAAATCAACGCACAAAGAAGGTTCCAGAACCTATTCCCATTCCTTATTTTAAATTGAACTTGAACATGGCCTTGGAATCAGGCCCCATAATGATCCACCTTATGAGATAGACACAACCTATTCAAAAAATGAGGATGGCTCATCTCATTTTGACAACGTGATGCATATTCCCAATGGAGGTCCTATACGAGGATCTTTACTCAAGTAACATATTTCCTAATTGAGTTCTTTTTACCTTGTCATATAATTAGATACTCCATCCAATTGAAAATTTACCCTACTATATCCTGAACCGATAGATTGGAATAAAAAATTTCACATGCCAATTTATTTCTTTGATCCAAGTGCAAGAAAAACAAACATAAGTCTCATAGTGAAATCCTCTTTGAGTCATTAGTAAACAAACAAGACAAAGAACATATAGAAAAATTGGTATACCCATTCAAAGATGATGATTAACCACGTTACACTGCTTGTTAAAGAACTGAAAAAGTCATAAATATGATTTAACCAACACACATGGATATATATATAAGAATCAAACAAAGTGTGCTCCAGACGCACGTCTCTGAAAATATATATGTACATAAGTTCATAATGTATGTGTACATCTCGAACTAAGCACGTGTCATAATGTACATATGGGACCACATGCGGTCGCAAAAGGCTATATATATACAATGGACTATGAATCTACTCATGACCACATATGTACATCTAGGTGGACTATAAATCTACTCATGAAACATCTTCCCTCTCTTCTCCTGCTAGAAGTAGCACGTCCATGACCTGGGGATGTAGTGGAGGGAGATACCACTACATATTTCATCCATGTGGTCCTAAGTGTCTCTAAGCATGCCTGCAACCTAACCTGCACATTCATAAACAACAAGTTTTTAACACCCAAAATTTTAAAATACATTCAAAATTTAGAAACTTGTACAATATAGTTAAAATGCATGTGAAATCTTACCGCAATGTCATGATCCCTATCAATTTGTTGTTGACGCATCGCAGGGGACAACAATAGACTCACGAGGGTAAGCTACATACAAATAATTAATTTTTAAATTAAATATTTCACATATATACCTACAAAATTTGATATTGTAGATTTAAGTTTTATAAGAAATAATGAACCTCCAAAATTTAACAAATTTAAAAAATTGTGTACCTCGGTTAGTGGATCTCAGAGATGCTATGGCAAAGATCTCTGACATCCTCCACATGCCTACATATATGGAGGAGTCTCTCTAGCAGTCATAAGCTATACAAAAAATATGTACAAATCAATATTAAAATCTACATGACAGAGGTCCAAAGCATGTAATCCGTGCGTGAACTTCTAGTAATTAGAAACAAAGTGTAAAGAGACTTACTAACCTATGTAAAACTCATGTGAGGCATGGCCAGTAGCCTCAGTTCCGTGAGTAGATGATGACCCACGAGGATCTTGTGTATAAAAGAGAAAAATATTAATACATGTACAACATACACGTGAAACAAATTATAATAATAATCTAGTGCAATTAAATGATTTATTAAAAATGTAAGTTTGACAACTTGAAACTTACGTTTGAAACATGCCCCACCGCAGATGAGTAGCTAGCATGTCGATGCTAGATGTTTCCTTCACCGGCTCTTGCTATTTAAAATAAAATAAAAATTAGTTTTTACATGTATGTACATGTATATATATATATATACATATATATATATATATATATATTAATCTCAAACATGTGAATTAAACTATTGTATATATATATATATATATATAATTTAAATTTATTTGAAATTTACCTGTGAAAGACCAATATCAGTGGCTCCAGTTCCAAAAACATTCCCCAACATCTCATCTATAGAAAAGAAATCCTGTGAACCAACAAATGATGTCTCGCCTGCAGTGCATACGGCACCACATGATCCATAGTGGTGTGGTGCACTAGAACTGGCACCTCCACCAACATCACTAGATGCAATCTGGGTGCTATGCTGGGTGAGAGTGTCAGTGAGCTCCCTCAATGCATGCAATGTATCAATCTCCACAACCTCCTTCACTGTAGGAGGGATAACTGAAGGTAGTGGGGGTTTTGGGGCATGGGGATCCTAGGCTGACCTACGTGTGCACCAGTCTTTGCTCTCTGCAGAGCCACCTCCTCGACCAAAAAAGTTAGAAAAGTCAAAATAATTCGGGACCTCATTGAGCACGAACTCACAATATAATTTCTTCAAAAAATAAAGAGGAACCTCATTGTTGTTGCATGGTGGATAATCAAAAACCATCCACCATCGGTCCCAAAAATTGTTTTTGATTCTTTCATCATGGCACCAATGGATTAGGAACCGTTTGCAAGTAAGCTGAGGGGGCATTGGTTTCTAGGGTCGATAAATAATGCACAAATGAGGTCTTTTCAAATTTTTTTGTCTTTGATGGTCGCATGGGATAGTTTATCCGCATACCACCACCTACAGTCACTTCTAAAGGTGTTCCATCTATGTATTTGGTTGGTTGCAGAATCGACTTCGCCAATCAATGTTTGCAATGTATTGGCTAAAGTCATGCGGGATGGATTTACACATGATTTTGTCTTATAGTTTGAATTAGGTTCTCAATGACAATTTTATTTTCTTGGATTCTTCCAATGATATTATCTTGCGTTCTTGCTGGCTCAGTGGGGACAGAAGGAGCCACAGGAGGCAGATCTATGTTTGGAGGAGGGTTTTGAGGAATGTTCGGAGGGTTTTGAGGAATGTTTGGTGGGTTTTGAGGAATGTTTTGTGGTTTGCATGATTTTGAGCTTTCCGACAAATTGAGAAAACAAGAAAATTGTAATGTCTCGTTCTACGTTGCACGTGTTCATCCTTCGGCGATCGAGTCTTGCTAAGCATGGAACGTCATTGTGCCTTTGTCGATCATTGGTGGGTTTCGCCTTGGTCACAGGGAATAGTTAATCATCTCCCTCTTCATCGTGTTTCTTTGGTGTCGTGTTGTCATTACATCGCCCTTGCGTCGCGTACTGCTGGTTTCCTTTTGTTGAAAAGACACGGCCTTTAATTATGCGTGGAGGAAGAACACTTACCACTCATTTTTTTGGCAAGGCGTGTTGGTCTTTCCTTTGGTTTGAATGCCAAGTGGGGGCGGTTGGCCACCTGTCTTTTCTAGCGACCTTTCAACCACTTCAGACTTGTTATCTTTTATGACCTACTCTACTTTTGTTGACTTCCGATGCCTTTGTCTCACGCATCTTGGGGAAGGAAACCCCTGATTTGGGGAGTCTTTTGTTTGGATTTAGACTGCGTTTTTTTTTCTCGAGCATTCTTCCCTAGCCGCGTGGGCTCCTCTGGAGACTGGTCGCTACACTTTAATGGAGGTTTCCTTTCAAGTCTGCCCTGGGTTTGGTTTCGTGCTGCTTGCTTAAGCCATTCTTGGGTGTTGGCTATCTGCATGATTGCTACATGAAGGGAGCAGGTTAGACACCAAGTAGTTGCTTACAATGAAAACAAAGACTTTATTTTTTTTACTGATTCTTCCTGTGCATACCCTGCAATCATGGAAATCCTTTTTTTGCGGCCTTTGGAAAACAGTTGCATGCCTCACGGGTGGCTCCACACCTGGTGCGAATCCAAGTTTCCCCTTTTTGTGCTTTGGTATGCTTTCTTGTTCTGCTCTAATGTCCCTGTTGACATGCGCTGGGAGGATGTTGGCTAGGTTGTGGAGTCTGGGTGTGCTCCTGCTACAAGCTAGTGAAGTAGGCATGTTACCTCCACTTTCATTGGGTGTTGAGGTGTGTTCGGTGGAGAGCCTTAACAACGACTTGCGGGAGAGATGCCAAAGCGGCGAGACGAGGTTATAGTTTGGTTGAAGCTTTTTGAGCACTTCAAAAGACAGATTGTCCAACTATGTTGTTTTCTGTGCAGTATCAATGCATCCTCTGATTCGGGATCCTCCTTTAAGACATTTCTATCAAAATTGACTATGTGATAGTGAGAGTGTTACCAGGAGACCTGATGAAAATTATTGCAAGGATTCTCTTTTGAGACTTTACTTGTTTTACGATGTAACTCATGGAAGAGAATCTCATAGGCGTGGATCTATATCATATAAGAATATTCATAAAGCAAAATTGGCTCTGCAATTATATGAGATGCTTTAACGAGTCACTAAGTTATCGAGGCATAAAGGTTTTGTTTGAATTATCACACCTTACAAGTTCTGACTTAAAATGTTTTCACCGAGAGTTTGATCTTTGTCCTCAAATCATGATGAAGGAAAAGGTTTATTTATCATTATGGTAGATGCCTTTCGAGAGAAAGGAGCGTGATGTAATCATTATGTCTTGTGTCCGAGCTTCAAATCATGGGGTTGGCTTTGTAGCTGTTTTTCATCGAGTGAATGTTGCTCTAGCACGAACTCGTAGAGCACTTTGGGTTAAGGGCAAAGCATTTTGCATTGAAACAATCTAGTATTGGTCAGCCTTAATTGAGGATACTAAGTCTAGGGACTGTTTTATGGATATGGAGTGCGTACTCAAGAGATTTTTTTGGTTTTAGAGCCATCTTCTTTTACTTATTAAACGTATGCACCTTTGGCTTTGTTTTTTTTTGGTGACTGCTCACGCCAATTATTTCATTTGGATGCATGAGGATTTGGTGGAGAGCATAGTTGGGTTTGTGGGCAAAAGGAAAAGGGGTCTATAGCTATAGAAAGCAGTCATGAATCTTCTTTGGATATGGGCAGTCATGACGATGGTTGTGTTGGTTTCTATGGTGGTTGTGATGTTCTTTGAGCAGAGTGCTTCTATCTTCCCGAGTTACTCCCGAGGATTTCAAGAAGGCATGTTTCAATCACCCCTTTCCTATGCTGAGGGCATGGCCATTAAGAGTTGGACCTTCAAGCAGGTGAGGAAGAGAAGTGCGAGAGTTGTGTTCTTTATTGCCCGAGCCACAGTCGACGTGTTTGTTGCATTGGAAGAATTCTAATCGGGCATGTTAAATCTACTCCTTGTAATAGTTTTCTACCTTCTTTCGGTATCTTGAAATGAATTTTCTTTCCTCTTGAATGGCACCTAGACTAAATGTTTTTGTGGTTGTTTATATCGCTGCCTGATTGTGTTGGTTGTTCCTTTAAATCTCGCTCCAATTTCACTAGTTTTGCTTGGAATGTTCTTTTCCTCTCTTATAGCTTACTCTATTTCATATTTCTCTAAATGGGCTATTGCAATATTGAGTGATGCAGTCTAGTTCGTAGGGAAGGAAACAATATAGAGTTTCGTCTGCTTATATGACTCTCTTTTAAAAGAATTCTATGATGGTATTTAAAATTGAAGGCTTACTATATGGAAGGTTAAGCCTTCATATCTTTTTAGTTGAATAAATATGTATTTCTGTTTAGGGCTCTCTGTTTGCTAAAAGGTACATTAATAGTGACATTGTGTTCTAAAACTTTTTAAGCCTGTGGGTATTCCTTACTTTTTGTTTAATTAGAATATGGCATTAGGGTTTTGCTTTAGAAGCGTGCATGGTTGACTTTTGTACCGGTTCTAGAGGATGAATAACCGACATCTATTTTGGCCTCTACGTGTTGAGAGAATTACTATATAACTACTTCTGGTTCAAACTCTTGTTTGATTAAAGGGGGAAACATTGTAAGTTTAATTGAACGAAATCTCTCAATTCTAATTAAGTGTCACAAGAAAGCTATTAATAACTGGATCTGAAACAAAAGTTGTAGGTGAATCCATGGTCTGTTGGACTCGTGAACTCGTTTCTATTAGATGACAGACTGATTACGGTGATAATATAATAGGTGGTTATTATATTCATCTGTTTGATATTTGCTAGACATTTCCTTGATAAGCCCACATGGATCGGGTAAAATTTTCCATCTTCTATACCATTGGCAAGGAGCTCATAGAACTTCTAGGCCTGACTACACTGCGTAACCTTCCTGATGGATATGTGTGTTGGTTCTTATTTTGTGCTTGCACTCGTGGTAGGGTCTTTTGAGTCTGGGGCATCGTTGGTGTTTTACCCTCTGCGTATCGAATCCCCTTTGTTTTCGAACTCGAATATCTTATTCTTCGAACTTGGTTACTAAAAGTCTCATTTTGTGGCTTTGTTAAGGAAATCAATTTTTATTTTTATTTTAAAATGCTTCTTGGCATTGTTGGAAATATATATAAATTATTAACGACTTTTGGGTTTATCCTTCCCTTATATTATGTAGAGAAGTTGACGATTAGGATAAGGTTTGTTGGTAGAATAATGGCCCTTTTTGTGTCTCCTTTGTACGGTTTGGAAGAGTGGTTTTGTTCTGTTAACTAGTCCTATGTTTAAGAAATCCTATAAGAAGGTAGTGGTCAAACTCCTTGGTTAAAACTGAAGCTATAGTTGTTTTCTTTTAAGGGTGTCGAACCCTTATTACTATGAAGCCTCCCCAGGAGTTTTGGATAACGTCGTTTTGTTTCGCGCCTACGATCATAATTAGTATTTTTGTCTTCTTTTAGACCTCTTTAGATGGATGGATTGAGTATTGGATTCAATCACGTAATCCATAGGATTACATGAAGGAAATATAAACACTCTTGACTTTCTGTTCCTAACCCATAAGGTCTTGCCTTGATTTATGTGATTTTGTTCTTATTGGTATTTTGACTTTCTCCTTGTTGGATGGTTTAGATTTCTTTCTCATGCGAATAATTTTGGAGTTGTGGGTTGTGTTTTAAATCCATTTTTGAATTAGAACATTCCTTTCTTGTTATTGTTAAATGTTATCTTCTTTGTTGATTTGTGTAGCCTTAACATGCTCGGTTCTGGCGATTCTAGCTAGTATTTGTGCGAGATGGATTATGCGAGTAGATTAAAGGAAAGAGTTGTAAAGGTTTCATCGGTGCAACTTGTGAAGTTCTTTGTAAAAGTGTTCTATGTGTTGTAAATTGTGTAACATTGCTTGCAAAGAGTTTATATGACCTCTTGCCTGGATTTGTTCGGAGAATTACGTGAAGAAGTTGTTTTGTTTTTTTTTGTAATTTGGCTGGTAACTCTTCTAGTGAGAAATAATATTCAATCTTTTCACTGGCATAAGCATTGTAAAACTTTGATCTTGAGAATTAAGTGTTAAATTAAATCTTTCTAAGACTTTGTATTGATGTGTTATATGTAAGTTTTAATGGGGTGGCTTTTCCTTACAGAAGTTACCTAAAAGTTTTATTCAAAGAAATATGTTGTGGAGGAGATCCCCTTGAAAACAAACAATGCCTTAAGTAATCTAGAGTGAGACTATCCTTGCAAAGTGATTTTATATAACGTGTTATCCCTAACTGAACTAGTAAACACTACTCTTTTTGGTGAACGCTTAAAACAAGCTTAAAGGAAAACAATGGTTAGTTTCTAATAAGATTTAACAAGTAAGAGAAGAAAATTTAGAAACCACTCAATTTATCTCTCAGCCTATTTAAAAGTAAGTAGCTTCCTCTTGATAAGCTCTTTCGGTGAAGCCTAAGTAAGAGCATTAATAATTACGTATAAAACCTCAAGCTCCAATTAAACCTCAGTAAGAACTAATGATGTCTCAAGGATGAACTCAATTGACCTTCTTCCTTTAACTTTATCCAAGGTACCTTGTAATTTTCTCTTAATTTGTTGAACGTGAACCGATGTTGTCATAAGGGCATGAACGAGTTCTATTAACGTAAGTGTGAATAGATGGCCTTAAGGAATTAAATTACCATCTTTATCAAATAAATATATAAAACAAATAATGGTTATAAAGGAGAAGAATTTAAGTGAACTACTCTACAGTGTATAAGAACATAACTCAGTTGGTAAGATGAATTTGTGCGAATCATATATTGAATCTTTCTGAAAACTTAAGTCATGAGTTAAAGGGTGTCTTATCAAAATAAATAACCTCCAATCATTTCTTATTGTGGCTTGCCCTAGCTGTGAGAGTGTCATGTGGTTGGGCTTCTATGTTGTTCTGTCAAAAAAAAGAAAAGTATATTTTCCTTGATAGGTGTGAATGTTTCCGTGCTGCCTTTATGGCCATCCTTGTATCGAGTTGTTCACAAAGTTAGTTGTATCCTTGGTCACGACATGTTGCGTCATGTTATGTGTCAAGCAAGTCAAAAAAAAAAAAATCTTGTCTTTTACTGTGTTGTTCATGTGTGAATTTATTTGGGTCGTTACACTTGGTATCAGAGCGTAGGTTGATGCTCTCGAACCTATGGGCCGGATTGGTGTTATATGGTGATGTTACATGATGGTGATGGTGTTACATGATGTTGTTTCATGGAGATGATGATACTGCATGATGATGATGATGTTGCATGATGGTGGTAGATATTGGAAGAGTAATGTGCTTTAAGCGTGATGTGATCCATGTCGTAATTGTGATATTGTGAATGCACATGATGTGTATGTCACTTTGTGCGTGTTTGTGATCATGTTGATATGTTGGGGATGGGAGTATTCTCTCTCCTTCTTGTGGATTCTATGAAGAGTTCACGTGTGAATTACTGTTTGTGGCGTGTGAAAAGAATTCTAATGTGGATGACGGAGTGTTAGAACATTGTGACATATTGTGATATGTAGGTGTATCAATGTGTTGTATGACTAGATTGATGTTAAGCGAAATGAGTTGTATCATGATGTTTTTACCATGTTTTGAAGAAATGTGTGTACCACCTTGTTATGTGGCAATGGATGTTATGTTGTGATGTACTATGTCCATCATATATATGAGTTGTGTGATATGTAATGATTCATGTCGTGATTTAGGGTCATACGGTGAGTGTATGAACCCTATCGTATTGTGATTACACTTTGGGTGCAGAATGTGGTAAAGTGATGTATTGCGCCCTGTGAATGTATGATTGTGATCTACCCCGTATACATACCATACGTGAGACATTATGGTAGCTATGTGTGTACCACCATGGTGTTAGTGATGTAGTTATATGTTATGTTGTGAGCCTTACACTAACCGAACACGAGGGAAATCGGTATCGTGTGTATGTATGGAGTGAGAAAATGTGTACCATTGACCAGTCACTCGAGCCGAGTACGAGATAGGAAGTGGAGCCTTACATAGGCTGAAAACCCACTTTCATTTGTTTGGTATGTGTGACACTTGTTCAACGGGTGTCATGCATATTGTGTTTCGCGGACACCTCAGGCTCAGTAGATGGTGACTTGTACTCTTTTCTCTCTCCCGATATGGTTGTCGTATGGATTTAACCTATGTGACTTTGACTATGTTGAGCCTTGTTGAAGTTGTGGCGAGATGATTCTGATTGAGATGATGACAGTTGTATTATTGATATGTATTTTACGAGCTGAGGCTCGATGTTCCGAGTGCTAGCAACTCGTTGAGTACCCCTTGGTGGCCAGATAAGGCCACACAGTTATCGTAATGTGACATTATTATAAGTTGATTTTATTCGTAAATTGAGATTTTTACTTTATTTTGTAAGGACCAGCAACTTTTCTTGATTGCCATGCTTTACAATTTTGGGCATTTCCTTGGTTTGTGGCACTAACATGTGGATTTTGATACTAACTATGGTTATTTGACCATTTATTTTACTTGATTTTGGGTCTTCTTTTAAAATTGGAATTCTTACCGCCTTGCCCAAGGCTTGTACTTTGCCACTTGGCATTTGGATTGGATTGTTGTGCTGGTTCTATTGTCATGATGTGTGGAATAGGGTCATAGGATGCACCATGGAATGGTTGGACCTATGGACCCGCTTCGTTGTATGGGGGTACGCCCCAAGGAGTTACATATAACTAGCGGGTTGTTGAACCACGCGTTATTATGTCACTTGGGTTAGGAGTGTTCGAACTCTATGTGTCTTGAGCCATAGGGTCAATTGGTCTCCTTGAGGAGGCATAAGAGTTTGAGGAGGCATAAGAGACTTGAGGGAGGCATAAGAGACTTGAGGGAGGCATAAGAGTTTGAGGGAGGCATAAGAGACTTGAGGGAGGCATAAGAGTTTGAGGGAGGCTTATGATATTTGTCTGTATGGTTGATGTTTCAGGATATATGTTGAGTTATTGTGATGTTTGGTAGTGGTCTTTTGATGTATGTGTTACTCATGTCAGATGGATATGTGTTGTGATGTTGTAGATATGTCATTGATTCCCTTGTGGACACTATGTACCTGTAGCATGGTTTGGTGTTATGTGGAGTGTGCCTATTCCTTTCCGTATTTGAGTAACCTTTTTGTGGTGTAATACAATCATGAAGTATATACTTGTGTGCTTGTGAATCTGTAGTGTCTTTTTGAACCTGATAGGGTGTTGTGTTAGCAGTTCATGTTGGGCACCCACAATAAGGAATGAACCAAAACTCTTCAATGATAAAATTTTAAAAGAAATTAAACTAAGAATAATGCTAATGGAAAGGAACTAATGAAATAATAAATAAGAGGGAACTGCCAATCTTCACAGAACCTTGAAAGTTAAAACTTCTACCAAATGTTCCTAAGGCTACCTGTGGCCGTGTTTTAATCGACTAAAATTTTAAACCATAGGGTGTACTTTCTCCTTTACCTGTTCTTGGTTGCGAACCATTTCTTTTCCGTTGTGTTATGTCGCATCGAGGACGATGCTTTCTTAAGGGGAGGAGAATGTAATGTCCTATTCTACGTTGCACGTGTTCATCCTTTGGCGATCGAGTGCTAAGCATGGAATGTCATTGTGCCTTCGTCGATCATTGGTGGGTTTCGCCTTGGTCACAAGGAATACTCAATCATCTCCCTCTTCATCGTGTTTGCTGGTGTCGTGTTGTCGTTGTCGTTGCTGGCCCTTGCTGGCCACGTACACTTGTTTCCTTTTGTTGAAAAGACCTGGCCTTTAATTATGTGTGGAGGAAGAACACTTACCACTCATTCTTTTTTTGGCAAGGCGTGTTGGTCTTTCCTTTGGTTTGAATGCCAAGTGGGGGGCAGTTGGCCACCTGTCTTTTCTAGTGACCTTTCAACCACTTCAGACCTGTTATCTTTTATGACCTGCTCTACTTTTGTTGACTTCCTGATGCCTTTTTCTGCCGCATCTTGGGGAAGGAAACCCCTGATTTGGGGAGTCTTTTGTTTGGATTTAGACTGGGTTTTTTTCTCGAGCATTCTTCCCTGGCCGCGTGGGCTCCTCTGGAGACTGGTCGCTACACTTTAATGGAGGTTTCCTTTCAAGTCTGCCCTGGGTTTGGTTCCGTGCTGCTTGCTCAAGCCATTCTTGGGTGTTGGCTGTCTGCATGATTGCTATGTGAAGGGAGCAGGTTAGACACCAAGTAGTTGCATACAATGAAAACAAAGACTTTATTTTTTTATGATCCTTCCTGTGCGTACCCTGCAATCATGGAAATCCTTTTTTTTTTGTGGCCTTTGGCAAATAGTTGCATGCCTCACGGGTGGCTCCACACCTGGTGCGAATCCAAGTTTCCCCTTTTTGTGCTTTGGTATGCTTTCATGTTCTGCACTAATGCCCCTTTGGACACGGGCTGGGAGGATGTTGGCTAGGTTGTGGAGTCTGGGTGTGCTCTGCTACAAGCTAGTGAAGTAGGCATGTTACCTCCACTTTCATTGGGTGCTGCGAGGTGTGTTCAGTCTGTCGGAGAGCCTCACAACAAAGACTTTAGCGAGGAGATGGCGAGGCGCGAGACGGCAGTTCTGATTATGGTTGAAGCTTTTTGAGCGCTTCCAACAGGCAGGTTGTCCAACTATGTTGTTTTCTGTGTAGTATCAATGCATCCTCTGATTCGGGATCCTCCTTCAAGACATTTCTGTCAAAATCGACTATGTGATAGTGAGAGTGTTACGGAGAGACTGATGAAGATTATTTGCGTAAGGATTCTCTTTTGAGACTTTACTTGTTTTACGATGTAACTCATGGAAGAGAATCTCATAGGCATGGATCTGTATCATATCAGAATATTCATGAAGCACAATTTGCTTTGCAATTATATGAGCTGCTTCAACGAGTCACTAAGTTGGTGGCATAAAGGTTTTGTTGGAATTATCACACCTTTACAAGCTACTTTGAAATGTTTGCACCGAGAGTTTGATGTTGTCCTCAAATCGATGAAGGAAAAGGTTTATTTATCATTACGGTAGATGCCTTTCAGAGACAGGAGCGTGATGTAATCATTATGTCTTGTGTCCGAGCTTCAAATCATGGGGTTGGCTTTGTAGCTGTTTTTCACCGTGTGAATGTGGCGCTAGCACGAGCTCGCAGAGCACTTTGGGTTAAGGGCAAAGCAGCTGCATTGAAACAATCTAGTGACTGGTCAGCCTTAATTGAGGATACTAAGTCTAGGGACTGTTTTATGGATATGGAGTCTGTACCAAGAGATTTTTTTGGTTTTAAAGCCATCTTCTTTTTCTTATTAAACGTATGCCCTGGATTTGTTTCTTTTGGTGACCTGCTCATGCCAATTATTGGTTAGCTGCGTGAAGATTTGGTGGAGAATATAGTTGGGTTTGTGGGAAAAAGGAAAAGGGGGTCTATAGCTATAGATCTTCTTTGGATATGGCAGTCATGACAATGGTTGTGTGGGTTTCTATGGTGGTTGTGATGCTCTTCAGAGTAGAGTGCTTCTATCTTCTCGAAGTTTCTCATAAGGATTTCAAGAAGTCATGTTTCAATCACCCCTTTCCTATGCCAAGCATGGCCATTAACAGAGTTGGACCTTCAGCATGATGAGGAAGAGAAGTTGCGCAGGTTGTGTTGCTGTTGCCCGAGCCTTGGTCGACGTGCTTGTTGGATTGGAAGAATTCTAATCAGGCATGTTAAATCTACTCCTTGTAATAGTTTTCTACCTTCTTTCAGTATCTTGAAATGAATTTTCTTTCCTCTTGAATGGTGCCTAGACTAAATGTTTTCGTGGTTGTTTATATCAGTTGCCTGATTGTGTTCGTTGTTCCTTTAAATCTCACTCCAATTTCATTGGTTTTTCTTGGAATGTTCTTTTCCTCTCTTATAGCTTACTCTATTTCATATTTGTCTAAATGGGCTACTGGAATATTGAGTGATGCAGTCTAGTTCGTAGGGAAGGAAACAGTATAGAGTTTTGTTTGCTTATATGACTCTCTTTTAAAAGAATTATGTGATGGTATTTAAAATTAAAGGCTTACTATATGGAAGGTTAAGCCTTCATATCTCTTTTGGTTGAATAAATACGTATTTCCTGTTTAGGGCTCTCTGTTTTGCTAAAAGGTACATTAATAGTGACATTGTGTTCTAAAACTTGTTTAAGCCTATGGGCATTCCTTACTTTTTGTTTAATTAGAAAATGGCATTAGGGTTTTGCTTTAGAACTATGCATGGTTGATTTTTGTACCAGTTCTAGAGGATGAATACCTACGACATCTATTTTGGCCTCTATGTGTTGAGAGAATTACTATACCTACTTCTGGTTCAAACTCTTGTTTGATTAAATTAAGGGGTAAACATTGTAAGTTTAATTGAATGAAATCTCTCCAATTCTTATTAAGGGTCGTGAGCAAGCTATTAATATTTGGATTTGAAACAAAAGTTGTAGGTGAATCCATGGTATTGGACTCATGAACTCGTTTCCTATTAGATGACAGCTTATTACAATGATAATATAATAGGTGGTTATTATATTCATCTGTTTGATATTTGCTAGACATTTCCTTGATAAGCCCACATGGATCGGGTAAAATTTTCCATCTTCTATACCATTGGCAAGGAGCTCATAGAACTTCTAGGCCTGACTACACTACGTAACCTTCCTGATGGATATGTGTGTTGGTTCTTTTTTTTTTTCTTGCACTCATGGTAGGGTCTTTTGAGTCTGGTGCATCGTTAGTGTTTACCCTCTGCATATCGAATCCCTTTGTTTTCGAACTCGAATATCTTATTCTTGAACTTGGCTACTAAAAGTCCCATTTTGTGGCTTTGTTAAGGAAATCAATTTTTACTTTTTATTATAAAATACTTCTTGGCATTGTCGGAAATTTATATAAATTATTAATGACTTTTGGGTTTATCCTTCCCTTATATTATGTAGAGAAGTTGTGACGATTAGGATAAGGTTTGTTGGTGGAATAATGGCCCTTTTGTGTCTCCTTTGTATGCTTTTGGAAGAGTGGTTTTGTTTTGTTAACTAGTCCTACGTTTAAGAAATCCTATAAGAAGGTAGTGGTCAAACTCCTTGGTTAAAACTGAAACTATAGTTGTTTTTATTTTAAGGGTGTCGAACCCTTATTACTATGAAGCCTCCCCCTGGGAGTTTTGGATAACGTCGTTTTGTTTCGCACCTACGATCATAATTAGTATGTTTTGTCTTCTTTTGGACCTCTTTAGATGGATGGATTGAGTATTGGATTCCAATCACATAATCCATAGGATTACATGAAGGAAATATAAACACTCTTGACTTTCTTGTTCCTAACCCATAAGGTCTTGCCTTGATTTATGTGATTTTGTTCTTACTGGTATTTTGACTTTCTCCTTGTTGGATGGTTTAGATTTCTTTCTCATGCGAATAATTTTGGAGTTTTGGGTTGTGTTTTAAATCCATTTTTGAATTAGAACTTTCCTTTCTTGTTGTTGTTAAATGTTAGCTTCATTGTTGCAAATGTGTAGCCTTAACATGCTCGGTTCTCGTGAACCGATTCTAGCTAGTATTTGTGCGAGATGGATTATGCGAGTAGATTAAAGGAAAGAGTTGTAAAGGTTTCATCAGTGAAACTTATGAAGTTCTTTGTAAAAGTGTTCTATGTGTTGTAAATTGTGTAACATTGCTTGCAAAGAGTTTATATGACCTCTTGCCTGGATTTTTTTCTGAGAATTACGTGAAGAAGTTTTTTTGTTTTTTTGTAATTTGGTTGGTAACTCTTCTAGTGAGAAATAATATTCAATCTTTTCTTTGGCATAAGCATTGTAAAACTTTGATCTTGAGAATTAAGTGTTAAATTAAATCTTTCTAAGACTTTGTATTGATATGTTATATGTAAGTTTTAATGGGGTGGCTTTTCCTTACGAAGTTACCTAAAAGTTTTGTTCAAAGAAATATGTTGTGGAGGAGATCCCCTTGAAAACAAACAATGCCTTAAGTAATCTATAGTGAGACTATCCTTGCAAAGTGATTTTATATAACGTGTTATCCCTAACTGAACTAGTAAACACTACTCTTTTTGGTGAACGCTTAAAACAAGCTTAAAGGAAAACAATGGTTAGTTTCTAATAAGATTTAACAAGTAAGATAAGAAAATTTAGAAACCACTCAATTTATATCTCAGCCTATTTAAAAGTAAGTAGCTTCCTCTTGATAAGCTCTTTCGGTGAAGCCTAAGTAAGAGCGTTAATAATTACGTATAAAACCTCAAGCTCCAATTAAACCTTAGTAAGAACTAATGATGTCTCAAGGATGAACTCAATTGACCTTCTTCCTTTAACTTTATCCAAGGTACCTTGTAATTTTCTCTTAAGTTGTTGAACGTGAACCGATGTTGTCATAAGGGCATGAACGAGTTCTAGTAACGTAAGTGTGAATAGATGGCCTTGTGGAATTAAATTACCATCTTTATCAAATAAATATATAAAACAAATAATGGTTATAAAGGAGAAGACTTTAAGTGAACTACTCTACAGTGTATAAGAAAATAACTCAGTTGGTAAGATGAATTTGTGCGAATCATATATTGAATCCTCTTCAAAACTTAAGTCATGAGTTAAAGGGTGTCTTATCAAAATAAATAACCTCAAGTAATCATTTCTTTTGTGGCTTGCCCTATTTGTGAGAGTGTCATGTGGTTGGGCTTCTATGTTGTTACTTGTCAAAAAAAAGAAAAGTATATTGTCCTTGATAGGTGTGAATGTTTCGTGCTTTGCCTTTATGGCCATCCTTGTATCGAGTTGTTCACAGAGTTAGTTGTATCCTTAGTGATGACATGTTGCGTCATGTTATGTGTCAATGAAGTCAAAAAAAAAAAAAAAATCCTGTCTTTTCTTTGTGTTGTTCGTGTGTGAATTTATTTGGGTCGTTACAAAAATTGTATAGATAAACAAACATTTCAAAAAACCTATGAAAATGGAAAAAAAAACCTAAAATGCAAAAAAAAATCTAAAATGTAAAAACTCGATTACAATAGGGGACTTACCTCCTTGTCTTGGTGGCATGGTTGAATCTATCGCTATCCAGAAGTCTGATGAGCAATTTTTAGATGGTATTGAAAGCGCGAGTGAAAAACGTTTAGGAAAAGTCACGGTTTGAAATGAAAAATGAGGAAAATAAGGAGTCGCAGGACTGTTAAATTTTATCTCAGAGTTCGCGATTGCGGTTTTAGGTTTGGTAATTACCGAACCTAGAATTCAGGAACCGCGATCGCGGTTCCTTTATTTCGGGTTTTTATGTCCACGGAATTGTCCACCAACTTCGTGCACTTACTGAATCTTATACATTTTGAAACCATAAACCATCATATTGATCGAGTTTATTTTATGTGGTCATCATACACTATTTTTCCTAGGCTCATTGTTAGCATTTATAAGGGTGTCATACATCCACTCAATTTAGAGTTATTTTCTAAGCGATTAATCATTAAATGGTTTTAGAGTAAGAGAGTATCAAATTTATAATTGTAGAAACCAAATTTTGGTATCACCCGTGTTTCTCTCCTTCAAGCGTGAGCTTACCTAAATGAATCCTGTTTCCCATCTAAAATGCATATTCAATTAATTAATCCCCTATCACATGCCAAAACTTCATTATGTGCTAAATAATCAATTATTCCAATTAAGTCATATCATCCTATTTCATAATTAAATAATCTAAAAACCATGCAAATCAAGAGCCCCACATGTTCCCCACTTAATTCAATCAAATCAAAATCAGTCCCCACCTAAAAATCAATCCCCACCTAAAAATTCAAAATTATTAATCCATGAACCCCACCCATAAATTCAATAATTCAACATCCAACAACAAATCAAAAAAATCAATAGTGTAAAGGAATGCACATGGCTTCACTATTACACCTAATCATGTCCCCACTCCACATCACACCTTTTCTTTTTCTCACATCATGAACCCCACAGTCAAATCAACTCTTCATCATGTCCCATTAAGCAGGGTTGCTTTTGCAAATCTTAGTTACTTGTTAACCCCATATTTTAATCCAAATTCAAGTTATAAATATGACCCTTTCTCCCCCTTTGGATATATGAAAAATTATGAAAATTCTCAAGCTTGAAATAACAAAATTTTGCCAAATTATTTGTGAAGTTTTGAAGCAAATTTTGAGGTGTTTGGGGAAAAAATTTTCGCTCTCGTAATGCCATTTTGATGATCGTTTTGTGCTCTTCTACATCATCTAAGGAGAATTCCAATACAATCCTCATTTATCACTTGAAAACTTATTCTCATTTCATTGCACTTATTCGGTATATTGCAAATCTCATTTTTTTGGCATGTCATTTTATCATTTGAAACTTATTCTTATCTTGTGAACACGGGGGTTGATAACCACTGAGGAAGTGAATGCTTCTTGGATCCACTCCATCGGGTAGCCCCACATGAAAATATCTAAGTTGTTTTTCTCGAGTGTCTGTGAGTTGTAGGTTTGTTGAGATCGCAGCGAGGAGGCCCTCATCCATTTGGTGCCCACATCTGTCATCATCTCCAAGGTACTAAGCCCTTGCATGTTCGAGGTTGTTTGGTGTTTTATTGATTTCTTGTAATACTAATCTGAATAGGAAACTTGATCAACATATTTGGCACACCGGTGGGACCAGATCCAAGATTTGGTCGTTTCTTTTGCTTTGTTCTTTTGATTGTTTGTGCAGTAATACAGATATACTGATTTCCCTGTATCGTTGTTTCCAGGACCTCTGTGACAAATATTTCATCTTTTTGGACATACTCATTTACAAGGTTTGGTGTGGTATTTGTCATCGTCGAATAAATACTCTTCTTGTTTTCGATGATTTGGTGTGGATTTGATTTGTTTATAGTTGGTATCAAGCTTATTTTTAATTAAAAAAAAACACAAAATAAATAAATAAATAGTATATTGTCCTATTCTATCCCTCCCACCAATTCTCTCACATCTCATTCCCTCTCCCTAGTCCGGTCAACTTGGCCGAGCTACCTCATCGACTCCACTAATCCTATCCCGAGCTCTCTTCCTAACTACTCACCACTCAACCCGTTAAACTACCCGTAACTCGGCCGAGCCACAATGTCTTTTCACTGAGCTTCATTCCAATTATCCAATCCCGACTCCCCTCAACGATGTTAGGAATAATATTGTGAACATTAGATATTTATATATTTGTGTGTGTGCAAATATATATATTGATGTAAGTGAGTTGTAACTCACGTAGATAAGGTTTGTTGAGTGAGAATAGGATTGTGAGATGAGGTTGAGATTATGTAGGGATGTGAGATAATGGATGATTGCATGAAAAGAGGAGTACACACTCCTATATAATGTAACCTTTACCTGTGAATAATATATCCGAATGAATTGAAATCATTGTGATCATGGTTACTGTTCTGTCTGTTATAATCTGAGCAAAATAATATCACTGGTATCAGAGCAATTTCTGGTCTTAGGCTGTGATGGGAGGATGAATTCGTGTATTGTTTGTGGAACAAGATAATCATACAAGGCTTATAGATCTATCTGCATGTATGGCATATTGATTTCTTGTTGTATATATTGCATGCCCCCTGCCCGTGCAACAGATCAATATTGAATTCAAAGACCACATTTTGTATTCAACGCTGCAGTTTTACACGAGCCAAGTGGGATCTGTAGGTGGTTGTTCGTGGATTTGGCTCATGCATTTCCGCCCACATTTGTAGATCTGCCTGACACATGCACACATCTGCATTTACATTGAAGATTGCTTCGGTTTGCTGTTAGATGAATACGGCTTGGTAGAGGCTGTGAACTATTTGTCAAACACGTGACTGTCTCCTGTTGATTTGCTTTAATATTCACAAAGTCTGTGGATTCCATGCAAAGGCTCGATCCATGCAAAGGCGTGTCAGATCCACATCACGTGGAACAGTGACAAGAAGGGATCGTGGCGCTGTACACATCTCCTCTACATAGCAGTCTAATTTAATTCGGTAATTCTGTCCATGCATATTCAAAAATATGGTATAGTGTTTTTAATATAGGTTTCATAGTATTAATTTGTCTCAACTAGTAGTCAAATTTGCAATTATTACGGATCTTATAGGATATGTTGAGCAATATAATTTGAGTGGTATTTAAATTCTGTTTTAGTTATGTCAAAATTTCATTTCAATTAAGTGTCGTCAAACGTTGGTAGTCAATACGTTATTGTTTCATCATTATATGTGTCTAGTTGTTAAGTCAAGATATAATGATATTGTCATTAGACGTTTGTCATTAAAATGTCAATAATTGTGTCATAAAAGTCAATGTTAAATAGGTGATTTTAGGTTTGTTATGGTCATATCGTGGTATTCAGAGTCTCAAAAAGTCAAATTGTGTCAAATTGTGGAGAGTCATAATGGATAAATTAGCTTATGTTGAAAAATTTGATGGAAAGGATTTTCACACTTGGCAAGTACGAACTCAGTTGACACTCATTAACAAAGATTTGTGGGACGTTACGGATGGAACATTCAAGAAACCAACCGATGCTAATGAAGCAACCAAATGGGAGAGTAGAGATCGTAGAGAAACAACAATCATTGGACTTGGATTGTCTGATGCATATTTGCATCATATAGACCTTTCAAAAAGTTCAAATTTCATTTGGACAACATTGAACAAGTTGTTTGGATCCCAAACTAGAAGCGCAGCAGTGACCTTGAAGCAGAAGCTGTTTGGACTCAAGATGGATGAAGGAGAAAACATGGTACAACATATAAGTAAGTTTCGGTCTATTTTGAATCAATTATCAGGGATAAAACTTAAAGTAGAGGATGATGATGCAAAAGTTGTTTTGTTGAATAGTATGCCATCTCGCTATTCAAACATTGTTTTTACTTTGAGCAAGATCAATCCCAGCCTAGAAGATCTAATTTCTTCACTGATAGATGAAGAAAATAAGAATGTTACACCAGAAGAAACTGCAATGTATGGTAAAAACAAGTCATATGATAAAGGGAGATTTAAATCTTCTTTTAAACAAAGATCAAATTTCAGAGATACAAAGAAACATATCACTTGTTACTATTGTAAACAAGATGGACATGTATCTATAAACTGCAAGAAAAGAGCACGAGATTTACTTGATGGAAAAATAGAAGAAAATGCCATGGTTGCTAATGAAGAAGAAGACAGTGATAAAGAAGAACCTTTGGGTGATGGTTATGAATCTGAAAACTTCCTTCTTTAGATAACTTTCAGATGGAGGCTGGAGGCAACGGAGGCAGGAGGGCAATCGGCGACCTCTCGTCAAGCACCATCGACGAGGCCGCGGTATTGATTTGGTGACCAAGTATTTCAGTTGTGTGTTTCATTGTTTGTAATAAGAACAGATGTCACATTCCTGTTCAGAATTGTATTTCCTTTTTTATAACCTCCTGATGTAAATATGTGATAGTAGAAAGATAAAAGCACAAGAAAAGCATCATGTTTTTCTTGAAGAGGATGAACAGAGGTTCATGAGCAGGGGCTCGTACCTAGGACAGAGGTCCGTTATTATCGAACAGGGGTTCGTATTTGCTGAACAGAGGTTCAGTGTACCAAGATCATGAGCATGCAGAGGCAGGCAAGCTGTAGAAGACGTGTGAATGTTTTTCTCTACATTGTTCACATTAGGGGAGTGTATGTGTGGAAATATCGAATGTTAACAATAGGGGAGTGAATGTTAGGAATAATATTGTGAACATTAGATATTTATATATTTGTGTGTGTGCAAATATATATATTGATGTAAGTGAGTTGTAACTCACGTAGATAAGGTTTGTTGAGTGAGAATAGGATTGTGAGAGATAAGTGGAGGATATTGTGAGATGAGGTTGAGATTATGTAGGGATGTGAGATAATGGATGATTGCATGAAAAGAGGAGTACACACTCCTATATAATGTAACCTTTACCTGTGAATAATATATCCGAATGAATTGAAATCATTGTGATCATGGTTACTGTTCTGTCTGTTATAATCTGAGCAAAATAATATCAAACGAGCTCTCCACTCATCCCATCCCGCGACCACCAACTCTATCGTACTTCCCAGGACCCACCTATCTACCCACTCCCTCGGCCTCGTCCCGAGCTATTCTCCCACTTCCACAGATCCCAGCCACCATCTCCACTCGCCACGCAGCCCCATCTCCCAAAACCCACGCAGCCTTCCTACACACCCGTCCTGTTTATCCTCCTTCCCGTATCTCAGCCTCCTCCACACTCACCCAACCAACTCCTCATTGCACTCTATCAAACAAATCTATTTTGTGAAGCTCCGACAATCAAACGCACGATCGTGCATAGGATGTACTGCAAATGTTATTTACATCCTCGCTAAATCAACTCAGTATCCTCAATGATAATAATAAATAAAAGGAAAACAAAAGCAATTACAAAAATGTAATTTAAAGGCCGGCACTTCATATTTCACTCACTTGAATATATCTAGCAGACCTCTCAATCTCGACTCCCGCGAGCTTCCATCCTTCTACCTGCACGGCTCGGCTCCATCCAATCTCACCTGACTCTCTCTCCACACCACTCCCTATCACACACACAATTCGCACTACTACATAAAAGCCTATTTTGAGACAATAATTAGAGACAAAACTATAGTTTTGTCTCTAACTTTTTAGATTTGTCTCTAATTTTTTTCATTTAATTTAATAATAAGTTACTTTTACCCTATCAATTTTTTTTGGGACAATTAGAGCCTACAGGCAAAGGTAACTTCATTCGGTTTAGGGTTTCGAATGGCTTCGTTTGGGAGTACAGGAAGCCACAGATCCATTCAAACCCTTACAAATCTCATGCAGGTGTAAGATTTCAATCCTTTGCACCATGGCCACATCCAAAGTCGTCGGTACAAAACTCTTAACTTACTCCTTTTTCTTCTCTGCTTCAGCTTTCCTAAAAGGGCTAGTAATGTCCAGCGACAAAATTGGAACAATCACAGACATAGTAGAACAGGAGGAATCGCAATCAGGCATCCCAAAATCTGAAGTGCTGGTAGGAGATCCAGAGCCCTCTTCACCTCCGTGACAGAAAGGTGAGTCGGTCTCATTGAGGAAAGGATGGTCCAACAGCTATTCATTGGTCCACCTCTTCTTGGGATCTATGCAGAAGAGGGAAAATATGGTTGTTCATTTATGCAAATGATGCAGAACATGGTTGTCAAGGGGTTTGAAATGTTGCTCCAAGGTGGCCTGTTGGTGACCTTCACCACAACAATGCAAGCGAGAGATAAAATATCGAAGGCGAATGAAAAGGAAGAAGCAAAGGAAGCCCGCCATTTCTCTATTCTAAATGCCATCGGAAATGTGTTGGCTCTTTATTTGCTTTGGTATTTGACATAACTGGAGAACAGGGGGTCCTTCTGAGCGCTACTCATTGTTCGACCAAGCTTTCCATACAAGAATATTGTTCGCTTGCGCTTGACGCGAGATTGAATCTTGGTACTAAACCCTTTCGCGAATCAAATGCAAGATCAAGATGTTGAAAAGGAAGTTAGAAAGCCCCTGCTCAAAAAATTACGACCATATGATATTCAAGGAGATGCAGAAATTTGACTCCGCCTCTTTGTGTCGTCACAGAATGGCGGTGATTAAAAACATGGGCCAAATTAGATGTATATGTGTTTGAATCCTCATCGCGTTTGGGGATTTTTTTTTTTTTTGAAGAATTGGAGTGGGTTTCATCTCTCGAACATCTTATCGTGTGTCTGCTAAATTTTATATAATTATGTTCATTTAATGTGTTTTTGGGAATGCCTGCTTTTGGAATAACGTTGGTTTAATGTTTTTTTGCTAATGGCCCCGATATGGTTGTCTTTTGAAATGTTGCCACGGTGGTAGATGTTCAGAAGCAGTGATTGAAGAAATGCAGATCTGCAATTTAGAAGATGTGGCCTCATGCCTCAGAGAGTAACTAGATGGAGGCACAAGGCGTGATTTAATTTTCTTGGTGGTAAGTTCTATTTTACAATAGGGTATAATTTGTTTGTGCTTGAAGATTTTTATTCTTATCAGTAAGTCTCGTGAAAAAAATCTCCACTTAGGCTTCTATCTCGAGTTGTCAATGTTCTATCTCGATGTGCAACATGACTTGCACGTGCATTGCTTGTTTTGTTTTGAACTCTGTCATTTTCCATACTTTTAATGCTTCATTATTTGATGGTGTTAATGCTTTGATTCCACTGGCGCTTTGAATCCACTGGCTCTTTTTTTACAAACTAGTTCATCTTACATTTGGTTCAGCTCGACTCTGTAGACTTATTTCCTTTCATTTTAATCTTTCTGCGGCTCCATTTGGGTGTGCTCGGATGCTTTTGAATGCTTTGAGATTTACACCTTGTTCGCTCTCTACTCACTACTTTTCATACATATTGTGAGCTTTCTAGCTTTCTGGTTTACTTAGAAACTTCTGGTGTGCAAGCTTTTTCACTACCGTTGTCATGTTTCTATCCCTTTGGTTAGCTTCTCGGAGAATGAACCGGTACCATATTACCCTGATATCACCATTTCTTATAGAGATTGATACCACTAATTCCTTTTGGACTGGACATGGCTATTTCCATGGATTCCTTCCTATTCATACCTTTGAAAATTTTAATTGGTAGGTAATTTCCTTGCCATAACTTTTTATTCATAGCTTTTGATCATACCCAATGCATGGCGTATATGTTTTTCTTCAGCCAATGCACATGTGCATTGTCTCTGTCAACACAGTGAGTCATTATTTTGACTTGTCTTCGTCAACACAGCTGGATATCTCCTTTGTTTCCAACTCCAATAGGATAATTCAAAGCTTTCCAATGAGCCAATGTGGCATCCATTGAATGACTTGGGGATTTCCTTATTGACAATTCAAAGCTTTAAACTAAGAGTTAACAACAGTGAAATAATTTATAATTTTTTTTTTGTCTCGAAGTTTTCTTTGTGATGTCATTTGGAAGTATGGTCCAACAAATGCTATTCAAGTAGTCCACCTCTTCTTGGGATCTATGCGAAAGAAGAGGAAAATCTGCAGTTGTTCGCTTATGCAAATGATGCAGAACATGGTTGTCGTGGGGTTTGAAATGTTTCTCCAAGGTGGCTTGTCGGTGACCATCACCACAACAAAGGTGCAAGCGAGACCAAATATCAAAAGGTTGCCCCTGCTCTACCTAGTTCACTACTTCGAGAGCCATCCATGACTAAAAATTAAAGCGTGGTGTCCGATCTCGATGGAACCGTGTATGTTGCGGTTGAGTTCGTCGTTTCCCTATTTTATGTTGATGGCATTCGAAGCAGGCGGTCCATTGAGAGCATTGTTGTTTCTCTTGGCGTCACCTCTTCCATGGGTTTTGTATTCTTTTGTCTCTGAGACGACTGAAATACAAGTGATGATTATGGCCATGACAGGAATTAAGGTCACACAAGTTACGAGCAATGGCAAGGCCGTTCTACCCAAGTTTTATATTGGGGACATGCATCCACAGGCGTAGAAGTTTTTTGTGTTGTGTGGGAAGAGATATGTGGTGACTATGAATCCTAGGATTATGGTGGAACCCTTTCTCAAAGAGTATTCGAATGTGGATTATGTAATGGGATGGGGCTGCAGGTTTGTGGAGGGTGTTGAATGGGTAGGTGGAAAAACTAGGTGTTTTGGTTAGAATGAAGAAATAGAAATCTGTGAGGGAGTACTTCGGAGAAAAAAAAGCCAAATACTAGCCTTGGATATCGTGTCTCTGATTATCCTTTCATGTCTGTATGTAAGATAAGATTATGTTTTATTCACATTTGAAGAAATATTATCATTGGACTTTTGTATCATTTAAAGTACTACTTCACGTTTTATAAATTGGTTTTAGATTAGGTGTGTCTTGTGATTGAAAATGGAATATTAATAGTGTAGATTCAATTGGTTTTTATACTCAAGTTATTTTGTTTAATATCATCCAAGTGCCTTTATTTTATCATATCTTTGTAGAATATGATACCCCTAACCTCACTCTATAAATATTTTTCATGCTTGATCGACCTTCTGCAGGAAAAGGTGTACAAATTTCCCTTCTGCGAAAGTTGTGGAAATACATAATATGAAAATGGCAGAAGAGGGCAGGGCACCATATTTATAGATTCTTCTAATAGCATTGAAGTCCATCAACCATAATAGGGAGGCCGTAATGGCTACAAAGGCTTTCAGGACAATGCAGAAGTTAATCCATGACCAATTCCTACACATGGAGCACTCCAACAGGATACTCAGGCAGATGGTGTGCCTCTTATATTCTCGACATTTCACATTCTTGGAGCGAGGCATGTTCATTTCCACACAAATGCTTTGCATATGGATTCAGATCATGGAAATGGTCTTTGACTCCACATGTCCTGCTGCAACCAATTATACTGCAATTTCTCTAGTAATATCTCTCATGGCACTCATGTTGCTTATGTTTACACTCGATTGCCATAGCACATGGATTGCTGCAGCTTGGAAGAGAGCATTTTTTGTTGCACAAATGTTGTGGGAATTGCACTTGTGCTGACCAAAGTGTTCGGGCCTCAGAGAACACAACTCATTGCAATTTGAAGACATATGAAATAAGTGATAGGTCTCTTGACATGTGTGATTTTTTTCTTTGCAGTCATGAGAGCCTTCATGCCTAGCCAAATCGTTGCATACATTAAAGCTGCCTCCTTCTCGAGCACAATAGCTTCAACTTTCTGCACATGAATGACTACTCATGCAAGAATGGTCATCAATGTGGCCTTTCTCAAGTACACATCTCCAAAAGCACACTGAACATTTGCATCCACACACAGATAGTCTTTATTTTACTTTACCCAGAGCTACACTGGCCTCTAATTGCAACCTTTGTACCACATCATTATCAGAAAATTCTATAGCGTTTGCACTTATCCACTTTTGAACTCTGTCTTGCCTTCTTTCTGCGAGTGACTCAAGGAAGTTCTCAAACATTGACGCCACTCCTCACCGTTTCTACCTTTCCTTGGTAAAACCAACTCCAAGCTTGATCTGAGTTGAGATAAAACCTCTCTTATGGTAACAGAGAGTAATGAATCATTGCTAGGTGTGAGATACAGACCTGAATCTTTAATGTCACATGACAAATCCCCAACAACAATAGGAGAATCTGGAATTTCCTCTTGCATGTCAAAAATAACGAACACCTGCAATTCTTCATTTGCATTTGCAGAAAGACATCCCGTATGGACACCAGACATAAGATTTCTCCTCAGAATATAAACTATCATAGCAACACGCTTACTATCAATGGAAGTCCAGTCTTTAGCAGCAATTTGAGCTATAATAAGCTTGAGATCCCTCAAGAAAGTGGATCCATTGTCATACCAAGAATAAATTTTATCCTCTGTTGTTTCTGTTAGCTCCCTTAAGCTCTCTTTGTAGTACTCAGATTGATTATAAGGAGCCATAGCAGCAATCTTGACCCTTCCATCATACATTTTAAAAATAAAATTGTCTTGAGATTTGCTTCATATCTGAGAAATTTTCTCAAGAAATTCTTGTTATAGGTCACCTACATCGGATGTATCCCCATCCTTGATAGCAATGTAAAATAGACCTTTAAATAAATTTTTTTCCCGCTTCAAGAGATTGATACCACTGAACTGGGGTCAAAGTGGCAGACTCGTGTCCTTATCCAAATGAAAGTCTGTTATATCAAGAAAAAGAAAATGAAAATCATTATTTCTTTTCCTTGACAACATTCCCTATTTCCTTGACTCATTGGACCGCATCAAAGCAAGGAGCACTTGAAACAAAAAGAATAAAGAATGTTGTTGTTAGACATTAACATACCTTTTTGTTGAATATTGTGAGGTTGCTAAGAACAACATTGAGCACGAGAGAGAGAAGCATATCTTCTTGTTCACTTCACTCGAAACTGCGAGTCCCTCAAAGTCTAAGAACACATACAAGTATCTATTGTCACCCTGGCCATCTCCATCTTCTCCTGTTGTGATTGTCATCCACACACCATTGGTGCACTCCGCCCCTAACATCTAGAAGAGACCCGATAGATGGTTCAAAGCAAATATGACTTTCCGCTCGCTTTGCTTTTCCATTGAAGATATAACCTTAATTTTACCCTTCCAGTTTCGAGAGCAAGATCATAGAAGCCAAATCATATAGAATTAGCAAGTGATATGCTTTCCACGTAGCTAATGTAATGTGGTATCTCGAAGTCCATCCTTGAGAGCTACCATGGCATTGTTTTCTACATGAGCTATTTGAATGGGAATGAGGCATACAAGCTTGCGAACCCACATTCCCATTTTCACATGTGTATCTTCTCTCCGCTGCAATGAAATCGTGTAATTCTCGTATTGTCGACTTGAAATTCAATTTTCATCTTAGAAAAATCTTTATCTTTACTTGCCTTGAGTTGTCCGATTAGTGCTTTTAAATACTTAATGAATCCTCCTCGAATGCGGGGATCGATCCGGCACTTTCTAGTACCACTTTGAATCGATGCTTTTCTTGTAGTCCGGAAATAATGCGGTGTTGTTGCAAACTTGTCAAAAATGTGGTATATGTATGGAAAGATGGTTATTAATTTTTTTGGGTGTATATCGGGTGATGGATACATTTGGATGAAGTTGAGGTGATTTGCTAAAGTTGAGGTGAGTGTAAATATGAAAAATTATCTTCTAAATAAATGTCTTAAATCTCAAAAATACCTTTCCGCCCTTTTAAATAAATGTCTTAAATCTGAAAAAATGTCATGGAAAGGGTGCCCTTACAGCCACCTCATAGTATCTCAATAGGCATTATCATCCTCCGTAATTATTTAAGTAGAGGGAGATGTGAAAGCATTTTTGTGTATTGTATACATTCTGAACTGTGATTGAGGAAGCATATAGAAATCTTTAAGGTCTGTCCATTACATCCACTTCCCAAATCTCTATAAGTCATGAAATATTTTAATTCCTTTCTCAAACCAAATCAGGGTAGAGTAGCCTATTGTTAAGGCAAGGATCCTTTCCTTGACAAGATCCTTGCCTTGACAAGAGGTTTGAGAAGGGAACTAAAATATTACATGACTTGTAGATATTTGGGAAGTGGATGGAATGGATAGACCTTAAAGCTTTCTATAACCTTCCTCAATCTCAGGTCAGACTGTATATAATGCTCAGAAATGCCTTCACAGCGCCCACTACTAGACTAAACTG
This sequence comes from Taxus wallichiana var. yunnanensis, assembly GCA_018340775.1. Classification (NCBI taxonomy): domain Eukaryota; kingdom Viridiplantae; phylum Streptophyta; class Pinopsida; order Cupressales; family Taxaceae; genus Taxus; species Taxus wallichiana. Next base: position 807,012,354 of record CM031237.1, read on the forward strand.
GAACTATACCTTCCATATCCTTGACTAAGAATTCCATAATACGTGACCCTCTCTATAGAAACATCTAAGAATTGCAGGCGAGAAAGATTACCAAGCTGCCAGAGAATTGTCTTATGCATCATGCAGGTTATATATCAAACTGATTTGTTGCTTGACGAAAACAAGGATTATGTTGTTGCAGAGCATCAAGGTCTATTAAGTTCTTCAAAATGTTCCTTTGTTGCAATTCTCTTCCCTGCTTTTTCTGAGGAATCTTCTAAGTCAAAGCAAATTATGTCTTCTAAACCATTGCTTCTTTTAATCTCTGCAATTGTTTTCTTCTAACTACTATCGTATTGTTAATGTTTGAATATTCACTTTCTGGAAATTTTGATAGGTAGTGATACATGCTTGTAATATTTTGCTGTCATGAATACTATTCAAAAGGTTTGTGGTATTATTAACTCCTTTAAAATTCTATGTAGCAACAACTGCAATCTCTCCTGGAAACATTGAGCTCAAGAAAGCCTCACTACATAAGATGTGTGAAATCGAACAGTGTTCTAAAGCCAGTAACATTTTTGAGAATTACAATGTTTTATAACTACGTTGGGTAAGTAGCCTTTGGCCTAAGATTATTACATTTTGAATTCAAGTTTTCTGATGACTTGTATGAAATTTCCTAGTTCATCCAAAAGCTTAGCATACAGAAACATAGAATCTCGATTAGAATGTGTGGCTCATCTACATTGCAAGGTGTCATGGAAGCAATCAGGATTAGTTGTCTTTGGATACCTCATGCAAGGTGAACATATGAAGAATTTATTGACCGTTTTGGTATTCTCGCCCTGAAGCATTAGATGTGAAGTAAGTCTTCAAAGTTTTTGACACCATTTTCATATAATAGCTTGGAAATAATCATTCTTCAATTTTTTTATGCTACTTGATTTCAAATTTCAAATTCTTAGCACAAAATATCAGATTCTAATATGGAGACTTCTTACCATATGTTGTAGCTATGATGAGAAGTCTGTAAATAAATTTTTACCAGAGAAAATGCGTCTCCAAGGCTTTCAGGTATGGCCAATTGCATGTCTTCACATGTCAGGGCATTTAGTTTCCTTTTGCTTGTTTCAAACATCTTTTATTACATGTTATACTGGAACAATTGCATTTGCTTGATGTAAAAGTTTGTATTATAAATGTGGCCTATCTAATCACAACCTTTTACGTTCCATATTCTACTAACATATCTCTTAACAACTTTTGTTACTTAACAGATTTTCATACCTAACAACTCTTAATGCCTTTTTCACCTCGTAGTTTCCAATTACCCATATTTACTAATATGCAAACCATCCCCTGAAGATGATTGATTATCCCAACACCCTACCTAATCAGTCATTTGAGAGAATATTTGGTCTTTGTATTTCTATTATTCTCACTCACTTAAGTTGCATGTACCACCACAATCCATACCGAAGAGATTATTGAACATTCAGTAAATTCCTGCACTCCTGTGACATGCAATCCCTATGAAACCCCTTCCTTCTGTATAGTTAAGAATGTTGATTGTTATCAGTTTTAACTCCATGTTGCTGACTTTAGGAAAATCCAACAAAAACTAACATGCAAAGAAACTGATCTAAAGACAAAACAAAAAATGTAGTTGAATATAATATAATTTTATTGACAATGGAGCTTTGATGTTCCATACATCCACAAGAAGAGAATCAATCACTTAAAAAATTACCAAGTACATAAAAGTATAAATTGCAAAACATAAATTAGAGCAAAGATCACAATAGTCATGTTTATTATGGATTATCTTGACTCATTTTCTGTTATACAGGGGCATTTTCATCATTTTGCTTTGAAATTGCTTTGAAGCAGGGTAGCTTTAATTGGTCTATTGGTGAGTGTTGTGCCTCAATGATTTCATTGGGCATTGTTTGTATATAATGCTTGTATGTTTTTACTCAATTTTCATGCATGTAGTGTAGAATATCCACTAAAGAAAAAATAGATGAATAATGGCTTCTTTTTTTTTTTTTTTTGTACAGGCTTATATCGTAGAACATTTTCATTAGGCATGTGTGGAATTCCAAGGATTATAATGTATGAGGTTAGTCCTTGATATAAGTTATGAAAATGGATTGACAGTAATGAGTTAGTGATAACTAATTTTTTAGAACAAAATGTAAAGATCAAGTCGATTTAGTAAAAACTAATTATTGTCCTAATTTAAATGTAATTTGTGAATACTTTTGGCAGAATTAGAGTAAAATATGTAATCATAATTTCTTAGAATCCAATGCACCTTCGTTGCTAACGATAGTAGACAATTGCATCAAAGTTGAGACAATCAAAGCGAAGAACATGAAGATGATTACGCCGATGGAGAGGCAAATGCTCAAAAGGAAGTTTCTCAAAATTAAAGTGAAGAAATATAACCTCAAAGTAGCACTAGGGAATCATATGCATCACTTGAAGTTGGTGGTGGAGAGAAGGTGTTAATATTTTATATAAAGGGTTAACGGAATTCAGACACCCTTTTGTATTTTCTCATTGTATTTCAAGGGTTAACAGAATTTAGACACCCTTTTGTATTTTATCTTATTTGATATTAATAAAATATTTGTGGACCCATTTATTGGGCACAATATTTAAATCAAATTGTTGTTAATTTGTAATATTAATTACCAGACCACTCAGACATCATCGATGATATGTAACTTCGTTGATTGCACTATATGATATTTGGTTATTATGTAGTTTTAAAATTCATATTTTTCATTATTTAAATTTGTATCGTTTCTAGAGAGACAATAAAAATTGAAATTAGTATTGTCTCTAGAGAGACAAAATGTTAGTATTCAGTATTGTCTCTAAGGAGACACTAATGATATTGTCTCTAGAGAGACGAAAATTATATTGTCTCTCAAGAGACAAAATATGTATCAATCATTATTGTCTCTTGAGAGACAATAATTAGAGACAATATTAGAGACACCCGCTTTGAGACAATAATAGAGACAATATACAATTTTTTTATTGTCTCTATTTGAGACAATTTAGTCAAATTTTGTCTCTATTAATGTCTCAAATGACCCCCCCTTGTAGTAGTGTCGCCACGTTTTGCACAACCTGTCGACTCCTCTTCCCAAAAACACCTATCTACACACCGAGCTCTCTCTGCCCACGTTCCCACATGATCTCCTTCGAAGCTCGCTCAGACTGCTCAAATTTTCTATGTGGGGAAGGTGAATATCCACGCAGACTTACAAGCTCCCGACGGCTGATTCTTACAACCGTTTCCATCGCAAATCTAAATTCACGCAAGCTTTGTAGATAGTGACAGTAGTCTCTTTATAATATTTGGCTTACAATTCTTTATACCACCAAACAGTGCGCGTAGGGCCATAACCAATTATATATTTCTCGATGATTTTCATTGTGTCATTGTATATATAAAAAGCCACGTTTCAGATTCCAACAAACTTTGCACGCAGCGATTTACATAATGTCTTTATCATAGTCGATTTACAGCCAACTCTAATGATGTTTTGACAATTCTTTAGAAGGTCTTAATACTAAACGGTGTCTGTGAATATTACATTTGGATTGCATTGTCCATTACACAAAATTTGGATTTGCGGCTATTTCATACACCTGTTTAGAGTGCTGTGATTCCCATTGTCTGTCGTGCCACGTCCATTTATAACGTCTCATCGTATATGCAAATAGTCATAGATTCATTCACGTTATTTATATCACCTGATTTACGCCGTCTCTAATTGTATAGTTTAGGTATGTCAATTGATTCGTAATTGCATAGTCGATTTATATCAATAGAATGCACGCTGTGTAGGTAATGACTGTACAGTCCTTTTATAGCAACTGACTTACAATTCATTAGAACATATTTATAGCCATTGGTAGCTGTTACATTGAACATAGAACATAGCCGTTCAATATTGAAGTAGAATTTGGTAGCTGGGTAGTCTCCTTATAGCAATTAGTTTACAATTTCCAAGTATGTATTTTTCATTTACAATTCTCATTATGTCATTGTACATGTAAAAATCCATATCCATGTGTGGTAGGATCAATTGTAAAGTATCAAAAAGTAGATAAGGAAGTGTTAATAACGAAGGGTGATAAGATATTTCCTTTTTTTGTATCATCGATTGACATCCAATATCTCGTTCAACTATATTTTATATCATTAATAAACATTTATTGGTGAAATTTGTTTAGATTTGATAAGTTGTTAAATAAATGCAACATACATATTCATATTAGTTTTGATAATGTCGTTTATCGTATAGGAGCTTAATTATTATTTTATTCATTTATCATTTATTTGTATAAGTCTTAGGTTGGTTCGTTATTTGCCTAATACATGTTGTAATTTATTATTTTGAATGTAGTGTTTGTCGTTCGGTATTACGATTTGCATTAAGTATTTATTTGGGAGTTATTGTCGTCATTAGTTCATTATTTATTTTATTATTTAATCATAGTTATTTCATCATTAGTTTATAATTTAACTTGTATTCGACTAGTTTCGATAATTTATTTATTCTAATTTATTTATCCTTTTTATCTCTTTTTGGGTCATATTCACTAATCGTCATATTTTTTTGCAGGATGTCAAAGCACAATACTATGTCCCACTTTGTATCCCAAAAATGCAAGTAAGAGGTTAGGTGGGATGAGAAATTCGGGGTGTTCGCGCGAACACCCCTTTCGCGTGAACCCACTTCACTCGAACTGCCACGTAGGCCAAAAAAGTGGTTCACGTGAAGGGGGGTTCGTGCGAACACCCCTTCACGTGAACCCCTTTGGATTCAAATAATTTTGGTGGCACAAAGTTATATATAGATATTTATATAGTTGTTGGCGGTAAATTTTAGGGTTTAGGGGAGTTCAGACAAAGGGGGGTTCACGCGAACCCCCTTCGTGCGAACCCCTATGTTGCACCTAAGTGGCACTTGTGTGGCACATTTTGGTGCCAAATCCATTTGGAGGATGATTTTATGCCAAAATGTGTCACTTAGGTGCCACGTAATTAGGGTTAACGAATTAGTAAAATTACAAAAATTTAGCACAAAATACAGAATTTTATTAGCTTTCTAAAAATTAAATTTTCATTTAAAAAAATTGTTTTACTTTTTTTTGTTGCTAACATATGGTATTTTAGGACAATCAATCATACACAATCAACCCAATTTAAAAAATAGCAAAATATATCAAAACAATTTGAAAAAATATACTTACTATTTGTCCAAGTATTCTTCTTACCTATAAAAAAAATCAATTTCGATATAAATCGTAAAAGTTATTGGCATAGACATATGTACGCCATTTATTTGAAAATATTGTTACTAAATAATTTTAAAAAAATTAATTAAAGAAAATACGAAAATTTGTGAGGACCTCAAAATTCAAATCTTGAACATATCTCTAAAATTTCATGGTGAAAAAATAACTTTTCATTGAAAAAACTACTGGGGACAATCATTCCTATCTTATAACATAAAAAACAATGTATGAATAAAATTAAGAAAAATACCATATTTTTTGCCAAAAAAATTTAAAAAACATAGATGTATTCTACACTCGAACACAACATTTCGTTAGTTAATGGAATTTCATGAATGTGTACAATTTTATAGCTATTACCTTTAGAAAATCAATGAAACTAAAAATTCATGTTTATAAAGGTACAAAACATACCAAAAAGTGTGACATTTTTTATGTGCAAGCCAAAGATTAAGTCCTAAACTCAAACCACATTGCCAATCACCTCTTGTCAACCTTATCCGCAGTCGTAGAGTCCTTGGATGTTCCTGATCACCGATTGTTGCTCTCAAATACCGTTCATCCTTATACGACGAAAAACACTTCCTAGATTGCTTAAAGCTTCCACTTGGCTCAACTTACTTGCCCAGATAAAAAGGAAAATAACTACACAGGTATTCCTCATTTCCTCTATTTTTCTTTCAAAGACATCATAATTCACCTCATTTGTGTGATTGACCTCATCGAATAACAACATCTGGTTTTGGGTTAAAAAAATATTTCTTATGATGCTTGCACATATAGTTTAATTAGGAGCTTTAATCTTTTGCATCACATGTTTTGTGTAACATCCACTAAAACAACCCACTTGAGATCCAAGAACAACCTAGGATTAGTTAGGAAAATTATGGAATAATTTTTTTTTGTTTAAGAGAGTTTTACCGGGTTACTGAAGACAAATGTTTACTAACAAGTTTAAGAAAAATTTCAATCCACCGAATATAATTTTCTTTTATTAACAATTATTAGAGGTCAAAAGGTCGCAAAATTTAGAGTTAGAAGGTTCAATTAGGTTCAAAGGGTAATTCCTCACCATACCCACTCTCTAACAAACTTAAAGATTTAACTTACTTTTTCTTAAAATTGACGCATTCAAAATTTCCCTAAATTATTCCCAATGGATATGAAATTTCTTTACCTTTCCATTGATATAAAGATGCCCTCCTAACTCCTCATATTTCTCATGTTATGTGCCGATAGGCCTAGGGTTGAAACTTTTCCCCAAGAGCGGGCCTACGGGCCGGGGCGGAGTCTGCGGGCCGCGGAGAGAAATATTTCCTGGAGGAGTAGTCAAGTCGATGGGACCATCAGAGACGTTTATAAATCTTCTGCGTGGGGGAAAAATGCCACCTTTGCACCCATGAGTCCGTAAGGGACATGTGGTGCCTCCTAAGCCAAGCAAGAAAAGTGGGGCGGCAAGAATAAAAAGGTAAAATTCACCAACCCGCACCTCCACTGATGCCTCATGATGCCACCTGGTAGCTCTTGATTGGCTACAGGTCGGTGGGAAAAATTTAGAAAAAATTCCCAATTTTTTTCAGAATGCTAAGTTAAAAAGGGATCTACCCCTCCGCCAACTCCTCGTGGTGCCACGTGGCAGCCTCTAATTGGCTGTGAGTTGGCGGGGGTAGTGGGGAAAAATAGAAAAATTTTCCCAAAAATTTTCTGAAGTGCTAAGGGAAAAATTCAGACGGTGGGCCCGCCAAGGAATTTTTTCCCAATTTTTTTACGCCAAGTGAAGAAAAACTTCATAAGGCCATAACTTTTGATAGAGATCTCAGTTTTGGGAAAATAAGGACTTTCTAGAAATCTCTCGATGTCCTCTTTACTTAGGAATCATTAAATTTTTATTTTGATAAATTTTAAGGAGTCAATTTCAAGAAAATGGTCTACTGTGCTTTTACAAAGGTGCAAACTGGTAAACTTTAACTTATAAAATTTGTTCAATTTGATCTTCTTCCTCTCTCAACATGTCAAATAGACATGGATAATTGTTCTTAGGTGGATTTAGGATAATTTTGTGAGGTAAATCTATTTGATTGAGTTCTAATTTGAAATTTTACAACTTTGACAACAAAACGACTGTGAAGCTTTGAACTTGATTTCGCTATGAGTTTTGAAAGATTTTATTTAATTTTTTCTGTCTAATTGAACTCATTTATATCCTGGCATGTTCAATTTTAATGTTTCATTATTATTTCTTGATTGTAGGTTTGGTCTGTTCATTTATGGTAAAATTTACAGAGTTTAACATGAAGCAAAAATGGAAACAAAAAAATTAGCTCAATGGTTCTTATTTTACTTTCCTTACAAATGAATTCATTTCATGCTAGTTTCAAAAAGGTTTCATTCCTTCAATCCAATGATAAAGAAAATAATGTAACTTTTATTCTTTTCAAATCATGCACTTCACAAAACAGAGTACTACATTTCCTTCATACGCATTTCTTTCTTTCAATCAGAGATTTCAATTACATTTAAAAGATCAGATTCAATACCACAGTGTAATTTGAGAAAGGTAATACATCATTTATTGATTCCAAAAGACAACTTTGTAACATCCTTCTTTTATTCTTTGAATGCAATTTCTTTCACATTCTTTCAAAACAAAAATAGAGTTTATTTCTTTTACATTTCACTTTACAAATTTCATAATCAACACAACATCTTTCCATTACAAAACATTTAAAAGTTCATCCACTTCAAGTGGGAAAGGTTACAATAAAATTTATCTCAACAATAGACTATCCAACTGTCTTTTTCCTTTCTCCAGAACAACAACATGTGTATTTCTCATTCTTCCAAATTTGATCACAAAAAGATTAGGGGAAATGCAACGCTCTCTAGCCAACCAAGACATCCAATGAAGAGGAGAAGCCATCCTTATTCATTGGCCCCTTAGCCCCAACCACAATGCAATGAAAGATGTGATTCAACTCATGGCAAGAATAGGATTCCACAAATACACAAGAAATATTTTCACAATAAAAACACAGTCTAAAACAGAATGTAGTTTATAACTACATTAAAACATGACAAATATTATTAAGGCTTCATCAAGCAAGCCAAAGGAGCAAGAAACTATGGGGGATTCTTCTTATGCCTCCCAAAAGGGGAAATGGGTATCACCACGAATTACAAACTGCCAAAATCTAGTATATAAAATCCCTGACATTCCTTATGCCTCCCAAGAACCCCAAGAACCCCTTATTCCTCACATTTCCTTATTCCTCCCCAACCTCTTATGGCACCATATCAAGTAAAGAAATGCAAGCTATTTCTTTGTAAGGTGGAACCCAAATCCCAACTCCCTCCACCCTTATACCTCCCTAAAACACACTTGTTCCTCCCACAAAATAAACCCCATAGTCTTTTCCTACACCATTCCTAGGACATCTACCTAACAACCCACAAGCATATCAAAACATTCACACATTAACATTTACATTCATAAAAGAAGAGTATTTCAAGAGCCAAGCTTTTGCCTCTCCATGATGGAGTTTCCCAAGTTCCAAAAACAGTAGATGTTTCCAAGAAAACAATCCAAACCAGCCAAGCACAAGCACGCAATAATCTTCCAAAAAAACTTCTTCAAGCAAGATCTCCCAAACAACAAGGAATTCGCCCAAGAATGAAGTCTCCAAAAATGAAGAAACCCAAAACAAGGAAAGCAATCCAAATTTAATAGAAGAAGGAAGGGAAGAGGATGAGGTGGGTCCATGTAGGAAGTCACATCACACATCCTCAATTCCAACCCCAAAAGTCAACTTCATTCACCAATGCCTAATAAAGAGGTGGGTGAATAATATGACAGTTTACTTACACACTCAAATCCAACCCACAACCAGAGGACTGAAATTAAATCATGTAAGAAAAGTGTAATTAAAACCTACAATTTGCCTTCTCAATTTTTTTTTATAAAAGTACAATCTCAACTCTCCAACCATAGGTATGGTTTGTAATAAAATTCAAGAGGTATGGTACAAGTTTAACTTGTCCCACAAGCCTCCAAAATCAGCCTCCAAGGACAATTTTGAATTTCCAGAAGGTGGAGTGTTTCACACTCAAAATTTAACTTACACATCACTTACACATTACTTACACATTACTTATAACACTTTAAATCATGGCCAACAAATCTCATTAATTACCTTCTTATGACATATTTGATTTATTTATTTTAACAATATGATTACTCACAATATTTACACACCATATAATAATTAATGAAAGGGTAAAAGCACCACAAAATAAACACATGCAAACATAAACAAAGGGACCAAATAAAAGAAATACATAAAACCCCTTGGTCACATTTAAAGGTGATCCCCCATGGGAATCCCTAACACACACACAACATGCACAAACAAATACTAGTTGCCATGGTGACCTTGTTGAATTCATCTAGAATTCCAATGTGGTTGGTCTCCAATCCCTCGATGTTTGTTGTGATATTTTAACCTGCAAAACACAAATACCTCATTCGGCCTGTGGCCATATCAGAACATCCAAAATAATATAAATATAATTCCCAAAATCATCTAAGTATATGAATCACAACAACATCAAAGCGATCTAACATTATCATTTATAGTTTTATCAACAACTATATCAGCATCCAATAATTTCCATTTCTATGTCTTTTCACAATATCCAAATATCACATGTCTGAACAACATCCATAATATAACCATGTCAAACAGTATATCATCATCAACATATAAAATGTCTCTAATAATCATCATACACCATAATTAAATCAAGTCAACAATAATTCATGATCTAACATTTAACATCATACTATAATAAAGTCCATAATCATGTCCATAATATAATCAACAATGATATCGGGATTAGTATCAAAAATGTGTCAAAGGGAAGTGGGCACTACATTTTTCCACACATTGCCTAAAATATCACGCATCAATATACACATCAAAACACCATTTTCACCCATTTGAGATTTGATCATCCAATAAAAAAACATTTCATACATTTCCAAGCCACAAATTACCCGAAACCAAACATAGTTTGCATCCTCCTAGGTCCGCTTATAACCATTTTCTTTTCATATTTTTCCTTAATTACAAGAAAAATAAAATTTGTTTTCCTGACTTGTTTGGTTAGTATAAAAGTAATATTTTTATGCCTATAATCACTCGATCTATTGCTAATAATATGGAATAAAACCTCACTTCACATAGTGTTTCACCCCAACCAACAACCACCTCAACAACTTCATCATCTATGCCTTTGGTTACCTCCCTCATGGAGACTCATTCTCTCGTCAACATACCTCACCAAATACGCATTAAATTATCACTTTGTGACATGAAAAAATAGATGGCCATCAAATTTAACCCCGAGTAAGATTAAGAGCTTATAAGTTTCAAAACATGTGATTAACAAGTTGTGTGTGTCCACATATTTTTTTTATCAAAAATAGAGTGGCTATCCTATTAGAGACACATCATCTCCATGTCAAATAGTCATTTTAAAATTTAATTTAAATCACATAACATAACATAAAAGAGGTAGAATGATCGAGAGAAATTATAAAGATATTGGATTCAATGCACAAGAATGTTGGAAGAGAATTTATATTTATAATGTTAAAATTCATTGAAGCTTCCACGAGTAGCCACTAAAATATCATGGGTTTCCATGCGGTCAAGTGTCTTCTTTTAAATTTGATTAAAATCTTCCTAATAGAAAGTTTACAGTTTGTTGTTGAATATATACAATATTCTTAACAAAGTTCTTTGTGAAGAAGATGACATTGGATAAGCTCACATCTATATTCAGCAAATAAGACAATGTTTAGAGACATTTAAATACATATTTGTACCAACATTTTATTTTTAATATGTTGGGATATAATTTGTTGCACATAAAATCAGAGTGGAAAATAATCATAATAAAAATGAGATTAATTAAAGTACATGTATGGATCTAAGGAGAATCAGAAGTATAAATGAACCACGTATTTACTATTTCGAAGATGTATGAGTTGAAATAAAGAAACATGATAACTTCAAGTATCCATAACATAAACTAGAGCACCATAAAACATAGGAATTTAGTACATTAAACATTGTATATATTTTTTTGGGCATTCCTTGACTGGTTTTGGTGTTGGAACAAAAATTCACAAATTTTTACCCCTACGTCCAGGTATCTATTTTTCTCACTTCCATAATATCATACACAAGTGCAAAACCTTGTAAATGTGAACCAAAAATTAGGAAATTGGAAAGATAGATGACATGCATGGGTGGAAGATGGAGCTTATTTGTTACCATTTCTACAATCAAAGGATGCACCGGTTCATGTTTCCAATAATGTATAATATTGGCAACAAATTGTGTTCTTTTCAAATACTCCTATCTAATTAAATGCGGTGTGGTGAGCGATATACTAACACGCACCTCCACCTCGATAGTCTTTGTTTTCATGGATGGTAATAGGAAATGTGTAGAACCAAATAGATTAGAATATAAGAAAAGAAAATATGAGAAGGATAAATCCAATGTAAAACATAAGACATTTGAAATAAATAAGCATATACATTCAACCTAAGATTATTATTATTATTTATATTAAAATAAATACAAGGGATTTATTTGTTATGAAACATTTATCCATTTAAAATAGGATATATTGGTGAGGATTCATATTTGAAAAAAATTTAATAGTATCGTGCATCTAAGGCACATATCCCATGATACTAAATTATAGACAAGGACTCAGTTCTTAAGTTTGATGAATTTAAACCATGGTTAAAAAATATGTCCACCACTTAGTATGGAAAGTAAACATGAACCGGGAACAACATTAAATAATTTACCGAAAAAAACAATGCTATAAATAAAAAGGATAGCTTCTCAAATCCAGAAGTTATAACTTTGTATGTTATAATGAAAAAGTAATTATAGACAATTTCTAAAAAAGAATACTACTATTGACTATAAAAGTGACTTGAAATAGTTTATGGTAATCTTTTGGTGGATGCGTATGCATGCATTAGAAACAATTTTTTTGCTCATTACAATGAACTAAAAATCAATATCAAGATTTTATTTTCCTTCAATTATTTCAAGTGTCAACAAGCAAAGGGGTTTTACTACACTTCACTTGAAAATCAGAGCATAAGTTGTCTCATTAAACAATTTCAAAAATTGCTAACTGGACCAGAGGAAATTTCATCATGCTTGAATGTGCATTTCACTTTTCTTGCTTGCATCCCCTTGATGTAATTTTTTTCCCTTAAGGATAGCCAAGCATCCAGAAGACCATGAAGAACCGTAGCTAGATCCATTATATTTAAAAATCCAAAATAAATTTATCTGGATCTAGAAGCAAAAGGAAAATTACTTTCAAATCCATTACCTTCAAAGGTAGGTAGATATAAACACTTTCATAGGGGTCCATTAATTTTAAAGGCAGTGATTAACAAATAGTGAGCAGCTAGTTGCAAAACAATGGATTCTGAAAGAACGCCATTGAGATCAAATAGTTCTAAAGAAATGGGTTTAGAAATGTATTCTCAAACAATAATTCAATGGGACCAGATATTTTTAAAGACGGTGAACTGAAGTAAAATTGTAAAACGTTTATAAAAACTACCGCATAACACAAAATTTTGTAGAGATTGTGCAACAGTTGTTCACAAGTATGGCTTATGTCCTACCCTTGCATCATTTATAATCCAACACCTTTCTAGCCACTATTGGTTTTATACTCCATTGATATGGGAAAAAAATCAAGCCACAACATATTTCAAACACTATATTTGCAGTTTCAACGCAACATAGGAAAAGAGAGAAAGCACCTTTAGTTTTTTTTTGAATTCAGTAGACAATAGAAAAAATTTATGCGTTGTCCTAACATAAACAAATAACCAAACTAAAACAAAGATGTAATATGAAACAATATAATGTAAATATCATATTCAAAGAAAGAAGTTGAATAGAAAAATTGAATACAAACAAAGTTTGTCTTGTAACACAATCACCAAATGTCAATGTTTGGCAACATTGTACGTAGAAATCCATATTCTAAAGGCACCTGTGACTCATCCAAGCAGCTACCATAGGCCAGTCACCGATATATCATGGAAGTGTTGTCACATTCAATATAAAATACACGTTTATCCATATTATTAAAAAATTACATTACCACATTCCGAAGCCACCCATCCAAGCAACTACCACAGGCAAGCAATGATTAAAGGAAAAATACTTAAATGTGTAGGATTTCATGTTTTCCTTGACTATTTCCCCACAATCAACAAATTGACAAGGCAGGACACAAAATCAATGAAATCAAACTTGAGAAACCTTGACTAAATTGTCCTATTTTAATTTCTTGTTGTCATAAGAACAAAAATAGGTCTTTCGAATTGCAAAAATAATAATAAATGAAATTAAATTTAAATAAAACTAGAAATGAGTATATATGAATCCTCTGCAACCATGCATCTCGAATGATCCATTTATCCACAGAAAAAAAAATCTATGATCAATACAAATAAACAAAAAGAAGGTATAGAGGAAATCCTACCTGATCACAATTCATCTACCACATCTTCTCGCCCTTCACCACCATAAGAATCCAGTCATAGTGATGGCCATTAAGACCACAAGTCTTACCTCCGGATCTCTGGACCACTCTGTTATACTATATACATACTAGGTCATTTCTGTTCTTATACCCACAAAACATTATTACATAATGAAATAAAAATCCTATATTAGGTGATTAAACACCATTGATGGATCTAAAAATTCATATTACATACACAAAATTTACATAGATTTAACAAGGGTAAGTGCAAGAAGTTGATGGACAAATATAGGGTCATCCGTGGATGTCATATTGCAAAAAGCAGTGAAATCTCAACTTGTAGGGATTATTAGCTATATGCGCACTCTAAATTAGAAAAATTTATATAAATATGAAACGTAGCATTCGGAATATCATTTCTAAAATACTAATTTTTTTAAAAAATGGACAAGTTTAGCTATATTAAACACTTAAAATTATATGACTTAGTTTTTTTTTTGAAAAAACTTATAAGATTGTATTCCGTTTGCTCGCATTTTGGATGACCAGATCTTGTTATTTTTTTGTTACTTTGGTGAAATGTTAGATGTACTTGTCTATCTTGGGATGGATTTTATTTTGTATTTTTTTAGCAATATATTTTTTTTTATGATTTTTTTGTGAAAGTGGTCTAAAATATTTAGAAAACAGAGAGCTTTCCGTTTGCCCGCCATAACTATATCAAAAATATTGAAATCAAATATATATATATTTTAACGTTTATAGAATTTTTCCACGCTTGGGATGGTATAAGTTTTATCATATTTTGATAAGCGAAACAAAAGTTACAGATATTAAACGTAGACATAAACATTCACGGGAAAAAATGTCTTAAAGACCTATTGTTAGTAAAAAATTATAAAATGATATTTATCTTATTATATTCACTTTAAAATCAATATTTATATGAAGTCGAGAGTCTCCCCTACGCGATGACACCATTTTTGTGAAATGTTTTTAGTTTTTTAGCATGGTTCAAGTCTTTGGAAGAGCAGATTTGAGGTTTTTGACCTTTACACTTGATAATGACCTTGCATAGCTTTGGTTGGGAAAAAAAAAGATTTTCGAGGCTTAGGTTCGATAGATAGATCCGTGATCGCGGTTTTTAACACAAACCGCATGAAGCGTGCTTTATAAACCGTGATCATGGTTTATATAGCATGCTCGAGGTTCATAAATCATATTTACACACATTCCAATGTATGAATTACCATGTGATTTTTACTCTCTGACCTTACCATACGAATTACTATGAAATTATATCTTTTTCTACACATTTTTCTTATCACCAGAAGCAAAACATCATGGGAGACAAAAAAAGAAGTCAAAAAATAAAGTCACTAAGTAAAAAAACACCAAACGAATTAGAGGCCAACAAAATGTAAAATGTTGAGCGAATGCGGAAACTTTGTGAATCAAGAAGAGGTTCATCTTCAACCCCAACTATTGTAAGCAATGAAGAACTAGGTAATGTTTCTACTGACAATGTTGAAGTTGAATTAAATACTCGTGATGAAGATGTTTTTACTGTCAATGTTGAAGAAGAATTAAATACTCATGATGTAGAAAATGTTGAAATTGAAGGAGACAATGAAAATGTGAATAAGGAAATTCATGTTGTTATCAGTAGACAAGCAAAAATTGACAAAAACACCTCGTAGGATTTTATGTAAGAAACGTAATTTTTATTGAAATTGATGAAAACATTTTGAAACCAATGTCTCGATAAACTTTACGAATGACAAATCGGAAGAAAAGACAACGAAATTTGGGATAATCATTTTGAAATTTTAAATGATTCCCAAAGATGTCGATTGTTGGTTAGTTTGATGAAATTGATTAAAATGAGACCTACATTAAAACCTTAGGATTGACAACATCTAATATACATGGTCAAAACTCTACAATTGTTGAAAACCTTCATGATGCATATCACACTATTGGTGTCAAGAGACGCACTAGGGATAGTAATAATGTGCATCGTGTACTTGCTACTAGTGTTGTAAGTGAATCAATAAAAAAATAGCGTTTGATTACATAAACAAGTCAAATGTTGCAAGTTAATAAAAAAACTCTAATGAAAGCAATTGAAAGACGTAATATCCTTCAATCACTCAATAATGCCGATTTTTGGACATTTTACGCTAGAGCACCATGTAAGGGAAAAAATAATTTGATGCTATAGGAGAATTTGTTATTAAATTTTGGCATGATAAGACTAGAGTTTCACCGATACAAGAGATGTTATAAACGGAGAGTTGGTTCTACTAATCGTGAACCACATCCAAAGCATTTCTTAGATATGAATCAAACTCAATTTTTCGTAATTTTGAACAAGAGAATCTAGAAATTAAAATTAGTCAACGTTTTTTGAAATGTTGAAACCATTCTATGTGAAAATCAACCACACTCGCACCACTTGTTGTTCTAGGAAACATGCTGAATTTTGCGATGCATTATGCTAAATTTTTACATATTCATTCTAATTTTCATTACGAAACTATGTTATCGAATGTGGTGTTCAAGTTCCACCAATATATTCTAGGGATTTCATTCCTACTATATTTTGTGAAAAATAAGTTGGATAATTTTGTTATAGTCGGGATTGTTTAGATGGAAGTTGTAGTACATGCGACAGATTACCTAAATTGGAAAGTTTCATCCATGAGAAAATTGAAGGTACAATAGAACATAATTTAGTTGAGTTTTATAAATATAAATCAGTTTCATACCGGTTGATAGATGGAAAAGAGTCTAAACGGTGTGAGCTAGTTACTGAGAACAAATTCCCGTTTTCTAATTTTTGAGAAAATTTACGAATGAAATTGTTTATGAGTATGCGAGCCATACACATAGAGATCGATGTTTGGATGAATAGTTCAAACTATGTAAAGACACATTTCCTATTAGTACTATTGTTTCAGTGCTTGTGTAATGCCCATTTCCCTACGACACCTAGTTGGTTATCATTTTGAGTTATACGAGACTTTTGGATATAGACATGACTTATACTTACGTTGATTAGCATGATGTTTTGTGACTAGATGCATTTGGGTTATGATTGGATTTTGTTTTCGTATGTATGATCTACACCGACTCATGGATGACTATTGGATACCGATATTATTTTTATATGGATATATTGCATGTGTTCTAACATTGGATTTCTTCGCCATGATAAGTAGAATGTAGTTGTTGAATTTACATTACTATAATTTTGGATAATGATGAAATGCATAATTAAGTTGTGATTTAGACCTAGAAATAATGATTGATTGAATTACGTATAGATGTTAATAAATTTCATGCATATGGTTATTTTGGATATTTTGAAATGGCCGCAAGGCCGAAGGAGGTATTTTGTATTTTGCTGGAAACACAACATGATCACAACCATGAGGAAGGATTGGGAACCAAACACAACAGGATGTCGGGTGGTTACAACATTTGGTTGTCAAGGCAACTTGTGAATTGTATTGTGTTACCTTTATTCTTTTATGTGTTAAGAAAAAAAAATTCCATGAGGGGGAAATTTTCTAATGTGACCAAGGGGGTAAGAATTTTAATTACTTGTTTTAACTTACTTTAGTAGGTGATTTCAATTGTGATGTTTTTTTTTTAAATTACTTTTGCTAAGTATGTTTAGATTAAATTAACATCTTGTTTTAATTTTTAAGTTTTGGAGGGAAGTCTAGTGGGTGTAATTAAATTTTATGGTTGGCTCCTTGAGCCTTGTGCTTGCCTCTTGTATTGAATGCTTGGTTTTGAGTGTTGACCACTCCAAATCCTTTGAATCTCGAATTTGAGATTTAGGGCAATTTTGGGGGACTTGTGGGACAAGTTGAACTTGTCCCACACTTCCCAAAACCCCTTACCAACCATGTCTATGGGTTGGGAATCCAAAAAGGGGATTATTTATTGTTTTGGGGGAAAGGATGGATGTGGATGTGAGATGTCATTCAACACAACCACCCATTTATGGTGTTTTGGGATTTGAGTTGACTAAGGGAGGTGGTCTTGAGGATGTGTGATGTGGCATCCTACAAGGAGCCACATCACCCTCACTCTTCCCTTTTGTATATTTATGGAAACTTCCTCTCTTGTTGAGGGGGTTGGAGGTTTTTTTTTGTTGAGGAGTTCTTTTCTTTTATTTTCTTTTGGGAGAGGAAAGAATTGGGGGGAGAAAGAGAAAAAGAAGGAGCTTGGGCTTGCATGCTTGGATTATTTTGGAGGGAGCTTGGACAAAGCTTCTTGGCTTAGGCTTCTCCAATGGAGTGGTAGGAAACCTTCTCTTTCTTTTTGCTTTCATATTGTTGTTACTTCTATGCTAAAATTGTGGGTAATGTATGTTTACTTTTGTGTATTGTGAAAAATGGATAGAATGCTTATTGTGTAGTATAGGAGAGGTCTATGGGAATACTCATGAGGGAGGCATAAGAGTAGAATAGGCAATTGTGGAGGGAGTTTGAGAGGGATGCCCATCTTGGGTAAGAATGTTCACATTCTTACCTTGTCTTTGAGGGAGCCATAAGAGGAGGGAGGCATAAGAGTATGGGAGGAAAAAGGGGTACTTGAGGGAGGCATAAGAGTCATAGGGGCTTGAGTTTTATTGTGGAGGGTTTGGATGGGCATCTCATCTCAATGGGGAGGCATAAGGAAAACTTTCCCATAGTTCCTTCTCTTGTTGGCTTGGATGAAAGCCTTGTTGTGAAAAGTATTGTGTTAATTGTGTTTCCTTTTTGTTTCTTCTTTTAAACCTTGAATGTTGTGAAGAAAATTGTATTGTGGAAGCAAGTATTTTTCCTTGAGTTGGAGACCACCCTTCATTGTGTTGTGTTTGGGGCTCGGGGGTCAATGGAGGAGATTGCTTCTCTTCTCCATTGAGTTTTGGTTGGGAGGAGAGTGTTGCCTCTCCCCCTATCTTGGTTGTGGTTTGAGCTACTTGGAACTTGGAGCATGGATGAAGAACACCTTGGAGCACAAGAACCTTGTTGTTGACAATGTAAAAACATCATGTATTTACCCACCTTGAGTGGAGGAAAAATGTAATATTGCTTTGCTTTCTTTAGCTTCCATTATTGCAAATTTGTTTCCACATGAAGTAGGATATGTTGTAAAAAGATTTTGAAGGAAAAGTTGCATTGAAATGATAGTATTTCTTACTCTAAAATTTATTGGGAATGTGGTTGAATTCTTTTGTGGAATGTTGGGAAGAAATTACAAAAGAATATACATGTTAGATCTCATTTTGTTGCTTAAAAGGAGATGTATTGAAAAGTGGAATGTTAGTGTAAAAGGAAATATTTTATAAACAATTTTATCAATGGGCTCAAAATAGAGAGGAGTTTGATCCATTTAAAACTTTTTAACAATAAGGCACAATTATGTATCTTTTCCAAAAGGAAGAAAGCACCACTAAAGTCGAAATATGGTTTTAATGTTATTCCAAATGTTTTCCATTAGAACATCCTTAATACTTGAATTGCAACAAGCATTAATTAACACTCAACAATAATACTTCCTTAAATGAATCATATTTTTCCCTCTCCAAAACTATATTAGACCATCCCAAATATTTTAAACATTTTTTTTGTTTACAGATTAGGACACTGCGAGTGGTCTTAGCTTCACAAATATCAAGCTGCATGGCAGGCCTCGCCACTGCCCAAACAAATGTAAAGTTAGTCTCAAAATCAAGACCAGTCAATCACCCTTAAATCGTGTCTAAGAGAATAACTGCTAATATAAAAAAATAAAATAAAAATGATGATACGTTTCAGTAGATATGCCTGATAGACAACTTGATACACAAAGCACTGACTGTCACAGAGAATATTTAAATTGTTGCAATGCTTGCAAAAGCGAGTTTTGTGGTCGTCTATTTAAGAGTGTTGCAATAGACAAGCAATAGTTGTTGGTATAAGAGGTCCATAGTTGACAGATGGCATATCCAGAATTTATAGCAACACCCTGCACATTTGACACAAAAACCAATCGGACTTCATGAATATTCTGATATGAAATGGATCCATCTCTGTGAGATCCTCACCTAAACCGTGACTGAGCATGTTTTGAAGTAGTAGAAACCATGGTGAAACACTGGTTCAGGTCGCCTTCACCTTCTTCTCTGTCCGCAATCAATTAGAAGTTGCATTCGATCATTGAGCATCAAATGGTTGTGACCTAGTCGGACAAAGTCGTTTTGTCTTTTCTTTAAAAAAACACCTTCACTGTTTTCTCAATCGCATTTGATAAAATACCCTAAAGGAGGATCCCAAAAACTGTAGCCAGATTCAATACTGTACAGATAACAACATAAATGGACAATCCGCGGGTTTAAAACGCTCAGAAATTAAAAAATAAAAAGATAAAGAAGGGACAGTGGTTATTGGCGCGGCCTGAACATCCCACCTCTCGCCGTAACTCCATCTACAGTCCCCATGGAAGTTCACGCGGCCAGGGGGGTCGAAGAAAGGTAAAACGCCGCTGCATTGCCTGTAACTTGTTTCTTTTTTTTATCTCCCATCCTTTTCACACGGCTCAGGACAAATCCCAACAGCAGGCCGACCTTGTGAGAATTTTGATTTGCAAAATCTTAGGGAGTAAATGCTTATGCGGCCAGTAGGAATAGCTTTGCACGCCAGACAGGGAGTTTTTAATTGAGACAGCTGGTGGTTGAGTCGCCCAACCCCCCCACCAAACATATTTGTTTCCAACTTAATCCTTCTAATGTTTGACCACCAATTTTAGAAGGGGCTCTTTTGAAAGAATTTTGTATTGCAAAAAATAAAAATAAAAAATCATATTACTCTCAACTTCTTGTTGTTTAAATATATGTAGTTTTTAATTCATTACACCTATTGTACACCCTTGCAAGGCAATGTAGAGTCATTTAAGTGTAAATTTTGATAATATACATATTTAAGATGCCGGTCGAATGGACTCTTATTCCTTTAATTTCAAATTTCGATGTACGTATAAGAATATAGGTTTATATGAGTATAAACTTGATAATATATCTAATATATACCACTTAATTAAAAGTATCTAATCCCTTTTAAGGGATATCTAACAACCTATATTGAAAGATTTCTAAAACGATTCGCTTCAGCATTGACCTTAAAACGATTTTCCTTGGCGTAGGGCTTGCAAGAAATGATGAGTGTATATATATAGTAGCATATTATCATTATGTAACACAATTATAAATTAGCAAAGTTAGCAGAGCAAATAAATGAAACCGCACTTGAATAAACCAATAGTGGAGATAAGGACCCTCCCAGTAAATTACACGTTTCGTTCACCGACAATTTAGGACATCAGATAAGAATACAGAACAATTGTAATTTGATAGATCATATGGTATGACACCTAAAAAGGCGTTTAGCAAACTTTTCTCAAATGAATGCTTGTCATGTTTCATGGAAAACGAAGGTAAATAATTTGCAAAACAAAAAAATTAGTCACTTTTCGGGTTGTCTGTTCGCGTCAAGCGTAGCATCGTCGTCTTTTTGCGGCGTTACACTTTGGTATTAGAGCCAGGGGTTCGAAGCTGGGACCCTTGGGCACACGCATGAAAACATAGAACAGGAACATTCAACTTAGTACAGAGCTGACACTTTAAAAAAAAATAAACCCATAATGTTGATAATTATAGTGAGCAGCAAATTTTGAAAACTAGCACAAGACCTAGAACGATGAACTAACTCTCGCCTTGACCTGTGCAGGAGGCACGGATTGGGCGAGGGGTCTCTTCACATAGACCTAGACATACCACCGCCAGAGCAGGCCGTAGCAGCCCTTCTGCCTCAGATTTTATAGACACTCCAGGATGTCAATGCCGCAATACGTGGAGAGCCCTTGGGAGGATGACTTGCTAGACATAGTTTGGAGCCATCGTAGATGCCCGGGCATCCCTCGACATAGTGAGGAGCACAGAGCGAGAGAATTTCCGTGCAGAGTCGGTTAGGGCAGAGTCACCATAGAGAGGACATGGGGACAGGATCTCGGGACACGTGGACAGTCTCAGAGCCCTAGGCAGAGGGAGGAGCATTCGAGATAGACCTAGGATTCGGCACACGGCAGCTACAGATCATATCGGGAGATCCCGAAGCTACGACCATCTCACTATTCGGGTGATGATACAGTGGTTTTGAGGCAGAGGCTGGTTGGTGAGCTTGAGCGGATGCTTCAAGCTCTATCTCATAGTAGCAACACGAAAGCTCGTGTTGCAATCCATCTTCTCGAAGGATGGAGCAGGAGTGCAGTGGAGGACCGAGGAGAGCGAAGCTCCATGTTGACTCGAGGCTAGTTGCACGGGAGCTATTTAAGGAGCGTTTTGAGAGTAGGTATTTACCAGGAGATTTATTCAAAGAGCGCAAGAGGCGAGTTTCATGACCTCGTTAGGCATCGATGATACTAGCTGAGTATGAGAGTCGATTTTGGACCTACTCCAAGACGTTGACTATATGCAAGATGAGCAGTATGGATTCACGAGTTCATCCAGGGTATTCGAACTTGGATTTAGGTGGCGCAGTGCACATTCACCGCCCACAGAGACATTGCGAGAGGCCGTGGAAAAGGCCTATATTACGAGAGGAGACACGGGGAAGACACAACATGCTAGAGATAGAGTTCGAGCCGTATCCAGCGAGATGCGAGATAGTAGGTCAAAGGGGTCAGTTCCTCCTCCACGCGGTGGATAGAATTTAAGGCAAGCTTCTTTCACCCACCACCACAGCAGCAGACCCGCCCACCTTACCGACCTCCTCAGAGATTCGATGCACAGAGAGGACGTAGTATGGGGCCTCCTCCTAGGGGTCCCATCAGGACACAGGGTGCACCGAGAGCTCATTCAGTAGGAGCTCGTCAGCAGAGACCTCAGCAGTCCATAGCCAAATCGTCAGGATCTGTATCTCGGTCATCTAGAGTACACTGTGAGCCGCTTCCCACTGGAGAGGACCAGGCGGCTATTATGGTTGCGGAGTTGTTGGACATCTTTGGAGAGATTGCCCACATAACCCTACCAAGGGTAATACACAGAGCTCAGAGCCTACTGTTGGAGATATGGCACGGAGTCATCAGATCTACGCAGCAGTCGAGAACCGCCAGGCCGAGCATCAGAGTACTGTGATTGAGACGACAGGTAGTATTGGTGGTATTTCCACCTCTATATTATTTGATTCTGGTTCTTCTGATTCTTTCATTACACCATCCTTAGTAGAGCGTTGTAGGTGGTGGCGTTAGGGGCCGTAGTTGGGATGTTGAGATGGCTTCGAGCCAAGATATCTATAGACTCCTTAGTCAAGGAGTGTGTAGTGGATTTGGGACCCTTCACCACTACTTCGATCTTGGATCCTTCCATTAGGATCTTATGGCATCATTTTAGGCATGGATTGGTTATCTCGCTCACGAGCTAGAGTGGATTGTTACCATAAGACTATTGCTTGCATAGATGATCTCTTGGAGTAGAGTCAATGATATCGGGAGTTAGGAGGTCATTTGTATCCATTTGCACCATCTCCGCTATGCAACTTAAGCGGTGTGCGCGACAGGGTTGTCAGATGTTTGCTATTACGGTCAGTGACAGATCAGAGGATGAGTCGAGAGGACCTTCCCTCGACGATCATCCTATCTTTTCAGAGTTTTCCGATGTGTTCCTAGGGGAGCTACCAGGATTACCGCCCCACGTGAGATCGACTTCCATATAGATCTAGTTCCAGGCAGCAGAGCCTATCTCACGAGCACCCTATCGGATGACTACTCCTGAGTTATGTGAGCTCAAGTTGCAACTTGAGGACCTTCTGGAGAATGGACTAATCCATCCTAGCATATCCCCTTGGGGTGCAGCGATTATCTTCGTGAAGAAGAAGATGGATCTCTTGGGTTGTGTATAGACTACCGTCAGCTGAATAAAGTAATGATCAAGAATCGTTACCCCCTTCCATGCATTGATGATTTATTTGATCAAATGAAGGGGGCTACAGTTTTCTCTAAGATAGATCTTAAGTCAGGGTACCATCAGCTTAGGATTGCGGAGACAGATATTCACAAGACAGCTTTCCATACGAGATATGGCCACTACGAGTTCACAGTGGTACCTTTCGGTTTGACGAATGCCCCCACAGTGTTTATGAGTTTGATGAATGGGGTATTCAGGACCTTCCTTGATCGCTTCGTGCTCATCTTCCTTGATGACATTCTTGATTTACTCATGCACACGTGAGGAGCATGAGGAGCACCTTCGCGAGTTCTTGGTGTCTTCGTGAGCGGCGCTGTGACGGGAACTTGGAGAAGTGTGCAATCTTTCACCTGAGGTGCGGTATTTGGGCCACATCATTTCGGGGATGGTATCGCGAGATGATCCTTCCAAGATTCGAGCCATCATGGATTGGCCAAAGCACCACTAGTGTGACTGAGGTGCATAGTTTCATGGGTCTAGCAGGTACTACGGGAGGTTTGTTCGGGACTTTTCTCGGATTGCGCACCCTATCACTTCTCTTGGTGGAAAGGGAAGAAGTTTATTTGGTTACATAGATGTGAGCAAAGCTTTCAAGACATCGAAGGAGTGCCTCACGAGAGCACCTATTCTTGCAGTGCAGATCCTCATGGAGAGTTTTACGTTTACACGAGATGCTTCCTTGGCGGGACTTGGAGGAGTGCTAATGCGGGAGGGTAGAGTAGTTGCCTTTGAGTCTCGCAAAATCAAAGATTATGAGCTCAATTATCCGACCCATGACCTTGAGCTTACAGCAGTAGTACATGCCTTAGTGCGGTGGAGACATTTTCTTCTTGGCCGGAGATTTACACTCAGGACTGATCACTTGAGTCTTCGCCACCTCTTCACGCAGCCCAATCTCAACGCTCATCAGCGGCATTGGATGGAGTTACTCTGTGAGTATGACATGGAGATAGAACATGTGAAAGGGAAGGAGAATGTGGTTGTAGATGCCTTGAGTAGGCGGAGACATGTGGCTATGGCCACCTCAGTGGGCACAGATTTGCGGAGTAGGATCTTGCAGCAGCTTCCTTAGGATAGTTTCTACCTTGCGGAGCAGAGATTGAGTCTCGAGACCCCTTGAGGGGAGATTTGATGGATTTTCATTAGAGGCAGATGGTCTTCTCAGACACAGAGGCCATATTTATGTTCCTAGAGATGGAGGCTTGAGGCATGATATTTTGACAGAGGCTCATCGTGCACCTTACTCAGCCCATCCCTGGGGGTGTAGAAGATGGATGCCACCTTGATACGGTTGTATTTTGGAGAGGACTTTGGAGAGACATAGCCTCATTTGTATCCTGCTATTTAGAGTGCCAGAGGGTAAAGGCCAAGCATCAGCATCCAAGCTGGCCTTCTCTATCCTCACGCCATACCGGAGTGGAAGTGGGACACCATTTCTATGGACTTCATCGTTGGGTTACCTACGTCGAGATACCATCACGACGCCATCATGGTCACAGTGGATAAATTGACGAAGGTAGCTCACTTTTCTCTAGTGAAGACCACCTACATGGCTAGTGCAGTAGCACAAGTATATCTTGATGAGATTGTTAGACTACATGGGATTCCGAGAAGATCATTTGCGACCGCGACCCTTTGTACACCTCCCATTTCTGGACCACCATGCAGTATGCCCTCGGGACGAGGATTAATTTTAGCACAACTTATCACCCGGAGACCGATGGACAGACAGAGAGGGTGAATCAGATTTTGGAGGATATGCTCAGGATGTACGTGATGGATCATCGGTCGAGATGGGAGGAGTATCGTATTTGGTGGAGTTTTCCTACAATAATAGTTTTCGAGTTCTATAGGCATGGCTCCTTTTCAAGCTTTATATGGTAGAGAGTATGGAGGACACCTCTTAGTTGGGATAGGATTGAGGACAGGGTTTCTCTTGGGCCAGCATTATTACAGGACATGGAGCAGCGAGGTTACCTTGATCGAGACAGAGATTGCAGGAGGCGCAGATAGACGAGAAGAAGTATGCGAGACCAAAGATAGGACAGAGATCGCAGTTTTGAGGTAGGCATGAAGGTGTTTCTTCGTGTCGACCGCATAAGAGCACTATCCATTATGGAAAAGGTTCTAAGATTGCTCCTAGATTTGTGGGTCCCTTTGAGATCTTGGAGCGCCTCGGTCCCTTGGCCTATCGTCTAGCATTGCCACCTAGCTTATCGTGCGTCCATGATGTTTTTCACGTTTGTGCTTAGGATATATGTTTCTGATCCTTCTCATGTGCTAGATTAGACTACATTGAAGGTGTAGGATCAGGGGCAGGTGATGGTGGAGCTCATGCGTATTTTAGATCGCAGGACCCTAGGCCTTCGCGGAGAGAGATTGATCGGAGTTCGGTTCCAAGAGACAGTGCGATGAGGCTGCTGCTATTTGGGAGGATGCTTCATCATTGCGAGCTCGGTTTCCACACTTATTTCAGTGACTTCCGGGAGGAAGTCTAGTCTAAGGGGAAGGGGATGTAATGCCCACTTCCCTACGACACCTAATTGGTTATCATTTTGAGTTATGCGAGACTTTTGGATATGGACATGACTTACACTTACGTTGATTAGCATTATGTTTTGCGACTAGATGTATTTGGGTTATGATTGGATTTTGTTTTCGAGTATGATCTACACGACTCATGGATAGACTATTGGATATCGATATTATTTTTATATGGATATATTGCATGTGTTCTAACATTGGATTTCTTCGCCATGATAAGTAGAATGTAGTTGATGAATTTACATTACTATAATTTTGGATAATGATGAAATGCATAATTAAGTTGTGATTTAGACCTAGAAATAATGATTGATTGAATTACGTATAGATGTTAATAAATTTCATGCATATGGTTATTTTGGATATTTTGACATGGCCATGCAAGGCCGAAGGAGGTATTTTGTATTTTGCAGGAAACACAACATGATCACAACCATGAGGGGGGATTGGGAACCAAACACAACGAGGATGTCGGGTGGTTACAACATTTGGTCGCCAAGGCAACTTGTGAATTGTATTGTGTTACCTTTATTCTTTTATGTGTTAAGAAAAAAATTTCCATGAGGGGGAAATTTTCTAATGTGACCAAGGGGTAAGAATTTTAATTACTTGTTTTAACTTACTTTAGTAGGTGATTTCAATTGTGATGTTTTTTTTTAAAAATTACTTTTGATAAGTATGTTTTGATTAAATTAACATCTTGTTTTAATTTTTAAGTTTTGGAGGGAAGTCTAGTGGGTGTAATTAAATTTTATGGTTGGCTCCTTGAGCCTTGTGCTTGCCTCTTGTATTGAATTCTTGGTTTTGAGTGTTGACCACTCCAAATTCTTTGAATCTCGAATTTGAGATTTATGGAAATTTTGGGGGACTTGTGGGACAAGTTGAACTTGTCCCACACTTCCCAAAACCCCTTACCAACCATATCTATGGGTTGGGAATCCAAAAAGGGGATTATTTATTGTTTTGGGAAGGGATGGATGTGGATGTGAGATGTCATTCAACCCAACCACCCATTTATGGTGTTTTGGGATTTGAGTTGACTAAAGGGAGGTGGTCTTGAGGATGTGTGATGTGGCATCCTACAAGGAGCCACATCACCCTCACTCTTCCCTTTTGTCTATTTATGGAAACTTCCTCTCTTGTTGAGGGGGTTGGAGGTTTTTGTTGAGGAGTTCTTTTCTTTTATTTTCTTTTGGGAGAGGAAAGAATTGGGGGGAGAAAGAGAAAAAGAAGGAGCTTGGGCTTGCATGCTTGGATTGTTTTGGAGGGAGCTTGGACAAAGCTTCTTGGCTTAGGCTTCTCCAATGGAGAGGTAGGAAACCTTCTCTTTCTTTTTGCTTTCATATTGTTGTTACTTCTATGCTAAAATTGTGGGTAATGTATGTTTACTTTTGTGTATTGTGAAAAATGGATAGAATGCTTATTGTGTAGTATAGGAGAGGTATGGGAATACTCATGAGGGAGGCATAAGAGTAGAATAGGCAATTGTGGAGGGAGTTTGAGAGGGATGCCCATCTTGGGTAAGAATGTTCACATTCTTACCTTGTCTTTGAGGGAGCCATAAGAGGAGGGAGGCATAAGAGTATGGGAGGAAAAAGGGGTACTTGAGGGAGGCATAAGAGTCATAGGGGCTTGAGTTTTATTGTGGAGGGTTTGGATGGGCATCTCATCTCAATGGGGAGGCATAAGGAAAACTTTCCCATAGTTCCTTCTCTTGTTGGCTTGGATGAAAGCCTTGTTGTGAAAAGTATTGTGTTAATTGTGTTTCCTTTTTGTTTCTTCTTTTAAACCTTGAATGTTGTGAAGAAAATTGTATTGTGGAAGCAAGTATTGTTGCCTTGAGTTGGAGACCACCCTTCATTGTGTTGTGTTTGGGGCTCGGGGGTCAATGGAGGAGATTGCTTCTCTTCTCCATTGAGTTTTGGTTGGGAGGAGAGTGTTGCCTCTCCCCCTATCTTGGTTGTGGTTTGAGCTACTTGGAACTTGGAGCATGGACGAAGAACACCTTGGAGCACAAGAACCTTGTTGTTGACAATGTAAAAACATCATGTATTTACCCACCTTGAGTGGAGGAAAAATGTAATATTGCTTTGCTTTCTTTAGATTCCATTATTGCAAATTTGTTTCCACATGAAGTAGGATATGTTGTAAAAAAATTTGAAGGAAAAGTTGCATTGAAATGATAGTATTTCTTACTCTAAAATTTATTGGGAATGTGGTTGAATTCTTTTGTGGAATGTTGGGAAGAAATTACAAAAGAATATACATGTTAGATTTCGTTTTGTTGCTTAAAAGGAGATGTATTGAAAAGTGGAATGTTAGTGTAAAAGGAAATATTTTATAAACAATTTTATCAATGGGTTCAAAATAGAGAGGAGTTTGATCCATTTAAAACTTTTTAACAATAAGGCACAATTATGTATCTTTTCCAAAAGGAAGAAAGCACCACTAAAGTCGAAATATGGTTTTATTGTTATTCCAAATGTTTTCCATTAGAACATCCTTAATACTTGAATTGCAACAAGCATTAATTAACAATCAACAATAATACTTCCTTAAATGAATCATATTTTCTCTCTCCAAAACTATATTAGACTATCCCAAATTTTTTAAACATTTTTTTTTTTTTTCTGATTAGGACACTGCGAGTGGTCTTAGCTTCACAAATATCAAGCTGCATGGCAGGCCTCGCCACTGCCCAAACAAATGTGAAGTTAGTCTCAAAATCAAGACCAGTCAATCACCCTTAAATCGTGTCTAAGAGAATAACTGCTAATATAAAATAAAAATAAAAAAAAATGATGATACGTTTGGTAGATATGCCGATAGACAACTTGATACACAAAGCTTTGGTATCACGAGAGAAAATTTAAATTGTTGTAATGCTTGCAAAAGCGATTTTTGTGGTTGTATAGTTAAGAGTGTTGCGATAGACAAGCAATAGTCGTTGTTATAAGAGGTCCATAGTTGACAGATGGCATATCCGAATTTATAGCAACACCGCACATTTGGCACAAAAACTAATCGGACTTCATGAATATTCTGATATGAAATGGATCCATCTCTGTGAGATTCTCACCTAAACCGTGACTGAGCATGTTTTGTAGTAGTAGAAACCGTGGTGAAACACTTGGTTCAGGTCGCCTTCACCTTCTTCTTTGTCCGCAATGGATTGGAAGTTGCATTCGTTCTTGAGCGATTGGCAACCTAGTCGAGACAGTCATTGTCTTTTCTTTTAAAAAACACCTTCTTGTTTTCTCAATCGCATTTGATAAAATACCCTAAAGGAGGATCCTAAAAGCGTAGCCAGATTCAATACTGTACAGATAACAACATAAATGAACAATCTGCGGGTTTAAAACGCGCTCGAAATAAAAAAAAATAGATAAAGAAGGGACGGTGGTTATTGGGCGCGGCTCGAACATCCCACCTCTCGCCGTAACTCCATCTACAGTCCCCATGGAAGTTCACGCAGCCAGGGGGTCGAAGAAAGGTAAAACGCCGCTGCATTTCCTGTAACTTGTTTCTTTTTTAATCTCCCATCCTTTTCACGCGGCTCGGATAAATCCTAACAAAGCAGCCGACCTTGTGAGAATTTTGATTTGCAAAATCTTAGGAGTAAATGCTTATGCGGCGATAGGAATAGCTTTGCACGCCAGATAGGGAGTTTTTAATTGAGACATCTGGTGGTTGAGTCGCCCACCCCCCCACCAAACATATTTGTTTCCAACTTAATCCTTCTAATGTTTGACCACCAATTTTGAAGGGGCTCTTTTGAAAGAATTTTCTATTGTAAAAAAATAAAAATAAAAATCATATTACTCTCAACTTCTTGTTGTTTAAAAATATGTAGTCTTTAATTCATTACAGCTATTGTACACCCTTGCAAGGCAATGTAGAGTCATTTAAGTGAAAATTTTGATAATATACATATTTAAGATGCCGGTCGAATGGACTCCTATTCCTTTAACTTCAAATTTCGATGTACGTATAAGAATATAGGTTTATATGAGTATAAACTTGATAATATATCTAATATATACCACTTAATTAAAAGTATCAAATCCCTTTTAAGGGATATCTAACAACCTATATTGAAAGATTTCTAAAACGATTCGCTTCAGCATTGACCTTAAAACGATTTTCCTTGGCGTAGGGCTTGCAAGAAATGATGAGTGTATATATAGTAGCATATTATCATTATGTAACACAATTATAAATTAGCAAAGTTAGTAGAGAAAATAAATGAAACCGCACTTGAATAAACCAATAGTGGAGGTAAGGACCCTCCCAGTAAATTGCACGTTTCGTTCACCGACAATTTAGGACATCAGATAAGAATACAGAACAATTGTAATTTGATAGATCATATGGTATGACACCTAAAAAGGCATTTAGCAAACTTTTCTCAAATTAATGCTTGTCATGTTTCGTGGAAAACGAAGGTAAATAATTTGCTAAAAAAAAAAAAATTAGTCACTTTTCGGGTTGTCTGCTCGCCGAGCGTAGCATCGTGCGTCTTTTTGCGGCGTTAAATTCGATTTTGCAAATAATTACACATTGCAACCACAAAGGGAGGTTCAATCAAAATATTATAACTCAGTACAAGTTGCCATTTTTGTGCATATAGCATTTCTACATTCTCCTGACAGTATGACAGAATGATCAATTTTTTTAAGAGAGTACCACTTTTATATCAGTGATGATCGTACTCATTCTATTGAATTTGTGCAAGGGTGTTTCTAGTTATTTTATGGAAACTTTTCTGATAGGGACATCCACTTCAAACAACATTATATATGGTCAGATAATTGCACGTCTCAGTTTAAGAATGCACGAATGTTTTATTGGATGAGTAGAATGCATGTCAAGATGGGTGTGCAACATATTTGGAGTTTCACTAAGGCTGGACATGGAAAAGGAGAGCATGACGGTGCAAGGGCATGTGTGAAAAGAGCTTTTGTAAGAGAAGAGTTGAAGTACAAAGATGGTGCTAAACTAAAAGATGCAAAGATCATAGTGGAATGGTGTACTGACAAAATTGCCTGAGGTTCTCAAGAAAATTCCATAGTTCACGAGATATTTTTAGTTGATAGAGGAACAACAAATTGCTAACTACGAGGATTGTATGACACTCACTGGGTCCAATGATATGTACTCATTTTGTAGCTCAGATGCTACTTCGTGGGCTGTATGGACAAGAAATTTGACATGTTTTTGTGCATCTTGTATCAAATTTGTCACTGCTGAGTGTGATTCACAAGAATGGGTGGAAGGATGGATTTGTAGGCCGCTAACTCGCTTCCTAGTTATCAACCTCCACAAGCATTACAACTTGTTTCTCGCAGATGAAGTTACAACATCCAAGGACTTTGTGAAATTTTGATTTTGGTGGGACAAGGTATTTATGGTTATTTATTTAATCTTTTATTGAGTTATGTCCATTGAAATTTTAATATGTAATTTAAATTTGAGTTGTTCAACCTTTGTTTTTGTAGGACATGTGTTTGCAGTTATTGCGACAAAAGACAATGAAGAAGGAACAGACTATTTCTTATGTCATTGCATCAAGGAAAGAAAGAATTTGACTTCTCTTATTATAGATGGCGAAGATATTGAGTATCCTATAGGGTCAGTGGTAGTTACTGGAACTTGGCTTCGATAGTATCCATTAAAAAACTCCTCTGTTTGGGTGTTTGAAGACTTTGAGACACACAGGAAAATACTCTTATATTCACATCTAGTTCTAGCGACAAATATTTAGCTGTATAGATATCAAGGAAGACCTAATAACAAGATTCTTTGGAAGGTTTGAGAGTCTAGATCATGAAGCAATCTTATGTCTGCTATTCATAGTAGATCTCGATCACGATGGTTCATTGGAATGAATTTACAATACTCATGTTTGGTACATATATACTTTCTTTTCAATATATATATATAAATTTTATAGAACTTAAAAATATATATTTAAGTTTAAATATATTTTATTTTAAATTTGTGTATTTTGTATATATAGATAATATATGGTTTTGATTTGAAACTTAAATTTCTTTTCAACTAACACTTTTATGTTTATGTTAGTGGTGCTAGAAAAGCTTCCACCTTCACGTGGTTGGCATTGTTAGTAGAGAATTTTAAATTCTCAAAGCTAAGAGAAGCTTTCATTGTTTGAAAAAGTTGTAAATTTTGAAAAATTTGTAAATTTGAAAATGTTGTAAATTTTGAAAAAGTTGTAAATTTTGAAAAATTTGTAAATTTTAAAAATGTTGTAAATTTTGAAAATGTTGTAAATTTTGAAAATGTTGTAAATTTTAAAAAAGTTGTAAATTTTGAAAATGTTGTAAATTTTGAAAATGTTGTAAATTTTGAAAATGACTCCTCCCCAAGTGTTTACAAGACCATACCTATGCGTGTGCACCGATCTAGGAAGGAAAAATATGAGAGAGGATATTGTAGAGGGTCCATACACCGAGGTGTCGGATCAGACAAGTCATCTCTAGGTGCCACGAAGTCTGAGTATTCACTCGTCGAAGTTGAACGATATTTTGGTCTCAAGGCTCTTAAGAGACTACGCTCGAACGAAGTAGCCCGAAAGCAACGACCTTGTCGTGCACTGAAACACCACATCCTCTAATGTTCACTGGCCACTGGATGTGCTAGCGTAGTCATTTCAAAGTGCCACGACCCACCGTTTGCAAAATATAGTGTTTGACAACCAATCACTGGCTCTAACTGCACTATTTCACGCGTTTGCAAACAATAGGGTAGCGAGAGCACCGAAATGAGAAGGAAAAAACCGAGAGAGGATTTTGTAGAGGGTCCCTATGCTGAGGTGTCGGATCAGATGAGCCATCTCTAGGTGCCATGGAGTCTGAGTAGTCACCCGTCGAAGTTGAACGATATTTTGGTCTCAGGGCTCTTAAGGGACTACGCCCGAACGAAGTAGCCTGGAAGCAACGACCTTGTCGTGCACTGAAAAACTACCTCCTCTAGCATTCACCTGGCCACCTGGATGTGCCAGTGTAGTCAGCTCGGTGCCACGACCCACTGTTTGTAAAATATAGCGTTTGACAACCAATTACTTGCTCCAACTGCATTATTTCATGCGTTTGCAAACAATAGGGCAACGAGAGCACCGAAATGAGAAGCAAAAAACTGAGAGGGTAATTTGTAGAGGGTCCTCATGCCAAGGTTTTTCGATCAGGAAGAATCATCTCTAGGTGGCACGGAGTCCGATTAGTCACCCGTCGAAGTTGAATGATATTTTGGTCTCAGGGCTCTTAAGGGACTACGCCCGAATGAAGTAGCCTAGAAGCAACGACCTTGTCACGCACCAAAACACCACCTCCTCTAGCATTCACCTAGCCACCCGAATGTTTTTGATCGGTTTGGTGCCACAACCCACTTTGTTTACAAAATGTAGTGTTTAACAACCAATCAATGGCTCCAACTGCACTATTTCACGTGTTTGCAAACAATAGGGCAGTGAGAGCACCGAAATGAGACAGAGAAAAAACCGAGAGACAATTTTTAGAGGTTCCTTACACCGAGGTGTTGGATCGGAAAAACCATCTCTAGGTGCCACGAGTCCGAGTAGTCACCCATCGAAGTTGAATGATATTTTGGTCTCGGGGATCTTAAGGACTACGCCCGAATGAATTAGCCGGAAGCAAAAAAATTCATGCACTAAAAAACCACCTCCTCTATCATTCACCTAGCCACTGGACATGCCGACACTGATCGATTCAAGATTGCCACAACCCACCGTTTGCAAAATATAGCATTTGACAACCAATCACTGGCTCCAACTGCACTATTTCACGTGTTTGCAAACAATAGGGCAGCAAGAGCACCGAAATGAGAAGGAAAAAACTGAGAGAGAATTTTGTAGAGGGTCACTACATGAAGGTTTTATATCAGACGAGTCATCTCTAGGTGCCATAGAGTTCAAGTAGTCACCTGTCGAAGTTGAATGATATTTTGGTCTCAGGGCTCTTAAGGGACTACGCCCGAACGAAGTATCCCAGAAGCAACGACCATGTTGCACACCAAAACAACACCTCATCTAGCATTCACTTGGCCACCCAGATGTGCCAAGCATAGTTGGTATAGTACCATGACCCACCGTTTGCAAAATATAGTGTTTGACAACCAATCACTTACTCCAACTACACTATTTTGCGCGTTTGCAAATAATAGGGCAGCGAGAGCACCAAAATGAGAAGGAAAAAACTAAGAGAGTATTTTTTAGAGGGTCCCTATGCTGAGGTTTCAGATTAGAGGAGCCATCTCTAGGTGCCACAGAGTCCGAGTAGTCACCTGTCGAAGTTAAACGATATTTTGGTCTTAGGGCTCTTAAGGGACTACGCCCGAACGAAGTAGCCTGAAGCAACAACCTTTTGCGCATCGAAAAACCACCTCCTCTAGCATTCACCTAGCCACCGGATGTTCCGGTGTAGTCAATTTTGTGCCATGACCCACCATTTAAAAAATATAGCATTTGACAACCAATCACTGGCTCCAACTACACTATTTTGCGTGTTTGCAAACAATAGGGCAGCGAGAGCACCGAAATGAGAAGGAAAAAACTGAGAGAGGATTTTGTAGAGGGTCCCTACACTAAGGTGTTGGATTAGATGAGCCATCTCTAGGTGCCATGGAGTTTGAGTAGTCACCCGTCGAAGTTGAACGATATTTTGGTCTTAAGGTTTTTAAGGGATTACGACCGAACGAAGTAGCCAAAGCAACGACCTTATCATGCACCAAAACACCACCTGATCTATGTTCACCGACCACCTAGACATGTTGGAATAGTTGGTTCGGTGCCACGACCCACCATTTGTAAAATATAGCGTTTGAAAACCAATCACTTGCTCCACTTGCACTATTTCGTGCGTTTACAAACGATAGGGCAAAACGAGAGCACCGAAATGAGAAGGAAAAATCTGAGAGAGGATATTATAAAGGGTTCGTACAATGAGGTTTTGGATTAGACAAACTATCTCTAGGTGCCACGAAGTCTGAGTAGTCACTCGTCGAAGTTGAACGATATTTTGGTCTCAGGATCTTAAGGGACTACGCTTGAACGAAGTAGCCCGGAAGCAACGAAATTTTTACACACCAAACCACCACCTCTTCTAGTGTTCACCTAGCCACTGGACATGCGGCAAAGACTGATCAGTTTGGTGCCACGACCCACCGTTTGCAAAATATATCATTTAATGACAACCAATCACCGGCTCCAATTGCACTATTTCACATTTGCAAACAATAGCGGCGAGAGCACCGAAATGAGAAGGAAAAAATTGAGAGAGAATTTTTAGAGGGTCCCTATGCTGAGGTGTTGGATTAGACAAGCCATCTCTAGGTGCCTTGGAGTCCGAGTAGTCACCTGTCGAAGTTGAACGATATTTTGGTCTCAAGGCTCTTAAGGGACTGCACCCGAATGAAGTAGCCCGGAAGCAACGACCTTGTCGCGCACCAAAACACCACCTCCTCTAGCATTCACCTAGCCACTTGGACATGCCAGCATAGTCAATTTTGTGCCACGACCCACCGTTTGCAAACTATAGTGTTTGACAACTAATCACTTGCTCCAACTACACTATTTCACGCGTTTTCAAACAATAGGGCGGCGAGAGCACCGAAATGAGAAGGAAAAATGTGAGAGAGAATACCTTGTAGAGGGTCCCTATGCTTTGAGGTGTTAGATCGGATGAGCCATCTCTAGGTGCCATTAAGTCCGAGTAGTCACTCGTTGAAGTGGAATGATATTTTTGTCTCGGGGCTCTGACGGACTACGCCCAAACAAAGTAGCATGGAAGAAACGACCTTGTCACGCACCAAAACACCACCTCCCCTAGTGTTCACCTAGCCACTTGGACCTATCGGCGTGGTCGGTTCGGTGCCATGACCCATTGTTTGCAAAATATAGCATTTGACAACCAATCATTGGCTCCAATGCACTATTTAGTACGTCTACAAACAATAAGGCAATGAGAGCACCAAAATGAGAAGGAAAAAACCAAGAGAGGATTTGTAGAGAGTCCCTACACCGAGGTGTTAGATCGACAATCCATCTCTAGGTGCCTGAGTATGAGTAGTCACTCGTCAAAGTTGAATGATATTTTGGTCTTAGGGCTCTTAAGGGACTACGCCCAAATGAAGTAGCCCGGAAGCAACGACCTTGTCGCGCACCAAAACACCACCTCCTCTAGTGTTCACTTGGCCACTCGGATGTGTCAGGCTGATTGGTTTTGTGCCACGACCCACCGTTTGCAAAATATAGCGTTTGACAACCAATCACTGGCTCTAACTACACTATTTCGTGCATTTGCAAACAATAGAGGCAGTGAGAGCACCGAAATGAGAAGGAAAAAACTGAGAGAGGCTTTTGTATAGGGTCCCTATGCTGAGGTGTTGGATTAGACGAGCCATCTCTAGGTGCCATGGAGTCCGAGTAGTCACCCGTCAAAGTTGAATGATATTTTGGTCTCGGTGCTTTTAAAGGACTACGCCTTAACGAAGTAGCCCTAAGCAACAACCTTATCGCGTACTCAAACACCACCTCTTCTAGCATTCACCTAGCCACCTAGATGTGCCTACACATTGGTTGAGTGCCACGACATCCCGAGGCATGACTTCTCACTCCTCGCCTCTGTTCATTTCGTAGGACTCGAAACATTTAATGCCACTTGTTTACCTTCCATCTCTCTTATTCTCTTTGGACTTGCCTCTGTCCTCTTAGACCTACTTCATCAATGTCCTTGCTTTTCTCTCCGAGATATGTTGTTGTGGTGATCTCTCTCCATCCTCTGCTGCCCCTGACTATGTGCTTATGTATGCTCATTATTTTTGCATTGTAATAGGATTCTTCATCACAGATCACATAGAATTAGGAGTATAAGTAAATCATCAAACAATTAAGGGAACACATGTGTGAGGACCTTTTATTCATAAGTACCATCATTGATTGCATGAGATTAATCATCTCTGCCTCAAATTGAAGCAATGTCTCCCATCTGAAACTTCAACCCCCAGTCCAACAAGCAAGATCAAACATTCATACTGCAAAGAAGGACATGTGACCATTGGGTGAGCATGATCCTTGAAAAAGGGAACATGATCTATTTCCTGAGATTATCTCTTTGTTTAGATTGTTCTTGGTCATATTTTTGAAAATCAATAGGAATAGAGTTGAGATCAAGAAAGAGAAATTCCATTGGGAAAATAATCTCCCATTTGCGAGTGAGATGAATAATTTTGATTCTCATTCCTTGGTGAGCACAAGTGTGTTTTCATCGGACTCGAGAAAACTTGTATGACATTTTTTCCCATACCATCACCTAGAGGTTTGATGCTCTACAAGAAGCCATTTCGATTTTGAATCCCATGAGGAGAATGTATCAAAATTTTTGGAAGATCTTAGCACAAGAATGCATGAGCTTAGTACTCCTCTCGGGAGAATAATTCCACATGAATAATCTTCAAGATTCAAATTTTAAGAATTGGTTCAAGAAAATATTTGTGACCCTTTCCTTCAATAGTCAATACTTTAGTTCATCCCTTGTAGAGATCATAGGTTATATTCTAGAATCCTATGAAGAGTTAAATGAAAAATATTTTAGTCAATGTGGAAGTATCAATGCCATTCCAGGGAATTGACTCAACACATTAGAGCATGTGAACATCTTGGAAGATGAGAAAGTCTCATTTGTAGTTTCAGCATTCAACAAGATGGTCTATGGAAAAGCCTCATCATTCAAGATCTTCCGTGGAGGAAGACATGAGTTGATTCTTCATTAGAGGAGGATTCTTCATGCGATGGGTGGAACCTAAGAATACTAATAAGGGCTTACTGTCAAATTTTTACCCTTTTCAACTTGGGACATCAGAATGCACCACCACATGAAATCTCTCCCTTTTGTCACTTAAGGCTTGTAACATTCTCACTAGGTATTCAATTCCTTAGCACCCCAACTTGATTATGTTGCCTCCTCTCATGAATACTTAAACCATTCTCACATTATCACCCCTTTAAGTCCCTTTGTCACTTAAGGCTTGTCAGAACCCTACCCTGTCATGCAATGTAACCCAAAAGTTAATCCAGAATGGTCAAGGATGAGTTAGAAGGTGAGTTAGCTAGGTTAATGTTAAGAAGTGAGTATAAACATACACTTAGCCATTTTTTTAATCCCTTTGTAATATTTCATTTTCCTTCATTGCTTGCTAGTATTTAGTTATTCTACTAAAATTTCAAGAAACCCTTTTGCAAAATCACATTTTTTCTCACATCTCCTTCATTTTTGCTCCATTTCCCGTAATTTTACTCGTAACTTCTACTCATGAACTGATTGAAGATGATATAAAAATATTTTCCATTGGTACCCTAATTTTTTATAGCATCCCATTTAAAATTTTAGAAAAAAACTTGCCTTTTTAGATCCTTGCAATTCTAGAGATCGAAAACACTTGAAATTTGAAGCAAGAAACCATATGAAAATACCTAATCTAATGAAAAAATTTCATCTCAATCCAAATACAAGAAGACATGATTAAATATTTAAATCAAACATGTACATATCATAGAACTAATTTAAATGGTTATGAAAACATACATAGAAGGATATCATACATGCAATGAAATCAAATCAAACATATATAGTTCAGATTTATCGTTATGAAAACCAACACACATGGATATATAAGAATCAAAAAAAGCGTGCTCCAGATGCACGTCTCTGAAAATATATACATAAGTTCATAATGTATGTGTACATTTCAAACTAAGTATGTCATAATGTACATATGGGACCACATGTGGTCGCAAAAGGCTATATATATACAATGGAATATATGAAAAACATGTTCACTAGGACCGAGATGGCCCATATATATATCTATTTACATCCGTGTGGACTATGAATCTACTCATGAAACATCTTCCCTCTCTTCGCCCCTGCTAGAAGTAGCACGTCCACGACCAGGGATGTAGTGGAGGGAGATGCCACTACGGATTTCATCCGTGTGGTCCTAGGTGTCTCTAAGCATGCCTGCAACCTAACCTACACATTCATAAACAAAAAAATTTTAACACCCAAAATTTTAAAATACATTCAAAATTTAGAAACTTGCACAATTTAGTTAAAATGCATGTGAGATCTTACCGCAATGTCATGATCCCTATCAATTTACTTTTGACACATCACGGGGACAACAATAGACTCATGAGGGGTAAGCTACATACAAATAATTAATTTTTAAATTAAATATTTCACATATACGTACAAAATTTTATATTGTAAATTTAAGTAATAAGAAATAATGAACCTCCAAAATTTAACAAATTTGAAAAATTATACCTCGTTAGTGGATCTGCAGATGCTTGGCAAGTATCTCTGTAGCCTCCACGATCTGCATATATGGAGGAGTCTCTCTAGTAGTCATAAGCTATACAAAAATATGTAC
Organism: Taxus wallichiana var. yunnanensis; assembly: GCA_018340775.1. Taxonomy (NCBI): domain Eukaryota; kingdom Viridiplantae; phylum Streptophyta; class Pinopsida; order Cupressales; family Taxaceae; genus Taxus; species Taxus wallichiana. The sequence goes on from CM031237.1 coordinate 807,052,279, forward strand.
AAATCAATATTAAAATCTACATGATTGTGCACCACATAACAAAGGTCCAAAGCATGTAATCCACATGAACTTCAAAGTAATTATCAACAAAGTGTAAAGAGATTTACTAACCTATGTAAAACTCATGTGAGACGTGCGGTAGCCTCGGTTCCCAGAGCAGATGATGACTCGCAGGGCTCCTATGTATAAAAGAGAAACATATTAATATGTACAACATACATATGAAACATTATAATAATAATCTAGTGCAATCAAATGAAATTAAAAATGTAAAATTGTACAACTTGAAACTTACGTTTGAAACACACCCAAAGTGCATAGAGGCTAGCATGTCTACACTAGATGTTTCCTTCACGAGATCTTGCTATTTAAAATAAAATAAAAAATTAGTTTTTACATGTATGTACATGACGTACAATCAAATATATATATCTTAAACATGTGAATTAAACTATTATATATATGTGTATGTGTGTTATTTATATTTATTTGAAATTTACCTGTGAAAGACCAATATCAGTGGCACCAGTTCCAAAAACATTCCCCAACATCTCATCTATAGAAAAAAATCCTGTGAACCAGCAAATGATGTCTCGCCCACAGTGCATACGACACCACATGATCCATAGTGGTGTGGTGTGCTAGAACTGGCCCCTCCACCAACATCACCGGATGCAATCTGGTCACTATGTTTGGTTAGAGTGTCAGTGAGCTCCCTCAATGCATACAATGTATCGATCTCCACAACCTCCTTCACTATAGGAGGGATAACTGAAGGCAGTGGGGGTTTTGGGGCATGGGGATCCTAGGTTGACCTATACGTGCACCAGTGTCTACTCTGCGTCCGAGCCACCTCCTCGACCAAAAAGTCGAGAAAAGTCAAAATAATTGGGACCTCATTGAGCACGAACTCAGTATAATTTATTCAAAAAAATAAAGAGGAACCTCGGTGTTGTTGTTGCATGGTGGATAATCAAAACCATCCACCATCGATCCCAATTTTTTTCAATTTGGTCATCGTGGCACCAATGGATTGGGAACCGTTTGCAAGTAAGCGTGGGGGGCATTGGTTCTGTGGTCGGTAAATAATGCATAAATGAGGTCTTTTCCAATTTTTTTGTCTTTTACGGTTGCATGGGATAGTTTATCCACATACCACCACCTACAGGCACCTCTAAAGGTATTCCATCTATGTATTTGGTTGGTTGCGGACTTGACTTCGTCAATCAATGTTTGCAATGTATTGTCTAAAGTCATGCGAGATGGATTTGTAGCATGATTTTGTCTTATAGTCTGAATTAGGTTCTCAATGATAACTTTATTTTCTCAGATTCCTCCAATGATATTATCTTGTGTTCCTTCCGGCTCAGTGGGGATAGAAGGAGCCACAGGAGGCAGATCTATGTTTGGAGGAGGGTTTTGAGGAATGTTTGGAGGGTTTTGAGGAATGTTCGGTGGGTTTTGAGGAATGTTTGGATGGTTTGCATGATTTTGAGCTTGTTGACCAACTGATAAAACAAGAAAATTGTATACATAAACAAACATTTCAAAAAACCCATGAAAATTCAAAAAAACCTAAAATGCAAAAAAAAATGATTAAAATCGGGGGCTTACCTCCTCGTCTTGGTGGCATGGTTGAATCTATCGCTATCCAGAAGTCCGATGAGCAATTTTGAGGTGGTATTCAAAGCTTGAGTGAAAAATGTCTAGGGAAAACATAGTTTGAAATGAAAAATGGGGAAAATAAGGTGTCAGCGGGATCTGCTAATTTTTGTCTCGATTTCTACGATCGCAGCGATTTATAACCGCACTTGCGGTTTTAGGTTCAGTAATTTCCCAACCTAGAATTCAGGAACCGCGATCGTGGTTCCTGAATTTCAGGTTTTTATGTCCACGGAATGGTCCACCAACTTCGTGCACTTACCCACAAACTCAAACTTCACACAAATATATTATAATTGTTGAAAACTATAACTCCTTAATCTTCTCGATTACATATGACTCCATTATATAGGAGTGGAGGAATAAAAATCTCTCAAAAATTTTGTTTCCTCATGAAACCAATTCTCCCAAATAGTTTCAACAATAAACAAACATAATAATAAAACAATACTAATTTGTTTTATTATTCTAACTTACTAACCACCCACTTTTCACCCTATTTACTTTCACCATTAACATTTACATATTACAATGCATAAATATAAAACCATATGATAAGCACTAAACCATAGAATTCCTAACATTCCCCCTTAGTGTGATCATGGGAAAACACACCCGTGTACTACAACTGCCGCTTCCATGTTGCTCATGATCTAGATGGTTTCTAGGACAATACCAACAACCTCTAGATGGTTTTCCAAGTGGTTAACCAACAACCACACCAAATATAGTTTTCCTAGTGGATTACTAACAACCACAACTATAGATAGTTTTTCCAGTGGATTACTAACAACCACAACTATAGATGGTTTTCTAGTGGATCCAACAACCACAATATCATGATGATGCAGTACATTCACTACAAGACTTTGGGTTGTGTATCCACATTTTTTTCACAATTTATTTGTGAATGGAAAAATGTAGATACACAACCCAAAGTTTTGTAGTGAATTTATTGTTTCTATTTTTAAATTTTATTATAAATTATAAATTTAAAATGTGAATATTAATGAAATTGAAAATATTTAAAAAATAAAAATAAAATAATATTAATAATATTTTAAGTTAATAAATTATTTTAAACACTAAATTACAATTTTAATAATATTTTAGCTTGTGTTTAATTACTTTCGTATATTTGTATTAACTATATTTCACATACATAAAAATATACATTCAATTGAATTTACAATTAGGATCTATATTAGGAATGTTAATTGATTGTGAAAATTACTAATCATAAGTATATAAGTATGAAAATATTTCATTATACATAACGGGAAGAGAAATGAAAAGATACCACATGATAGAAAGGGAAGAACATATAATATTTAAAGGAAAACATTCTTCCCCAGTTTCTAAGCTTGATTTGCAAAAACTCAACAAATGCAATGAATTTATAAATGAGATCTGCAATAATTGAGAACATTTGATGTGAACTCTATTGTACTTGTAGGGAAAAGAAGGAAAACAAAAGATAAATATATCTAGAAGATTGGAATGCTAGGAATAAAATGAATGTAAAAATCAAAAGATAAATGTATTTCAATATTATATGAGAAATCCAAATTTACTCCTTCAATAATTATTAATTGGAAGAATATTTTTTCTTTGTGAATCAATAGACTCCAGTACCATTTCCAAATATTTATTTGTTAACAGTCCAATTTTTTCCCCAAATAAAAAAATTAAAAATGTTCTATTAATCCTTATTTTTCAGCACCTCCATGCATGTACCTACAATGCAATAAAAATATTGTCATTTCCTTATTGAGATGTACAACTCAAAAATTGTTTTTCATTGTTGAAAAATAAACTAAACATTTTAGATTTATAAACTTGTAACATAATTTATAAAGTTTCAGCTGACTTAATAGATTAAAACATAAAGGTTTTGTTCTTGAAAACATAATACATAGGTAGTTATTTTTATCAAAAGATATCTGGTTACACCTAATATTACCATTACAAAAATTTCGTACAGAACTTTTTAAAAACAAATATACACCTCATTACCGTTAATACAAAAATTTGTAAAAAAAAGTTTTTAGAGGCTGAAAATGATGGTAAACCTTTTACATAGAAAACATGATGTATTGTGAATTACATCAAAACCTAAGAGATATCAATTCTCAAAGGCTACAACCTGTGCTTAATATATATGTTTTCCCCTTAAGCCACATGCACTAAAAAATTAGTAAAAAACCTCCTTGTTTCATATGAAACATATGCAATTAGGAATGACTTATGGAATATCTTCATCTTAGATCCACATTTCAAGGGAGGGAATTCATCTCCACCTTTCATTTTATTCTCTTACGAACGGTCTAAAAATTTTCAATCTTTAATGATCCAAGTGACATGTACTTCACCCATTCTAACAAAATCACGTGTAAATTTAGTTTCCATTTTCTAATTGCATACACACAATAAATATTATATTTCCTTAAAACACAAACATATATGCTATAAGCATGGAGTGGGCCCTCTTACGCATATTCAATTTTCCAATTACTATAAGATGTGGGGACACCCTTAGGATTTTTTACGAGGTTTATTTTAATATGTTTATGTTATGGTTTTGTGAGGATAATGAATTAACATTATGTGATGGATTCTTTTAATTGCATCAAATTAAGTAGGAATGGAGACTATTATATTTGAATAGGATATTATTAATTGACAAAATAATTTAAATTATTAAAATATGTAATAATTTAATAGAATTTGTAATTATAATATTTGAAATAAATATCTTCATGCAAAATATATTTATTATAAAAAATTAGCAAGAAAATTTTAAGTTTAGATAAAAGAAATGTGAAATTTACAAATTTAAAAATTGGATATAAGTTTGAGATTTAATGTTTATTATCCCCACAAGGAAATTGAAATACCTATTATTTATTATTATATTTTGAATCTTAAATATAAATTCATAATGTTTAAAAATGTGGATCATTCACAAAATATATTTTTGTATTTTTTAATTTATAATTAGAAATCTAATTTAATCGTAGCATGAGACATTTGCAATTAATTTTCTAAATAATGTATATCATCTATTAATGTATGTATGCATTCATACAAAATTTACATATGTATGGATTTAAATGAATAGTATTTATAAATTTTCAAAAAATTGTAATATTATATTTTGATTGATTAAAATATTTAATAGATGTAAATATTTTGACAATAATAAAAGTGTAAAATCTAGATTGTATTTTCCACCATACATATGAAAACAAAATTAAAAATTACAATTTAATATGAAATATCAACATTTCATTTTCTTTACAAATGTGGATTTTTCACAATAGAATGTATATTATCCAAAGTTTTATTACAATTGTAGTTTTTGCCACATGTATATGTATAATTAAAGCTTAGACATTATGTTATTTGTTTAAATTTACACAATTATATATTTTTAAGGAAATATGAGTGTAGAATATACAAAATATTATTTTTCCATTATTTATCAATCAAAGATAATATTATGGGTGGTTTAGTTAGTAAAAATATTCATTATAAGTCTAGTAAAGTGTTTATTCATGTAGCTTTTCTACACTAAATTTTGTATATTGTAGATCAATTTCAATTTCTTTTTTAATTATTATGATATTGTAAAATATTCACATTACATTTTATTAAAATACATGATTATTGTGGGTATTGCACAAATATTCCACAATATCTATTTTTTGTGGATACACTTGTGGGTAAATGCCATTATTTCTAGTAGTGATTGCTTGGCTCGACCATTCTTTTTCTTCAAACGATTACACATCGAGAATCCATTATAGTGCATATTATTCATCCACAAAACCGAAACAATTTTTCAGTTCCCACCCCAACAATGTGCATTTTCCGGAAAAAAAAAAGAAATTTGAAAGCAACATACCATGCTTTGATAGAAACAAGAAACACACACACATACACACATGTCACCAAACTAGTGATGTGGCCCATCATAGGTGACTCATGAGAGGTCATTGATTGACCTCTTACCTCCGATGTCTCCCACCTCGATGTCATACTATTAAATTAGCATGATTTATCTTTCGGGATCATGATGCAAATATTGATGATGAAGCTCTGAATATGACAGAAAAACCAATCTATGATGTTTTGATGATAAATTGAGAACCAAAGCTCCGTTTTACAATATGTAAACTACATCATAAATATGGTTTCAAGATATTTCCAATGGTTTATAGAATCACCGATGATTTATAAGGAATAATTAGCTATTCATCGAAATCATCAATTGAGTTTTAGATAAAGAATCATTGGCAATTGGAAAAAAAACGTTGACAATTATAAAAAAATTGGCGATCCCTGTAAAAATTCAACATATCCTTCTACATCCTTGTTTTTACATGTGTTTGATGTTGTTCAAATTTGTATTTCTTCCTGAGATAGGTGCCAATAGGAAAAATCTTTTCTAAATGAATCAACAATGTAAGAATTACAATCAAAACTATTAGATGACGTAATCTAAACAACAAATATGAAGAAGGATGATGCCAAATTCGAATAAAGAAATAATCACACTTCTATCTCCATTATTTAATCTATGTACACATCTTACTAGTCCACTCTCACAATTAATGAAGATTCACATAAGTGGGGCAACCTTGACTTGTAGCAGATTTGCCTCTTCATTGATTTTTTCATAGAGCCATACCAACTCGATATAGATAAAATCAACGCTCTATATTGTGTGATTAAAACACCATTAATGGATCTACAAACTCAGATTACATACACGGAATTACAGAGATTTAACAAACTCAAACTCCACACAAATATATTATAATTGCTGCAAAATACAACTCCTCAATCTTCTCGTTACATATGACTCCATTATATAGGATTGGAGGAATAAAAAATCTCTCAACAAATTTTGTTTCCTCATGAAACCAATTATCTTGAATAGTTTCAACAATAAACAAACATAATAATAAAACAATACTAATTTGTTTTATTATTCTAACTTACTAACCACCCACTTTTCACCCTATTTACTTTCACCATTAACATTTACATATTACAATGCATAAATATAAAACCATATGATAAGCACTAAACCATAGAATTCCTAACACATAAAACTCAATAGGAAGATGTGTTTTCCATCTCGCTTTTCTTTGGGGGTTTTTACTCTTTTACACATACAAATTATGCATAAAATTCAATTCAAAACATGCTGACATCTAAATTTTATCTAGTTATTTTTCTCTTTTACCCACAAGAAGTTATGCATAAAGTTCAATTAGAGACATGTTGTAAGATAAATTTAGGATTTTAAGTTCTTATACCCACAAAAAGTGTGACGAAATCATCGAATTTTTTTCGAAGCTAAATTTTCTACAGGGTTTTCTGTAATGATAGCCTTATAATCTTGAATAAAATCCAATCAAAAACCTATTGTAAACTAACTTTTTGTAAGGGTTCCTGTCTTGTCGCTCATTACAATATGTGCACAATCTCAATAAGAAAGTTGTTATTAGATTTCTATGTAGTTTTATTATCTTCCAAAGAAACTTAATTTTTAACATTTAAACAGGAAATGTTCTAAGCTGGCTTCTCGGTAGTTTGTTTCTCTACTTTTATACCCATAAGAACTTACGAAAAAAATTCAATTTTGAAAAATGCTTTGAATAGGCCTCTTTGTAGTATGTTTATGTCCTACTTAACTCATAAAAACCAATGCACAGGCCTCTTTGTAGTATGTTTATGTCCTACTTAACTCATAAAAACCAATGCACACAGTTCTTTAGAAAATTGTTCTAATATGACATTCACGTGATTTTATTTTCTTCTATTTTACCCAAAAAAACACATGCATACAATTTAATCAGGAAAATTTTCAAACTGACTTAGATTTTTTTCGGTCTCCCAGTGTTTCTTCACAGCATATTAATTCATAAGAGTCTTCTTTGTATCTTTTTTTCTTCTCTTTTACCCATAAAAACCAATGCACAATGTTCATTCGATTTATTTTCCCAAACTGATTTCCATGCGAGTCTGGAGTTTGTTTTCTTGCTCTTTTTCCCGTAAATTCTTATGTATAAAAATTCAAAAACAAATTCTAAACTGACTTTGTTGTAATTTTTACTATATTTTATCCATGAAAACTTATGACATCGAATCGTTTGAAGAAAATATGAAAAATACTCTTCAGAAAATATTCTATTTCTATTAAATAAGACAAATATTCTTAACAAATAATCTTTTAGGAATAAAATGTGACATCAAATCCTTACAATTAAATCATAAATAAACTCTTAACAAATTTCTATTTCATTATTTCTACTCTGTTACCCACAAATAATGTAGTATTTCTTGTAAATGTAATTACGCTGTGAGGCGTTCTTGTTATGGGCTGCGACCTGTTTTCCCTGACAGGTTTAGGGCATCGGACGGCTCTATTTCGGGGTCGTTGAAATCCAACGGCGGAGGAAACCCTGGATTTCGTTCGTGTGGAGGAAGCGGCCTGCTCTGCTTCGCCGGTTGTTCATCATTACACTTCGTAGTTGGGGCCGGAATAGCTCAGGAATAAGCGCCTGTTCTTTGGCAATGGACGGATTATGTTGTGCGTGGCAGAAATATGAGAGGGGGTGCTTCGTAGTTGGGGCCGGGATAGCTCTGGAATGAGCGCCTGTTCTTTGGCAATGGACGGATTATGTTGTGCGTGGCAGAAATATGAGAGGGCGTTTGCATGTGGAGAAGGTTTGGGTGCCTATAAATGCCTGCTTTGCCTGCTGTTTGCATTCCTGAGGGTATCTTTTCATGCTGGTTTAGATTCGTCCTGCAGTGTTCTGGTAAGTTGTCTCGGTTGTATCTTTTCGCTAACAACCAGTCAAAGCTGTGTTTCGCCTTTAACTTGCTTCCGAGGTCTTTCCCGTGGGTGGGTTCTTGCTTAAACAATGTATGGTGTGCTGTGCAGGTGGGTTTCGTGAGGGGCATATTCTCTGCAAGGTATTACCTTAAGGTATGAAATCTCAAGTTTGATCACACGAGTCAAAAAATTTTTACTCTGTTTTGAAACTCTGTGATTTTGGACTTAATCCATCGCTGCAAAAATTGCACCTAAATTACTCCGCCTTTGTGATTTTGGACTTAATCCATCGCTGCAATTAGTGTACCTAAATTTTAGTGAATCTGTGACATTGCAGTGTTAAGTTCTTTATCTTACTGCTAGACCATAACCCAATTGACTCCATGGATAACATATTCTGTTTCTTATCTGACAAATTCCTTTTTCATATTCCCTTGGAGGGGTTACTAAACTCCAATTATGAATTGTACCAAGAGCATGGATTTGTGGGGAGAATGAGTTTGCTCATTCTTTTCCTTATCTGTAATTTTTGACAAATGAGTGGTATGCATATTATCAATGATTAATATAAATAAGTTTTCTGGTTTGTGTCAGATCCTAATCTCATTAAATATTTGGACAAACATTGAATGACAGACCTTAAGCAGGAAAAGTGAGTAGCATGTCTGTGGTCACAGAAGTTACAAAAAAGTAGTCAGATAATAGGAAACACAAGTTGTTAAAAGAATAGAATGAGTAAAATAACACGTTTCATGCGGCAGTCTATAGACTCCAGAGAATACCTCAGGAGAAATATAGACTATAACACCATCTTAGAGACTATAGGACTGTATTTTGTGCATTCTCTCTCTTTCTTTTCTTGTTATGGGATGAAGAAATTACAAGGGACAAACATTGAATGACAGATCTTAACAATAGAATTGACTTACATGCCTAAGATAATAGAACCTACAAAAAAGTAGCCAGACAGCAGGAAACACAAGTTGTTGAAAGAGTAGAATAAGTAAAATAACAAATTTCATGCAGCAGCCTATAGACTCCAGAGAATCCCTCAGGAGAAATGTAGATATTATAATAGCATCTCAGAAGTATTGGACTGTACTTTGTGCAATGTCTCTCTATCTTTTCTTGTTATGTGATGAACAAATTACAAGCTCTGGAATCATTGTGCTTTGTATCTCCATGATCAAGTTTTATGCAACTGACACCCTTTTCTTTCCTTCTCTGTTAACAACAAATGTCACCTTAAGCAATCCTGACAGCTGAATAGGTAGATTGATTGACATAAATGTTTAAGATTCTCCATTCCTATATATGATGCATTTAACTGAAAATAGAATAATTTTATACAGAAAGGCCTTTAAATTTAATTTTGCGTTTTCAATTAGAATGCTTGTTGCTTTATATTCAAATTACAGTATGAATGTTTTGACAGGATTTCATTCAATTATCGATTTCTGTTACAAATTTTCTTTTTATAATTCTTTGGAAAAAATTTTTTCATATCTTTTAAAATGATTCCCTGTTTGTTTAATTGGTGAACTGTCATGTCTGCTCCCGATGATTGAGAAACCTTATAATATCCCAAGATTCTTATGGGGATATTTCATGGTAGAATCAGAGTTGTGCTTTTCCCCAAGGTGGCATTTGATAACAATGTTTTGCAAATTAAACTGAAAAATATATATGCAGTGATTACTTTATCTATCTTTATTGCTTTCCTATGAAACCCGACATTAAATGGAAAACTTCGATTTTATCTGAATGCTTTTGTGAAACAATAAAGGAAGATCTCTGGATTCCAATGATTCTTCAATGGTGACCTATATCCACTATAAATGTTTCTCACAACTTCACGCCATTGGATGTATTGTGCCTCTTTTGAACTTTAGGATGAAATGATGCATTGGTTATGAGCTTTTGCATGCCACAAATGTAAAAACAAAAGCTATGATATTGGATGGCTTTGTGTTCTGCTGCTGACTTATTCTCTGATTGGTCATACCAGGTGAAAAAGGCAGCTGTGGATATTGTTCAAGGACTAACTGGTTCTGAAGAGGGACTTCTGAATTTGGCTAATCATTCAGATACTCTATTGGCTTCGCTTTTGCATCTTCTAGGCGATAAAAAGGTTCTTATTCATCTGGTATCTATGTTAAATTAGAGTATATAGTAAGTTAGAATAGTGTATTGTAAAATACTCTTAAATTTTTGAACCCAGATTGCAATTTGATTATTGTGCATGTGTACTATTATCAATGCATTTTACGGGTCTTTTCCCTTTCTTTGCATTGTCCTCAAAATGAAAACTACCTGGAAGTTTCTTAACTTTACGTGGAAATGATTCTGTGTTGCTTCTCACTTCTTGTCATCTTATTGAAATGTTTTTCAGGCGTTGTCATGTAATTCATTTTTAAGAGCCACTTCTGGCCTTAAGAGTGTTATTATGGGGGCACCGAAAACCTTAATTCTCACCAAAAGCCTTAAACTAAATGAAGATCTGTGAAGGTAAAGTAAAAATACCTAATATTAAAAGACCATTTGGTAACAATAATTGAATGTGAAATCATATAATTGTCGGCAAGGTAAAGCTGCTACCTGGTTACAGCAATAAGAGATTAGAAAAATAAAAACTGTATCTAATGAAGTTCCCAACAGCAGTGTTGAGGGTGCCCGGAATTCTGTCTGATTGTCAATCTATTTCAATTTATAAATATATGCCCTTTTAGGAAAGCCTTTTTTCCCTGGGAATCTGATCCGTTAGGGAATGTCACCAGGTTCATGAATCACATTAGTTTTCCTCAACCAAAACTAGATTGTTTCTATAAAAAAATGAAATTCAATGTGAACTAATTTCACAAAGAGGATAATATTTCGTCACCAATTCATGTACTTTTCATATTCCTCTACACATCACCTTAGCACACATCTACTTTTAGTAATAAGTAATAATTATCATTGACTACCTTGATTACTGCTATTTCCAACATACTTTGTCATCTCAGAGAAGCTGGATCTGCTGGACACCATTCTCTGTGGTCTCAAATGTTTTCTGCCGCATTATTCTGTGGAGCTTGAGCCTTCCAGGTTTTGAACCCGGGTCATCAGCAACAAATGCTCCAACTTACCACTAGATCACAGCCCAACATACTCCATGCATAACATATTTATTTAGCCTTGGATAGCATGCTTTTAAGCAGTCCTTAAATTGTTTATGTCGGTTTGATGTTCCAGGTAATAAAAATTGTCTTTAGAAAGTGAAATTGGGTTCTGAATGGAATAGTTTCAGCATCTAATGGCTTTGTGTTCTGCTGCTGACTTATTCTCTGATTGGTCATACCAGGTGAAAAAGGCAGCTGTGGATATTGTTCAAGGACTAACTGGTTCTGAAGAGGGACTTCTGAATTTGGCTAATCATTCAGATACTCTATTGGCTTCGCTTTTGCATCTTCTAGGCGATAAAAAGGTTCTTATTCATCTGGTATCTATGTTAAATTAGAGTATATAGTAAGTTAGAATAGTGTATTGTAAAATACTCTTAAATTTTTGAACCCAGACTGCAATTTGATTATTGTGCATGTGTACTATTATCAGTGCATTTTACGGGTCTTTTCCCTTTCTTTGCATTGTCCTCAAAATGAAAACTACCTGGAAGTTTCTTAACTTTACGTGGAAATGATTCTGTGTTGCTTCTCACTTCTTGTCATCTTATTGAAATGTTGTTCAGGCGTTGTCATGTAATTCATTTTTAAGAGCCACTTCTGGCCTTAAGAGTGTTATTATGGGGGCACCGAAAACCTTAATTCTCACCAAAAGCCTTAAACTAAATGAAGATCTGTGAAGGTAAAGTAAAAATACCTAATATTAAAAGACCATTTGGTAACAATAATTGAATGTGAAATCATATAATTGTCGGCAAGGTAAAGCTGCTACCTGGTTACAGCAATAAGAGATTAGAAAAATAAAAACTGTATCTAATAAAGTTCCCAACAGCAGTGTTGAGGGTGCCCGGAATTCTGTCTGATTGTCAATCTATTTCAATTTATAAATATATGCCGTTTTAGGAAAGCCTTTTTTTCCTGGGAATCTGATCCCTTAGGGAATGTGACCAGGTTCACGAATCACATTAGTTTTCCTCAACCAAAACTAGATTGTTTCTATAAAAAAAATGAAATTCAATGTGAACTAATTTCACAAAGAGGATAATATTTCGTCACCAATTCATGTACTTTTCATATTCCTCTACACATCACCTTAGCACACATCTACTTTTAGTAATAAGTAATAACTATCATTGACTACCTTGATTACTGCTATTTCCAACATAGTTTGTCATCTCAGAGAAGCTGGATTTGCTGGACACCATTCTCTGTGGTCTCAAATGTTTTCTGCTGCATTATTCTGTGGAGCTTGAGCCTTCCAGGTTTTGAACCCGGGTCATCGGCAACAAATGCTCCAACTTACCACTAGATCACAGCCCAACATACTCCATGCATAACATATTTATTTAGCCTTGGATAGCATGCTTTTTAAGCAGTCCTTAAATTGTTTATGTCGGTTTGATGTTCCAGGTAATAAAAATTGTCTTTAGAAAGTGAAATTGGGTTCTGAATGGAATAGTTTCAGCATCTAATCTATAGTTAGCATTCAACTTTAATAGCCATTGACATTCTATTGTTTTGCACATTCCTCTTAGGTTCTGCTAACTTCTTCTCTGGCATACTAAAGCTTTGGATTGTAATACAAGTTCAGTATACTTCTTAAAATTATTTCTTTGTAGTTACTATCAAGGAGAGCTAGGGTCAAGCTTACGGATGGAGAGCTATGCTCAGATTTGTAGTAACTTTTTTTGATTTGTTACATTATATAATTTATTCATTCCATTTTCAATCTGTTGAACCATAACTTTAAGGGCTTAACCTAGGTTTACGAAGTGTAAAGGTGTATACAACTGTACCTTTTGAAATACAGACACTAGACTAACAATTTCATGATCTGTTTCTTTTTCCTTATCTGTAATTTCAATCTGAACAACAAAGATTTATGGATGATAGGAAAGCATGAAATTAGTGTACCTAAATTTTAGTGAATCTGTGACATTGCAGTGTTAAGTTCTTTAACTGCTAGCATAATGGAATTGACTCCATGGATGGACTGTTTCTTATTGAAAAATTCTTTTTCATATTCCCTTGAGGGGTTCTAAACTCCAATTATGTTTTACCAAGAGAATGGATTTTGGGGAGTGAGTTTTCTAGGGTTTGAAACTTTATATCGTAAGTGAAAATTACCACTAGACCATAAATTGAAATTTGAATCCTTATGTTTTTCCCCTTCATATGTCAACACCTAATATGCATTACCTTGGAGATGGTACCAAGCTCATTTCAAACGTCTTTTATTTGTTACCTTAGAGAGTGTATTGAACTTCATTTTGCCAATTGTGCTGAAATCATTGCATTGTGGAGCTAAAATTTGAACCCGGGTCATGCACCAAATTCCAACTTACCACTTTGTGATTCGCAGCCCAACATAATCCATGCATAAATATTTATTTAGCCTTGGATAGCATGCTTTTTAAGCTGTCCTTAAATTCTTCAAGCGATTGTCTAGCCAAGGATGAAGCTAAAGGGTTGGCCTTTATCTTACTGCCTTCCTAACCCAATAGAACTAGCCATGGATAACTAAATTTCAAAAATTTCAAACTTGAAACTTCATATGGTACTTGTATTGCCACAAGATGTATTTGTTGTTTCTATAACATTGTCTTTTTATTTTATTTTTGAGTTGTCCTAATTTTGAAATTCACTATCTTCTTGACTCTGTGAGGATGCAATACTATGCGAGGAATGAACTGATAACAGTGTACCTGATGGTTAGGAAGTCCTTGTCTAAGAAAAAGCTCAATCAAAAAATCAGAATAAGAAAATTAAAAAATTGACCAAGTAAAATGGATACAACATCATTGAGGGAAAGGTTGTTTGCTGCTTCCCAGTCAGAATGGAAATAGTACTGAAGAGATTTTATTTTGACATATCGAGGTGGAAGGTTTAGTGGGTGTTTACTAATTGCACCTTAATCACCACACTATCGAGGGCAAGGAAACTATGAGTCCCTGTGAAACCATTGAAATTCAAACCACATTATATAAATAAAAAAAAATCAACAAATTTCAACAATACCCACAATAATTGCAGCTATTTAGGGTTTAAAGAGGTTGCAGATTCTTGTTATCTCTCAGTCTGTGGTATAATGCGTGTGCCTTCATTCATACACTTTTTTTTTTGACATAAATTCTTTTTTGTTTTTTAAGGCTACTTGAAGGGTGTTGAACTTCATTTTATTCTTTGTGCTGTAAATCGATGTTTTTGGCATGTGAGTTTTTAAGTTTAGATAAGTATTGTGACATTTGTATTTATGAGCCTGAAGTATAGATAAATTTTACTTAGTGAAAGAAAGAGTGTATCCTAAACCAAAACAAATGCTCTTTTCAAATTGTTTAGGTTAATTAATTTTTAGATATTTCTATTTTTCTTGGAATAATGTTTTCAAACATATACTCCATGCAAAAGTATGTTCTATATTTTTTTGCTTGGATTATGCTTTTTTTAAGCAAGAATAATTAAATTTTTAAAGATTATATGTATCATGCCAAGTGATTTGTTAAATCTAGATGGACATGTAGGGGCATGTGCCCTCCACTCCGGGAAAGTGTCTTTGAGAGATTCTATTTCTCTACGGGAGGCCACCTAGCGTTATTTGCCTTAGGGCAGGGTATAACTAAACTTAGTAAAAAGAACTTTGCTTGACAAACTTGAAACTTCATATCAAATACTTGTATTGCCCACAGCACAAATGATGTATTTGTTGTTTCTATAACACCACAACTACGAAGGCATTATTTAAATTTTTGAGTTGTCCTAATTTTGAAATTCACTATCTTCAGAAATTGTGAAGGCACGCCTTCACTTACCGGTGGAATCGAGTCATCTATCTGATCAAAATTTACGGACGGTGGATTCATTATCGAAGGTTGGGAAGTCCGACTACTAAGAAAAAAGAGAATCAAGCCCCCTCAAATAAGAAAAGATGGGTGTCTTTGTTAAGAAGTAAAAACATTTGAACAAGATGAGGGAAAGAAAATCCCCTATGTGCATGAGAATGGCTTTTCAGAAAAAAAAAGATTTTATTTTGACATATCGAGGTGGAGACATTCCTTTTGACTTTGAAAATACTTGATATATATATATCATGCTGTAATTAAAGCTTATGTTTTGCGTTGTAAATGCTACCAAAGGAAAACTTTATATAAATATCATACTCTAATTACTGTTGGTTAGTTTTTTTGGCAAGCTGAAATACACAATGTTTATCATGCATGCATGCAGGAATTCATGACTTCAGTTTATACTCTCTAAAGAACATCAAAAAAATAAAGCTTGATAAAGGCCACAATGACAAATCTGAATACAGTACTTATCTTGATGGGTTGTGAATGGTTATTTTAATGTTTCACACATGACATTGTTTTGTTCTTAGTAGTTAATGTAAAGGAATCATGTTGTGTGAAAATACCATGGCTTCCATAAAAGAGCCACAATATAAATTTACCACAATGGATGACAAAACTTTTCATAGTTCAATTCTTAATAGGACTAAATATGTAGAAGGAATATGTTTATTCTTTGCCCTGTAAAATGGATGTTTATGGCTAAATGAAAGTTTTCAAAGTTTACTTTGCGTAAGGGTTTGTCAAACGCACAATGGGTTCCATACTTTGTAAGAGCATGTGCATGGGATTGAAGTCATAGATAAATTTTACTTTGTAAAAAGTAAATTGAGTGGCCAAAAAGATCTGGTTTTGCAAATTGGTTCTTTTTTATTTCAAGATGAAGAAGTTTAGGTTAAAATTTAATTTCCATTTTTCAGGTTTTAAACCATCAATTTGGAATAATGTTTTCAAATTTTATACTTTAATCATTTGAAAATAGGCTTAGAAAAAGTATGTTCATATATTTTTTGGTTTAAATTTTTGAGCCCTTTGTTTCATCAAACTTCTTCCACCTATATTTAAAGTAATATGAATGGAAGTATACTCCAGACAATTGGAGGAATTCAAATGAGAAATCAAAATGGAGTTTATCAAGATTGATTTTCAGTTACATGATGGATTCAATATCAAGCATTCCTTTCTCATTTCTAACAAGATTGATTCGCTTACATGATTGATTTCCATTGTATTGGCTTATAGATTGCAGCCATGTTTTTTACTTGATGCAGGCACTTTTATAGAGCATGACTAGAGTCTGCAGTTCTATTTTGAGGAATATCCTGAAGGCAGTACTGTTTATGGATTTCTCACATGCTAATGGATATTAGGACTTTCCTTATATCCAGAGTTGCACAGTATTTAAATATATATATATTACATGGATACGACAAATATATTTATAATTCCTATCAATACTAATGAAAAAAAAGTAATATATTATCCCCTAAGTTGCTGCTAGGTTTAGGTTACGGGTAACAACAGTATACTAATACATGGATACAGCAAAAACAAATTGCCACATATACTAATATATGGATAATCTATATAATGCCAAATGAAATGTCACAAATGTCATAATAAATATTAAAATTTATTATTACATAAAAATGCAACCAGGTCTGAATCTTAATGTGATCGTGAAAATTTAAAACGGAGTGCATGTATATCAAGATGTAATAATCTTATTTTCTGCTTTTATAGCAGCATAAAACTGAAAATCGGATTTGTGTGGGATTTAGATTTACTGTCACAATCATTCCTTGTCCAAATTTGAATTTTCCTACAAGTGATCAGATAAAGAGTAGTTGGGTTGCTTGAGCTTGTTCCCTCATGTTAAGATTTGCTCCCAAGATTAGCCCCTGCTGTTTTTCAGCATTTCAGTGTTTAAAAAAAAAAACTGTGCCATTTTTTGTTTCAATGTTGAAAAAGATTTTAGAAACTTGTTTTTGGCCCTGGATGCAGCCTGGGCAGGCAAAATACTGCCGAATGTGTCTGCAGACATCCAGCCATATCCAGTCCTTTTTTCTGCCGAATCATTACCCAAATATTAGACTTTTACACTCTACAATTTTTTGTAACTTTAAATCAGATATATTCAGCTGTATCTGATACAGCCCAGTTGTGGGTTTGTATCTGTCTACAACCACGTACAGTATCCAAGCCATGTCTAAGCCAAGCCCTACCCATGTACCATCATTCAAGATCTGCATCATAGAAACTGGCTGTTGGATGCTTTTTTTTATTTTTGTAACCTTGCACACATCTGACATCCACCTTTACCATTCCGACAATCAATAGAGCATATAAGTTGAGTTGATGTAAAGAGCTAAGTATTGCATGCTACTTTAGATAACATTGAGACATTCACTTGAATGTTAATGTAAGAATGAGCTAGGCCTAGGGTATTAGGATTTTTCCATACGAAATAACATATGGATGAAAAGTCGAACGGAGTGCATATAGAATTTGTCCTTTGTTGGAAGATACCCATGGGACTGGGAGGTCCCTTAAACAGTATCCAAGTATAACAGAGACGGAAGTCTTTGGTAGAAGAGAAAACACCATAAAAAATTAGGAAATAGCCACCCTGACCAATAAGGTGAACAAGAATCATAAAATGAGAAGCACTTACCAAAGTTACAAAATTTACACTGTCATGGGTATTAGGAAAGGAAATAAATTTTACATTCTAAACAATTTTTTTTAGATATATATATATATAATTCAACAAGAGCATTGGGCAGCCTCTGAAAAACAAAAAAAGAAGTTATATTCTACAGACATCAACAAGAAATTAACTTCAAATTGATATAGCATTCACATCCTCTGTCAAAAAATACCACCCATTCCCTTCTTTTCAACCACCATTTTATAGACAGGGTTAGCACACACTTTACAATGATATGTACATTCCGATATGTTTACATTTCATGTAGACCTCACATCCTGTTGTTGAAATGTACAAAATTTATACTCGAAAGCTTGGATGTTGAGGAATTGGACTTAGCATTTCGATCAGAGCATATTATTGTTCAATCCTTCCATCGATGATGACACTCAGGATTGCAGCAAACATAAAAGAGAGACATATCATCTCCTCTTGTTGATGCCTGCACGTTTCAAAGGAAACAGTCTCAGCCCTAATCTAAGTCTTTGCAGATTATTCACAAGGTTTAATAAACAATGAATCAGAATTTTCTGCTAATCAATAATATATTTTAATTTTATAAATAGCAATGTCTGCCCACTCAAAGCTAGGAAACAAAAATAATTCAGATAAATGATCAAATAAAATTTGAGGGCCGTTTAATTTGTTTATTAGTTATTACAAATTCTGATAATAACTGCGTAAGCACCACATCAGCTATATCAACAGCCAAATGTGCTAACCTAGAGTATATTTTGAGCCCTCAAGAGATATAATCTGAAAAATACCTGAAGATAAATTAAAGTAAACAACTCCAATGGATGAGATAAGATATAGTCTATCCCTGAGTGAACTCTCACATGGATTAGTAGTAGATTTCAAACATATAACTTTAACAAAGTAATGTAATATTTTACAACCAGTTGATACATTAACCAACCTGCATAAAAGCAATCAAAATAATTCTTTCTAACTAGAAGTTTCCTATTTTGGAAACTTGATAAGCTTCATTTTATAGTCGCGATTGATGATGGGTTGAGAAGTTGCAGCCCGAAACCTCTCGTAATAACTCCAGAGGTGATCCCAAAGTCCATCTTTACTACAACGGCTTGACATATATTAGAAAAAACCACTGCCGATTGTATACACAGGTAATCCTGAAGTCCATCTCTAAGCATCCAGAAATAACCACAAAATGCTTAGGAATGTCAGCTTGCCTTTGGATGAATGATCGATCACATATAATATCATATCATTTTTGTCAATGTACATGAAACAAAAAAATAGAAAATTCGCAACATTCTCCAATCCAAAAAGGTAGCCTTCATATGAAGCATTTAGGCTTCCTTCTGCATCTGAAAAGGAAAACAGATTTGTGGGATGGTAACATCCAGCAAATGCAAAATAAATTAGCCCGCTGGACCCATCGACAGTTTTCTTTTTCCAGAAAAATACTTCTGAAATCTATCTTACAAGCTGTCCTGGTCTATTTTCAGCAATTGTTTTCTCTTCCCACCCAAGTTACAGATTTTCTATTAATGTATTCCCAACAGCAGAGCCAATTGTGTTGAATTATTAATAGAGAATCTGCAACTCTTGAGAAATATGCTCGAGTGACAATTCACAGTGTGCTATAATATTTTGACCCTTGTTTCGGGTCTCTCTACAAAACCCATCATCAGGGATAAGATCAAAGTCAATGCTCAAAGCATACGAGAAAGTAATGTCCTCATAGATTTGAGCAACAACAATTTGTTCTTCATTAAATCTGCTTTGTCCTTGACAGTGTCTGATTTTTTCTTGAGCATTGAGCTCATGGCAGACCATAAATGTTTCAGAAATGTTGTGGCCTCCATTTTTATTTCACCCACTTTGATCTTCATTGCTGACAAATAATAATAACTCCCTGGCAATGGATACTATTTAAAGGACCTAACCTGGAATGTTTTTGGTTTTCTGTGTAGGAAGATGAAAGCCTAGATAAAGTATATAATATTAAATTCCTGCAAGATTACTTATACAGCTCAGGAAATGCAAAAGTCTTGAGAATCTTTCATTTTTGCAGGTGGTCCTTCCTAGATAACGATTTTGGGGTGTAATGGATTTATGCCAAAGCACCAATCCATGATGAAACGTCAACATGGATTGTTGTTGCAGACCAAATTTAATGATATTTTTGGTAATATAGAGGATATTAGTTGTTTTGGTGAAAGCGCAGAGCTGTACATAGCACTATAGAGGTGCAGGGTTCTGCTTGCTTTGATCATTTTTTACCAGATAGATATGAATCATCATCAGCTACTCTGCATGGATGTTTCTTTGACCATAACGACCTTAAGAATCCATCACAACTTAATTCTTTTGTTAAAAAAGCACTAGGTGAGGGTACTAACAATATGGAAAATATGTACTATCAGAGGTAAAGTTTTATGTTTCATGATGGGGACCGTTGACATAAATTTGGATTTTAAATTCTTAAGTCAGTAATTTTTTTATTATTTGTAAAATACTGTTAAAACCAGCAGTGGTGTTATTTGATTGGGGTTTGAATCCAAATATGAAATATAAATTTTGAATTGGAACCACTACTGTGTTTATGCTATAGCATTAGTTGTACAAAAATATCAACTCCATTTTGTGTAAGGTTTGAGCATGACTTCTTTAAAACCCTTTGGATGCTATTGCTATCAGTATTACTTACCTAAATGTTTTATAGCCAACTTACTTTCCTCATTAGAAACCAAAGACAACTTACTATCCCTTTGTTATTATAATTTATTCTTTTATTCTTACTGTTATATTCATTATCTTATTTTTAGAATTCGCCCGCAATTCAATAACGTACTTACAAGTTAAAGTTTATTGCAAAACCTCTACTTCTTGCTTGCGATGCATGTTTTTTCCTTGTGCCATGCTGGATTTGTATACGTATAGCTAATTCTGTTTTAATTTAAAAAAGGAATCCTGAATGTTTTATTTCTGCATTTTTAAAGTTCAAGGCACAAATAACTCATCTAATATTTAGCAAGTTTTGCTCACAGAAACAATTGTTGCGTTTGTTTCATTGACAACAAACCAGCTGCTACAAAAGTAATTGAAGTGGATCTATTGCGGCATTGTCCTGGATTGAGGTGATTTAAATTTTTTGAGCATTTATAACTACATCGACCTGTGCGCTATATTGTCCACATTGTTCCCTGCCTCAATACATATAATGTAACTCAAACTTTGCAAAGCCTGAAGAAACAACATTAACGACTTATGTTAATTGCATTTGTTGGTTGCAGTGCTTGCATAATACATCTTTGATTGAGCCAAACGCTCCTGCATTTATTCTCAAATAAGCTCAATAACGTACTTACAAGTTAAAGTTTATTGCAAAACCTCAACTTCTTGCTTACGATGCATGTTTTTTCCTTGTGCCATGCTGGATTTGTATACGTATAGCTAATTCTGTTTTAATTTAAAAAAGGAATCCTGAAAGTTTTATTTCTGCATTTTTAAAGTTCAAGGCACAAATAACTCGTCTAATATTTATCAAGTTTTGCTCGCAGAAACAATTGTTGCGTATGTTGTTTCATTGCTTGCTACAAAAGTAATTGAAGTGGATCTATTGCGGCATTGTCCTGGATTGAGGTGATTTAAATTTTTTGAGCATTTATAACTACATCGACCTGTGCGCTATATCGTCCACATTGTTCCCTGCCTCAATACATATAATGTAACTCAAACTTTGCAAATCCTGAAGAAACAACATTAACGACTTATGTTAATTGCATTTGTTGGTCAAAAGTGCTTGCATAATACATCTTTGATTGAGCCAAACGCTCCTGCATTTATTCTCAAATCGCTTGCGCTTCGCAAAAAGGTAACTTTCTGAGGTTATGAAACGTCACACCATCTTCTAAGGTCATTAAAGGTAGTTTATGTTTTCATCCCATTCTGCCGTTGAATTACAACGAGCCCCCATTTTTCAAATTGCTAGGAAAGCTCAAACTTGCATTTAACAAAATAGAACTTCTCTTTTCTTTTCCATATGTATTCCATTAATGTCCATTACATAACTATAGTGAAGATAAAACTAAAAAAAATGTACAGAATAATACTAATATGCCCATTGATTAAAATTAAATACTCTAGACAAATAAACTAAAAAGCCATATGACAACATAAAAAAAAGGGACTAAGAATAAACCAACAAATTTTCGAACAGGATTGCAACATTTCCGAAAAGCTAAATAGTCTTACACATAATGGAGATAAACTTGACTGAAGGAGGTGTGCTGAGTATCATTAAAGAATCCCCCCATAACGGCTTGACACTACAACTACTGAACTTGTCACCATTGCGTTCATCGTTCAACTCTGCAATTCAACACCGAGTGGACCTGTCAGACGGAAATCATATTCAACCTGCCCTGCTTCCCTCTAAGTTTGCAGGCCATGTACTCGACAAAATATTGCAGGAAGGGTCCATTGTGCTGCTCGAAAATATGTCTGCAGAAATTATAATAAAGATCTGTAAGTTGCATCTACGTCATTGTTTGAGTTTTGTAAAGTCTTATTTTCTGATTTTATAATGTTGACTATTCTTTCCTTGTGTTATAGGACGGTTCTTATTACTGACATGGACAATATTGTCTCCACCTGGCCAAGGCAAGGAACACCTGTTCCCGTCCCTGAACATATTTTACGAGGGAAAGAAATAGTATGCGAGTCAACGCCCCCCGCAAACACTCAGCTGTCTCCAAACACACCTGCCTGTGATAGATACACTACTGCAAACAGTGAAAACAATTGCACAGACATTTCTGGTTTGACTTTAACGTCAAGGATATGGACTATAGAAGGCAGGGCTCTTGCTAAAACAACTCTCAGAGAGTACCGAAATACAAAGGGTGTGGTCATCTTCGCCTTTGATTTTGTGGACAAAAAAGGCACAGAAATAAGAATCACTTCTTTCAATGATGTTGCAAAAAAATTCTATGCACAAATAGAAAATGCAGGACTATACAGTATATCTAATGGCAGAGTGGGTAAAGCAAATCGTTCTTACAACCATTTAAATAACGAATTAGAAATTTTCTTGCTTCCCTCGTCTACTGTCACTCCTGCAATTGAACTACAAAACGATGTTCCCCTCCATCACTTCCACTTCAAAGAAATAAAAGATATACCGTCCATGCCTGCACGCTCAATGGTGGACTTAATTGGTGTTGTGATGGCCATTTCTCCTTGCTCGACCATTCGTCGCAGAGACAATTCTGAGGCTATAAGGAGAACACTATTAATGCGAGATATGTCCGGCTTCAGTATCTCCGTAACCTTATGGGGCCAACATTTACATGATCTTTGCGAAGAGTTGTCAGAGATACTCTCAGTTCCAGATTTTCCAATCTTGGCAATAAAATATGGCCGTGTTTCAAATTTCAATGGCACAATTGTTGACACCATTTCCGCTTCAAAATGCTACGTCAACCCTCCGATTTCGAAACACAAGCTCTCCGCGATTGGATATCATCGCCAAATTCACATGTTCCGTGCCCATCTGTCACCAGCAAAGATGGGCCTCCACAATCTATGGTTGCCAATGCTACTTTGTTACAAATTTTAGAGATGGGAAATCTCGAAATGAATGAGTGGGTAACTGTTGAAGCTGAAGTATCGAACATCAACATGGATAATTTCTTCTACATGGCTTGCCCAAGAACAGTCAATGACAAACAATGCAGAAAAAAGGTTCAGGAACAAATTGGTGGTAAATGGTTTTGCAAAAAATGCAATATTCATGTTCAAAACTGTAATTACAAGTACGCTCTGCGTATGGATTTGAAAGATGCTACAGGGGAGCTGAAAGGGGTTACTGCTTTTGATGACACTGCAGAAATGATAATGGGAATTTCAGCCGCAGACTTGCAATTTCTTTGCATTGATAATGATGCCACACAGGAGATTTTTGATCATGTCATTGGACATGCTTTCCTCTTCACTCTTTCTCTTAAAAAGCAAACATACAATGGAACAACCCAATTAAAATGTGTTATTCTTAAGTCAAAGACAACATGACATATACTGCGAATTCCACCATATGGGTGTTCTACATTTTGTTAATGCACAGATCCTCCCTCCACAACTACGCTCTTTTTGCATTCCTTTTTTCCCATAGTACCTTTTCCAAGTTCAGGTTTTTAAAAAGAATATTGTAACTTCCTTGCTATATGTATTCCAACAATACAAAAAAACAAATAGTATTTTCATAAATCAACTACAGTCATCCACTAAGTTTTTATTCCTCTGCAATATTTGTCATATCTCCCTCTTATATGGTTATGAAAGAAATTATTTCATGTTGCTCTTGTCCAAAATCAATCGTTTGTTATCATTACCCATGTGTACAATTGCATTTGTTACTATCTTCTCGACCAAAATTTAATGTTTGCACGTTATCATGCATGAACATCTATATTTACGTTTCTGTAATTACTTATACACTAATTACTTTTTGCTCATCAAATTTCTTGCAGAAAACTCCAACATTCAATTTTGTAACGTTCAAATGTCTCCTCCTCAAACAAGGGAACGTAAACGAGCGTATTATGTGAAAAACAGGCTGCACATCACTGAGCAGCAACGTCGTAGATACCACGCTCGCAGGCTGGCTAGCACACCTCAAACCTCGCTTCATCCGCAACAACCACAGATTCAAGCAACCCCGCCAAGTATTTCTGCTTCCACCTCCTTTTCCAGCCCACCTTGCCCCAATCTGCAGTGCATAAATGATTTGCCCAGCAGTTGTAGTTCCCATACACATTCTTCCCCATGTTACACCTCCACTTCCACTTCAGCCACCAACATTTATGCATATACTCCCTGGCCTTCTACCACACCCAAAATACCATTGACACTTCCTTCCTTTAAGCAAGCACAACAATCCTTCCGTAAAAGAATAGATACCTTTGCAAATATGAATACTTGCTCTATCTATATGGAAAGCTACCCAGGAATCACCGGGAAAATGAGAGACCAGAAATACGTATGCAATAGATGCTTCGCTGAGAAAAATGGTCATCGCTTCTCTACATCGAACAACATGAATCCAGGCCATCAACCTGCAATTCTTAAATGCCTTACACAAGTTGAGGAAATGCTTATTGCAAGAGTCAATCCAATCTTACAAGTTAGCCAAGTTCGTGGGGGACAATACAAATACACTGGCCACACTATCAGTTTCCCACAAAATATTGAATCTATTGTTAAATACCTTCCGCGGCGTCTAGGCGAAGTGGACATCTTGCTTTTACAGAGAAAAGGACATAACCAAACAAAGTATGATTTCTATGTCAGCAGATCACGTGTTTGGGATGCTCTCCAGTTCAAAATTGCAAACGACCCTTACTACAAAGATGTTCTGATCGACTACGAAGCCTTGTCCTCTTTGCCGATTGAACAAACCAATGTTTCTTCCATCTTGCAAACAATTGAAATAAATTATCCCCCCCCTCAAGAGGAAATTCCCCTTGTATCTGATCTAGAAGAATTTACATCTCCCAATAGTCAATCCCTTCCATCATCCTTTGTCCCAGTTTTCCCTAATTCAGGTACTGAAGAGGAAGAAATTCAACGGTTCTTGATTGGTTCAACAAATGGCTCGCCCTTATCATTACCTTGGCCTGAAATTGGCCTTTCCCCAATCAATGAATACAACACAGAAGGCTTGTTTTCCATGGCTTTCCCGACCTTGTTTCCCACAGGTTCAGCCATGTTTAAACAACCTCGCATGAAGGAGGTCCAACTTCATGAATATGCACTGCACCTACTCCGTTACTTTGACAACCGCTTCGGAGCACACCCCAGGTTCAGGTACTTTTTGCTCAACCTCATCATGCGGCATCGTAGCCAAGCAACAGCTTCTGTCTTCATGAGACAAGATATCCTTCAAAACATTCCAACATCTATAAGTGACTTGCGACAACGCCTTCAAGCTAATCCAAATGATGCACTCCCACAAAATCTCATGCGTTTTGGCGCGTCGCTTCACGGAACTAGGTCTTTCTGGTTGAAAAGTAGAGGTGAACTTTCTGATATGGTTGAACAACTAGCAACACCGACTTTGTTCTTCACTTTAAGTGTTGCTGACACCAAATGGCCGGACCTCCATAGTGTAATGCCTGACACTAGCCCTGCAGATCCTCGTGAAGCACAACAATGGAGGAACCATAACATTATCTCCAACCCTCATCGAGTTTCTGCTTACTTACACCAAAGATTCACAGTATTCCGTGAAGAGGTCTTGCAAAACTACTTAGGAGCAACAGACTACTGGTATAGGTAAAAAATGTCTCTTCGTTTATTTCCTCTTCCAGAAAACTTCCTTATATTTGTTCATCTCTTTCCACGAATGAATGGCATCATAACCCTTCCTCTTACTTATTCATCTCTTTCCAGGTACGAGTGGCAACATAGAGGATCCGCACATGTCCATGGGTTCCTTTGGCTTCCAGAAGCACCAAATGTGGAGACAATTGACTGGAGTGACACGTCTGCTATCAACCAAGTTAGAGAGTACTTCGACAAACTTCTTTCCGCATGGAATCCCCGTTCAATTTCATGTAGATCAGAATACATTCACCGTCCACTCCAAGATGATCCATGCTTATTAAAGACATCTGAAATATTGGCAACCGATCCTCTTTTAGACTTAGAAGAAATTCTAAATTGAGTGCAAAGGCATACCAAATGCTCTGAACGTACATTGTAGAGACCCAAATAATCACACATGAACAACACAGTGAAATATAGGATAATTTTGTTTTTTTGACTTGCTTGACACATAACATGACGCAACATGTCGTCACCAAGTATACAACTAACACTGTGAACAACTTGATACAAGGATGGCCATAAAGGCAGCACGGAAACGTTCACACATATCAAGGACAATTTACTTTTCTTTTTGACAAGACAACATAGAAGTCCAATCACATAACACACTTACAGTTAGGGCCAACCACAAGGAGATATTCTTGAGGGTTATTTATTTTAAAAGGACATCTTGCAATTCTTAGCTTACGTTTTCAAGGAGGCTCAAGATATGATTCGTATGATTCAACTTGCCAAGCCAAGTTTATTCCTTTGACACTGAGTAATTATCTTTAAATCTTCTCTATTATGACATTTATTTGCTTAATTCGTTTATCAAGAAAAAGGAGTAACTAAATTCCACAAGGCTAGCTGCTCACCACTAACGCTACTAAGATTCGTTCTTGCCCACAAGACAACATGGTTTTAAGTTCAACACACTTAAGAGAAGAGATACAAGGTGCCTTGAAAAAGGGTTAGAGGGAGAAGGTCGAGATGAAACATTTTTAGGACCTCATTAGTTATTGCCAGTATTAAATTGAAGCTAGGGCTCTTAACCAGAATTAACAACAACTTTACTTAGGCTTCGCTAAAAGTATTAACAAGGAGTAAAAGAATTTACTTTCCAAATGGCTGAGAGATAGATTGTGTGGTTTCAAAATTGTTTTCTCCTGTTTATTAAATCTTATTATCTTCCAGAACTAACCATAGATTTCCTTTAAGTTCATTTAAGAATTCCACCATGAAAGGGATAGTGTTCATTAGTGTAGCTAGGGGTATCAAGTTATATAATGTTACTTGCAATGATAGTCCTGCCCTTGATTACTTAAAGAATTTCTTGCTCTCAAGTTGGTGACCCCTACATTACTTTATTTGAATACAACTTTTAATTTAACTTCCTGAAGTATTAAACAATCCCATGTTAGTTTACTTATGACACTTTATTACTAAGTTATGGCAAGGTTTAACTCGAATTTATTCTCAAGGCAAAGTTGAAGCAACACTCATTTACGAGAACAAAACAAGATTACATCATTTCTTAAAATACGATACTCCACAAGTCACTCAAACGCAATAACCAAATTTTCTTATAATTTCAATGATAGGCACACAATACAAGGTTTCCAAAGTTCGGATGACAAGTCCACAATACATTATACTAATCTACATTAATCCTCTTCTAAAATTTCCACTGGATGTTAACAATAGTTGATCAACATAAAAAGGTTTCAAGCAAAGGATGTTCTCAATTGAGGTTGATGACAAAAGTCTACAAATCTATCCCTCATCTACACGCAAGATCCATCTGCAGCAAATTTTCTACAAGAGTTAGTTCACGAGAACTGAGAAAGATAAGGCTACACAAAACCACCATAACTATTATCTAACAATATCATGAAAAGGAAGCACTTTATTACAAGAATTGGTTCAAACCTCTAAACACTATTAACACATCAAGTTATAATAAAGTCTTCATCATGCCAATCAAAGAAGGAGAAGACCTTGTACTTCAGTTAGGAGTAAAAGCAACGAAAGTATAGCAATCGTAAGAGAATGGCCCTTGGCCCTATAAGGAGAAAACAAATAATCTAGCAAAAATAGAATTCCCATCAAGTAAGTAATTAAACCATAATTACAAGATTAAGATTTGATATATACACCAACCATCTAGAAATTTATCAAAGGTACCAAACGCATCGACTAAATTAATATATTTCTAAAAGAACAAGAGTTGATCTCGCCAAGAAAAGGGAAACACGGGTTTCAAAAATTAACACAAAAAGCCATGTATAATCGAGTTTCAAGCCGGAAATCAATTAAAGTATACACACAACATAAGTTTCGAGGCGAAAGCAAAGTATATTAGTTTTTTTACCATTAACTACAAGATTTTCCAATCATTCAAAAAGGGGAAATGTCTTACAGGCTAGTAGCAAACATGCGAGAGAAGAAGAGAGTTCCATCAAACAAGAGTATACAATAATATCATCAACAAATTTTATAACACTAAGATTTGCAAACCTCCACAACAATTCTAGTGTTTGGTTAATTTAAAAAAATTACCTATTTCCCAAAACAACCATATTTTAAGGCAACCCTTGGTAACACCGTCAACCGTCACACAAAGATACAAACATAATTTCTAAGCGACATTATCAAAAAAAAACCTTCCGCTATGAATCCATAAGACTATCAAATGAAAGATGAGTTTTTTTTCCCGAAGATTAATCACATTTAAGGAAGTTTCCATGACAAACGATTAAGGTAATTACGTGCATAAAAACCGACCAATATTAATTAATAGCATTAACATTACAAAGGAGAAAACAATGCAAGTCAGGAAAAATAGAAGAGTGCCATCAACAATAATTCTGAGAGGGGGATTGGACCAAACTATTCTAGTGTCAACGAGGTACTGGATTCGCACAATGAAACCTCCAGCTTAGTTGATCCGAAAAGCTAGATATGGTTCAAGTTGATAGGGATGGTCAAGGTACTTCTTGAGGATGGCCTTAAAAGCCTAGAAACAAGATGAAAGATAGTATAAGAGTCTAAACACGCGAGACGGCAAAACACATTGCACACAAACCTTTTCATTCTACCAGTTTTAATACCAAAACTCTAAGCTGGCTAGCCCACGCATTGCTCACACAATCCTACAACCTTTCTTTCTCGATGCAAAAAGGTTATCAAAGGGATTTGCGAAGGAGCTAACAAAAAACGTCAAGGACAAACTTGGGTGCTAGGAAGGGGGTTTCATAGTTATTGTAAACTTACTTCCATGATATCGAAAATACTAGCTTGATCAACATAATAACTTGCAACTCAATCGCAGAGAAGAATTAATACATAAACAAACAGACGAAGTTCTATCATTCGAGTAATATAACATTTAGAGGAGAGGGCACACACATCCTTTCGACCCACATACTGTCAACGATAAAAGCTAAAACAAGAAGAAACAAGCAGAAAGGGAAATCTCCCATCATGACATCCAACTGACAAATCAATGCAAGGAAAAGTGGTTCGATTTCACGATAATTTTAAATAAAATAACAGTAGAAAAGTGTAGAAATATCTTGCCTATTTCTCCAGCTTCAATAGGTCATACAGACTCCGCACGGGTCAGCATAAGAACTGTAGGTACTGGAATCCGGTGCACTAGTTCTAAGCGGTCCACATTCACGATCCGCGAGACCATGCAATTGAAGAGGATTTTTGTCAAACAGTTCATGAGCATTGTTGTATTTGAAGTGACTCCATGCACTTGTGCTCAACTATTGCTTTCCTTGAGCTTTTACTTCTTGTGGGATTCGACAACCAACTCACATACCCTATACGTGCTACCACAAATACAAGTGATCTACACAAGGCTGGAGGAGATATTTTCAGAGAAGAACCTAGCAAGGATGTCACGGAAAGCAAAGGTTGTAGGAGATGGATTTACCCAAGTTACTCAGATTTGTTTCAACTTCCTATGCCTCCTCAACAAACCCATTCCAAAACATATCATGCAATCCTTGCTGTCCTTTGGCCATATTTCACTCAGGAATTTTGTCAAACAATTCCCGTGCTTTCTACAAGCTCCCACATTTCACATGCATGTCTATCAGGGTATTCATCACAATAACTTCAGACTGATGTCCATATCTAATGATTTTTTTTTTTTTTGCGTGGATCTGCAAACCATGTATGAGAGATGCTACACTGGTACATGCAGGGATAAAACTAGAGAAGGTGAACTGATTAGGTTGGACACCTGTGTGTTGCATTTGGTGAAACAGATTGAATGCATGTTGTGGAAGCCCGTGCCTTCGGTAAGCCGCAATTATCATATTCCATGAGCACACGTCTGGTTCACTCATGCGGTCGAAAACCGTGCGAGCATCCACCAAACTTCCGCACTTGTCATACACGTTGATAAGTGCATTTTGCAAGAATGTTGGTACGGAAAATGGAAATCTCCTATCACTGTCATTGAAGTGAGAGTGAATTTCCTTACCCTCTGAAACTATTTTCTTAGCAATGCAAGTATGCAATAGATGACGATAAGTAGAGGACTGTACAGGAGGATTATTCGCATTTGCATTTTGTAGTGAGCAAAAGAATGTGTAAACTCTCTCCACAAAGTGTTCTCAGCTTGAGATAGATATGGGAAAGGGATGACATTGTGTGGTGACTCATTTTCACACAATGCGATACACTGATTTGCTAGACATGGTATTATCGGTTTTTTTTTCTTTCTGTCTGTGGACACATAAAAAGCAACCAGATGTAAATCGCCCAAATACTTGTAAGCTTTCTTCATTATTATCAAATTCCTTGGCATACAGGATCCATCTCATAAGAAATCCTCTGCCTGCCATTTAGTTGAGATTCATATGCGTGTAGTAGTATGGGTATCTAAAACAAATGCAAAACACACATACCTTTAGACATGGTGATTGTGGATCTGTGTTTTATTTTATTCTATTTCGGAGGTTCCTCTTCTATGAGTTACATTGTAAAACAAGCAGAATGGTTTCAAAAGAGGATCATAGCAATAAATTTCATCAAGTCTCCTTGTAACACTCTCACTGTCACACAGTCGATTTGATAAAAATACCTTGAAGGAGAATCCCGAATTGAGGATGCAGTCGATCATCGAACAGATAACAACATAGTTGGATGACCGATGGTTAGAGGTGCTCACGAAGGCTTCTACAAAGCTGCAACATGTCTGTTGCCTGGCCATTTACTATGTAGGCCGTGGCTTTGTGGATCCTCGACCATAACACACCCCGCAACACCCAATGGAAGTGGAGGAAACACACCTACCTCACTCGTTGAAGCTTCATCTAAACCCACGCACGCAGGGGGGGAGCCAGGAAGAAGAACAAAAATTCCATGACAGAGATTTTGCTGGCCTCTCTGCCCATGTGACTAGGAAGAACGCCCCTCACACACCACATGCAGTCCAAGAAAAATGCGCCCAACACTCCACCTCAACGCATTCAAGAAGGAAATCAACAAAAAAGATCATGGTGAAGAAAAATGACTCCACCGACTCCTCATGCAAGGACAAACATAATAGTTGGCAGGTTGGGTGGTTGGGAGGAGACCAAACACCATTTACTTGTAACCAGACACGTGAATATGTTCCAATATATTACACCTTTAATGCATTCTTATCCACTTACAGAAAAATGTATATTAATTTGTGCTTACAGCTCCCGCCTATATGTGATTTTCATTTTTTTAAAATGTGATGTTATTTCTACACAGACTTGACATATACATTTATCACGTGCTTCTTTCTTAGTTAGAGATCTGCTTTCTGCAACTGGCTCCATAAATTAATAATTTTATCTGGTTGAAATTGTCAAAACAATGCAATAAAATTCAGCCTCGTTATCATTCTAAACGCCCTTGAAAAGGTTTTAATATCTATTAGAAATTTTAACAACAAAAGTCATTACGCATTACACCGATCAAAAACATGATAAGCTCACTAGACAACGAGTTAGAAATGACCCCGAAACAAAAGTGCACTTGCATGACGTAACGAGATGGTGAGACAAAGCGAAAGAAGGAAAGAAAATATACCAAGATAACTCCACAATATGGTCAAAGTCACCCGACGATAAAAAGGGAGCTCAAATAAACGTTCAACGAAAAGCAAAGGGGCAAGGTGGCGGAACGAAGTCGATGCCCAACGGGCATTACATACATGCCTGCGAAAAAAACAAAATGGCATGGAATGCAGGTACAAAGCACCTTGGGAACTACTTCAACAATCAACACTAACAGTCAATGACACACACAAAGTCCAATACATGCCTGCCAGAAATGATGACAGATTGAATATCCACAACCCCGCCATGCTATCCATCTGGAGAGCCAATGTTGATTGCCAGCCTGTACTCTCTAAGCATGCAGTCCTTAAGTATATTGCAAAATATGCTTCCAAAGCAGAGCAACGCTCTGAATCATACCACCAAATGCTCTCAAGAATATCTTCAACAGCCGATCCCCATCAACCAGCCAAGGTTGCCTTCCGAAAAATGCTTACAGATAGTGTCGTTGATCATGACATAAGCACCCAAGAAACATGTCACATGCTGCAAAAGTTGCCTCTTGTTCTTTGTAGCCGATCCTTTGTTTCACTGAATGTTGGAAAGAAAATTTTGCGTCGCATCCCTCCAACCAATCATCCAAACTCTGAGCCAACCAATTTCATAGATGCATACATGAAACGCCCAACCCATATGGAATCAATTACACTGATCGAAGCAGCAAGAAGCTGGTCTCACAACAAGCTCCGAGCAGGTGAAAAATGGAAGCAACGATCAACAAATGCTATTGTACGCGTCTCCCCTAGATTTTATTCCATCCCCAATGACCATTCCCCTTCCTTTGAACTCTTCTGTTGGAGTGAACTTCTTCTCTACAAACCTTTTTGCAACATCCCCGCAAACATTGGAACCACATCAGAGCAAGTCATTTCCAATTGGCTATTGCTCAAAGACTTTTATCATCCTTGGCATGTCAAACACATATCCATATCAAATGATTCATCTTCCTCCGACGTTTAATCCCCTTGATTCTAAAACTTAGCTCTCGCTCCATTACATGCTTTGAATGGGAAATTTTATCCCGATTACGTCTCAATATACTTCCATGTTGTTAGCATTTGTTTAAGCATTAGTTTAATCCATTGTTGTTAATGGACAATTAATAGCGATTGAATGCTTGTCCTCTCTCCTTCTCTCCTCCCGCAGCCTTTATAAGGCTCAGCTCTCTTCTTTGTAATCATAGACATTGGAATACATTGAATATTATTTTGTCTTGTTATGATCTTCTGCTATCATTGATCTTCTGCTATCATTGGTATCAGAGCGTCAAGTCTTTCCTTGGCATGGAGTTCGACCTACCGTAAACGTGGAAATAAGGCATTGATGAATCTATTTGGCGTGGTGTATAGGAGAAATCAGACCTGTGTGGAAGTCTTGAGGAAATGTGGCAGCGAACAACCCTGAATGGCATGGCACCATGAAGGATAACTTGTGATCCTTTACAGACGTGGCTGTGTATTGTCCAACATTAAACTGCAGGCGCCCAGATTATTGTAGGCTGAGCATTCTGTTACCTATTGGAGATTAGATAAAAGAAGAAGACGTTTTGCTGTCAGCGCTGGAGATAAAAGGAGAAGACGTTTTTTTTATATACCCTGTTGCAGTTAGTCTAAAACGGTTTTGGTGAATTAGTAGTGGCGGCTTGGGATGACTGTCTCCTTTGTTTGAAGGAATGTTGTCAGATCTTACATTTTTGGAATGGCACGACTCTGCTCTCTAGTTTTTCGGTCCCCTTTAGATGTTTATTGAGTCATGTGGTTTGGAATTTTCTTGCTAACCAAGTCAAAGAAAATACAGACAAGGCTGACACGCAGCAGGAGAAAGAGGAAGGTATTTGCATAACCGTTTCACGCACCGGTTACTCATAACTATTTTCATTTATTTATATGCCTTTGTTGCACAGTGAATATGTGTTGAAGGATTTTATGTGATTGGAATGAATCAAATTTTATGAAGAATAGTAGATGGATTTAAATTGGAATAAAGCAATGCAGAGGTTAACGGACTTGATGTTGATGCACTATATGAACCAAGAACAAAAGCAACGGAGAAGAAATTATCATTCCCATGGCAGAATCAAGATGGTTTCCATTGGAGGATTTGTGAGGAAAATTGCTTGTATGATGTCTAGGGAGGTCTCAGAACTAAACCCTCTAAAAATTCTCATTCATCAAGAAAATGCATTTTTTAAGTCGACATCAAACTATTCTAATTTAGCACATGCACATTCAATCGAGATTGTTAAAATCCTTAATGCAACTGAGGTTGAGAATGCTACTTGGAAAGATGTTTACAAAAGAGACTCAATAGCAAGAATAATGGATCTTGTAAAAACTATGTATGATGAGGGAGAAGAGGTTATCACGATAACCATAGTGAAGTAAGTAGCAGAACATAAATACAGGAGGACGGAGGATAACGGAGGCTGGAGGAAATCCAGCGACCTCTTGCAAGCCACAAGCGACGAGGCCGCCGACAGAGATTGTGGCAGAATAAGGTATTGAGGACCTATTCCTCAATTTTTGGCTTGTTTATTTCAGTTTCAGTTTTGTGTCGTGTTCCTGTTGTTTTGTTATTCAATAAAGTACAGATGATACGAAGTTTCCTGTTTGGGACCTTCTAATTGAAGAGCGTCATGGGGAACAGAAAAGCACTAAAAGCAGCGCATGGTACTCACCCTGGGTTCGTGGTAATCCTGTAAAACCACCGAGGTATCATCCTCTTGGGTTCGTGGTATGCCTGTAAAACCACCGAGGTAAAATCCTCTTGGTTCGTGGTAAGCCTGTAAAACCACCGAGGTGAATAGTCAGAAAGTGTTCTGTCCCTCTAGGTTTCTGGTCAACCTTAGAAAAACCATGTGAGACCATGTAGGCACATGCTCGTGTGAAGACCCTCTTTGCGGTGTTCTCTTTAAGGGGGACCTATCATCAGGAAATGTATCTTTGTACGAACAATGTATTAAGGGGGGGAATGTTAGCATTTGTTTAAGCATTAGTTTAATCCATTGTTGTTAATGGACAATTAATAGACAGTTGTAACTGTCCTCTCTCCTTCTCTCCTCCTGCAGCCTTTATAAGGCTCAGCTCTCCTCTTTGTAATCATAGACATTGGAATACATTGAATATTATTTTGTCTTGTTCTGATCTTCTGCTATCATTGATCTTCGCTATCACATGTGCCTTGACAATTTCAACATGCTAGGCCTTCAAGACTTTGACTTACATCACAATTGGCTCCAAAATGGCGTACCGCTTCATTTACATGACATTGCCCCGTCATTCATCGATATGTCCAAAAACACTACACCAATCCCTTTCCACATGCAAAATTCCACATCCAGCACAACACTTTTCTCTCCAGAACAACACCAGGCTTTCAATACTATAGTCAACCATTACAAGCAAGGAACTATTTCACCCCCTCTAAAAATGATTATACAAGGTACTGCAGGCACAGGTAAATCTTATCTCATAAACAAAATCTGCAATGCATTATCCTCAACAAGCCTGCAACAACCATCTCCTCTCCTGGTCATCGCACCTACAGGAGTGGCCGCATTCAACATTTCCGCATCGACCATACATGCTGCGTTACGCATTCCAATAAAAGAAATAAAACCGCTCGAAGGCATGTCGCTTTCCACTCTCCAACAATCCCTACAAGCATGTTCGCTACATTCTCATTGACGAAATGAGCTTCATAGGCCCAACACTCCTTGCAAAAATTGATTTCCGTCTTCGTGAAGCCTTCCCCCACTTTAAATCAACCGCATTTGGAAACAGATCCATCATTCTCGTTGGTGACCTTGGCCAGCTACCCCCAGTCAATGACGTTCCACTTTACGTCGGCCACACCTACGGAACAAACCTATGGTTTAGTTTCACAACATGCATCACACTTACAACAATATTTAGGCAACAAGGTTCAAATGACGCCCAAATTTCCTTTCGACAACTACTACTAAATATCAGAGATGGAATCCCACTCCTCCACGACTGGAAAAAACTTATCCAATGAACAAACTCCCAAATACCTGTTGCCGACATAACACCCTTCCTTCTAGCTCCACATTTGTTTGCAACAAATGACCTTGTCGACCAACACAACCTCAACATGCTAAAATCCCTCAATTCACCAATCGCACGCTCCAACGCTGAACAAACAAGGCATAACTACTCTGAGGAACATGATGAGGAGCAACTCGAACCAATTATTCTCCTCTGTAAGCAACAAAAGGTTATGCTCACCGCAAATTTGTGGGTTGAAGCTGGCCTTGTGAATGGCTCCATTGGCCCCATTATCGACATTGTCTACGCCCCATCATCATCCCCTCCTGCTCTTCCACTTTTTGTTGTAATCGACTTCAACAAATACAACGGCCCTCCTTGGAATCCACATTTCCCCACCCATGTCCCCATACCCCCAATCTCAAGAGGCAGCCGCAGGCAACTTCCTTTAAAAATGGCCTGGGCACTTACAATCCATAAATCGCAAGGGCTTACTTTACATAAAGCAACTGTGGATATAGGTTCTTCAGAATGACCAGGGCTTACTTTCACCACATTTTCTAGAGTCCCCTCCTTAAAAGACCTGCGCATTTCACCCCCTTCTCTTTCGAACGCTACTCCAAAATGTCCCTTTCCCGACACCTCCTTCAAAGAAAGGAGGAGGAATCAAGACTACAAAATCTTCGTTTCGCCACATCCGTACCATAATCCACCCCAACCCATCCCCCAACATTCAATCACATTGTCGCTCCCCAATGCTCTGCTTCCACTCTCAAACAAGTAAGTAAACGTT
This sequence comes from Taxus wallichiana var. yunnanensis, assembly GCA_018340775.1. Lineage (NCBI taxonomy): Eukaryota > Viridiplantae > Streptophyta > Pinopsida > Cupressales > Taxaceae > Taxus > Taxus wallichiana. Next base: position 807,089,760 of record CM031237.1, read on the forward strand.
CCAAAACAAATTGGTGTCGATTACAAATTTCTAAAAATTTAGAATAAATTACATTGCACTTTACTTAACAATTGTGCAATGATGCCTACAGGTTAGGGTCGACTGGTGCAGACAGTAAAGGCTATGGAGCGGTGGCTTAAAAAAAAAAAAAAAAAGGACGACAAATGCCAACACCTTTCTTTTTTTCCTTTATGTAAATTGCCTTTCTTTCTCATGTACAGACTTTCTCCCAATCTATAAACAATTCACTATGTAAAAAACATGTTGTTATAAATGACAAATCAATTACTTAACATTGTAAATAGAAACAACACAAAAAAACATCTACAACAACGTATACTTCAGAAACTAAAGGATTTTCAATACATTCGTAAAAAACAACATGCACATTAATCAACCCAAAAACCAACTCCATACACTTAATACTGCACTTCCTACCTGCATCATACTACACACCCGACCCAATAATAACCCTCATTTTGGAATAAAACACCCACCCATCCCTTACGGCGTCGACATTGCACGCTTCATCGTGCGATTGCTAGTCTAGATCAAATGGTATCTTCAAAGTGAGCCATTTACATTTATTTTATTTTTATCGTCTCTCAAGTTGACGTTAATCTTAGAGGTGTAGAAAATGCCACTGTGTAAGCTCCCGATTATTTCAACCTCAAATATTTATGAATTTTTTTTAATCAAAGACATTTTCAATATGAAATAATAGAAGAAGGTAGAGATCAAAGCCTACTTGCGCACAAGCTAGCATTTGCACTTGCAAGCTAGTAGCCATGTCGAGAAAATGAATGTGCTGAAAGCCCCGCAACCACGTATACACCGAAAAACAATAAAATGGGGAAAAGGCAATGAATAATCTTACCGCAGCCTGTGCAAAGGTTTTGCATACAACAAACATAGAGGAATAGGCATGTGTTTTTCAAGAAAAACTGCAAAACCACAACGTTGGAGCAGAAAAATTAGGTTATGGGTTAGGATTCTTGCTTCATCAATGGTCAACAAATGCAAGGACGTCAACTACCATACTCCAACAAATCCAAACCGCCGATCACCCCGCCCTATATCAACCCCGGAAGAGGCCTTTCCCATTGTCTTGTTTGGCTTCACTCGACACCGAGGTGGACAAATCACGATTTATTTCATCATCCTCCTTATATTGTTTCTAACCGACATCCACCAATTTTCTCCATGTATGTCGAGAGGGCTCGGGGTTCTACCGGAGAGAATGTCTTTCGGCGTAATTATTTACTTCAACCCTTGTGTCAATATGAAAAATAAGAGAGTAAAATTCATAAGTTCTAAAACATGGAATCCAAATCACTACAATTAATATATAGATAGGATGTGGTGCAGGTTTTAATTGTTTTTGGAGGCATAAAAACCAACGAGAAACATTTTAAATGCTTAACATGGTTTTAATGCCAAGCTTCTTCCTTTTGGTCCAACACGTACCCTCTTTCCAACAAAATTACATGTATTTCATAGATTTTCTGAAGTCCTTTGGTTTTCTGATTTCTTCATCCTTGTATCATGTGTTGGAAACTCGATTTAACCCTAAATTACAATTTTAAAAAATAAACCTTAACTATGACTAAAATCTAGAAAGGATATATGTTAATTTATGTTCATACGATATTATGCATTGAATATGAAATTGGGTCTATAATCACATGCATTTGCTATGTAAAATAGGATAGGCAATTATGGTTAGAATGTTCACTTAACTTATTTAAAATATATTTGTATTTTTGTTTCTATGTAGGACATTAATTAGTCTTTGTATAGGATTTAGAATCTATGCCAATAACATTTCACCCTTTCGAGTGATGTAATTGAGGACTCGTATTGATGAGTACTAATAAACTATTAGATGGTTTAAATTAAGTGTTAAGGATAATTTCGTATTGTTGTAAATAACTAAACTTTTGTTTTAGATGAAACTAAGTTAACAACTGGGAGTTTTAGCTTGCACCAACATTTTCGGTAGTATATATGATTATTGTATGTCAAATATTGATTATTTGGGTTGTTGACCACTTATAAGATCACTACATGATCAACATTATGTTGGAATATCAATGTTTGATACTTTTAACCTCAGGAGTAAAAGTCGATTTTGGAAAATATATGGTAGACAATAATTATATTGCATGTTAATTCTTGATTTGGACTCCTCGGATAGGGCATTTTTAGACCAATTGGCATTAGCCATGGCATATTATGAGTTTATAACATGTTTTTACTAAGTATTGATTTATTAAAAATACATGGCATAGGTAAATATATATATATATATATATATATATATATATATATAAAGTTTTGATGAAAGTATATGAAGATTTAAATGGATTTTATCAATATATAATAATAATCTACTTGATACGAGTGGATGGCATGTATTAATGTTTTTGTTGGACTTACGTGGTATGGGAGTGTGTGGCATTAGTGACTTGACAAACTAATTTGAACCATACATATTTGATGTGATGAGAAGTGGCCTTCATAATGTGGCATGTGGAAGTAGCTATCGGGGCTTTGGGTTTTAATGCAACATTAATAAGGATTGATAAATCTTCGGGAGGAGCAGTTAGCTTCCCCAAGAATTCAACCCTAAAATTTGTCATAATCTCTCTCTTTGATCATTTGTTTTGTTTGGTCTGAGCTTTTGTTGGGGGTTTCAAA